>LFJQ01000040.1:1200000-1800000 GCA_001182835.1 Oropetium thomaeum | reverse complement strand
CCTCTTCTCACCACTTGAATTACCTACGCTCCCATTACGCCTCTGCTGCAGCATTGTGAGCTGGTACTGGGTCTCCATACCCCTAGCTTCCTCAACTGCTGCAATGTAAGTAGTAGGTGGACTTCTTCCCATCACCTCCCGGTAACAGGCATTAAGGCCTATGAAGAACTTCCTAGCCTTCTCACGCTCATCACTAGCAACACTAGGTACAAAGCGAACGATGTTGCTGAAATCCCTCTCATACTCATCAACTGACTTGTCCCCTTGCTGAATATGATTGAGTGCATCATTCATCTTATCTCTGAAGGAGTCTGGATAGTACTTGGCTCTGAATTGTTCTAAGAAAACCTCCCAGCTGATAGCACCACGAGCAGGAGCCCACGCATCACATACTCCTACCCACCATATATCAGCCTGACCGGTGAGCTGATGCGGAATGTACAAGATCATCTCTTCTCCTGTCAGTCTACATGCAAGCATAATCTTCTCCATCTTGTGTAGCCAATCAGCAGCATCTGTGGGTGTTCCTGAACCATCAAATGTATCTAATCGCATAGACATCCACCTAGCAAACGTCATGGATTGGGCAGGGGCAGCCCGAGTAGCAGCACCAGCAACAGCACGACCAGCGGAACCTCTATCAGCTACAGAATTTTCCTCCTCCCCACCAACCACTTCATTTTCCTGATTCACATGCTCCCTGTCGTCCTCCTGGTTATCATCACCTCTACCGCGACCACCAGTACGACCTCTACCGCGAGCTCTCCCGCGATTCGCAACACGTGCACTTCTTTTCGGTGGCATAGTTCTATTAATTCCAAAACATCAATAAGAATACGATTAATAATTATAATTGTAGGAAAAGAAAAAATATACACATGAGAAAGTACAGTAGAAACTAAAATACGAAGCATGCCCATGCAACCCATCCTAACGTGACTAAGTGCGTCAATTTAAGTTATAAATCTAAATTAAGCGTTACAAGCAACTCCTAATTAACTATCCTAAGCAAAGACAATCCAACCTGGCTCTGATACCAACTGTAACACCCCAAGTTTTCACACCCTTGGAGGCTACCACGATCAAATCAAAAAAAAAAAATTTAACAAGTCTAAAATAAATAGAAAATTTTGACAGAATCTCCCCTACAAATTCTATATTTTCGCGGCATACAATTCACAATAATCAGCATTATAGTATGGTAAAGAGAAAAGAACATCAATCAACCACCATAACGTACGCTTAGGACCTCAAATTTCACTAACAAAACCTCACGACAGTTTCGAACCATACTAAAGAAGTTAAAACTAATTACTTTAATCATTGTCTAGATTAAAACTAAATGATGATAGAAGAATGTGAGGGTGCTCCAGCATGTGATTTCTTCCCAACCCATGAATGCTTCGATCATTGAGTACCTAAAAACCGAATGAAAACAAGAGTGAGTAAAAACACTCAGCAAGTACAAACTCAGGACCGAAAGAACAGTAACCATTTTTAGAACAATAAGTAGAGAACGAGAATCAACCACAAAATTCCAGAACCATGAAACAGTAGTTTCCGTCTAAAACGGACGTCACCTGAAACTTTCCTTTGCATTTACCGGTAAAGCCGAATAAGTGGGGCCAGCACTTATTCACAGGAAACCTGAATATAAGAATCAAATTGCACAACCGGTGTTTATACAAACACCCGGCACTTGAAGGTATAAAGTAAATAACATGAAACATGAACACTGAGCAAGAACCGGAAATACTTGAAGCAATCATCTCATGAAACAATTAATCAAATGAACATATCCGAACCGGAGGCAAGAAATAGCAACGTTCACATTACAAGAAGGTCCGTCATTGCACTTGCCTTAATTAAGGTTGACGATAATCCGAAAACGCTCTCTTGACACCACAACCGTCCACTCCTGTATAACGAGAACTACGATTTCAAAACGATGCTAAAAAACCCATCTAAAACGTTCCAGCATATCCCCACCTTACTGTTTAAAGAAACAAATAAAAATCCATCTCCAACTAAATTTTCAGAAACTGAAGCAAAGCACTGTTAAATTCATAACTTTTGATTGGCTTAACTAATGTAGGCAAATAAATACATTTTTGAAATCTACAGATAATTTCCTACAACTTTCCTTATTATCAGATTGGCTAATTCTGCACCCAACTTGGTCGAAAAATACAAAACAGATTACTGCAAGGAATACGAACAACCCTGACACAGCAGCACTAATTTCATGATTTCTTCCTAACGGTTGATCGGAATTGAGTGGGACCAAAGCCATTTGAAAGATAAAAACCAACCCTAAAACTTTTCTCATTACCATGTAGCCAAATTCGACATTGATAATTGTCAGTTTTCAAATATTACACCACTGTACCAGAATTTAACCCCTATTTTTGATATCGACGTCAAACCTAACCACTAGCTAATCAGTGAGAATTTGAGGATTAGTAAGGATTACTCCGCTGCAGACATCATCAATTTCGAACGAATTTGGAGGAATACCTGGGATTCTTACTTCCCCTTCTTTCTCCCCTTCCCTTTCTTCCTTCTCTCCCTCCCAGCAGTCCCTGTTCTTCAAGCACCCAGCGGCCAGCAGCAGTCCCTGTTCTTCAAGCACCCAGCGCAGCAGGCAGCGATCAGGGCCCTAGCAGCAACAGCGGTAGTGCAGGGCAGGACGGGTGGCGGCTGTTGTAGTTGAGGACAGGGGTAGCGGCGTGAGGAAAAAAAAAGACAGGGACGATTGGGGAGGCAACGATGGAGTTTATTCCTTGTTAGGTCAAAATCGATGGTCCCAATTAAACATCATGTAACTCACTCGTTCGGTGATCGAATCAAACAATTGAGTAATCAAACGGATGTGTTTCGACGAGATCTACGCATCCACGGCGTCCGATCGTCCATGTGATCGACAGTTCAAAAAGTCAAAATTTTAGTCAACTCTTTAAGCTTTTAGAATTAAATATATATATATTTTTAAGGAAATTGGTAAAACTTGGGATATTACAAGGACAACACGCCGATGCCCCCCGCATGACAACCTTCTCGACTTGAAGGATGACCACAAGCGAAGACTCTACAACATGCTCGTCAACCGGACATTTGATCCTTTGCGAACATTTGATCCGGAGCTGCTCGCCAAGATAGGTATGGATTCTGAATTTGACACTATTTTTCATGTTATGGGATGTGTAGGATCGATGCCTGACGCAGACCCGCCCCAGAAAACTCAGTTCGAGATGGATCCCGCATCTCGCCAGGACCCTGTTGGGCAATGCTCGGTGAAGCGAGCACACATGGTACAACACAGGTATAATAAACAGCAATCTTTTACAGGAGGGGAGAATTTAATACATCATTGGTTTCATAAATTAAAATTAAGCCTTACATCATCAGAGTACGAATAGAGTTTTGAAATCAAGAGAATACAGTGGAAGATATTAAACGAGGTACAGACTCTGACTTTCAGAGTTAAGCCAAAGTATGGGCCTTGCCCAGTGGCGCCATACTACTAGCCACACAATATTCTCTGCGGCGAATCGCACCGTTCCCACTGGAGGTTCCCGAACTCTGGGCGAGGTTCTTCCCATAGGTAACTATCATCCTGGGTATACGTGTCGGCGCCTGAAAACCACGTATTCGCAAAGCGTGAGCTTCTAAGAAGCTCAACAAGACTGACCCGTCAAATTGGCTAACTATAGCCGACACCTAGACATGCTGGCTGACTCAGGTTAGGGTTACCTTTGCAAAAGGACTCGCATTACGTGAACTATTCTTGGTCAAGTTCTCAGGTTAAGAGTTTAGAATCATAACTTTAGTTTACACTGATCTAGCAATCATAAATAGAAGCAATAGATAAAATAAGCATCATATCTTAATCATCATCCTCATAGCTCATCATCTTAATTATAATGATGTGGTGCGCTTCACGAGCAAACCCACAAACTGGGAGCGATAGCGATTCGAATCGATTTACACCTACAGGAGTAACCTGACCATACGACATGTGGGCATCCCAGACCGCACATGGGAACCGTTCACACCAGATCCTGCAAAGTAAATTCCCTCCTACGTCTGCCTTAGTAGTGCCGCATCCCACCAAAATACACGTCCCGAACGGTTTCTGTGGAGTTCCCACACTGTCCACCCTAGATCGCCTCCGAAACAGACACCGTAGGGCAGGTTAGACTTTGCAATCACTAGGCTACGTAAGTTTACTGGGCCCCATTATACACCAGCATATGATCAGTACATTCAATGCTCGATCAGACTCAGACCACACGGATCAGACAAGACTAAGGCCACCTAGACCCCGTCCAGTTGCCGACATACTTTGTACCCTGTCTGACCCTCCAGGTTTTAGCTTTCTTTATCCATAGCCATGTTTCATATGTTTCAAGCGAAAGTTTCAATCAAACCCTAGCAGTTGCGAGCGGCGTCCACTCTGCTCGACTTCTTCCGGTAAGTATCGCTAAGCATAGCATACTACAATGGTTACCTAAACTAAGTACCGGTAGGGTTTCCTATGAAAAACAGATGCAACTAGGGTTTCAATCAACTCCTAGAAACCTAATGCACAATCACGACACATAGTGATAAAAGGAAAAACTTTAAAACAGGTTGTGCATCGGGGCTTGCCTTGATCTCCTGTGTTGGTGATGACTTCTTCGGGGGTCAAAGACTCCGGATTGACAGCTACCTCGTTCGCTTCGGTGTCTACATGATGCAACAAGAATGAGATGAGTTATTATTAACTAAGGAAATATGGTGTTTTTATCAGAGGAAAATCAAGAGTTTACTCCTGACAAGGTGGGTTCAACTATCACTTACTAGTTTTGACTTCGGCTTTCAAATAAGTTGATTACTTGCTTAACACCCATGGTCTATTATGAAATTTCCAGATTCTGTTAAGATGATGATTTTTATCTGATAGTACTATCGGAAAGATGACTTTTGGGTTTGGGTTGAGGTTGAACTGAAGTCCCTAGATTTTATAACAATTCTAACGAGTTTCTGCTATGAGATTATTCATAGGTATGCATGGAATCTTGTTAAGGTCAAATTCTGGGAAAAATTACAGAGGGTTCCTATTTGTCGTGACACACTTCTGGGGTTCTACTGACTATGACACACTTCTGGCAGAAGTTCTAGTTCCAGAAGGGTTCTGGAACTCCAGATATAAAGCAAAAACAGAACATTTGAGTTCTGTGTGCCATGACATACATCTGAGAAGTTCCAACTCCAGATGAGTTCTGAAACTCCAGATGTAAAGTGAAAATAGAACATCTGAGTTCTATGTGTCATGACATACATCTGACAAAAGTTCCAACTCCAGATGTAAAGCAAAAACAGAACATTTGAGTTCTGTGTGCCATGATATACATCTGACAGAAGTTCCAACTCCAGATGAGTTCTGAAACTCCAGATGTAAAGTAAAAACAGAACATTTGAGTTCTGCTTCATGACACACATCTGATAGAAGTTCTAGCTTCAGAAGAGTCCTGGAACTCCAAATGTGAAGCAAAAACAGAAGGTCTCTACCTATCTATTTAGGCAGTTCCAAGAAAAAGTGCTTCAGCAGATGTTTAGAGTATTTCCCAAGGATTCCAAGGAACTTTGGTTTAGCACTTTTAGAGTTTTTCCTCGATTTACTAGGCATTTTACAAAGTCGGCTAGAAAATAGCTATCCAATCCCACCTTTAGTTGTTTTATCATCAAATTGACTCGATCATGGATTACACCTTAATATAATGGGTGTTCATGTTAACCTGTTAATTATGTTTAAGAGAGTTACTCCTATTATTGTTAACCCTTAGAAAACAATCATTTTATGTGCTCCTTAATTAGACCCGAACCATAGTTAAGATTAACAGTACTTACTTAAGTATTTAATTGGTGACTATTTACTTATTTAGAATTAATACTTGGGTGAAAGGCTAGATTAATTTCATTCGTTAGTTTGATTAATTACTTATGAATTTCTGGTATCTCTCCTGAGTTAGAAGAATATAATTTAACTACGAGGTTAATAATAGTATATACTTAATATCTATTTACTTAAGCAACTTTTTAAATTAAGCATTCAGCAATTTTTAACTTTAGGATTATGACTTAAGTCAGGATCTTGGTTATGACTATCGCATATAATTTTACTTCCTATGTAGCAACTAAATTATTTTAATCATTAAGCAATAATGGTATTTAATGTAAATGGCTAGTTACTTACTAACTTCTCTATCCACTAGTATGTAACCAATCGGATATCAGGGTTATAAATCAGGCAAGGAATTTTATTCACAACTTTTCACAACATACTCGTGAGCCTTATTAATCTAGGAATTTATAATGATCAAGTAATATAGCCCTTGTGTTAATGACAGAAATTATATGTTATAAACATTCATGCTTAATATTTTTACTACCAACCACAAATCACTAAAAAGTCATAGAAATTGTAAGTACCCTTTTTTTATTGTATTACCATTATTGTATGCATTATTGAGGTTTTAATTATTTAAATAAAGGCCAAAATAAATATTTTTCAAACATGTGAGTTTTATATTGTTCCTAGCAACTTTCCACTAAGTTCAGAACATTTGGAATGACCTTTTTTTCTGAATTATTTTCAATTTTTTATGAATTATTAAAGTTTCTGCCGAATATAACTAATAAAAGAAAAATACCCACCGAAGAACCCTAACTAGGGCTCTTGCCCTAGTTCACCGGAGCCGTGGTGCGAGGCAGCGTGCCCCCTTGCCGGCAATACGGTGGCTCGGGAAGGGCACCACAGGCTTGAGCGCGATGGGGGAAGGTTGGAGGCAAGGTTTGACGCGGGGTTTCTCACCGAAACAGTGCAACGGCGTGCGGTGGCGGAGCCCGATGTTCGGCAAGGTCGTCGGGATGAAGGAGGCGACGAAGAGCTTGGAATCCTTCTTCTATAGTTGCGCCTCCTCCTCGCGGTGCTCACCATCGACGAAGACGGCGACGAGGGAGTCTCCCATCGGCTTGGCGACGGCAGCCCAAATAGGGGAGCTCTCGGCGATGGCGTTCCCGATGACCGAAACAGCAGAACAGGCAACGGGCCGTTCGGCAAGCTTCACCAAAGCACGAAGAACTCGATTGACACGCTCAACCGGGTTAGAATCAATCGGGCAGGGGGTCTCACCATGCGCCTGCTCAGAACCGGCAATGGTGGCCGGCGTGGAAGCTAAATCCGACGAAATTGGTCAATGGCGGCCTGCGCGCGCTTGGGTGGAGTAAGGGGGAGTTCTGGCACACCGGATTGAGGTGAATTGGGCTGAGTTTTAGGGAGGGAATGCTGCTGCAGCCGCTGCCCGCCCGGCGCTCGGCGAGGAGGAAAACAGAGGAGGGGGAAGCTGCGACAGGGAGAAGCAGAGAGGAAGAAGGAGCGGCGGCCAATTTTTGCCGCTGCTGCTGCCTTTATCGCACGCTCAGGAGTGAGTGTGACACCTCATAATTAAACTCGTTTAATCAATTAAATAAACAAGTCTTTGGTGTAAAAGTAAAGAATTAGAGAATTTCACCCATTCAATGAAAATAGAAGATATTAAATTAAATGACTGCTAATTCGCCAATAAGTTGAGGTACGAAAACTTCTTGTCTCTTTAAACTGCAAATTGATTTAATTTGAAAATAGGTTGAAAAGAGCACAAGAACGTTTCTTGCAAACTAACGTCAGTAGAGCATCCGAAGTGACCAAATCCTAATCGTCGAGGAAATTAAATAAAATATAAGGGTAATTCAACTCATGCTTACGGAGTTGCCTGGAAGCATAAGCAATTACCCGTCCTTCTTGCATTAACACACAACCAAGTCCAGTGCTCGACGCATCACAATACACGTCGAAGGGCTTGCTCAAATCTGGTTGGGCGAGTACTGGTGCTGTGGTCAAGTGCTTCTTCAAAGTCTGAAAGGCTTCTTCGCACTTTTCTGTCCACTTGAACTTCTGATCCTTCTTGAGTAGGTCTGTAATAGGCCTGGCAATCTTGGAGAAGTTGGGAATGAAGCGGCGATAATATCCCGCTAATCCCAAGAAACTTCGCACCTTGTGGACTGTTGTGGGTGCTTTCCAATTAACAACATCTTGCACCTTTCCCGGATCAACAGAAATACCTTCCGCGGACACAACATGACCCAGAAACTGAACACGCTCGATCCAAAACTCGCACTTGCTGAACTTGGCATAGAGCTTATGATCTCTAAGTCTTTGGAGAACTGTCCGAAGGTGCTCTGCATGCTCATCGGTTGACTTGGAGTATATTAGGATGTCGTCAATGAACACTACTACAAACTTATCCAGCTCTGGCATGAATACTGAGTTCATGAGGTACATGAAGTACGCTGGTGCGTTTGTGAGTCCAAATGACATCACCAAATACTCATACAGCCCGTATCTGGTGGAGAAGGCCGTCTTCGGAACGTCACTAGGACGGATCTTGATCTGATGATAACCAGACCGAAGATCGACTTTTGAGAAGACCTTTGCTCCAGCCAACTGATCAAATAGAGTGTCTATGCGTGGCAAGGGATACTTGTTCTTGACAGTTACCGCATTCAAGGGACGGTAATCCACGCATAGCCTCAATGACTGGTCTTTCTTCTTCACGAACAATGCCGGACAACCCCAAGGCGAGGTACTGGGCCGTATAAAGCCGTTGTCCAACAACTCCTGCAACTGTTTCTTCAACTCTGCTAGCTCCTTGGGTGCCATCTTGTATGGTCTGCGGGAGATCAGGGCTGTGCCTGGCAATAGCTCAATCTGGAATTCCACATCTCTATCCGGTGGTAAACCAGGTAAGTCTTCGGGAAATACGTCCGGAAACTCCTTAACCACTGGTATCTCGTCCAGACTTTTCCCGACCACATGGCAGATTTGACTGAGGGTGGCTTTAGGGTGATCTAGGTTTATGGACATGGAACCGTGAAGTGGAGAGGTTAAGTGGACTACACGTTTAGCAATATCGAGGATGGCATTATGGTGTTTCATCCATTTCATGCCGATGATAATATCTATACCCTACCCATCTAGGATGATGAAGGAAATAGGATAGATGTGACCTCCCAGATTGAGGGGAGCTTCACTTAAGCCATGGTTTGATAATATGTTGCCTCCAGACGATTTTATTACGAAAGGTGGTTCTAGGGAAATTGTGGCTAGGTTTTTGCCTTTGACAAAATTTTTACTGATAAAATTGTGGCTTGAACCGGAATCGAAAAGAACAAAAGCTGAGTGCGTAGAGAGCGAGAACGTACCCGCCAGTACTTGTTCGCCCTCAGCAATTTCTTCGGTCGTGGTGTAGTTTACCCGACCGGTCCTGGTGTTCTTCTGGCCCTTTTGCTGGACCTGTCCTTTGTTTGTTTGCCGGTTGCCTCCGGACTGCTGGTTGGAGGGGCACTCGCGGGCGAAGTGTCCAGGCTGCCCGCAGTTGAAGCAAGGCGTGCCTGGTCCAGGGCGGGCGCCCTGTTGAGGTGGGCGGACACCCTGGTTCCTCTGCGGCGGGGGAGGTGCGCGGTAGCCGGCTTGTTGCTGATTCTGTGGGGCCCGGTACGGCTGCTGCGGCGGATGGAACGATGGCGCCTGCGGCGGGGTTGCCTTGTACCTCCTACCATCGGCTGCAGTGTACACCAGACGGTACTTGGGTGGCGGGGCATTCGATGGCCCACCGCTGGCTCGCCCCTTTTCCCGCTGCTCCTTCTCGAGGTACTCCTCGGCGATGAGGGCGTTGCTGACGAGCTCATTGAATGAGCCACCTTGGTTCAAGGCCAAGCGACCCTGGAGTGTGATGTTCAGCCCTTCCATGAAGCGGTGCTTCCGCTTTGCGTCCGTGTCAACCTGCTCCGGAGCATATAAAGCAAGTTGGTTGAAGGCACGGGAATACTCGTGCACCATGCGGTTCCCTTGTGTTAAGGCCATGAACTTCTTGGCCTTCCTCTGCATGAGTCCCGCGAGGATGTGGTGAGCGCGGAACGCCTCCCGGAACTGTTCCCATGGCACCTGGGTGTTGGCCGGGAGAGTGGCCAAGTAGTTGGCCCACCAAGCTCCAGCGTGTCCGTGGAGCATCTGGGCGGCGAAGAGCGTCTTCTGAGTCTCCGAACAACAGAGTAGCCCAAACTTGGCTTCGATTGTACGAAGCCAATGGTCTGCCTCCATTGGTTCCCGGGCATCTCTGAATTCCGGGGGATAAGTGGCCAGAAACTCAGCATATGTGCTGTCCTGGTCGCGGTTCCGAGCGCCTCGATTTGCGCCACTATTTTCTAGGATGGCCCGCAGCATCTCTTGCGTTTGCTGGCTGCTCTGAATTAGGGCCGCCATAGCTGTGGCCAAGGTTGGCTCAGCTGGCGGGGGTGGCGGGTTGGAGCTTTCCGCCTCCTGACATCCTGCTCTGGTGTTCACCATGCTGAAAAGTAAAAAGGACCCTTATTAGAGCAATTCAACCCATGTCCATTTCTCAACATAAGGAAAGTACGTCAATAAGCATGGCACGGATATCTCAATAAAAACAAACTTCCTTAATTCCCCAAAAGATGACAGTACATCCGTCGTCCAATTCCTTAGACTGTCAAACCACCATTCTTACATCCACAAGATTACAATGCCACTAAGATGAACTCCTCAGAATACACACTAACACCAAGACAAAGGCAACGCACTCCTTAAGCGAAGCATCTAACTAAGCTATCACTTCGGAACCACCTCCAATCTACTCCTCATCTGGCTCTGGGTCTGAAGCTTCGGGGTCCGATACTTCTGACTCAGGCGCATCATTGTTAGCGGGAGGCGGCTGCTGTGCCTCCAAAAGGCCCGCTAACTGATGCTGCAAATGATGGTTCTCATGGGCGAGGTTCTCCGCCATCTGAACCGCGTTATCCCTGAGTATCTCCAGCTGGTGAATGTGTTGCAACATGATGTTGCAATCATTCTCTAGCATGGATCTAGGCAGTCTTAATCTCGGAGACCGCCTCCAAATCAGAGATACGTGTAGCGCGCGCATCGCAGCGAGCACGCAGTGCATTGTTTCTGCTCTCCAAGTCCTGGACCTTCTTCTTGAGTTGAGCTACCTCTACATGAGCCTGTCGCAAGGCCTGGCGATCCATCTGAGCTGTGAGAACAATATCTTCATGCAAGTTGAGTAGCGCTAGGCTCCATGAGAACAAGGGAGTGACATGGTCCATCTCTCCCCTGAAAGTCCTCTTCTGAGCATTCTTGACATTGCGGTGCCAGGTACGGTCGACTTGGTCCCGTATCGGAAACATTGCTGCTGGCTTGTCTGCCAGGTCCTCAAGGTGTCGCTCGCAAATCCTCAATAAAGCCTGATGAGCGGCTGACTCGATGGCCTCCGTCTTATCTGAACCGAATGTGGTGGTGGTATAAATCTCTCCGTTGGCATGCTGAGGGGGCGTGGGTAATGTAACGGTGGCCGAGCAGCGTGGTAGATCATACTGCCGATACTCCCGGATCTGAAACCATGGAGTCTCTGCATATCCCGGTGACTGCAAGGTCTGCTCGAGTATCTCCACAAATCCTCTGCGTCCGGACTTCTTGGTGACGTAGGTAGGGGTGGAGTCCTCAATGCCTATCTCCGCGATCCCATGCTCGATCGTGTTGGCGTCCATCTGCAACACAGAGATGAGCAATATTTTATTAATCAGAAGCCACATGTTGACACATAGTTCAAAGCATGCTAAATCTTCCGATACATAAAATATTTTTCATCCCTGCGTAAAAGGTGATCCAAATCGGTCACTAAGGATGCTAACTAGCGACAGCCGGTTTGTCCAAGGTGCTTTACCATCTAAGTTGACCTGTCAAGGAGACAATCTTCTCATCGAGGAAGGTATTGGAAAAAGGCTCAATGGTGTACAAGGGTTTCACTCCATCTCGGTTGATTCCACGCAATTCCTAAGGGAGGAAGGTATCCAGGTTGACTTCTTAATTTTTTCTGATTGTGCTACAGCCATTATTGATGGAATTTTTGCTCCTGGATGGTTTTAGTATAAGTTTGAAGGATTTTAACATTTATGCATGCAATGCAATCCTACATCGGCCTATACGTCCTCACAAAGTAAAAAGAATACGCGTAGGCGGTGGCAGAATCGCACTCAAGTTAGCTGTCACTACACGTTTCTTACGATATCGGGGTTAGCGTACCTGCAGAAAATAGCATCACAGGCAGTTCAATATAATATATCTCAAACGTAAAGACAACAACCCATATTATTGCCATATAGGTTGCCCCGAGTAGGTCACGTACGGGGATCACGTGTCCGACCTTCCCTGCGCGGCGACAAACTGCACTTTACCTCAGGCAGCGGAGGTATGAGAGTGTTCCGCAAAACCGAAGTCGTGAGGAACAAGCTAATCTCTTGTGCGCCAAAGACACAAGACTCCACTGTTGCGAAGGTCTGCATTCGCAACAGGTCCGTAACCCACACCTCGTACGGTAGAGGGCTACTTCTCTCCCTAAACGGCAAGGGGGCGTACTATGTTACAGCGAACATAATACCTCCTTCCATACCACCATAGTATAGAACGCTACTGCTGCGGATGCAACAGGGATTTCTCGATCATTCACCGCAGTCGAGCGGCGTACCTTACCTTGCTTACCTGAGCGTAGGTGCGTCGTTACAGAAAAAGTAAATCTAAACTGGGTTTTGTTAGCTCCTACACTAGGTTAGCTTGCCACCTGATAACCTATTAACTAATAGGGCGCGTACCTCACTCGCACGTAATTTTCGAAAATATGTCTTAAACGTTGTCTCGTTTCCCAACCTGGCTCTGATACCAAAGCTGACACGACCCGCCCAGAAAACCTCGTCTCGGAACGGATCTGGTCAGTCGTTAAGCCAGAATCTTGTTGGGCGACGCTCGGCGAAGCGAGCGTACACACGATACAACACAGGCATGGATAAACAGCAATAATTTACAAGAAGAGAGAACTTAATACATCATTGGTACATAACTTAGAAGTTGAATATTACAGTGTTTCAGAGTACGCAACGGTTTTGTGAAGGACCGAACAAGGCGACCAGAGGGGGGGTGAATGGGAGCCAAATAAAATTCTCAACGAGAACTTGGCCTATGTCCCGATTACTACCCAACGTGCCTCAACAGCAATCACAAAGAGCAAACACACCAACTTGTGATGTGCTACCCTAAAAATGATTCGGAAAGGTCTCACACAAAGTGGAAGCAAGCTAGAACCAAAAAGGAACGGTCGGAAGCGAAAACAACAACCAACCGAGTCAGAAAACACCGGACCCCCCGACCAGGGACCGGACCCTCCGATGGGGTACTCTCTGGAGCCCAAAAATCAGTTATCGGACACTCCGGTCACGCACCGTACACTCCGGCACCGGACGGTCCGACCCTGGACCGGACAGTCCGACCCGGCACTCTCTGGAACACGAAATATAGCCAGGTTACCGGACCCTCCGGTTCGGAACCGGACGGTCCGGCACTGCTGCACAGCACCTCGGTAAAAGTGACGAAAACCCAATCAAACGAACTCGGAATTCGATGAAATTTGGACAGCAGCTTCCTTACAACGTTGAGAATCTTCTCCAACAAGAAGCACTCAAAAAGCTCTTGAATTGACGGAGATATGGAGTTTTTACTAAAACCCTAGCAAAAGGTGGCTGCTTGGACGAAATTCATGATTTCGTGATGCTCGTGAGGAGATTTGCAACGAGACCACTTGGGAAAGTTTCCTCATCGTCCTAGCATCGAATCCATCCAAGAAATCCACCCAAAAACCCAAGCAAAAAGGAAATCACGAATTTTGCAAGAAAGACATGGGGAAAAGAAAAAAAGGGAAAGGGATGAACTTCACAAAGATTCAACTAGAAATCATTCCATTGATCAAAGCATACGAATTACAGTTGAATCTTGGCTAGGAAACCGCCCTCATCCTCCCACTCTTTGGAAGAACAAAGATTGTCTCTCACACAATCTCTCCTCTCCTCTCTCACATGAAGCACACCCTAGCCTAAGGCAAAATGAGAAAATAAATAACTTGGGTGGAGAGAGACCCCTTCTCCACCAGCCAACACCCTCTATTTATAGCCTAGGTCCTCCGACCGAAAGACCACAACGCCCTTGGTTACATAACACACTCCCACTTAGCACGGGGGCAAAATGGTCCAACTCTTCCTTCGTCGCCCGAACGCCATCGAGCCCTTCACGACTTCGCTTCGCATCGAAGCAAGCTTCGTGATGGTGCCACGTGCACCACCATCCTCCGCCGCCGGTTTTGAGGCCAAACCGGGAAACCGTCCGTGCTTCTTGCCTTCTTCATGTGTACGGTGTGGATCACCCTTGACCTCACCCGGCCTCCCGATCGTCCGGCCCCAAGTCCCCAACTTGTGCCCGATCCTCTCGCCGTTGACCGCCAAGTTGACTCCATTGACCTACACATCATAAGACAGGCAAACACATTTCCTTCTCCTCCAAACTTCTCCAACTTCTTCTCCAACTCCGGTTAGTGATAAACATAATCGTTCAAATGAAAATGCAACCCTTAAAATCCCGCATTTCAACTCAAATTTTAAATCACCAATGTCAATTACTCATCATCTTATAAATTGAACCATGGCTCATCTCAACATGGTTCTCAATCTCCCCCTTGATGAGTACATTGACAACACCAAATTGCACAAGAAAATGAGTTTGAAATGCAAAACCAAGTAAGATCATCTAAATGGCTCAAAAACCATGAAAAGATAGAAAATGACCATCTAGCATAAGAATGATCACAAAACCACGAGTTGGTAAGAAAAGCGCTGAAAACCGCAAAAACTCAAAGAACTCAAAACAAAGTTCAAAAAGTAAGATATGCTCCCCCTCAAATTGTTATCGTCTCATGAAATGCAAATGAGGTCAATTTTTAGTTATTCACTTATCTTGTGCATAACCTCCCAAAAATTTCTCCCCCTTTGACAATGAACTCATCAAGCACAAGAGAGCCAAAAAATGCAATGCATGAGGATTAGAACCTACAAAGCTTCAACAATTATGCGACCAAGCATTTAAATTTGCTAGAATGAACAAGGTACCATGAAGTGTAAAGGTAAGAGCTTACAATCTCACAAATGCCGTAATAGATGACATGGCACAACAACAAAGAGCTAACAAGGCTAAGCATGAAGATTAGTTGGCTCATATACCGAGCATGATCAAAAATGTCACTACAAGCATAATAATACTTATCCAAGGCAAAACAAGTATTAAGGAAACTAGCTAGCCTCAATCTTAACAGGGCAACAAAGATTCGAGAACATGTGCTTTTTAACAAACGCTCACATATGAAACAAAGACTCAGTTTGATCAGGTGATTAAGCAGCCAAAGAGGATACAAGATTTTCTTCAAAAATTTATAACTTATCCTCAAGTGACCTCTTATCCGTGCGGAGGGTCGCGCGACTGGTTACGGCAAACACCCCGAGGCATCAAGGCACTATTTTTGGACTTATTTTCATTTTGAGCACAGACTGAGTTTTATAACATGCACATCATAAGCATTTAAGCACAAGACAAAAAGAGCATGCCTTTGCGGCAAAAGGAACACTTGTCCCCTCAATGGTTCATCATGAGCTCCATTTGTAAAGTCCATTACTCAAAACTAAGGTGCCAAGTCAAGACATCATCTAAGCTAGCCTTAAAGCAGGTTTTGATAAGGATATGAGCAATTATACATATGGTGAGCAAGATAAGCATGCTTAGGTCATCAGTTTCACAAGTTGCCAAATTTCACCTTAAGGATTAGCAAGTTGCTCAATAAGAAATTATGACAAGCCATCTAGAAGAGCCTAAGTTTGAGAGTTTGCTACTCACAGTCACACAGTATGGTGCTAGTTCAATAATAGCAAAGGTAAATGCATGGAAGCATAATAGGTGAAGCTCATCTAAAAAGCATATATTAGATGATGAGATGTAATGCAGAAAAACAAGATACATATATACACAAAAACATCAACTCCCCCTCAAACAATGCCATAGGGGTGGCAAACACCAAGTTCCCCTCGAAGAAAAGCAAGTCTCGCAGCATCCAGGGGCTTGGTGAAGATGTCGGCCAGCTGGTTATGGGTATCTATGAATTTCAGCTCAATGTTACCTCTCTCAACATGGTCTCTCAAGAAGTGGATCCTCACCTCTATGTGTTTCATTTTGGTATGAAGAATTGGGTTTTTGGCGAAGCATATGGCACTGGAGTTATCACACATGAGTGGCACTCTTTTATAGTTTAACCCATAGTCTCTCATTGTGGAGGTCATCCATAGGATTTGAGAGCAGCAGCTAGCAGCAGCTACATACTCAGCTTCAGTGGTGGATTGGGCTACAGTGGATTGCTTGCGAGCTGCCCAAGAAACAAGAGAAGTACCCAAGAAATGACAAGTACCAGAAGTGCTTTTCCTATTGACTCTACACCCAGCAAAGTCCGCATCCGCATACCCATAAAGATCAAGAGTGGAAGATGTAGAGTACCAAAGACCGAACTCAGGGGTATGCTTGAGATACCTGAAAATGCGCTTCACCGCTTGGCGATGAGATGCTCTTGGTGAAGACTGGAAACGAGCACAAAGACACACTGCGAACTGTATATCGGGTCTTGTCGCCGTCAAGTACAAGAGGGAGCCAATCATGCTCCGATACTCTCTTTGGTCCACCGGCTCACCATCTTCATCCGGATCAAGAGCCGCGGTAGTAGCCATCGGTGTCGACACTGGCTTTGCATCAGCCATGTCGAACTTCTTCATGAGATCCTTTGTGTACTTGGCTTGATGGATGAAGGTTCCTTGCTTGGATTGCTTGATTTGAAGCCCAAGGAAGAACGTGAGCTCTCCCATCATGGACATCTGAAATTCTCCTTCCATGAGTTCCTGAAACCTGGACACAAGAGCATGAGAGGAACCACCAAAGATGATATCATCCACGTATATCTGTACCATTAGAAAGTCATTGCCATGCCTGAGAGTAAACAAGGTTTTGTCCGCACAACCCATGACATACCCATGCTCTAGCAAGAAGGTCTTAAGCCTAGCATACCAAGCCCTAGGTGCTTGCTTTAGCCCGTACAAAGCCTTCTGAAGCTTGTACACTCTATGTGGATACTTGGGATTTTCAAAGCCAGGGGGTTGTTTGACAAAGACTTCTTCCTCTATGAAACCATTTAGGAAGGCACTCTTGACATCCATCTGGTAGAGCTTAAAGCCCTTGGACGCCGCAAAAGCGAGCAGGATTCTAATGGCTTCTAAGCGAGCAACTGGTGCAAAGGTCTCTCCAAAGTCTAAACCCTCCACTTGGCTAAAACCCTGCGCAACAAGCCGAGCTTTGTTTCTCACAACCTCACCATCTTCACCTTGTTTGTTTTTGAACACCCACTTGGTTCCTATGACATTGACACCATGAGGAGGCTCTACAAGGGTCCAAACTTGGTTTCTCTCAAAGTTTTCCAACTCTTCATGCATGGCATTGACCCAATGAGAATCAGAAAGAGCGTGTCCAACATCTCGGGGTTCAAAAGTGGCAACAAATGCAGAATTGGTAAAGCAAGCAAGATGTGCAGACCTTGACCTTGTAGTCCTCTCATTTAGATTACCAATCATTTGTTGAGGTGGATGATTACGCTGGATGTGGAGAGGCGCTTGTCTCTCGGAGTGTGTCTCCCCCTCAACCACAGCAGGGGTAGGATCAGCAGGAGTCGAAGAAGATGTAGCAGGACCTTCTGGATCATCATCATCATCATCACTATGAGCAAGTGAGTCTTCCACAAAGATGCTCTCCTTCACTTCCTGGTTACCTGCATGCTCAACAACATTGCTTGCACAAACATCTGACTCATCAAAGGTTACATCGCAGGACTCCACGATGGTGTTAGTTTCCAAATTCAAAACCCGATATGAATGCCCATGTGGAGTGTAACCCAGAAATATGCCATCGGAAGATCTTGACTCAAACTTGTCAAGATTGCCACGTTTGAGGATAAAGCACTTGCAACCAAAAGCACGCAAATGTGATACAGATGGCTTCCTCCCAAAACGTAGCTCATAGGAAGTCACATTAAGAATTGAGCGCAAGAAAATCCGATTTGAGACATAGCAAGCAGTGTTGATGGCTTCAGCCCAAAAACGCCTCGGAGTCCTATGCTCATCAAGCATCGTCCGGGCCATCTCAACCAAGGTTCTGTTCTTTCTTTCCACAATCCCGTTTTGTTGAGGAACACGAGGCGAGGAGTATTGATGCTCAAGACCATGCTCAAGACAGAAAGCATGAAAAGAAGAGTTCTTGAACTCGGTGCCATTGTCACTACGAATGGCTCGTAACGCACCAGGAAGTTCCTTGAACAACCTCAAAGCTAAGCTCCGAAAGTGTTGAAACACTTCATCCTTGCTCTCCAGAAAGTAAACCCAAGAATAGCGAGAGAAGTCGTCAACAATCACAAGTACATACCACTTGCCACCCGCCGAACGAACCCGGGAAGGACCAACAGTGTCCATATGAAGCAATTCCCCTGGGCGTTCAGTCATCACCAAATTGATTGGTGGGTGAGAAGCAGCAACCATTTTTCCATGACGACAAGGCACGCAAACCAGATTTTTCTCAAACTTGAGCTTAGGCAATCCTCGGATCAAACCTAGGCCACTCAAGCGACAAAGCAAATCAAAGCTCATGTGACCTAGTCTCCTATGCCATTTCCAGAGCTCAGAAGCAGGTTGGGCAATCAAACACTTGTGAGAACCAAAAGACTTGGCAAAATCAACACGAAACACTTTGCCAACAGGAGAAATGCAACAGACCAAAGAACCAGACGAATCAAAGACTCTGGAAGCATTTTTCTTGAAGCGCACTTCCAAGCCATCATCAAGCATTTGCGAAACAGAAAGCAAATTGTACTTGAGATTGTCAACCAAAGCAACATCCTTGAGTGTGAAGATGTCATTTACCTTGATCACACCCTTTGCCTTTACCCTACCTTTCTTGTCATCCCCAAATGTGATGTATTCATGTCGCTTCACTGGGGTGAGGCTGGAGAACCATTCTTCATCTCCGGTCATGTGACGTGAACATCCGGAGTCAATCAACCACGTGTTCTCCAGGCCTCCATCTGCCACCTACATGGCACAGCCATGAAGAGTCGAGGGCTTAGTGCTGGGGTTAGTGAGCAAAATCTTAGGAATCCAGCACTTCACCACACGACCAGAGGAGGTGAAAACAGTCTTGTACACATCATCATCCGAACGCATGGGACGAGTACCACGATGGGGAAAACGTGGATCGTCAAAGCGTTGGTTCTCAAATCTTGTGTCACGTGGATGAAAACCACGTGTAGGGTGAACACAACGACGGAAAAAGCGTGGGTTGTCAAAACCCCTGTTTCGTGAACCAAAACCATATGAGCAATGGTTAGGTCCACGATAGGCACGAATAGAACGAGAAGGCTCAAAATCAACATAGTCACTATGCATAGCATTCCTAGTGAACTCAATTTGCCTCCTCTGAATTCTCTGTCGCCTAAAGCAAAAATCATCCAAATGACCCTTTCTACCACAAAACATGCAAATGTAGTCTCTCTTGGGCTCAGGATGCCTTTGTGGTTCAGGTTTTGGCTTCTCAGCATGGTTGGGTTTGAAGGCAGGCTTTGGGTTAGGTGGGTAGTATGTGTCTTCAGATTTGAGGGTTTCACTCTCATCTTGGTAGGTGGAGCTTGGTACAAATTTACCCTTATTCTCACTCTCCTTGTCACACCTCTCATAACCCAAACCCAGTTTGTATGTGGAAGTGGAAGCACTCTCCTTGATTCTGAACAAGTCACTCTCAATTTTCTCCTCACTCACCAAGGTTCTTTTGAGGCGGGCTGTAAGGTATTCATTTTCCTTGGTGAGGTTTTTGTTTTCCTCTCGAGTGATGAACAACTTGTCCTTAAAGGATACACACATGTTACAAGGTGTGGAAAGCACTTTTGAGCGAGTCTCAGTTTGCAACTTGGACTTAAGCTCTTTGACCTTTTGGGATCGAGCATCCAACTCAATGGTGAGCTTATTGCAATTCTTGCAAGCACCCAAAAGAGTTGGCCTAGCTTTGCTTTCCTCAAGCTCTTTCATGGCACTCTCAAGCTGACTTGCAACTTGAGCTTGCACATTTTCACTTTGAGCGAGTTTCTCTAAAGCAATTTGACAAGATTTGCACTCAACAATGTCATCGGTAAGCTGTGATCTAAGAGAAGCTATTTCAACATGAGCACTATCAAGTTTTGACTTAAACTCCTCTCTCTCACGAGCAGCACGACGAAATTTCTTGTCTTGCTCAAGCACTACAAACTGAAGACCCTCTAACTCAGTAGTGAGTTGGTCAAGAGTGGGGGGTACCTCACTGGAGTCACTGTCGGAGTCGGAATCACTGTGGGCCATGAAGCAGAGGCCGGTGAAGTCCTTCTCCTTCTTCCTTCGAGGCTTCTCGGTCTCATCCTCTGAGCTTGTGGCGTCATCACTTGAAGAGAAGTCGACGTCGCTGATTGCAGCAACACAAGCCCGTGCTACAGCCTTGGCAAGCTTCTTGGAAGCCTTGCCCTTCTTGGAGTAGAAGATCTTCTTCTTCTTGGCTTCATCATGGTTGTAGTCGTGGGAGTCGTACTTCTTCTTCTTCTTGGGGCAATCGGCGATGAAGTGATGAGGATCACCGCACTCGAAGCAGCCTCGGGAACCACCACCTCGTCTCTCCCTGCGGTTGTTGTAGAACCTCTTGAACTTCCTTGTCAGGAGTGACAGTTCTTCTTCAGGAATGCTTTCCATCTGCTCATCTGAGGCTGAAATCAAAGAGGACAAGGCAAAATCCAGGGAAGACTTGTGATGTGAGGGGTTAGTTCCAAGCAAGGTATCATTAGTAGCTTTAGAACTTGAGAGCAAAGCCATGCTAGAAGAGGACTGATCATGATTGGGTCTCGATTTTCTCGCAAGCTCATGTGATTTCAACTTGCTAAACAGACTCTCACAATCAAGAGTATCAAAGTCAGCAGTTTCCTCCAAAGCAGAAATCTTGACACCCCAAACACTCTCATCAAGTGAGTAAAGCAATTGTTTTGCTCTCTCGTTATCAGAGTAGGCAAGAACACCACATGCACGAAGATTGCAAATGATAGCCTCAAAGCGAGCAAAAGTGTCATCCAGAGACTCTCCAGGCTTTTGTGCAAAGGTCTGATACTGCCTATTGTAAGAGTCCTTGCGCATAGACTTGATCTGGTTGGTACCCTCATGATAGGTACACAACTTGACCCACATAGCATGAGCAGTGGTCAAGTGACTGATGCGATCGAACTCTTTTCTACTAAGTGCAGCAAATAGAATGTTGATAGCTTTGGAGTTGTTTTCATATTTGGTTTTCTCACCCGGCGACCCATTGTCAGGGTTGGGCGGAATCACATACTCCTGCTCAACAATCTCCCAGATTGCAACACTTCGGCTCATGAGATAAGCCTTGGTACGAGCCTTCCAATAGGGAAAGTCCTCCCCATTGAAGACCACAAGCTTTGTATCACCTTTCTCCATGTCGCCTTCGGATCACAAAGCCGGTTAAGGTCAACACGTGATCACACCGGCTCTGATACCAATTGAAGGACCGAACAAGGCGACCAGAGGGGGGGTGAATGGGAGCCAAATAAAATTCTCAACGAGAACTTGGCCTATGTCCCGATTACTACCCAACGTGCCTCAACAGCAATCACAAAGAGCAAACACACCAACTTGTGATGTGCTACCCTAAAAATGATTCGGAAAGGTCTCACACAAAGTGGAAGCAAGCTAGAACCAAAAAGGAACGGTCGGAAGCGAAAACAACAACCAACCGAGTCAGAAAACACCGGACCCCCCGACCAGGGACCGGACCCTCCGATGGGGTACTCTCTGGAGCCCAAAAATCAGTTATCGGACACTCCGGTCACGCACCGTACACTCCGGCACCGGACGGTCCGACCCTGGACCGGACAGTCCGACCCGGCACTCTCTGGAACACGAAATATAGCCAGGTTACCGGACCCTCCGGTTCGGAACCGGACGGTCCGGCACTGCTGCACAGCACCTCGGTAAAAGTGACGAAAACCCAATCAAACGAACTCGGAATTCGATGAAATTTGGACAGCAGCTTCCTTACAACGTTGAGAATCTTCTCCAACAAGAAGCACTCAAAAAGCTCTTGAATTGACGGAGATATGGAGTTTTTACTAAAACCCTAGCAAAAGGTGGCTGCTTGGACGAAATTCATGATTTCGTGATGCTCGTGAGGAGATTTGCAACGAGACCACTTGGGAAAGTTTCCTCATCGTCCTAGCATCGAATCCATCCAAGAAATCCACCCAAAAACCCAAGCAAAAAGGAAATCACGAATTTTGCAAGAAAGACATGGGGAAAAGAAAAAAAGGGAAAGGGATGAACTTCACAAAGATTCAACTAGAAATCATTCCATTGATCAAAGCATACGAATTACAGTTGAATCTTGGCTAGGAAACCGCCCTCATCCTCCCACTCTTTGGAAGAACAAAGATTGTCTCTCACACAATCTCTCCTCTCCTCTCTCACATGAAGCACACCCTAGCCTAAGGCAAAATGAGAAAATAAATAACTTGGGTGGAGAGAGACCCCTTCTCCACCAGCCAACACCCTCTATTTATAGCCTAGGTCCTCCGACCGAAAGACCACAACGCCCTTGGTTACATAACACACTCCCACTTAGCACGGGGGCAAAATGGTCCAACTCTTCCTTCGTCGCCCGAACGCCATCGAGCCCTTCACGACTTCGCTTCGCATCGAAGCAAACTTCGTGATGGTGCCACGTGCACCACCATCCTCCGCCGCCGGTTTTGAGGCCAAACCGGGAAACCGTCCGTGCTTCTTGCCTTCTTCATGTGTACGGTGTGGATCACCCTTGACCTCACCCGGCCTCCCGATCATCCGGCCCCAAGTCCCCAACTTGTGCCCGATCCTCTCGCCGTTGACCGCCAAGTTGACTCCATTGACCTACACATCATAAGACAGGCAAACACATTTCCTTCTCCTCCAAACTTCTCCAACTTCTTCTCCAACTCCGGTTAGTGATAAACATAATCGTTCAAATGAAAATGCAACCCTTAAAATCCCGCATTTCAACTCAAACTTTAAATCACCAATGTCAATTACTCATCATCTTATAAATTGAACCATGGCTCATCTCAACATGGTTCTCATTTTGAAAACGATAACAGCGGAAGACTAGAACTATTACAAACTCCGACACTCGGACTTAAGCAAAAGCACGCGCCGTGCCCACGGGCGTCATGCTACTAGCCACTTCAACAAATCACTGCGGCGACTCGCACAACTCCCATTGGAGGTTCCCGAACTCGGGGAGCGGTTCCTCCCAATGGAAGCTACCTGCTGGTTCCTGCATGACGGCGCCTGAAAAACCACAAAACGCTAACGCGTGAGCTTCTAAGAAGCTCAGCAAGACTTACCCGACAAAAGTGGCTGACTACAGCCGACTCCTAGACATGCTGATGACTCGGGTGAGTTTACTTGCAAAAGGACTCGCAAGCCTATACTACTCTTGTCAAATTTTAGCATCAGATTAAGTGATTAGAAAGTAAATTTAATTAGCACAGAGCTAAGCAAACATAACAGAAGTAATCAATAGCATTAGTAATAATCATAGTTCATTCTCATTGTGTCTCAACCTGTTTACTAAAATGTGACAGAGAGTTCAAGTAAGCGCATAGCTGAGAGCGACAGCGATTCGAACCGATTTTTATACCTTTGCAGGGTTAACCTAATTGTACGACACGTGCGGGTCCCACACTCGCACATGGCAACCGTTCACACCAGCTCCTGCAACGTCAATTTCCTCCTACGCCTGCCTTAGCAGCGCCGCGTCCCACCAGACAACACGTCCCAGACGGTTCATGTGGAGTTCCCACGCTGCCCACCCCAGATCTCCTCCTTAGTCAGACACCGTAGGGCAGGTTCGACATTGCAATCACTAGGCTACGTAGGTTTACCGGGGCCCATAACACCCAGCATACAATTAGTACATTCAATACTTGCCCAGCTGTGCCACACGGGTCAGACCAGACTACGGTCACCCTGGTCCCGGACCAGTCGCCGACCAACTGGTACCCAGTCTGACCCTCAATCTTTTATCTTTCTTACTCAATGACAAATCGTGTGGTACATTTCATGAAACAGTTTCATTCAACAACCTATCCTTTCGCGAGCAGCGTCCACTCTGCTCGACTTCTACCGGCAACTACCTGCTAAGCATAGCATACTAGGGGTATCCAAACAAGCTACCGTCAGGGCTTCCTATGGGAAACAAATGCAACTATGGTTTCAATCAACTCCTAGCACCTAATGCACAAATAAGACACACTTAGTGTAAAAGTAAAACTTTCAAAAATTCGGTTGTGCACCGGGGCTTGCCTGGTTCTTCTGAGTCGACGTTGACTTCTTCGACGGGGGTCGAGGAACTTGGATCCGCAGCTACTTCGTGAGCGTTAGAATCTACAAGATGCAGTAGGATTATGATAAGTTCACTGAAGGAGAAACTTATTTTTATTATCAATAGTGACCTAGGGTTTAGATTAGCGACGCCCAGAATTAGGGTTAACCCTAATTACTCGACGCCGTCGATTAAATTCAAATTCTTAATCTGTGAATTGATGCTTAAAGAAATCTATTAAACTCCCATGAGGTGAAGTTTAGTTGGTATGTTCATCAACTTCGACTCTAGTTAAGTTACTTCGACACTTTTTATCGGTTAATATTATTTAATTACTTCGGCTATTAAACTAGGGTTAAAATGAAGATTTTAATTCTTCCTCAGGATTATTTTTAGTTGGTAGTACGCCCTGGAGTGAGCATTTTGAGCTTTGGTTGAGGCCTAGATGAATTTTTTATATTTTATAAAAATTCATCAAAGTTCCTGTTTTTAGATCTTGTAAAAATTAGAAAGCACTAGTAAACATTAGAGTAAAATTATGAAACTTTATGTGAGCATTCCTGAGCACCAGATCTACAACTTTGCTTTTGGGTTTAACCTTGTAAATGACTTTTACAATGTACTTTAGAAAATGGTATTTAACTAGGAAGATTGAAGTATTTTAAAAGGGTTAGATTCCATTTCATGTTCCTAAAATCTTCATAAAATTCCAGAGGGTGTGTAGTACCATGGTGTACTTGTAGATCAAAGGTCAGCCCTAGCATTACTCTATAATGCAAACTAAAATTCATAAACAGAAAGGAGTGTTCCTAATTAATGCTGCAAATGTTTGGTCATTTGTTAAAAAGTGCTTTAACAGAAAATTAGCACTTTTCACGAGGTTCTAACAAATTTTGGTTTGGCATTTTTGGATCTTCCTGTGATTTTCTAGGGATTTTAGAAGACAGAGCAATAATCTGGAAAAATAAAAAGAAAAAGAAAAACAGGGGAGGTTGCTCCGACGAGCTCCGGCGGCCAATTCCCGACGATGGGGTGGTCGCCGGCCGTCGAACCTTGGCTTTTTATGATCCACACGACACGGCGAAGCTCAGCAACATGGTAGTTATCAAGCTTGGGCACGGCAGAGGGGGTCTCACCGTGGGGGTGCCTCGGGGCGGCGGCGATCGATGAAATTCCGGCGAGGTGGCTCGCCTTCGGAGGATTGGAAGGCGCTGTGAGCTTCACGAGGTGGAGAGGGAGTGAATTGGTGAAGAAATTTGATTGAAATGGTTCAGAGGTGCCGTTTCACCGTGGAGGCGGCGGCTATGGCGTTGGCGGCGGCCGGGGCAGGAGAATGGAAGGGGCCTTCGCGCGTGGGAGGGAGGAAAATGGAGGAGGGGGGGTTGGGGAGGAGAATGCGTCACTTATAGCCTGGGGTTTGGGGGGGAAAGGGGGGAGCACGGCGGCATGGGCGGCTCGGGCGGCAGTGAGGCGGGCGGCGGGGCAGAGAAGAGAGAAAAGAGAGAGGGAGCTAGAGAGAGAGAGGAGTGAGAGAGTGAGGAGGTAGGGGGAGTAGGGAGCCGGTGCAGCAAAACCCTAAGGGCGACGTGCCGCAGGGGCCCGTGTCGGGCGGGCATGGCCGGCGCAGCATGGCACCCTGTTGTCGGGCGGGCGGGCACTGTAGCCCGCCCGGCAACAGTTATATATTTTTTTTCTTTTTTTTTTCTTTTTCATTAATGCTGGAAGACAATTGAATGAATCGGCACACTTCCCGAGCCCGAAAAATTTTAAGAATTTTTTTACAAGCTCAGGAATTTATTTGGAACACTTTTCATTTAAGGTTCAAGTCATGATTTGGCCTCTAAAAATTCTTGAATTTCTAAGTTGATTATAGCTGGTGTGAATTTTTAAGAGGTCTAAATCTTTTCCAAAAATCTTGAATAATTTCTCAAAATTCTATTTTGATGTGTACTTAATTGTTATATAAAAATATGGCTAGGTTTCTGTGGAAATCTTGATGGCCAAGAGTTAGGGTTTGGATTTCGTCCAGTTAACGAGATTTCGACACTGTTACGTGAGATTTCTCCGGATTTTGCTAAAGGGCTCTGTTATTTGTCAAACTTTCCATAGTGTCTCTTTGAAGCATTGTAAACAATATTTATTTTTATTTCCATGATTGAATCTGCTTTAAAGTGAGTGAAATTATGGATTAGGGTTTACATATGTCGACTTTTTGCCCTGGTGACACCTGGGGTGTCACAGAGAGAGGAAGGGAGAGAGAGAGAGAGAGCGGAGAGGAGGATCCTGCGTGGGATCCTCGCCGCCGTAAATGCGTGGCACTAAAAGGAGTGCAGGTTGGCACCTGCCATGGCCGGCCGGCCGCTGCGGCGGTTGCACGCCGTGGGCGGTGCCCGATTTGATTTGATTTTTTTTCCAATAAATTCAAAATCTCATTCTAAATTCAAATGAAATTCGTACTTCCTGGTTTTGGAAAATTTTGAAAATTGTTTTTTGGGTACTCAATGAATTATTTGGAACAACTTTTATTTTTGGAGGAAGTCCTAATTCTATCTCTAAAAATTTGCTAATTTTCAAATAAATTCAAGTTTGTTTGAATTTTTAAGGGGTTTAAATCTTTTGAAGTGAACTTAATTGTCATATAAAAATATTGCTAGGGTTACATTGGATTTTTGATGGATTTTAACAGTGGTGTTTGAATTCTTTCCTGTTAAGAAATGATTTTGATACTGTGGGTTGAAAGTTCCTAATCTGGTAAAATTGCTCGGTAATTCACCAAAATTTTTTATGGATGTTCATGGAAGTGTTTTAAACAATATTTCTTATTAGCTGAAGTGTAAATTTTTGCCTCAAAGTTCAAGAGTTAAAACCCTAGAGTTTAAAATTTGTCGATGGATTCTACGGTGACACTTGGGGTGTCACATGCCCCTCAAATAAGCTATGAGAGGGGGGGGGGGGGTGAATGATAGCAAAGCAGCAGCAGAAACTTTTTCACCCTAAAAACTGGTTTCTGTGTCGTTACTAGAAATTCATTTGTTCCTAGATCGTAGTTTCTAAAATCGTGATACTTGGTGGGTCAAAAGCTTATTCAAATATGAATTTAACCCAAAAAGAATCACATCAAACGGAGATCTGGACCTCGAGTTATGCTCGAAACTATCGTCATGTCTGGAAGTGACGCGAATTGACAGAAACCTAATCTGTGTGTCACAATCCAATTATTCAGAATAAAAATTTGTAGGAATAAACTAGACTTCAGTACGCATTCATAGCAACAAACCACATTCAAATCTAATGGCTAGAAAGGAAACTACAAGCAATCTAAGATTGATCAAAAAACAGAGCGAACGGAAAGAAGATGAATCAAGGAGATAACAGAGAAACTGTCGAGAATCTTTTGATCTTTACTAGTCAAGACATGTCACAAGTGCCCAACAGAAGCACCAAGCCAAAAAACTAGGAGGCGGCAGCCATGAACCCTAAAAAAAAAATGAACTTATCTACAAGTTGTGTTTGGGCGCAGGTATTTCCTCATAATCCTTTCTGTCGACCAGGTTTTTCTTTTATATCACCAGCAGCTGCCTTGTACTGGGCCAGGCCCAGCAACCTGACGTGTCCAACATCAACACAGGCTACAAATCTGATCAGGTTCACACGTCAAAAACAAACCAGCCAGCCTACCTGGTCCTTTCTTTTTCAGCATGGTGCACACACACATGAATGGCACGACCAACACAAGTTGCTGGCCTTTCATCACCAACGTCAACACCGAGTCACATACTCGTGCGTCAACAAGTCTTCACGTACACAGTTCTGTAGCCGAACATCTCGCATGACATCCTTGACCAATAGAACCTCAGTTCATCTCCGAACCTAGTCCCGAAACCTCAGCTCCATTGAACCTAGTTTCAGTCCGTCAACGACCACACTCCGCCTCAAGCAACGCCTGCACATGAACAAACAACCAATCAAGTACGAGCACAAGTCCATGACTTGACTCAATATTAATCCGCAACACTACTCGCATGAACATATTATGCATAAACAAATTGCAGTTCCATGTTCAACTTAAAGCCAATTTTTCAGCACATGATCTCACAATCTCCCCCTTGATGAAAACATTGGCAACACCATATTGAAACTGAGCATTGAACATTGATAATCATTTTCAGCAGAATAAAATAAAAAAAACTCAAAGAAAACATTCTGAAAAATCTCCCCCTCAAAAGAAGAAAATGAAATAACAGTGTGTTTGTGAATGTGCAATGTGTGTCGAACTCCCCCTTTGACAATGTATGATCAATAGAAAGAAATCTTTTTAAAGCTATATATATATATATTTTAATGAGTATTCTAAATCGTCCACACATGTGTCCAGTACTTGTCCATCCCATGCTATCAAAATACTTGCACCTTCATACCCACACATACAGAATGGAGTTTATGCATCACTAGAAACAAGTGTAACTAACAATTTATTTCATGGCAAGATCTCCCTTTCTTAACTATCTTAGTCCTGAAAATTTTGACATTTGAATACACATAATCGTGCTTAAAACATGAACCAGTTTGCTGGAGTGGCGGCAGTAAAAGAATTGCAGGAAATTATATGCACCATCAGCTTTACTTTCGACCAAGCCAAGCCTATGTCTTGAGTAGACAGTAAAAAGCTTAAGGATTCTATGTCTTAGTCATACACAACTTCTTCCAAGTTCAAATCAATGTGCAATGATAGGCAGTCTCGTAAAGAAGTGTGACAGTGCGTACTTCCTTGAACTTTCAATCATTTAACACTTACTGGGATAAATTTCACATTTAGAATTTTTGGGCAGGACCAAAATAGCCAAGAAAGTTCAATCATGGCAAGATTTAATTCAAGTTATCATTCCATTTAAGTAGTTATGACAAAAACTACAGTATATAAGCATATCACGAAGTTGCAATCACATTGTAGCATAAGCATGGTGACAGATGTGATCACATATATGTATGAAACAAAATGCTCATTTATTTCTTGGTTTTGCTGATTTTTTTAAAAAAACTGTAACTAATTAACAAAAACAAAATGAAACTGAAACTGAGCAAGCTCCCCCTCAACACAGCCCTATCGGATAAACACCCCCAAGCTCTCCCCGAAGAAAAGCAAAACGAGAAGAGGACAATGGTTTAGTAAAAATGTCTGTCAATTGATGTTCAGTATCCACATGCTGAAACACAATATTTCCCCTTTCCACATGATCTTTTAGAAAATTATATCGAATTATCAATGTGTTTGACTTTGAGAATGTTGTTCTGGGTTTTTAGCAATGTAGATAGCACTAGTGTTATCACAGAAAAGTGGTACACTATTTAAACTAACCCCGTAATCTTTAAGTGTAGACATTATCCAAAGAATTTGTGAGCAACAGCTAGCAGCAGCCACGTATTCAGATTCAGTACTAGATTGTGCAACAAAAGTTTGTTTCCTAGAAGACCATGCAACAAGAGAATTACCCAAGAAGTAGCATGTACCAGATGTACTTTTCCTATTAATTCTACATCCCCCAAAATCCGCATCTGAAAATGCTGGTAAACTAATAGATGATGAAGCAGACATCCATATGCCAAAATCCTGAGTGCCATGAAGATACCTGAAAATTCGTTTGACAGCTTGTCGATGTGAAGCACGTGGGGAAGCTTGAAAACGAGCACATAAACATATTGCAAATTGTATATCTGGTCATGAAGCAGTAAGATACAAAAGAGAACCAATCATGCTTCTATACTCATTTTGATCAACTGGGTCACCATCTTCATCAAGATCAAGAGACAATGTAGTTTCTGTGGTGTCATCACTGGTTTACAATTTTCCATTCCAAATCTTCGAAGAAGATCCTTTGTATACTTATTTTGATGCACAAATGTGCCCTCTTTCATTTGTTTTATTTGCAATCCCAGAAAAAATATGTCAATTCACCCATCATAGTCATCTCAAATTCGTTACACATGGTTTCTGAAAACTGGGACACTAAAACATGAGAAGAGCACCCAAAGATAATATCATCAACATAAATCTGAACAAATAGTGGATAAGTGCCTTTATTGAGTACAAAAAGTGTTTTGTCAACCTTCCCTATAGAAGAGCCTTTTTCTAATAGAAAAATTTTCAATCTATCATACCATGCTCTGGAGCTTGTTTCAAGCCATACAAAGCTTTTGATAATTTCAATACATGGTCCAAAAACTTAGGATTTTCAAACCGGGTGGTTGCTTAACATAAACTTCCTCCTCAATATAACCATTTAGAAAAGCACTTTTTACATCCATTTGGTACAATTTAAAACCTTTGGAGGCAGCAAAAGCTAGCAAAATTCTAATGGCTTCTAATCTAGCAGCAGGAGCAAAAGTTTCATCAAAGTCTAAGCCCTGAATCTGTGTATATCCTTGGGCAACCAACCTAGCTTTGTTTCTAACAACAACACCATCCTTGCTTTGTTTATTTCTAAATACCTACTTAGTTCCAATCAGAGATTGACCGGAAGGTCGTGGGACAAGCTTCCAAACTTTATTTCGCTCAAAATTTTCTAATTCTTCATGCATGGCATTGATCCAAGATTCATCGGTTAATGCGTGAGATACATCTTTGAATTCAAAAGAAGCAACAAAAGCTGAATGAGCAAGGGAATCAGAATCAGTAAACCTGGACCGGGTGACTCTTTCATGAAGACTTCCAATTATTTGTTCTGGTGGATGCTTTCTTTGAATGCGTAATGGAGCATTGTTACCTCAGAAGCCTCTCCTTCTTCATTTTCAGCAAGTGTAGATGATGTAGCAGGATGAGGATGACCAGCTGTAGCAGAAGGTGTGGAAAGTGTAGAAGAAACTGCAGGTTGAGAGCCAATTGGTGCCAATATTATCATCGTCATCACTATCGTCTTCCTCAACAAAAATGCTCTCCCCCTGAACATATGTACCTGTACCTGCAGCAGTTTTACTAGTACCAGGACTAGCCGCATCAAAAGTAACTTCACAGGTTTCTATTGTCTTGTTAGTATCAAAAACAAATACATGTTATCCACGTGAATCCGCAGGGTAACCAAGAAAAATACCATCAGTTGATCTAGGCTCAAATTTATCAAGATTTGCAGATTTCAGCACAAAACATTTACATCCAAACACTTTGAAGTGAGACACACTAGGTCTACGTCCAAATTGTAACTCATATGAAGTTTTACCAAGTTTTGGTCGCAAAAACACACTATTAGAAACATAGCATGCAGTAGCAATCGCATCAGCCCAAAATCTGCGAGCCGTTTGGTATTCAACTAACATTGTTCTAGCCATCTCAACCAGCGTTCTATTTTTCCTCTCAACAGCGCCATTTTGTTGTGGTACATAAGGTGAGGAGAACTGATGATCAATCCCCTTCTCGGCACAAAAATGTGCAAAAGAAGAATTTTTAAACTCGGTTCCATTATCACTTCTAATAGCTCTAAGGGATCCTGGGTGATCAACAGACAATCTAAGAACAAGACTCTTGAAATGCTCAAATATTTCATTCTTAGATGTCATAAAATAAACCCAAGAATATCGAGAGTAATCATCAACAATTACAAGCACAAACCATTTGCCACCAAAAGACGGAAGTCTTGACGGTCCAACTATATCTAGACGTAAGAGTTGTCCTGGTTTATTTGTCATTATAGTAGTAAGAGGTGGGTGAGAACTTGCACACATCTTACCATGTCTACATGGCGAGCAAACTAAATTACTATCACCTTACAATTTAGGCAAACCACGAATGACATCCATACCACTAACACGAGTAAGATGATCAAAGCCAACATGTCCAAGTCTACGATGCCAGAAAAGTACAGCATTGGAAAGATTGGCAGCTAGACATCGAATTTCAGCATCAAGTAACACATCAAAATCAGCCTTAAAAACTCACCCAAAGCGTGAAATTTTAAGTACAAGATTGCCATGAGCATCTACCACTCTACATTCATTTTTCTTAAAAATCACCTCAAGATCTTCATCAATCATTTGAGAAACAGAGAGCAAGTAGTATTTCAAATTTTTAACAAGGGCGACATCTTTAAACATGAATTTTTCATTTCCCTTCACTGTACCTTTTGCCACAACAGTAGTAGAAGATGCATCTCCAAAAGTAACTCGCTCCGTCATGTGGGATGCATCTAACTGGGAGGAGAACCAATTTTATCTCCGGTCATGTGGCACGAACATCCAGAGTCTACCAGCCAAATATTCTCCTTCCGACAAGAGCAGCCTACAAAGCACAAGATATCAATGCCTCAGTACTGGGGTTAGTAATAAAATGTTTAGGTATCCAGTACTAAGACGTACGACAAACACTAGGCACACTGCGAGTATCCTTATGCACAGAAATAGGTTTAACTTCTCTAGTGTTTCTAGTGATAAAACAAGTTTTCTTTACATGAGGCATAAAGTGAGGTCTCACAAACTCATGTCTGAAACTGGATGTAGCTCTTGGTTTTTCTTTATTTTGTTGTTTGGCTAGTCTAAAACAAAATTCTTTCAAATGTCCATCTCTACCACAATGTGTGCAAGTGTACTTCACTTTATGCTTTACTTGGGAAGTAGAAGCTTCATCTAAAATTACAGCAGATTTAAAATTTATTTTGTGAGGCTCATTGAGAGTCTCAAATTTGCCATTGCAAAGAGCCTTAACAATAGTGGGAGCATGTTTCTTCGAATTAGCATAGTGATCAAAGCCCAAACCAGTTTTATCTACAGGTGAACTGGACTTTTGCTCTAAAATTTGGTTCAAGCTTTTAGTTCCTAACTTCCCTTGCAAATAATCAATAGTTTCAAAAGGGTTTCACAATTATCACAAGAACTTGTCACAGGTTGCTTCTGTTTTCTACAGTTAGAGCATTGGAGAACTTCATGAGTAAGCATATCAATAATCATTTGAGAAACTCTAGCATTTGCATTTTCCAAGTTCAATTCAAGAGCAGAACATTTAGAACAAGAATTTTGAACAATCAAATCAGAAGTACTGCAACTAGCATCAGTTGATGTTTAGAACTCATACTATAAAGCTTCTCATTCTTTTCTTTTTCGATTTTAAGTTGCTCGATAGTAGCAGCATGCACATTTCTAAGCGAGGTAAATTCAGCATAGACCATGTCACAATGTTTACAAGATTCATCAGCAGGAATCAAAGTCTTAAGTCTGGAATTTTCAGAAGTTAAAGATTCAATCATCAAGTCATGCTTTTTAATAATTTTATCTCTCTTTTTCAGTAAGGTTCCAAGTTTAGCAACAGCATTAGCAAGATCATCATAAGAAGGTTATACCTCATCATTGTAGTCACTGTCGATATCACCATCGGTGAAGCTGTCCTTGCTACTCGCCATGAGACATAACCCAGTTAAATCACTCTTGCCTTTGGAAATCCCATCATCATCATCGCTTTATGTGTCCACATCACTCAAATTTATTTGCTCAAGAGCAGCAAGAACACGGTGCACTACCTTACGACTTGAAAAACCTTTCTTCTTGTTGACATCCTTGAATGAGCGCCTCTTCTTCTTTTTCTCAAGTTCATCCTCTCTCTCTTTCTCTTCCCTTGCAGCTATGACCTTTGGACAGTTTGGGTGTACGTGTTTCGGATCACCTTCATAGCATCTCTGAGAACCAACAGTCCCCCTTTTCCTTGATCTAACATTCTGCAAAGCTCTTGTAAAATGAGTGGAGAGAAGTGCTAATTCATCTTCCAGGAATTGTTCCAGCTATTCATTAGTTAGTGAGGACAAAGAAGACAAAGCATAACAGCTAGCAGAGTTACCAATATTTGGTATACTAGTAGGTTGTGAAATTAAAGACAATGATTTATTCCCAAGCTTTCTATCAAGAACATCTAGCTCATGAGTTTTCAATTTAGGATATAGAACATCTAGTTTAAGTGTACTCAAAGCAGTAGATTCTCTAATAGATGTGACTTTCATCTCCCAAATAGACATGTCTAAGGCTCCAAGTTATTGACGTGCATTTTTAGCATCAGTGTAAGTAACATTAACAGCACACAGATTACTGAGAATTGTATTGAATCGAGCAAAGAAGTCATCTAGAGATTCACCAGGTTCCATCTCAAATTTCATATAATCTTAAACAAATCTTGACATACCTCTTTTATTGTCCTTGATCCTTCATGATAATCACAGAGAGCTTTCCATACTTGATATGCAGATTTGTGATGTGCCACGCGGTCAAAGTCGTTCCTTCCAAGACCTTGAATGATTATGTTTCTTACCTTGCTATTTGCCTCAACTTGTGACATGTTGAATTTCATTAGCAGCATCATTTGCAGGAACAGCATACGGCTTGAAAACCTTCTCCCAAATTGCAAAGCCTTGTGCTTGTATATATGACTCCATCTTCGCTTTCCAGAACTAAAAATCAACACCATCGAACACGCATGGTTTTGTCGAATACCTATTTTCCATTATTGCAATCCAAGTGTCGATAAAAACAAATTGATTTAACAACTAGGCTCTGATACCATGTGACACCCCAGGTGTCACCATAGAATTTATCGATAATATCGTAAAACCCTAGTAGTCAAATTATACACCTGAAAGCAAAATCGACACTTGAAGTAATAAGAAATGTTGTTAGAAACATTCCAAAGAGGCACTACAAGAACTTTGGCAATAAACAGAACACTTTTGATAAAGTTAGGAGATTTTAACTCGCAGTGTCAAAATTCTTCTTTAACAGGGAAGAATTTAAACCCCACTTCGAAATCCAACTAAAATCCTATGTAACCCTAGCAATATTTTTATATGGCAATTAAGCTCACTTCAAAAGGGAATTTTGGAAAAGATTTAAACCCCTTTAAAGTTCACACAAACTAGTTTCTATTTGGAAATTCAAGAATTTTTAGAGATTGAATTAGGACTTGAACCTTAAATGAAAGTTGTTCCAAATAAATCATTGAGCACACAAAAATTTTCAAAATTTTTCATGTTCGGGGCATGTGGGTTTGAAATGACTTTTGTTCAGGGTTTGAATAAATAGCAAAATAAAAAAATAAGATCAAACAGTACTCGCCCGCCGCCCCCAACGGCCAACCGCCGCGGCAAGCGCCGGTCGGGCTCCCCTTTTGAGCCAAGAGTTCAATCGCCAAGATTCACAAATCTTTTCCCTCCTCTCCCTCTCTCTCTCTCTCTCTCTCTCTCTCTCCGCTGCTCTCTCCCTCCCTCCCTCACTAGCGCGTGCTCTATCTCCCACCCCCACCCCCCGCGCGCACGACGCCGCCTCGCCTGACCATTCCTTGCCGAGCACCGCCAACCGCCCCCCTCCTCTCTTCTTCTCCACGAGTATTAAGGCCGCGTGCTGGCTCACTCCTCTCCCCACGTCTATTTCTTCCTCCTCAGCTCACCAATTTCCCTTCCTCCTTGCTTGGCCGCCGCCACCGCATTGCCGCCCGAGAGGGTCACACGGTGAGCCCACTGATCCGGTCATCCTCTATCCTTCTCACCATGTCTAACTTCTTTCCCTCACTCTAGCAGAGCTCCTGGTCCAGCAAGCCCGTCTCCGGTCCACTCCTTCACCAGGAACGTAGAGCCGCCGTCATCCGCCTCCACGCGCGTCATCGCTGACCTACTCCCAGTGAGGTTCAGTCCTCGTAGCGGTGTTGCCGGTCATCTCCGTGACGCGTAGATGCTCTAGGAAGGAACCTCGAGTCGATTCGTGCCTCGCCGTGCCGCCAATTGCTCGCTGGAGCTAGCCTTCTCGCCGCCGCCATCGCACGCTGCGCTCCAACGTGCTCCATCGACCGCCGTCACGTTTCCAGGGCACCTCTCGCCGTGCACAAGTTCGGAGCATTCCCCTCCGCTCTTCCCCACCGCCGGCTAGCTCTCTTCCATCGTGAATTCCTCGCCGGAGATCGCTGCCGCCCTCCCCTGTTCCGCCACCGTTATTTCATTTAAATTTCAAATTTCCTACTAATTGCTCAATTTTGAAAAATGCCTATCAAATCAAGGAGAAATCCAAAAATATCAAACCAAAATTTTTTAGAATTCTCATAAAACGATCTAATTTCTGTTAAAACACTTTTTCAAAAACGTTCATGGATTTCTTGAATTATTAGATGAACCTTTACTGTTTTTGAATTTTAGTTGCAGTTCCAGATAAGTTCTAGGGCTAAAACTTGAACCATAAGTGCAACATGATAGTATACATCTACTGAAATTTTCTTGGGATTTTACAACCACAAAGTTGTATACATCTCATTAAAGATACTCTAAACTGCCAAGTTAATTTATCATTTTCTAAAATACATAATTAAAATCATCCAAAAATCTAACCCCTAAAGCAAAACTTTAGATTTGGTGCTCATAGGTGTCGACATCAAATTTCATGATTTTACTCTAGGGTTTAGTATTTATTTCTGATTTTATAGTTTTAAAGAACAGAAATTTGCTGAATTTTTATAAAATTTAGAAAATTCATCTTGGCCTCAACCAAATTTCAAAATTCCTATTCCAGGGAATACTATCAACCAAAAATAAACTCATGATATAACTTAAAGTTTCATTTTAACCCTAGTTTGAATAACAGTAGCTTTTACTATTCGAAAATTCCTATTTCAGAGAACATTGCCAATTAAAAATCATCCTCTAGAAAAGTAAAAAGTTTCGCTTTAGGCCACATTCAGAAGGTAAAGACTTTAATAAAATAACGAAGTCAGGAAATTAGGGTTAACTCTAACCTCTAGGAGTCGATGGTGAAAATACTATAGTGTGCTTTGTTAAAAACATCATGTTAAACTTTTCATTCGACTCATCGTATTCATATGGCATCATGCAGACATCAAAGAGAACGCCGTAGCTGACAATCCAGAGTCCGTAATCTCCGCCGAAGCAGTCAACATCGACCCCGAAGAACCAGGCAAGCCCCAGTACACAACCAAGTTTTTAACATTTTTCTTTTAAAACTTTGTGTCGTGATTGTGCATTAGGTTTTTAGGAGTTGATTGAAACCCTAGTTGCATCTGTTTCCATAGGAACCCCCTATCGGTAATTGGTATAGGTGACCATTATAGCGTGCGATGCTCAGCGCTCCTTACCGGTAGAAGTCGAGCAGAGAGGATGCTGCTCGCGATTGGTAGGGTTTGATTGAAACTCTCACATGAAATACATGACACCTGGTTATGGATGGTTAAGGAAAGATAACACAAGTGGGTCAGACAGGGTACAAAGTAGGTCGGCAACTGGACTGGGTCCAGGTTGACCATAGTCTTGTCTGATCCATGTGGTCCGAGTCTGATCGAGCTTTGAATGCACTAATCGTATGCTGGGTATAATGGGGTCCAGTAAACCTACATAGCCTAGTGATTGCAAAGTCGAACCTGCCCTACGGTGTCTGATTTGGAGCCGATCTGGAGTGGGCAGTGTGGGAACTCCACAGAAACCGTCTGTGACGTGTGTTCTGGTGGGATGCGGCACTGCTAAGACAAGCATAGGAGGGAATTGACTTTGCAGGATCTGGTGTGAACGGTTGCCACGTGCGGGTCTGGAACGCGCACGTGTCATATGATTAGGTTTCCCCCTGATGGGTATAAATCATTTCGAACTGTTGTCGCTCCCAGTTTGTGGGCTTGCTCGTGAAATGCACCACATTACAATCAAGACAGTTGAGATACAATGATGAGGATGAAGTTATGATGATCAATATTGTATATTACTTCTGTTATGATTGATTAGATCAGTACCAACTAAAGTTACCATTCTAAACAATTAACCTGAGCTAAAATTTGACCAAGAATAGTTCAGGAGATGTGAGTCCTTTTGCAAGGTAAACCCACCCTGAGTCAGCCAGCATGTCTAGGTATTGGCTGTAGCCAGCCTTTTTGACGGGTCAGCCTTGTTAAGCTTCTTAGAAGCTCACGCTTTGCGAATACGTGGTTTTCAGGCGCCGACGTGCATACCCAGGATGAGAGCATCCAGTGGGAAGAATCTCGTCCTGAGGTCGGGAACCTCCAGTGGGAGCTTTGCGAATCGTCGCAGTAAATTTGAAGTGGCTAGTAGCATGATGCCACTGGGCACGGTTCATGCTTTTGCATTATCATGAGAGTCAGAGTCTGTACTCGTCTAGTCTTCCGCTGTAATCGTGTTTTCAAAACTCTATTCCATACTTTGACAGGGTTGTAAGACTTAAATTTTCAATTTATGAAACAATGATGTATTAAATTTTTTTATCTTGTAAAAGATTGCTGTTTATCCTGCCTGTGTTGTACCATGTGTATGCTCGCTTCGTCGAGCATTGCCCAACAGGATCCTGACGAGATGCGGGATCCGTCCCGGACTGAGTTGTCTGGGCGGGTCCACGTCAGCTTGGTATCAGAGCCGTGTTGGGAAATGGTACGACATTTAAAGGCATATTTTCGACTGCGGTGAAAAGTCGAGAAATCCCTGTTGAATCGGCAACAGTAGCGTTCTGTAGCGTGATGGTATGGAAGGAGGTACACCCCTTGCTGTTTAGGGAGAAAAGTGGACCTCTACCGTACGAGGTGTGGGCTACGGACATGTTGCGAATGCATCCCTTCGCAATAGTGGTGTCTTGTGCTGTTGATGCACAAGAGATGAGTTTGTTCCTCACGACTTAGGTTTTGCAGAACACTCTCATACCTCCGCTGCCTGAGGTAAAGTGCAGTCTGTCGCCGCGCAGTGAAGGTCGGACACATGATCCCCATACGTGGCCTACTCGGGGCGACTCATATGGCAATGATATTGGTTGTTGTCTTTACTTTTGAGATATTATATTGCAACTGCCTGTGATGTCATCTTTTGCAGGTACACTAACCTCGGTATCGTAAGAAATGTGTAGCAACGTCTAACTTGAGTGCGATTTGCCACCGCCTAAGCGCATATTCTTTTTACATTTGGGAGGACATTAAGGCAGAGGCACGATTGCATTGCATAATGAAATTGTAAAACCAATAAAGTTACTGAATTCTAGTTATCAAATCCTGAAACATTGAAATCCTTCAAACTGAAGCCATCCAGGAGCAGAAATTCAATCAATAGTGCCTGTAACACATTTTAAAAAATAAAAAAAAACAAACAAAAAAAAAATAAAAAGTCCACCTGGATACCTTCCTCCCTTAGAAATTATGTGGCACCAACCGAGTCCTGTGTGAACCATTGAGCCTTTTTATAGTACTTTCCTTGATGGGAAGATTGTCTCCTTGACAGGTCAGCTTAGTTGGCAAAGCACCTTGGGTAAATTGGTAATCGCTAGCCTAGCAACGTCAGTAACAATCTTGGATCACCCTTTTACGAAGGGATGAGAATATTTTACGTATCGGAAGATTTTGCATGCCTTGAATTATGTGTCAATATGTGGCTTCTGATTAATAAAATATTTTTTTATCTCTGTGATGCAGATGGCTGATAACCTGATCGAGCAGCAACCCGCGGAGTTCGGCATTGAGGACTCCACCCCTACCCACGTCACCAAGGAATCGGGACGCAGGGGATTTGTGGAGATACTCAGTTAGACCTTGCAGTCACTGAGCTATGCAGAGACTCCTTGGTTTTAGATCTGGGAGTTTAGGCAATACGACCTACCACGCTGCTCAGCCACAATTACGCTGCCCACACACCCTCGACAAGCCAATGGAGAGACTTGGACCCTCACCACTTTTGGCTCGGACAAAACTGAGGCAATCGAGTCAGCAGCTCACCAGGCTCTATTGAGTCTTTGCGAGAGACACATAGAGGACCTGGCAGACCAGCCAGCGGTGATGTTCCCGACACGGGACCAGGTCAATAATACCTGAACGCCATAATGTCAAGAACGCCCAGGTCAAGACCCTCAAGGGGGAGAAAGACCACGTGACTCTGTTGTTCACGTTGAGCTTGGCAATGCTCAACTTGCATGAGGACACTGTTCTCGCTGCTCAGTTGGACCGCCAGGCTCTGGGATGGGCTCATGAGGAGATAGCCAAACTCTAGGAGAAGGTTAACAGCTTGGAAAGCAGGAACAATGGACTACGTGCTCATTGCAACACCCGAGCTACACGCATTTCTGAGTTGGAGGCCGTCTCTGAGATCAAGACTGCTCAGATACATGCTCGGGAGAATGATTGCAACATCATGCTGCAACACATTCACCAGCTGGACAGACTCAGGGCTAATGCGGTGTAGATGACTGAGGACCTTGCCCATGAGAACCATCATCTGCAGCATCAGATAGCGGGACTCTTAGAGGCACAGCAGCCGCCTCCCGCTAACGATGATGCCCCGAAGTCGGAGGTATCGGATCCCGATGCTTCGGACCCAGAGCCCAAGGAGGAGTAGATGAAAGATGATTTCACAACATCGAGTTTATCTAGATGATTCTCTTAAGGAGTGCGTTGAGCTTGTCACGGTGTTTAGTCTTGTGTTCTCATAGGTTTACAGTAGTAGCAGTGTAACCCTGTGGATGTAAGAATGGGTGGTTTGACAGTCTAGGGAGTTTATGGAACTAATGTACTGTCATCATTTTGGGAATGAATGAAGCTTGTGTTTATGAGTTATACGTGCTGTGCATTATGACATTATTTTGCATGTGTTGAGATAGGGTCATGGAATGAACTGCACTGATGGCGACCCCTTTTCGCTTTTTTAGCATGGTGAACACAAGGGCTGGACGGCAGGATGCGGAAAGCTCCAACCCACCACCCTCGCCGGCTGAGCCAACCTTGACCGCGGCTATGGCGGCCATGCTGCAGAGCAGCCAGCAGACTCAGGAAATGCTGCGGGCCATACTGGAGAATGGTGGTCCAAATCTAGACGCCAGGAACCAAAACCAGGACAGCACTTATCCTGACTTCCTGGCCACGCATCCCCCGGAGTTTAGAGATGCTCGGGAACCGATGGAAGCGGATCACTGGCTTCACACCATCGAGGCCAAATTTGGGCCGCTCCATTGCACGGAGCCCTAGAAGACCCTCTTCGCTGTCCAGATGCTTCAGGGGCATGCCGGTGCTTGGTGGGCTAACTACCTGGCTACCCTCTCGGCAAACACCCCGGTGCCATGGACGCAGTTCCGGGAACCGTTCCACGCCCATCACATCCCCGCGGGACTGATGCAAAGGAAGGCCAAGGAGTTCATGGCCTTAAAACAAGGCAACCGCTCAGTGCATGAGCACTCCCGCGTGTTCAACCAACTTGCTCTATATGCTCCAGAGCAAAGTGTACACGGATGCGAAACGGAAACACCGTTTCATGGAAGGGCTGAACATTCCACTCCAGGGTTGCCTGGCCCTGAATCAAGGGGGCTCATTCAATGAGTTCGTGAGCAACGCCCTCATCGCCGAAGAATACCTAGAGAAAGAGCAAGGGAGAAGAGGCGAGTCAGCAGTGGGCCATCGAATGCTCCACCACCGAAGTACCGTTTGGTGTACACCGCACCAGATGGTAGGAGGAATAGAGCAACCCCGCTGTGCAGGGTCCGTCATTCCGTCCTCTGCAGCAACCATACCGGCTCCCCCAGAGTCAGCCACAGGCTGGCTACCGTGCACCACCTCCACTGTAGAGGAACTAGGGTGTACGTCCACCTCAACAAGGCGCCCGTCCTAGACCAGGAACCCCGTGTTTCGCATGCGGGCAACCGGGACATTTGGCTCGCGATTGTCCCTCAAACCAGCAGACCGGAGGCAACCGGCAGGCCAACCAAGGGCAGGGCCAACAGAGAGGCCAGAAGAACCCCAGGACAGGTCGGGTGAACTACACCACGACCGAAGAGATAGCTGAAGGAGAGCCTGTGCTGGCAGGTACGTTCTCGTTCTCTACCCATTCAGCATTTGTTCTATTTGATTCCGGTGCCACACACAACTTTATCAGTAAAAACTTTGTTAAGGGTAAAGGCTTAGTCACAGTTCCTCTAGAGCCGCCATTCGTCATAAAATCGCCTGGGGAAAACATCTTGTCAAACTATGGCTTAAGGGAGACACCAATAAATCTAGGAGGTCACACCTATCCTACCTCATTCATAATCCTAGACGGGCAGGGTATCTTTATTATCATTGGTATGAAATGGATGAAACACCAAAATGCTCTCCTTGATATTGCTAACCGTGTAGTCCGCCTAACCTCCCCCACTTCACGGATCTGTTTCTGTAAACCTAGATCACCCTAGATCTGCCGCCAAGCAAATCTGCCATGTTGTCGAGAAAAGCTTGGATGAGATACCAGTGGTCAGAGAATTCCCAGATGTGTTTCCGAAAGATCTACCTGGCTTACCCCCGGACAGGGATGTGGAATTCCAGATTGACCTACAGCCAGGCACAGCCCCGATCTCCCGCAGACCATATAAGATGCCACCAAAAGAACTAGCCGAGTTGAAGGTACAGTTGAGAGAATTGCTGGACAAGGGTTTTATATGGCCTAGTTCCTCGCCTTTGGGTTGTCCGGCTCTATTTGTAAAGAACAAGGATCAATCCTTGAGACTATGCGTGGATTACCGCCCCTTGAACGCGGTCACCATCAAGAACAAGTATCCACTACCACGCATAGATACTCTATTTGATCAATTGGCTAGAGAAAAGGTCTTCTCTAAAGTCGATCTTAGATCTGGCTAGCATCAGATCAAGATACGTCCCATCGACGTTCCGAAGATGGCCTTCTCCGCCAGATATGGGCTGTATGAGTACTTGGTGATGTCGTTTGGACTCACTAATGTACCAGCGTACTTTATGTACCTTATGAACTCAGTTTTCATGCCAGAGTTGGATAAGTTTGTAGTGGTGTTCATTGATGACATCCTAGTGTACTCTAAAACTGCCGATGAACATGCTGAACACCTCTGGATAGTCCTACAGAGACTCAGAGATCATCGGCTCTATGCCAAATTTAGCAAGTGTGAATTCTGGATTGAACGTGTCCAGTTTTTGGGTCACGTGGTGACGCAGACCCGCCCCAGAAAACTCGTTTCAGGACGGATCCCGCATCTTGCCACGATCCTGTTGGGCAATGCTCGGTGCAGCGAGCATACACATGGTACAACACAGGCAGGATAAACAACATTCTTTTATAGGATAAGAGAAATTTATACAACATTGTTTCATAGATTGAAATTTAAGGCTTACAATAATTCCGAGTACGCAATAGAGTTTTCAAGTCAACGATTATAGCGGAAGACTAGATAAATACAGACTCCGACTCTCATGGTAAAGCAAAAGCATGAACCGTGCCCAGTGGCCTCATGCTACTAGCCACTTCAAGATTTACTGCAGCGATACGCAGAGCTCCCACTGGAGGTACCCGACCTCTGGACGAGATTCCTCCCACTGGATGTTCTCATCCTGGGTATGCACGTCGGCGCCTGAAAAACCACTTATTCGCAAAGCGTGAGGTTCTAAGAAGCTCAACAAGACTGACCCGTCAAATTGGCTGACTGCAGCCGACACCTAGACATGCTGGCTGACTCAGGGTGGGTTTACCTTGCAAAACGGACTCGCAAAACCTGAACTATTCTTGATCAAATTTTAGCTCAGGTTAAGTAATTAGAATAGTAACTCTAGTTGGCACTGAACTAATCAATCATAACAGAAGTAGTATACAGTAAAAATAATCATCAGAACTTCATCCTCATTGTATCTCAACTTCTTGATTATAATGTGATGTGGTGCGTTTCACGAACGAGCTCACAAACTGGGAGCAACAACGGTTCAAAACGATTTTATACCCTGCAGGGGGAAACCTAATCATACGACACGTGCGCGTCCCAGACCTGCACGTGACAACCGTTCACACCAGATCCTGCAAAATCAATTCCCTCCTACGCCTGTCTTAGCAGCGCCGCATCCTACCAGAACATACGTCCCAGACGGTTTCTGTGGAGTTCCTACGCTGCCCACCCCAGATCGCCTCCGAATCATACACCGTAGGGCAGGTTCGACTTTGCACTCACTAGGCTACGTAGGTTTACTAGGCCCCATTATACCCAGCATACGATTAGTGCATCCAAAGCTCGATCAGACTCGGACCACACGAATCAGACAAGACTACGGTCACCCTGGACCCAGTCCAGTTGCCGACCTACTTGGTACCTTGTCTGACCCTCCAGTTTTATCTTTCTTTACTCATTCATAACCATGTGTCATATGTCTCATGTGATAGTTTCAATCAATATCCTAGCAGTCGCGAGCAGCGTCCACTCTGCTCGACTTCTACCGGCAAGTACTTGCTAAGCATAGCATACTAAAAGGTCATCTATGCCAGCTACCGATAGGGTTTCCTATGAAACAGATGCATCTAGGGCTTCAATCATCTTCTAGAAGCTTAATGCACAAACACGACACATAGTTAAAACTTGGTTGTGCATCGGGGCTTGCCTGGTTCTCCGGGGTTGATGTCGACTGCTTCGGCGGAGATCGAGGACCCGGGGTTGTCAGCTATAACGTTCTCTTTGATGTCTACATGATGCAATATGAACATGTGAGTCCAATTAAAAGATAACACGATGTTTTCATTAAGGAAAATTAGAGTGTTTCATGGTCGACACTTAGAGGTTAGGGTTAATCCTAATTCCTCGACTCCGTCTTTTTATTAAGGCTTGATCTTAGGAATGTGGTTCAAATGAAACTTCTTATTTTTCCAAGAGATGATTTTTAGTTGGCAATGTTCTCTAAAATAGGAATTTTGAAAATTTGGTCGAAGTCAAGCTGGATTTTTCTTCGAGTCTATAATTATTTAATAAAAGCTACGTTTATCCAAACTAGGGTTAAAACAAAACTTTAAATTATATCATGAGTTTATTTTGTTAATTGATAATACTCTCTAGAATATGAATTTTGAAATTTGGTTGAGGCCAAGATGAATTTTTTAGATTTTATAAAAATTCATCAAACTTAATATTATTTAAACTTATAAAATCGAAAATAAATACTAAACCCTAGAATAAAATCATGAAATTTGATGTAGACACCTATGAGCACCAAGTCTAAAGTTTTGTTTTTGGGTTTAGCTTTTTGGATGACTTTTATAATGTATTTTAGAAAATGATAATTTAACTTGGCAGATTAGAGTATTTTTAATGAGATGTATACAACTTTGTGGTTGTAAAAGGCCAATGAAATTTCAGGAGATGTATCCCATCAGGCTGCACTTGTGGTTCAAGTTTTAGCCCTAGCACTACCTTAGAACTTAAATTAAAATTCAAAAACAGAAAAGGGTAATATAATTATTCAAGGATTCCATGATCGTTTTTGAAAACATGTTTTAAAAGAAAATTATTTTGATTCATGAGGATTTCTAACAAATTTTGGTTTGGCATATTTGGATTTTTCTGCGAATCGTTAGACATTTTACAAGACAGGCCAATTAGTAGGAAAAATAAAAATCTAATCGAATTAGGGCAAAAACAGGGGAGGATTCCGGCCAGGGCTCCAGCGAGAAATTCCCGGCGGCTAGGGCCTCGCCGGCGATGGGGGAGAGCGGAGGAGAGCTTCACGCGGCGTGGGGATCCACGGAACCACCACGAAGACCGGCGGTTACCATCGCAATGCATTACGCGGCGGCAGCGGCGCCGTGAGTACCTTCGGTGAGCTCGCGGCGGCGCGGCAGTGCACGGCAAGGCCCAGGGTTCGTTCTTACACCAACTACGCCCCACGGAGACGACAGGGAACATGATAACGATGAGGAACTTTTACCGGATCGTACTGTCGACGGAGAGCGTGCTCGGCGGCAGTGGCGGTGCTCTTGCGGAACAGAGGAAGAGGGAGAGGGAGTGGGAATGGGTGTTTCGTTGTGAGTGAGATAGGAATGGCAAATGCGGGAGGAGACTTGGTCAGCTTTATCACGCGCCGGGAGAGAGGGGAGGAGGAGAATTGATGGCGCGGCCGAGGATTGGGGGAAAATGGCGGTGGAGTGCGCCTCGGGGAGAGTTAAAGCCTGTGCGGCAGTGAGGGAGGGAGAGAGAGGAAAAAGCAGAGAAGGAGGGAAAATCTTGGCTGAGATTTTTGTTGGAGCATGCCATTTGGGGGAGAAACAGAGAGAGAGAAGGAGGAAGGCGGCGAGCGGGCGGTTCGGGCGGTGCCGTGCGCTAGTGGTGGCGTGCCGCAGTGGAGGGAGAAAGGAGAGGAGGGGGGGAGAGAAGAGAGCTGGCGCGGGATTCCCAGCGGGAAGAAAACTCAGCGCAGAGCAAGGCCGGTGGGGAAGGCGGCTCTGCTGTGCTGCCGGTGGTGGGTGCGCGGCGGCCTTAAGTTTGATTTGATCTTTCCTTATTTTTTTGATTTAATTCAAAATTCCGATCTAGATGCGAGTGAAATTCATACTTTCCAAACTTGAAAAATTTTGAAAATTTTGGTGTGTGCTCAGGGATTTATTTGGAGCAACTATCATTTAGGGTTCAAATCCTGAATTGGTCCCTAAAAATTCTTGAATTTCCAAATAGAAACTAGTTTGTGTGAATTTTAAAGGAGGCTTAAAATCTCTTCCAAAAATTCTGAATAAATCTCCAAATTCCATTTTGAAGTGAACTTAATTGTTATGCAAAAATATTGCTAGGATTATACAAGAATTTTGACGGATTTCGAATTGGGGTGTGGATCCTTTCCTGTTTAAAAAGGACTTTTCTTCGATTGGTGAAACTTCCCTGATTTTACTAAAGGGTTGTATGCTTTATCAAAATTTTTGTTCATGCTATTGGAAGTGCTTTTAAACATCATTTCTAATTACTTCAAGTGTTGGTTTATGCTTCAAGGTGCTTGATTTGACTATTTGGGTTTGAAATTTCGTCGACGCATTAAGCTGTGATACCTGGGGTGTCACACGTGGTGTCCGCTGAAGGCATTTCTGTGGATCCGGGGAAGGTGCAAGATGTTGTTGATTGGAAAGCACCCACAACAGTCCACAAAGTGTGAAGTTTCTTGGGATTAGTGGGATATTATCGTCGCTTCATCCCTAGCTTTTTCAAGGTTGCCAAACATATTACAGAGCTGCTCAAGAAAGATCAAAAGTTCAAATGGACGGCGAAGAAGCTTTTCAAACTTTGAAGAAGCACTTGACCACAGCACTAGTACTCGCCCAACCGGACTTGAACAAGCCCTTTGACGTGTATTGTGATGCGTTAGGTATTGGACTTGGTTGCGTATTGATGCAAGACGGACGGGTTATTGCTTATGCTTGAAGGCAACTCCGTAAGCATGAGCTAAATTACCCCACAGACGACTTGGAGTTGGCAGTTGTGGTGTTAGCTCTAAAAGTATAGAGGCATTACTTAATGAGAAACCTAGTACACATCTACACCGACCACAAGAGCGTCAAGTACATCTTCACTCAGAATAAGTTGAATATGAGGCAACAAAGATGACTAGAGTTAATCAAGGATTATGAACTGGAGATTCACTACCATCCAGGCAAGGCCAATGTAGTTGCAGATGCACTGAGTAGAAAAAACGCCCACTGTCACTACTTAGATCAAGGGCTTACAACCGAAGAACCCGAGCCAACCTTAAGAATTCTACCCCACGGATCCCTCTACAATCTAGCCTTAGTGCCAACACTTAGAGACGAGGTAGCCAAGGCCCAGAAGGTTGACAAGGGCATGAAAAAAAATCAGATTAGGGCTAAAAGAAAAGAAGATGCAGTGCTTTCGGGAAGACGAAGACGGAGTATTGTGGTTCAAGAACAGATTGGTAGTGCCAAAAGATCGCAAGCTCCGAAGGAAGATCATGGATGAGGCTCACTTATTTAAATACTCCATTCATCCTGGCAGTAACAAGATGTACCAGGATTTACGGAAGAAGTTTTGATGGACAAGGATGAAAAGAGAGATCGCTCGGTACATAGCAGAGTGTGACACCTGCCAGAGAGTGAAAACGGATCATCTGAAAGGTGCAGGATTGTTACAACCCTTAAGTGTTCCATCCTGGAAATGGGAAGATATCAGCATGGACTTCATTGTTGGGTTACCCCAGACGGCTCAGAAGTTGGACTCCAATTGGGTCATAGTGGACCGTTTGACCAAGACTGCCCATTTCATTCCTGTGTCTACTAGATACACTATGAAGAAGTATGCCCAGCTCTATATTGACCGAATAGTCTGTCTTCATGGAGTGCCCAAGACCATAATCTCCCACCAAGGTACCCAGTTCATCGGTCGATTTTGGAAGCAACTCCATGAATCGCTAGGGACTAGATTGATCCATAGCTCTGCTTACCACCCACAGACAGATGGCCAAACTGAGAGAGTAAACCAAATACTTGAAGATATGCTCCGAGCTTGCATTTTGGAGCACGGAAAAAGCTGGGACACCTATCTGTCATTGGCGGAATTCTCGTACAACAACAGTTACCAAGCAAGTATCAAGATGTTGCCTTTTGAGGCACTCTATGGCCGTAGTTGCAGAACGCCGCTCAACTGGTCGGAAGCAGGCGAAAGAGTCATACTTGGACCTGATCTAGTACAGCAGGCTGAGGGAAAAGTATGGGTCATTCAAGCTAATTTGAAGACCGCCAAGTCCAGACAGAAGAGTTATGCAGATAGAAGGCGTAGACCACTAAGTTTCGAGGTAGGAGACTACGTCTACCTATGAGTCTCGCGTGTCGCAACTCCGTCCGATAAAATCGTAGGGTTGCTCATCCAGGATCACTTTGGGGTGTCACTTGACGAAGCAAGCGACCATACAGTACAATGATTAACGAGGACACGCAAAAGATGATTTAAAAGGGTACACAATTTCTTGATGTTACATCTTTGGTTCAAATCATTTAAGTGCGGAAGCGTAGTTTTGAAAACTCAGATTTGATACTGCGGAAGCGTTAGTTACAACTCGACGATCAGCAATCCTATAACAAGCATGTTAGCCCTAGACATGCTCATCCTTCAAGGCCCAGAAAGATCCTGCAAGCAAAACAACAAAGGCACAAAGCCTGAGCAACTAATACTCAGCAAGACTTACCCGTCAACATGGTCATCTAATGACCAACTCCTAGAATGCAGGGAGTATTGGTGGAAGTTGACCTGGTATTGCAAAAACAGCGCTAATAGTCTATTCTAGTTTTAGCCAAGTTAACAGGGTTCGTTATTAGCATACTAGGTGTGCCACTATTCTACACAAACAAAGACTAAAGCACGATAATCCAGAGTTGAAACAACCATCTTCATCATTAATCCATTACTTACATATCGTTGCGGTGGAAAGGAGCAAGTGGTACTCTTGACCATGAGAAACGGCAATTATAATTGATTTACATCCTGCAGGAGAAACCCGAATGACACGACACGTGCGCATCGAAGGAGTCGCACGTGGCCACCTTTCGCAACATTGTGACAGAGTTGACCCAACATCCATCTCTCCAAGGACATGGTCCTCCAGGCGAGCCCTGCATCCCTGTACGGCCCCAAGCCTTTCCCACTAGTACGAGCGCAACGAAACAAAACGCGAATTCATCCACCCTGACGGTCCATTCACCCGGAAAGAGAGATGGCCAATTGTCCAACAAAACACAATGAGCTACGTCGGTTTCCTGGTCCCATTTACCAGTATGCACTCGGTACACAACTCAAACTTGACCAATGCAACCGCACCCGATAAAGTTTCCAGTTTTATTCAATCGTTAACTTCCATTCCTCGAAATTGTTTCTTTGAGCAAACACGAGTAGTCTCCCATATTCTATCGTTTCCTACCATTAATGCTTAGCATTCTATCGCGATGGCTCTAATAAAAATACCCCATAGGAAAACCTACCAAGTCATGCAACTAGGTTTTCACGGCAATTTCCTCGAAACTTAATGCACAAGCAACCCTACACACATAGTGGTAAACAGAAAATTTGTAAAACATAGGTGTGCACCGGGGCTTGCCTTGGTCTGCAGAGAAGTCAGCACACTCAAACGAGAAGTTAATTCCTGCGGGTGCCTCCTCCGGATTCTCGTTCTCCATCGGAAATTTTGAGTCGGTTCCTATATGATGAAGATGCAGTAAGATTGTGATAAGTTTAAAGAAAAGGGTCACAATGCTGCTATTAAAGATTAACTAGGGTTTTGACATAAGGAATGAGGCTTAGGTCGACACTTCTCTTCGAGTGTTAATTATTTAATAACTACGACCATTAACCTAGGGTTAAAATAAAACTTTTAGTTATACCTCAAGATAAGTTTTAGTTGATGGTACTCTCTGAAATATGCATTTTGAACTTTGGTTGAGGCCTAGATGAATTTTCTAGATTTTATAAAAATTCATCAAAATTTCTGTTATTAAATATTATAAAACCAGAAATCAATAGTAAGCCTTGGAATAAAATTGTGAAATTTTATGGGGTCACTCATGAGAACCAAGTATAAAACTTTGTTTTTGGGGTCTAATCTTTTTTATGACTTTTACAATGTATTTTAGAAAATGGTATTTTACTAGGCAGATTGGAGTATTGTTAAAGTGTTGCATGCAACTATGTGGTCAAATAAAATTCCAGAAGGTGTTTATTGCCCTGATGTACTTGTGTATCAAATATTAGCCTTAGCACTGCTCTAGAATTTAAACTACAATTCAAAAATAGAAAAGAGTATTCTAATTATTTCTAAAAATTTTTGGTCGTTTTCTAAAAAGTACTTTAACAGAAATTTAGTCCATATCATGAGGTTTCTAAATAATTTTGGTGTGCTATTTTGGAGTAGTATTCTATTTTTGGTGAATTTTACAAGTTCTAGGGCATTCTCTGAAAATTGAATAAATGGAGAGGGAACCGGGCCCGCCTGTCAGTCGCACAAAACAGGGGACGGCGGCGCTAGGGCGGCACCCGACGGTGCATCGGTGGCGGTTCTCGCGGAAACGGTCGCCGGCGGCGGCCTTCGTGGTGCCCCACACGCTCAGCGTGTCACGAGGAACACCCTCGACGAGGAGGAGCGGCGGGGGCTCACCGGAGGTATGCCGGCGACGGTGGACCGCTTACGGCGATGGCGGCGGTGGTGTTCCGACGGCTTGGCGGTCAGGGAGGGCCGACCGGGGGCGGTGCGAGCAACGGTGGTGACCGATGGAGCTGCCGGGCACGACGAGGGGGCGGGAAATTGGCCGGGAGGGGGTCATCGACGGTGAGGTGGTGGCGCGGGAGAGCTCCGGTGATGGCGCGGCGATTTCGTCGTCCTTGCTCCACCAAAGTCGCCGCGGTCAATTGAAACGAAGAGAGGGCCTCGAGATTACCTCGCCGGCGGGAGGAATCGGAGAATTACTCACCGACGACGGGGAATTTGCGGAGGGGTGGCAATGGCGGCCGCGACGGTGCTCCGAGAGCAATTCACCGGGGTTGGCTAGGGTTTTGGCTCGGGAAGGAGGAAATGGACTCGGGAGAGAGCGGTGAGTGATTTCGCACACGTTTGAGGGGTTTGGTTAGAGTCGGAGTGCAGTGGGCGGTCGGTCGACGCGTGAGCATGTGCTGCGGCCATGGCGGCGGGGCAGGGAGGAAGGAAAGAAGAAATGGGGCGGGGAGGGAGAAAGAAAGGCCAGCGGAGGAGGAAGTAATATCCCACGGACACGGTCTTGGCGTGCGTGTCCTCCCGCGATGATGGCCAGCGTGAAAATGCCAGTACGGCGGTAGATGGCTGGACGGCAGTGGCAGCGGCGCGCGCGGGAAGAAATTAAGGCGCACGTCGCCTTGCTGCTGTCCGCTCGCTTGCGTGCACGGCGATAGGGCGGCGTGCCGTGGAGAGGCTGAAGCAGCATGGCGCGTCAGCAAACAAACAGTGCAAACGTGGGCAACAGTGCTGCATCGGTCGGTCAGCGCCAACAGAGAGAAAGGAAGGAAGGAAGAAAGGGAAGGAAAAGAGAGGAAAAGGAAAAAAAATGAAGAGGGAAAAATTAATTTGGCAATTTTTTTAAAAGTTATTTTGCTTAAGGCAAGGTGAATAAAATTTAAATTTCTCTTGCTTTTGGACTCCACAAAAGGAATGGAAAAGTGAAGTGGGAAGAAGATTGACTTGGATTTGGATTGTTTTTTTAAAATTTGAATTCCTCACCATTTCCTAAGCTCAATGCCCATTTATTTAAATTTCCCGACATAATTAGGTTTTTGATTTGGTCGCTTCGGAATTTGAACCATGGCTTTGAACAATTTTTTGAATTCTTTATCCCTAGGTTCCAACACCTAACTATTTAATTACCTCAACGATTAAGGTTTCGATTAAGTTAGTCATGAAGGTTCGACCTTATTCGCCCACTAATTTTTTTCTCCCGTTTTACATGAAGGTTTTCATGTTCTTCTTCAACTTAAATTTCGAATTTAACCAATGAGCATTTAAAGGAAAAGAAACTTTTATAATTCATTTAAATTTGGGAATTTTGTCGCCATTTATTTAGTTTTCGCTAACTCAATTATGAAGATAAGAAATTTTTCATTGAATATGTGAAACTTTCTAATTCTTTAATTTAACACCATAAACTTGTTTATTTATTTGATTTAGTTTGTTTATTGCAGGGTGTCACATCGCCAACAAAGGGAGTTCAACGTTTCGGGGTCAGAAGCAAGTTAGCACCCCGATACATAGGTCCATATCCTATCACCGGTAAGTGCGGACCAGTGGCATACCGGGTGGAACTACCAGAAGGATTATCGGGGGTACACAACGTTTTTAATGTCTCCCAACTGAAGAAATGTTTAAAGGCACCCGTAGATCAAGTGGTTCCAGAAATGGAAAAATTACAACCAGACCTAACCTACCCAGAGTGTCCAATTCAGATACTGGATGAGAAGGAACGGGTTACCAGGAAACGGACACTCAAGTTCTACAAAGTCCTGTGGAGCAATCACACGTAAGATAAAGCCACGTGGGAATCTGCAGAATTCCTTCTATCACACTACCCCGAGCTACTCCAGCCCCCTAGGTACCTATGCCTAACCTAACCCTCTCCTTAAATCTCGGGACGTGATTTCTTTTAGGGAGGAGGGCTGTGACACCCCAAGTGTCACCATAGAATTCATCGACAATATCGTAAAACCCTAATAGTCAAATTATACGCTTGAAAGCAAAATTGACACTTAAAGTAATAAGAAATGTTATTAGAAACATTCGAAAGAGCCACTACAAAAACTTTGGCAATAAACAAACTTTTGATAAAGTCAAGAGATTTTAACTCGCAGTGTCAAAATTCTTCTTTAACAGGGAAGAATTTAAACCCCACTTCAAAGTCCAACTAAAATCCTATGTAACCCTAGCAATATTTTTACATGGCAATTAAGCTCACCTCAAAAGGGAATTTTGGAGATTTAATCAAAATTTTTGGAAAAGATTTAGACCCTTTTAAAATTCACACAAACTAGTTTCTAATTGGAAATTCAAGAATTTTTAGAGACTGAATCAGGATTTGAACCTTAAATGAAACTTGTTCCAAATAATTCATTGAGCACACTCAAATATTTTCAAAATTTTTCAGATTGGGAGCATTCTGGTTTCAAATGGATTTTATTCAGGGTTTGAATAAATAGCAAAATAAAAAAAAAGATCAAACAGTACCCGACCGTCGCCCCCAACGGGCAACCGCCGCAGCGGCTGGCTGCCGCGGCAGGCGCCGGCCGGGCTCCCCTTTTGGGCCAAGAATTCAATCGCCAAGATTCACAAATCTTTTCCCTCCTCTCCCTTTCTCTCTCCGCTGCTCTCTCCCTCCCTCCCTCACTGGCGCATGCTCTGTCTCCCACGCCCCACCCCGCGCGCACGCCGCCGCCTCGCCCGACCATTCCTCGCCGAGCACCGCCAACCCCGCCCCCCTCCTCTCTCCCTCTCCGTGAGTATTAAGGCTGTGTGCTGGCTCACTCCCCTCCCCACGTCTATTTCTTCCTCCTCGGCGCACCAATTTCCCTTCCTCCTTGCTCGGCCACCGCCACCGCATTGCCGCCCGAGAGGGTCACACGGTTAGCCCACTACTCCGGTCGTCCTCTATCCTTCTCACCATGTCTAACTTCTTTCCCTCACTCTAGCGCAGCTCGTGGTCCAGCAAGCCCGTCTCCGGTCCACTCCTTCACCGGGAACGCAGAGCCGCTGCCGTTCGCCTCCACGCGCGTCGTCGCCGACCTACTCCCGGTGAGGTTCAGTCCTTGTAGCGGTGTTGCTGGTCATCTCCATGAGGCGCAGAAGCTCTAGGACCGAACCTCGAGTCAATTCGTGCCTCGCCGCGCCGCCAATTGCTCGCCAAAGCTAGCCTTCGCTCCGCCGCCGTCACACGCTGCGCTCCACCGTGCTCCGCCAGCCGCCGTCACGTTTCCAGGGCACCCCTCACCGCGCACAAGTTTGGGGCACTCCCCTCCGCTCTCCCCCACCGCCGGTGAGCTCTCTTCCACCGTGAATTCCTCGCCGGAGATCGCCGCCGCCCTCCCCTTTTCTGCCGCCGTTATTTCATTTAAATTTCGAATTTCCTACTAATTGCTCAATTTTGAAAAATACCTATCAAATCAGGGAAAAATCCAAAAATATCAAACCAAAATTTGTTAGAATCCTCATAAAAATATCTAATTTTCCATTAAAACACTTTTTCAAAAACGTTCATGGAATTTCTTGAATAATTAGATGAACCTTTTCTATTTTTAATTTTAGTTGAAGTTCCAGATAAGTGCTAGGGCTAAAACTTGAACCATAAGTGCAACATGACAGTATACATCTACTGAAATTTTCTTGGGATTTTACAACTAAAAAGTTCTATACATCTCATTAAAGATAGTTGTGAGAGACCCGACCAATTATATTCAAGTTTACCAAGTTGACTCGCGGCCCACGCATGGTATGCGAGAACTCAACCCGATAAAAGAGAATATAAACCCGGCAGTCCCCCGACATGCTTCTCAAGCAATGCCCAAGATCCAAGCACGTCGGCAACGTCACAGGTGATACATCATATAGGTCACATTAATTAATAGCATTAACTTAAATTATTCTTACATACCAAGGTTCATCATAAGTCTTGAAACTAACAAATTAAAGAGCGGAAGCGATTCTAAGGAAGACGATAGTCGCAGCGGTTGCAATGAGAAAACAGCAAAGGATTGCGATGCCCAGCCCACGAACATCGCAAATCACGGTCACTCGAAAGTCTTGACTACGCCTCGCCCTCGCCGGCATCGGCGGGGACAAAGTAGCCGAAGACCAACTCATCCTCACCTGCAAAAACTTAAACAACAAACGTTGAGTACGAAGGTACTCGCAAGTCTTACCCTGTTGTGGGAATTAGTTCCCGACTCCAAGGATAATGCAAAGAGGCTGTAGCAAGGTAAATAAGGTATAGGAATGGACGCGAATGCTTAAAGCAGAAACTAAGCATATATGAATAAGCATAAAGTAAAAGACTCTGCGGGCATGAACTTCTAATAAACCCAATCCCCAAGTACCATGTAACCATAAACCATGTGCATACCATCATCCATGTTCCATCCGAACCATGGATACCAATACCCATATTCCATTTCCATCAACAATATCCCAATTTCCATCATGTTATGTGACAACTCTACGATATTATCCAAAGGACACTGAGCTTGATCATAACCGAGACCGCGGCGGATTCGAACCGATTTTTACACCCTGCAGGGGAGTCCAACTGTACCCACACGACTGAGGACCATACGGCTCATGCAACCCGCTAAAGTTACACAAGTGGGTACTCATGTCAACCTTTTTCACACTCGTGCCCACACGGTTGGAAAATCCACACGGTGCCGAGTACCACGGCCTCGCAGGCACACGTGAGTCCCTCGTCGAGTGTCACGGCCTCGCAGGCACCCATGACTCCCTCGTTCCACACACCGTGCAGTCATCGGCCAAATGTTGGTACGCAGTGAGATACTCAGCTTGTCTTACCATTATATCGGAAATGTGGTATGAACGGAAAGTGCTCAGGCCAAGAATAACACGGCCGGTTCCTAGGTCAACCCAGACGGGGCCTACGGCACACAAGACCTCCATGTCTTGCTGCGCTCCTATCCCACCGTCCAGATTTCAGCTTTTAACACTTTTCAACTTTTACCAACATATGAACTCGCCACAAGTCCATAAGTAATCAAGGTGGTTCCTATACGTGCGAGTGGGACTTACCACTCGACTTCTACCGTGTTATCTAAGCATGGCTAAGCATTTCGTGACTCGAACAAAGACACTCTACCCAGGTTGACAAGGTGACGTATTCAATACCAAGGAGGGGTACATGCAACAATAATAGGTTTTCCCAATGTTACTACTAAGCCCGACTTTATGCATTCCTATACGTAAGCATTCATATTAATCATTAAGTAAATTACTTAGGGTAGCAATATGAGGTGCTTGCCTTCAACAGCAGTGGTGTTGACTTCCTCAGCAGCTGGATCAACCTCTGGTGCATCTCCCGCAGCAGCACCCGTGTCACTCTCTGGCGGTTCGTAAGCTATAAAGTAAAAACGCGACGGTATGAGATGCATGCCATGAAGCCATGATGCCCAACTGATGCGATATGATGCAGAGAGGTAGCTACTGAGTCTAGGAACACAATGCAAAAAGAACGAAGGCATTCGGAGTTCTACAGCTCAAGTTATGCCCTAAACAGTTTTACTGATTCCGGTTACGGGTTTCCCGGTTTCCGGTTTCGATATCGGGTGGCACACAGATGTCGTTTCCGGGAAAAATCCCAAAACACATCACATGTACTGGCTTTACTAAGTGGCTTGGGTTACTATGAGACTAAGTTTGAGTGGTTTTGACTCGCGTTAACAGGAACACGAGCCCTCCGACTGTCGTGGCCTGTTTACGACATCGGGAATACCGTAACGGTGCCGTAAAAGTCGTAACGACTTTTCTGGTGAAATTCAAAGTTAAGTTACAGGCATGGGACCATTTTTAGTTGAAAGTAGGCTCTAAACTAAGACTTTTGGCGCTGGTTTGGGGTCAAGTTGAGCTCCTATGAATTTACTAAAAATCAAACAATGCTCTGTTTTCCAAACTTATAAAATCAGAAACAAGTACTAAAACCTATGGAAAAATCATGAAACTTTATAGATCTACTTCTGAGAATCTAAACTAAAGTTTTTGTTAAAGGTCTTGGGCTTTTGGGCGACTGGACTAATGTACTTTAGACAAAGGTAATTAATCTAGGGTTTTGGGGATAATAACAGTGACATGCATGCACAATGTTCATGAAAACTTCTGGTAAAAATGCAGGAGATGCATCATGCCAAGATAGAATTATGGTACAAAAATCAACCCTAGAAACCTTCTGGAACTTCAATTAAAAATCAACAACAGAAATAATACATTGAATTATTAAAGAAATTCCAGGGACAATTTTGAAAAGGTGCTTTAACAGAAAATTAATTCATTATTCAGGGATTCAAAAAAATTAGGTTTGGCATTTTTAGACTTCTCCATGATTTTCTACACACTATGCAACTTCTGGCTAAATAAAAGGAAAAAAAGATAATTGAATGGAACAGTAGCAGAAACAGGGGAATTAGTCAGTGCGGTTGCTCCGGTGAAATCTCGCCGGAGGAGGGGGTTAGGAGGGGGATTGAGCAATCGTGGAGCATCACCTTGATTCAAAGTACTGGTTTGCAAAGGATTAGGCCCACGGGGAAAGGTGCAAGGTGGCGGTCGACGTGAGCTCTGGCGGCAATTCCAGTGAAGACCGAAGGTGGCGCGGGAGGAACTTCCTCACCGGCGATGATCTGCGGCTAATAGCTTATCAAACTGGTGTACCAAGGTGAGAGGAACAAGCTGGTTGAAGGAATCGAAGAAAGGAGCTATCGTGGTGATGAATTTTGAGAAGAGGTGGCCGCCGGCGTGTTGTCGGCCGAGGAACAGGGGCGGCGGCGTTCCTGTGAAATTAGGGCACAACCGGTGGGGGCTAGTGGTTGGAGAGCTTCAGTGAGTCGAGGGAAACTTTGTCGGCACGGTGGCAAGGCTTGGGAGTGGTCGAGGCGAGCTGTCGACGGTGGGGGTGGCAATGGCGGCGGCGTTCTGTGGCGTGCGGCAGAAACAGAGCAAGGAAGAAGAAAGGAGGTGGTGCTGGTGCTTCGGCCTTGTACTCGAGGGTAAACTGAGCCAAGGGAGGGAGAGAGAGCAGTGGTGCACCGGATTGGAGAAGGGGCGCGGCGGCCGGCAATTGGGTGCTTGAGGCGGTGCTCTGCAGTGGGCGATGGTGCCGTGCGGCTTGCCGTGTGCCAGAGGAGAAAGAGAAAGGGAGAGAGGAAGAGAGATGGGAGAGTAGTGGAGTAGATCTTTGGGCAAGATTTGATCCGATGAGGAGTAAAGGCGCGCGAAATCGGCCGGCGCTGCATCGGGCTGCCAGCCACGGCAATGGCCGCTGCGGGCGGCACACTGTTCACGGTAAGACTGTTTTCAGATTTCAATTAATTCAATTCCTTCCCTCTTGATTCAACAGAAGACCTAGCTCCCGAGCTCAAGAATTTTTGAAACTTTTTGTGTGGGCTAAAATAATTATTTGGAACAACTTTTCTTAAAGGAAGGTTCACTGAATCAGCTTCTAAAGATCTGTGAATTTTCAATTAGGTTCAAACTTGTTGGAATTTTAAAGGGGTTTAAACCTTTACCAAAAATTTTCATAAAATCTCCAAAATTCTATTTTAATGTATAGTTAATTGTTATGCAAAAACATTGGGGTAGTTTTATTAAGAAAACAAAAGGCTTCTTGAAAGCACGACTAGGGTTTTGCGAAAACGACGAAGACTTCGAAACCCTGACCCAAATTCAAAACAGGAAAAGGTTGAAATCAAACGATTGAATCAGTGAGCTCAAATTCAAAAGGACAAAAGATTGCAACTTTTGGGATGTGACAGACCACCCCCCCTTAAAAGAATCTCGTCCCGAGATTAAAAGTTTAAGTAGGGTGGCGAAAGGAATATCAATGATGAGGAATGCTAAGAAGCGAATGTGAAGAGAACAACGAGGGGTCTTACGGCTCTGTGAAAAGCTCTGGGTAGTCCTCCCGCATTTTATCCTCACGTTCCCATGTTGCTTCTTCTTCGGTGTGTCTGCTCCAATGCACTTTCACCATCGGAATCGCACGATTGCGCAATTTGCGTTCCGAACGCGCAAGGATGCGTAGAGGATACTCCACACAAGAGAGGTCGGGTTGGACTTCGACATGCTCCATAGGGATAGCCTCGGTCGGAACACGGAGACACTTCTTCAATTGCGAGATGTGGAAGACGTTGTAAACGTTACCAAGAGAGGATGGCAACTCTAGCTCATATGCCACGTTACCACGTCTTGCAAGGATTTTGAAGGGGCCAATGTAGCGTGGCGCTAACTTCCCTTTCACTTGAAATCTTTTCGTGCCTCGGAGTGGTGAAACTTTGAGGTAAACATAATCTCCAACCTTGAAGAACAGTTCTACCCGACGACGATCGGCGTAGCTCTTCTGGCGAGATTGAGCAACTCGGAGATGTTCCTGGATTTGGCGCACTTGGGCTTCAGCATCGCGAACCAAATCAGGACCGAAGAAAGGTCGTTCCCCGGATTCAGACCAGTTCAACGGGGTTCTACAACTTCTCCCATAGAGTGCTTCAAATGGGGACATTTGGAGGCTAGCTTGGTAGCTATTGTTGTAAGAGAACTCCGCAAAAGGTAAGCAAAGTTCCCATCTCTTGCCATAGGTTAGCACACAAGCTCTCAAATGTCCTCAAGGATTTGATTGACCCGTTCAGTTTGTCCTCCCGTTTGCGGGTGGTAAGCCGATCTATGAATAAGCTTGGTGTCCAACGCTTGATGAAGACTCTTCCAAAACCGAGAGACGAACTGGGTGCCTCGGTCTGAAATAATTGTCTTTGGAACACCATGAAGACACACAATGCGAGTGAGGTACAACTCGGCATACTCCTTGAAAGAATACGTGGTCTTGACTGGAAGGAAATGTGCAGATTTTGTCAAGCGGTCAACGATCACCCAGATGGAATCGTAACCACCCGAAGTCTTAGGCAGACCAACAATGAAATCCATGCCAATATCCTCCCATTTCCATGATGGAATAGGCAATGGTTGCAGTGTGCCTGCGGGTTTTAAGTGGATAGCTTTCACCCGCTGACATACGTCACATTTGGAGACGTATTGAGCAATTTCCCGCTTCATGCGAGTCCACCAGAATTCGGTCTTCAAGTCTTGATACATCTTTGTGCTTCCTGGGTGTATGGATAGCAAGGAGTCATGAGCTTCATTGAGAACTTTCATCTTCAGCTCATCAACTTTTGGCACCACAAGGCGTTTTCCAAACCACAACACGCCTTGCTCATCGAGAGAAAAACATCTGGCTTTACCCGATTTTATTTTCTCACGGATACGAGCCATTCCTTTGTCATTTTTCTGGGCTTCCTTGATCTGATCCAAAAGTGTGGATTTTATTTCAAGGTTGGCAAGGAAACCTTCTTCCACCATTTGTAGACCAAGCTTCCGAAAATCCTCACATAAGGAGCGATTTCGGGTCTTCCCGATTAGGCAATTGCAACGGCTTTTACGACTCAACGCGTCAGCCACGACGTTAGCCTTTCCTGGGTGATAATGCACCTCTAGCTTGTAGTCCTTGATCAACTCAAGCCATCTTCTTTGCCTCATATTCAAATCCGCTTGGGTGAATATGTACTTGAGGCTCTTGTGGTCGGTATAGATATTGCAAGTCTTGCCAAGGAGGTAATGTCGCCAGATTTTCAAAGCATGAACAACGGCGGCAAGCTCAAGATCATGAGTAGGATAATTCTCCTCATGTGACCTCAATTGGCGAGAAGCATAAGCAATGACTCTCCCGTCTTGCATAAGCACACATCCGAGTCCAACACGAGAAGCGTCGCAAAAGACGTCAAAGCTCTTGTGGATGTCGGGTTGCGCAAGAACGGGCGCTGTGGTAAGCAATGTCTTCAATGTCTGGAAGGCCTGTTCGCAATTCGAGGACCAAAGAAATTTTTCTCCTTTGCACAACAACCTGGTCATTGGCTTGGCAATCTTGGAGAAATCCTTGATAAACCGACGATAGTAACCCGCAAGTCCAAGAAAACTGCGGATTTCCTTCACATTAGTTGGTGGAGACCAATCAAGCACTTCTTGCACCTTGGTGGGATCTACGGCAACACCATTTTCAGAAATGACGTGCCCAAGAAAAGCCACTTCGTGCAGCCAAAATTCGCACTTGCTGAATTTGGCATAAAGACGGTGTTCACGAAGCTTCCCGAGTACAATTCGGAGGTGAACAGCATGCTCTGCTTCCGTCTTGGAGAAAACAAGAATATCATCGATGAAGATCACCACACATACATCGAGTTCCTCCATGAAAATAGAGTTCATCAAGTACATGAAGTAGGCAGGGGCATTTGTGAGACCAAAGGACATGACAAGGTACTCGTACAAGCCGTAACGAGTAGAAAAAGCGGTTTTTGGAATATCCTCTTCTCTGATCTTTATCTGGTGATAGCCCAGCCTTAAATCAATTTTGGAGAAACAACGAGCGCCAGAAAGCTGATCGAAAAGGATATCGATCCGCGGAAGTGGATATTTGTTTTTGATGGTAACGGCGTTCAAGGGACGATAATCGACACACATGCGCAATGTGCCGTCTTTCTTCTTCACAAAGATAGCGGGACAACCCCAAGGAGAAGAACTTGGGCGAATAAAACCCTTGTCGAGGAGATCTTTCAACTGTTTCTTCATTTCAGCTAACTCCTCAGAAGACATCGGATACGGCCGTTTTGAAATAGGAGCTGTTCCTGGTTCGAGTTCGATGGCAAACTCAACAGCCCGGTCGGGCGGCATACCCGGCAAATCATTGGGGAAAACATCCGGATATTCGCACACAACAGGGATAGAGGAAAGCTCAGAACTAGTCGCACCTTTCAAATGGTACAACCCAGAACTATCACCCTCAAGGTGTAGCGAAAAACGATCGCCGGTTGGGCCTTTCAGAGAAACAACTTTGGAAGCCACGTGGATGACGGCATCGTGGGAAATCATCCAATTCATCCCAAGAATGATATCTAACCCCTGAAGATCTAGGAGTAAGAGATTGGCTTGCAAGGTAACACCGCTGACTGGAGTCAACGATGTTGGAACCATGGAGTCTACGTGGATTTTGGCTCCGGGGGATTCTATGAGATAAGGTGTACGGGTAGGGAATATCTTTAAGTCATATTGTGTGGCATACTCTCGCATAATAAAGGAATGTGATGCACCAGAATCAAAAAGAACTTTGGTAGGACGAGAGTCGACGGATAACGTACCAACGAGCACGTCGGCACCTTCCGGCACATCGGCGGCGGTCGTGTAGTTGACACGGCCACGCTTGGGAACTTGGGGCTTGTTGCCTTGCTGTGGTGGAGCAGCGACGGGTGGGCGCGGTGGCTGGTTTGGAGCAGCAGCCCCCGCTCCACGCCTAGGGTACGGACAGCCACGGGAAAGGTGACCGCGCTGGCCGCAGTTGAAGCACGGACCAACAGCTTGATTTCCAGCCTGACCCGTAGGTTGCCTGGGAGCTTGTCCAGCAGCAGGAGGAGCACGACGTACCATCCACATGGGCTGCGGTGGAGCTGAGCCCGTGCGAGGACGCTGTGGGTTCACATTCTGTGGCGGTGGGGCAGCACGCTTGCGGTTCTTGGCTGCAAGCTTGTTCATCTTGTCCTCGGCAACTATGGCACGATCCACGAGCTGGTTAAAGCTGCCGACCTCTGAAATGATGACAGACAGCTTGTCCTGCATCTCCTCAGAAAGGCCATTGTAGAAATAGCCCCTCTTGCTCGCATCGGTTGCCACTTCTGTGCGAGCGTACTGTGCAAGGTAGTTGAATTGGTGCACATACTCCATCACCGAACGGTTGCCTTGTTTGAGAGCAAGGAACTCCAGCCTCTTAATCTCCATCACGCCATCCAGGATGTGAAAGGCACGGAAGGCAGTACGGAACTCTTGCCACGTGTAACGGTGGTTGTCGGGCTGGGAGGCACGGTAGGTATCCCACCATGCACCGGCTTCATTCTGAAGCTGATGGGCAGCAAAAAGAACCTTCTGATGCTCTCCGCACCGGAGTAAATCGAGCTTTTGCTCAATGGTGCGAAGCCAATGGTCAGCGTCAAGGGGGTCCTTGGCCCGAGTGAAGATAGGCGGCTCTGTGCGGCGAAAGTCGGAGAAGTCATCCTCACGAGCAGCGTTACGCTCTGCACCGCGCTGACTGATGCCCTCAGCGATGATACGGAGATACTCGGAGTGCTCCTGCCGATTGTGCTCGATCTGCATGAGCACTTCAGCCATGGTAGGGGCTGGTGGTGGCGGTGGTGGTGTGGTCTGGCGTCCTTGGCCTTCAGCAGCTCCGGAGGTTTCACCGGCCTCACGAGTGCGGCTTCGGGTATTCATCCTGTCGCCAAAACCACGGTTAGCGACCGGAAGAATAGACAACCAAACGATACAATGCTATGACAACAAGGACGTGTCATAGACAGGGAAAATACGGGTTGCTGGGAATGCTATCGATGATATGAAGGCAGCAATGGATGCTACGAGATGACAAATGTGACACCCCAGGTGTCACTTAAACAGTCATCGACCAAACGAAAACCCTAAAAAGGACTTTTTACACTTTTGAGTAAAACTAACACTTGAGATAGTAATCAATGTACCTAAAACACTTCCATTAACCTAGACAAAAATTTTAATAATTTAATTTTTAACACTTTCGCCAAACAGGGGACTTCAATCCGCGGTACATGGTCATTTCCTATTCACACTCCAATCCAAAACCCTAAATCCTAATTTCACTCAATTTAAAGCAGTTTCAATCATGGAAATAAAAAGAAATATTGTTTAAAAGGCTTTAAGGAGACACTAGGAAAAATTTGACAAACAGCAGAGCCTTTAGCAAAGTCCGGAGAAATTTCAACTAAGAGTGTCGAAATCTCGTTAACAGAAGGAATACCCAAACCCTAACCCTTGACCATAAAAATTTCCACATAACCCTAGCTATATTTTTATATAACAATTAAGTACACTTAAAAAGAGAATTTTGGGAAATTATTCATGATTTTTGGAAAAGATTTAGACCTCTTAAAAATTCACAGAAGCTATAATCAACCTAGAAATTCATGAATTTTTAGAGGCCAAATCATGACTTGAACCTCAAAAGAAAAGTGTTCCAAATAAATTCCTGAGCATGCACAAAAATTTCCAAAAATTTAGAGCTCGGGAAGTATGCCAAATCATTGAATTGCAGCTGGGCTAATTGAATGAATAAAAAAAAATGAAAAATGAAACTGTTGCCGGGCGGGCTACAGTGCCCGCCCGCCCGACAACAGGGAGCGCCCGCGCAGCCGCGCCGCCCGCCCGGCACGGGTGCCTGTGGCGCACGTCGCCGCGTGCCGCGCCGCTCCTTTGCCCCCTCACTCTCCCACTCTCTCTCTCTCCCTCTCTCGCGCTCCTCCCCTCTCCTTTTCCTCCCTCCCTCTCTGCCGTCGCCCGAGCTGCCCGGCGCCGCCCCACTGCAGCCATTGCCGCCCCTACTGCCCCCCTGCCGCTCCCCTACCTCCCCTACCCCCCGGCCTCCTATAAGTTGCGCGCGAGCTCCCCAATTTCCCTCCTCCTCCATTTCTTCCCCCCCCCCCCCCCACGCGAGAAGCCCCAATTTCACTGCTCCCGGCCGCCACCTCTCCATTGCCGGCCACCCAAGGTGATACACCACCCTCGGTCAATTTCGATCAAATTCCTCCACCAGATCAGCCCCTCTCCACCTCGTGAAGCTCACGGCACCTTCCAATCCTCCGACGGCGAGCCCCCCTCGACGGAATTTTGATTTCGCCACCGCCCCGAGGCACCCTCACGGTGAGACCCCCTCTGCCGTGCCCAACCTTGATTAATACCATGTTGCTGGGCTTCGTCATGTCGTGAGAATCATGAAAAGCCAAGGTTCGACGGCCGGCGACCACCCCATCGTCGGGAATTGGCCGCCGGAGCTCGTCGGAGACTGTTCACTATTTTTCTTTTTCCTATTTATTTTCCAGATTATTGCTTTGTCTTCTAAAAATCCTAGAAAATCACAGGAAGATCCAAAAATGCCAAACCAAAATTTGTTAGAACCATCATGAAAAGGACTAATTTTCTGTTAAAACACTTTTTAACAAATGGCCAAACATTTGCAGAATTAATTAGAAACACACCTTTCTGTTTTTGAATTTTAACTTGAGTTCTAGAGCAATGGTAGGGCTAATCTTTGATCCATAAGTGCACCATGGTATTACACACCCTATGGAATTTTATGAAGATTTTAGGAACACGAAATGACATCTAACCCTATTAAATGACTTCAATCTGCCTAGTTTAAATAGCATTTTCTAAAATACATTGTAAAAGTCATTTGCAAGGTTGGACCCCAAAGGCAAAGTTATAGATCTGATGCTCAGGAATTCTCACATAAAGTTTCATAATTTTATTCTAATGTTTACTAGTGCTTTCAGATTTTACAAGATCTAAAAACAGGAATTTTGATGAATTTTTATAAAATATAGAAAATTCATCTAGGCCCCAACCAAAGCCCAAAATGCTTATTCCAGGGAGTACTACCAAATAGAAATAATCTTGAGGAAGAATTAAAATTTTCATTTTTAACCCTAGTTTAATAGCCGAAATAATTAAATAATATTAACCGATGAAAAATGTCGTATTAACTTAACTAAAGCTGAAGTTGATGAACATGTCAACTAAAAGTCACCTCATGGGAGTTTAATAGATTATTTAAACACCATTTCCAGATTAAGAATTTAATTTAATCAACGGCGTCGAGTAATTAGGGTTAACCCTAATTCTAGGCGTCGCTAATCTAAACCCTAGGTCACTATTGATAATGATAACCAGTTTCATTTTCATTAAACTTATCATAACCCTACTGCATCATGTAGATTCTGACGCTAACAAAGTAGCTGCGGATCCAAGTTCTTCGACCCCCGCCGAAGAAGTCGACGTCAACACCGAAGAACCAGGCAAGCCCCGGTGCACAACCAGATTTTAAAGTTTTACTTTTGCACTAAGTGTGTCTTGTTTGTGCATTAAGTATTAGGAGTTGATTGAAACCATAGTTGCATTTGCTCCCATAGGAAAAACCCTAACGGTAGTTGGTATAGACACCCGTTAGTATGCTATGCTTAGTAGGTATTTGTCGGTAGAAGTCGAGCAGAGTGGACGCTGCTCGCGAAAGGATAGGTTGTTGATTGAAACTATTTCATGAGATGGACCACACTAATGTGAATCAGTAAGAAGATAAAAGTTGAGGGTCAGACAGGATACAAAGTAGGTCGGCGACTGGACTGGGTCCAGGGTGACCGTAGACTTGTCTGATCCGTGTGGTCCGAGACTGATCGAGTGTTGAACGTACTGGTCGTATATTGGGTGTTATGGGCCCCAGTAAACCTACGTAGCCTAGTGATTGCAACGTCGAACCTGCCCTACGGTGTCTGACTAGGAGGAGATCTGGGGTGGGCAGCGTGGGAACTCCACAGAAACCGTCTGGGACGCGTTGTCTGGTGGGACGCGGCGCTGCTAAGGCATGCGTAGGCTGGAATTGACGTTGCAGGAGCTGGTGTGAACGGTTGCCACGTGCGGGTCTGGGACATTGCAGGAGCTGGTGTGAACGGTTGCCACGTGCGGGTCTGGGACACGCACGTGTCGTACGGTCAGGTATTCCCCTGCAGGGTATAAAATCGTTTCGAACCGCTGTCGCCCCCAGTTAGTGGGCATGCTCGTGAAACGCACCACATTTTAGTAAAATAGGTTGAGACACAATGAGAATGAATTTTGAATATTGATATGGTTATTGTTGATCCTATTATGTTTGCTTAGCTCAGTGCTTACTAAATTTATTTTTCTAATCACTTAATCTGATGCTAAAACTTGACAAGATTAGTATAGGCTTGCGAGTCCTTTTGCAAGTAAACCCTCCCAAGTCAGCCTTCATGTCTAGGAGTCGGCTGTAGTCAGCCTTTTGTCGGGTAAATCTTGCTGAGCTTCTTAGAAGCTCACGCGTTAGCGTTTTGTGGTTTTCAGGCGCCGTCATGCAGGAACAAGCAGGTAGCTTCCATTGGGAGGAGCCTCCCCTCGAGTTTGGGAACCTCCAGTGGGAGTTGTGCGAGTCGCCGCGTTGATTGTTGAAGTGGCTAGTAGCATGACGCCCGTGGGCACGGCGCGTGCTTTTGCTTAAGTCCGAGTGTCGGAGTCGTAATAGTTCTAGTCTTCCGCTGTTATCGTTTTCAAAACTGTTGCGCACTCTGGAACATTGTAATATTTAACTTTAAATTCATGAACCAATGATGTATTAAGTTCCCTCTTCTTATAAATTATTGCTGTTTATTCCTGCCTGTGTTGTATCGTGTGTACGCTCGCTTTGCCGAGCGTTGCCCAACAAAGATCTTGGCTTAACGACTGACCGGATCCGTCCCGAGACGATGTTTTCTGGGCGGGTCGCGTCAGCTGTGGTATCAGAGGCGTGTTGGGAGACGATACAACGTTTAAGGCATATTTTCGATAATTTACGTGCGAGTGAGGTACGCGCCCTATTAGTTAATAGGTTATCAGGTGGCAAGCTAACCTAGTGTAGGAGCTAACTAAACCCAGTTTAGATTTACTTTTCTGTAACGACGCACCTACGCTCAGGTAAGCAAGGTAAGGTACGCCGCTCGACTACGGTGAAAGGTCGAGAAATCCCTGTTGCGCCAGCAGCAGAAGCGTTCTATACCATGGTGGTATGGAAGGAGGTATTATGTTCGCTGTGACATAGTACGCCCCCTTTCCGTTTAGGGAGAGAAGCGGCCCTCTACCGTACGAGGTGTGGGTTACGGACCTGTTGCGAATGCAGACCTTCGCAACAGTGGAGTCTTGTGTCTTTGGCACACAAGAGATGAGTTTGTTCCTCACGACTTTGGTTTTGCGGAACACTCTCATACCTCCGCTGCCTGAGGTAAAGTGCAGTCTGTCGCCGCGCAGGGAAGGTCGGACACGTGATCCCCGTACGTGACCTACTCGGGGAGACCCATATGGCAATGATATGGGTTGTTGTATTTACTTTTGATATATATATTATTGCACTGCCTGTGATGCCATTTTCTGCAGGTACGCTAACCACGAAATCGTAAGAAAACATGTAGTAACGGCTAACTTGAGTGCGATTCTGCCACCGCCTATGCGTATTCTTTTTACTTTGTGAGGACGTATAGGCCGACGTAGGATTTGCATTGCATGCTAAAATTGAAAACCAAAAAAAAAAAATCACTTAACAAAAAGGGAAAACAATTGCCGGTTAACAGAAAAGGGCTAACTATAACAATTTCCTTGTTGAATTTAAGTAATAACTAGAACATAACTTAACAGTTTAATAAAATGTGTAACTAAACAAAGGGTGTCAAGAAGTCATTTCAGAATTGTGAACATCACTTGGGTAGAATCATGTTAGGGTCAAACCCAAAGCCTTCAGAATCAAAGGAAAAACCAACCTTAAACTGTTTTCAAGCCATTTTGCTTTAAGGGGGAAAGGTTCACCTCAACCTAGAAATTCTTTCATATCTTAGTGCTCTTTTCCAAACGGGCCTCCGTTCACTCGTCATAAGGATGTGAGTGAGTGCGATATGGAGAAGTCGGGAATTCCTCTACCACTTGGATATTTTACACCTATCAATCCTTATTACCAAGTGAGTCTGTAACATCCCGAACCTGTAACATCCCGAACTAAATTCTCGCTAAATCTTTTGTCAATAAAGGCTTATTGTGTTTAATAAAAATCTCAAAACCCAAAGTAATGAAATCATAGGATCTAATCAAAAGAACTTAAATTCAAAATTTAACTGAAATCCAATCTTTATTGTCTTTCTGCTTCTCACTTCTTTCGCCCGTGCACCGCCGGCCTTGCTCCGCTCCGAGCAGGAACGAGCGCCGTCCGGTCTCCTCTGTTCTCCCAATTGCAAACCGCCGCCCGAGTCCCTGCTCCTCCGGGTGCCGCTCCTCTGTTCTTTTCCATGTCTTCCCGACCCCGTCGTTTGGGAATCCGATTCGCCCGACCTCCGACCCAGAGGTCGGATGACTTTTGCGTTTCGCCCGACCTCCGACCCAGAGGTCGGATGATTTTCGCGATTCGCCCGACCTCCGACCCAGAGGTCGGATGATTTTCACGATTCGCCCGACTCCGACCCCCAGCGGTCGGACATTATTTTCCGTCTCACCCGACCCGTCATCACTCTCCGCTTCGCTCGACCCGAGGTCGGACAAGCCGTTAGCTCCGTCTCGCTCGACCCCAAGGTTGGACAAGCCGTTCGCTCCGCCTCGCTCGACCCCGAGGTCGGACATCTCGCTCCGCCTCGCTCGACCCTGAGGTCGGACAAGCAGTTTCGCTCCGTTTCGCTCGACCCCCGAGGTCGGGCAAGCCGCATTTCGTTCCGCCTCGCTCGACCCCGAGGCCGGACAGACTCGTCGGACCCGAGCTCGAAGCGGCCGCGCCATTAATGCTGCCGGTCATCTTCCCAACCGTAAAAGTGCCTGGCCGTACACAGCAGTGCTGCCACCGCGCCGAAAGTCTTCGTGATGGGACGCGCACGCCCGGCGCCCATGCGCTGCAGTACACTGCCGCCGCGCCAACTTGCGTCGTCCTGGAGAGACAAAAGGAACGGAGGCTGATATTTTTCCCTGAGACGAAACACTTCACTCGGCGAGCTCCTTTGCTCCTCTGCGCGCTCGTCTCTCTGCTCTCGTCTCCACTCCCTTCCGCCATTACAGCCGAAGAGCCCCGCAGGGCCGAAGCAGAGCCAGCTTCTCTCGTGCTCAGGTGCGCTCGGTAAGCCTTGCCCTGCCGACGGTTCCATCGTCCGTCGTTATTGTCTCTAACCGCCGCCCCATTCTTCCGCAGTATTTCAGCAGTAGCGGCGCGTCGACATCTCTTTCCGACGACCGGTCTCCGTTGCTGTTCTTTTCCGCCGACAGCCCTCTGGTAATCTTTGCCGTCCGACCAGTCTAGCTAGTCCCGTCTACCGAAGCAACACTAAAGTTTGTTAGAGACAAATTCATGCAACTTCACTCATCTGTTAATACAAGATTACCTTGCATCTTCATATAGGAACCGAGCTGCAGACGGCCACTGAAGCTGAGGAGGACTTCCCCGCTGCCGACCCCGCCATCGACTGTGCTAACTTCTCCCCGAACCGAGGCAAGCCCCGGTGCACACCTAAGATTTAAAGTTTTATTTTGTCACTATCCTTGTAGGTCTGTTTGTGCATTAAGTTGAGGAGTTGTTTGACACCTAGATGCATAGCCTTAGTAGGAGTTCCTATGGGATAACGCAGTAGCGTCAGCTAAGCGCTAGCATGCCTTGCTAATATTAGGAATCGGTAGCATATGAGTAGTATGGAGACTACTCATTCGATGGCTAAAGTCTTGTGGGAGGGGTGACTGTCAAATGTGTAGTCTTTAGGGAATGGGCACAAAATATGACATTAACTGTTAGCCAATATTGCTGAATGGATTAAGTTAACAATGGTACTGAATGTCGGCACCCATGGGCAAGTATTGAGTTGTGTACCGAATACATACTGGCATATGGGACCCAAGAAACCGACGTAGCTCATTGCGCAGTGTTTGGACGATTGGCCATCTCTTTTTCCGGGTGAACGGACCAGTATGGTGGATGAATTCGCATTTCTGTTTTCTTGGGCATGTGCTAGTGGGAAAGGCTTGGGGCCGTACAGGAACGCAGGGCGTTGCCTGGAGGACCATGTCCTTGGAGAGATGGATGTTGGACCAACACTGTCGCGATGCAGTGAAAGGTGGCCACGTGCGACTCGTGGAGTGCGCACGTGTCGTGTTATTCGGGTTTCTCCTGCAGGATGTACATCGATTATAATCGCCGCCCCTCACGGTTAAGAGTACCCGCTTGTCCACTGTGTCACATCTTGCCGAGAATGTGGGTTGTATGGTGGGCAAATCGATGTATTGGGATCTCAATAAATTGTATTGCAACCATGTTTGTTTAGTATTTAAGAGCACATTTTACTACTGCTAGTGAACTCTTAAAATCTTGGCTAAAAACCTGAAAATAGGGTTTACCATTAGTGCTGTTTTTGCAAATACTTACCCTGCTGCCACAAATACTCCCTGCATACTAGGAGTCGGCCTTAGAAGGCCTATTGACGGGTAAGTCTTGCTGAGCGTCAGTCGCTCACGGTTTGTTGATTGTTGTTTTGCAGGTAATAGTGCTGACTGTAGCCAGGGTGGTTGGGAAGAGGAGATGCCCTCGGAGTGGACCTTCGAGTGGGTCCCCGCTTCTCCCTACCGTGGAGATTAAACACCATCGGGCTGGGGTGTTTAATCAAGGCGCCGAGTGTTAGATTTTTGCTTCCGCTGAAATCCACGTGTTTGTTATCAAAATAACGTTTCCGCACTTCCTAAACTTCTGAAATCAGTTGTAATATAACCTGAATTAATGTATCTTCAAGTCATTTATGCGAGTCCTTGTTAATTATTGTACTGCAAAGTCACTTGTTTCGGCAAGCGGCCCCCCCGAATGATCCTGGATGAGCAACCGTACGATTTTATCGGACGGGGTTGCGACAGAGTCACTTTGACCGAACCGTGAAACCGTGTCTGAAAGCAAGACCTTGTCGCCTCCGGCGGAAGTCATCAGTCTCAACTTTCTCATTCAAACAACAGAAGGTTGCATCCTGGTGAAAACTAAATTCTTCGATAACACTTCTTAAGGCCTGAGAAAATGTTCGGTTTCAGGGTTCCTTGTAGACATGCAACTCAGGTGTTTGAGAGCCATTCTTGTACACTTCAACAAATCACCTTCGTATCCTTCTTGGGGTTGATAGTTTTTATGGTCGATCCTCTGATATCATCTAGCTATTCAGCAAATCCGAGTCTTCACCCACCTCAAATTTTTCCAAAACCTAGAAATGTTAAAATCCTTCAAACTTATACTAAAACCATCCAGGAGCAAAAATTCCATCAATAATGGCTGTAACACCATTAGAAAAATTAAGAAGTTAACCTGGATACCTTCCTCCCTTAGGGATGGCGTGAAATCAACCGAGTTGGAGCAAAACCCTTGTATACCATTGAGCCATTTGACAATACCTTCCTCGATGAGAAGATTTTCTCCTTGACAGGTCAACTTAGATGGTAAAGCACCTTGGACTATTTGTGTAACCATTACTTGATCAGAATAATTTTTGTGGTAACCAAGTAAACATTCACACGTAAACCCCCTAAACTGTTGAAGTGAAGCTTTTCCTTTTGATTGTTCCGAGGCCACATCCTAGCTAAAATCAATTACTTGGGAATATCCTTCCAATCACTTAAAATCTTACCTCCTTTTGAACAAGCGAAAGTCCCTATAAGCTTGTAGCCACCATTCGCAAAACCATCCTTTTACATTTTCATAGACCCTGATGATTCGTTATCCCCTAACTCATCCTTACCGAGAGGTTGTTCTCAGAAGATCACAATTTTGCTCTTGAATTGTGCTGGTTCGCCCAGGCGCTTCTCAAGGTCAAAATGGTGATATGGTGGGAGCATCGTCCCTTAATCATGATGGGAAATCCTAATCCTAACATTCTTCTGAACGGATGGCGTATTATCCGGAGTACGTAACCGGGATGAGTAATGTTATGATTGGAAATTCCTTATCTTGATCAATAACCAGGTCCTTACAACAATACTCTAGCCCATTCCTGGCCATGTTGTGCTTGACTTCTCTCATTTGTACCACTAATCGTATCCTTGGTACTGCCTACAACTGATCCTTTTAGGAAGCCAATATCTGGGCTACCCTAGTTTGGAGTCAAAGACAAGATGGCACGCTCTAACACCAGACCCTACCATTTTGCGACCACACTCGAACAACCCCTCCCACCTACCACATCCCCACCATATTTTGTCGTGAAATTTTTAAATGACCAGCACTAAGGCCATTGACTTCAACGCGCACAGATGGGACAATTACCAATAAGACCATAAAGGAGCCAGACACTAAGTCTGCTAGGCGCAAAGTCATATTTTGTCACCTCACTTCCATATCATGGTACCAAGCCATTTTGACCCATTTAAATCATGCAGCACAATTCCAACCGAGATCGAGACTACCATATTCCTTCCTATCCATATGAAACTTTTCACCTATCTGAATAATTCCTTGTGTTCTAATTTTAAAATCATACCTTAATCTCTAGTTCTCTCCTCCCCCATCCTGCTCATAAATCTCGGGACGAGATTTCTTTAAGGGGGGAGGGCTGTGACACCCCAGGTGTCACTTAAACAGTCATCGACCAAACGAAAACCCTAAAAAGGACTTTTTACACTTTTGAGTAAAACTAACACTTGAGATAGTAATCAATGTACCTAAAACACTTCCATTAACCTAGACAAAAATTTTAATAATTTAATTTTTAACACTTTCGCCAAACAGGGGACTTCAATCCGCGGTACATGGTCATTTCCTATTCACACTCCAATCCAAAACCCTAAATCCTAATTTCACTCAATTTAAAGCAGTTTCAATCATGGAAATAAAAAGAAATATTGTTTAAAAGGCTTTAAGGAGACACTAGGAAAAATTTGACAAACAGCAGAGCCTTTAGCAAAGTCCGGAGAAATTTCAACTAAGAGTGTCGAAATCTCGTTAATAGAAGGAATACCCAAACCCTAACCCTTGACCATAAAAATTTCCACATAACCCTAGCTATATTTTTATATAACAATTAAGTACACTTAAAAAGAGAATTTTGGGAAATTATTCATAATTTTTGGAAAAGATTTAGACCTCTTAAAAATTCACAGAAGCTATAATCAACCTAGAAATTCATGAATTTTTAGAGGCCAAATCATGACTTGAACCTTAAAAGAAAAGTGTTCCAAATAAATTCTTGAGCATGCACAAAAATTTCCAAAAATTTTCGAGCTCGGAAAGTATGCCAAATCATTGAATTGCAGCTGGGCTAATTGAATGAATAAAAAAAAATGAAAAATGAAACTGTTGCCGGGCGGGCTACAGTGCCCGCCCGCCCGACAACAGGGAGCGGGGCGCGCAGCCGCGCCGCCCGCCCGGCACGGGTGCCTGTGGCGCACGTCGCCGCGTGCCGCGCCGCTCCTTTGCCCCCTCACTCTCCCACTCTCTCTCTCCCTCTCTCGCGCTCCTCCCCTCTCCTTTTCCTCCCTCCCTCTCTGCCGTCGCCCGAGCTGCCCGGCGCCGCCCCACTGCAGCCATTGCCGCCCCTACTGCCCCCCTGCCGCTCCCCTACCTTCCCTACCCCCCGGCCTCCTATAAGTTGCGCGCGAGCTCTCCAATTTCCCTCCTCCTCCATTTCTTTCCCTCCCCTACGCGAGAAGCCCCAATTTCACTGCTCCCGGCCGCCACCTCTCCATTGCCGGCCACCCAAGGTGATACACCACCCTCGGTCAATTTCGATCAAATTCCGCCACCAGATCAGCCCCTCTCCACCTCGTGAAGCTCACGGCACCTTCCAATCCTCCGACGGCGAGCCCCCTCGACGGAATTTTGATTTCGCCGCCGCCCCGAGGCACCCTCACGGTGAGACCCCCTCTGCCGTGCCCAACCTTGATTAATACCATGTTGCCGGGCTTTGTCATGTTGTGAGGATCATGAAAAGCCAAGGTTCGACGGCCGGCGACCACCCCATCGTCGGGAATTGGCCGCCGGAGCTCGTCGGAGACTGTTCACTGTTTTTCTTTTTCCTATTTATTTTCCAGATTATTGCTTTGTCTTCTAAAAACCCTAGAAAATCACAGGAAGATCCAAAAATGCCAAACCAAAATTTGTTAGAACCGTCATGAAAAGTACTAATTTTCTGCCAAAACACTTTTTAACAAATGGCCAAACATTTGCAGAATTAATTAGAAACACACCTTTCTGTTTTTGAATTTTAACTTGAGTTCTATAGCAATGGTAGGGCTAATCTTTGATCCATAAGTGCACCATGGTATTACACACCCTATGAAATTTTATGAAGATTTTAGGAACAAGAACTGACATCTAACCCTATTAAATGACTTCAATCTGCCTAGTTTAAATAGCATTTTCTAAAGTACATTGTAAAAGTCATTTGCAAGGTTGGACCCCAAAGGCAAAGTTATAGATCTGGTGCTCAGGAATTCTCACATAAAGTTTCATAATTGTATTCTAATGTTTACTAGTGCTTTCAGATTTTACAAGATCTAAAAACAGGAACTTCAATGAATTTTTATAAAATATAGAAAATTCATCTAGGCCCCAACCAAAGCCCAAAATGCTTATTCCAGGGAGTAATACCAAATAAAAATAATCTTGAGGAAGAATTAAAATTTTCATTTTTAACCCTAGTTTAATAGTCGAAATAATTAAATAATATTAACCGATGAAAAATGTCGTATTAACTTAACTAAAGCTGAAGTTGATGAACATGTCAACTAAAAGTCACCTCATGGGAGTTTAATAGATTATTTAAACACCATTTCCAGATTAAGAATTTAATTTAATCAACGGCGTCGAGTAATTAGGGTTAACCCTAATTCTAGGCGTCGCTAATCTAAACCCTAGGTCACTATTGATAATGATAACCAGTTTCATTTTCATTAAACTTATCATAACCCTACTGCATCATGTAGATTCTGACGCTAACGAAGTAGCTGCGGATCCAAGTTCTTCGACCCCCGCCGAAGAAGTCGACGTCAACACCGAAGAACCAGGCAAGCCCCGGTGCACAACCAGATTTTAAAGTTTTACTTTTGCACTAAGTGTGTCTTGTTTGTGCATTAAGTATTAGGAGTTGATTGAAACCATAGTTGCATTTGCTCCCATAGGAAAAACCCTAACGGTAGTTGGTATAGACACCCGTTAGTATGCTATGCTTAGTAGGTATTTGTCGGTAGAAGTCGAGCAGAGTGGACGCTGCTCGCGAAAGGATAGGTTGTTGATTGAAACTATTTCATGAGATGGACCACACTAATGTGAATCAGTAAGAAGATAAAAGTTGAGGGTCAGACAGGATACAAAGTAGGTCGGCGACTGGACTGGGTCCAGGGTGACCGTAGACTTGTCTGATCCGTGTGGTCCGAGACTGATCGAGTGTTGAACGTACTGGTCGTATATTGGGTGTTATGGGCCCCAGTAAACCTACGTAGCCTAGTGATTGCAACGTCGAACCTGCCCTACGGTGTCTGACTAGGAGGAGATCTGGGGTGGGCAGCGTGGGAACTCCACAGAAACCGTCTGGGACGCGTTGTCTGGTGGGACGCGGCGCTGCTAAGGCATGCGTAGGCTGGAATTGACGTTGCAGGAGCTGGTGTGAACGGTTGCCACGTGCGGGTCTGGGACACGCACGCGTCGTACGGTCAGGTATTCCCCTGCAGGGTATAAAATCGTTTCGAACCGCTGTCGCCCTCAGTTAGTGGGCATGCTCGTGAAACGCACCACATTTTAGTAAAATAGGTTGAGACACAATGAGAATGAATTTTGAATATTGATATGGTTATTGTTGATCCTATTATGTTTGCTTAGCTCAGTGCTTACTAAATTTATTTTTCTAATCACTTAATCTGATGCTAAAACTTGACAAGATTAGTATAGGCTTGCGAGTCCTTTTGCAAGTAAACCCTCCCAAGTCAGCCTTCATGTCTAGGAGTCGGCTGTAGTCAGCCTTTTGTCGGGTAAGTCTTGCTGAGCTTCTTAGAAGCTCACGCGTTAGCGTTTTGTGGTTTTCAGGCGCCGTCATGCAGGAACCAGCAGGTAGCTTCCATTGGGAGGAGCCTCCCCTCGAGTTTGGGAACCTCCAGTGGGAGTTGTGCGAGTCGCCGCGTTGATTGTTGAAGTGGCTAGTAGCATGACGCCCGTGGGCACGGCGCGTGCTTTTGCTTAAGTCCGAGTGTCGGAGTTGTAATAGTTCTAGTCTTCCGCTGTTATCGTTTTCAAAACTGTTGCGCACTCTGGAACATTGTAATATTTAACTTTAAATTCATGAACCAATGATGTATTAAGTTCCCTCTTCTTGTAAATTATTGCTGTTTATTCCTGCCTGTGTTGTATCGTGTGTACGCTCGCTTTGCCGAGCGTTGCCCAACAAAGATCTTGGCTTAACGACTGACCGGATCCGTCCCGAGACGATGTTTTCTGGGCGGGTCGCGTCAACAAACATGGTGTATTGACCAACATACACCGATGTTCAGATTGGATGAGCTCACTAAACTCGAACACGAAACTCAAAACAACGACAAAAGTTTTGAAAGTTCACAAGTCATTTCAATGGCGAAATAAAACTTGTTCATTTTGTTGTTAAAAAAAACCAGTCAACAAAAGATGATCAAAACCCAACTAGCAATTTGCAACTCAAAACCAAGCAAGGAGATGATCGAGGCATGCAATGATATGCAAACATGCTTCGTACTAACGATCCTCACACGAATGCATAAACACTCTCCCCAAGCACAACAACACTACTGAAAATAAACACACAACGTCAACATGGGCGATTTTGAAGAGAAAGGGAGGGGTTTAGATAAAACACGCGCCCTAACACAAATGGGTGGCTGCCAAGATCCGCTAAACTATTCTAACGACCCATCTATCAAGGAGGGCAGCAATGCAGGGTGCATTCCTAGTTCTAAAAACCAAAACGAGTTAAGAAAGGTGAGGGCCTAAAAACAGCACTACTACTACAACTTTTAGTTGAATTTAGTGATTTTAAGACATAACTACCCACCCCGTGTTGCTAAGTAAAATTTTAGGGTGTATTTTGTGAACCTTAGCTCTGATTCCAGCGCTTGTGAGAGACCCGACCAATTTATATTCAAGTTTACCAAGTTGACTCGCGGCCCACGCATGGTATGCGAGAACTCAACCCGATAAAAGAGAATATAAACCCGGCAGTCCCTCGACATGCTTCTCAAGCAATGCCCAAGATCCAAGCACGTCGGCAACGTCACAGGTGATACATCACATAGGTCACATTAATTAATAACATTAACTTAAATTATTCTTACATACCAAGGTTCATCATAAGTCTTGAAACTAACAAATTAAAGAGCGGAAGCGATTCTAAGGAAGACGATAGTCGCAGCGGTTGCAATGAGAAAACAGCAAAGGATTGTGATGCCCAGCCCACGAACATCGCAAATCACGGTCACTCGAAAGTCTTGACTACGCCTCGCCCTCGCCGGCATCGGCGGGGACAAAGTAGCCGAAGACCAACTCATCCTCACCTGCAAAAACTTAAACAACAAACGTTGAGTATGAAGGTACTCGCAAGTCTTACCCTGTTGTGGGAATTAGTTCCCGACTCCAAGGATAATGCAAAGAGGCTGTAGCAAGGTAAATAAGGTATAGGAATGGACGCGATTGCTTAAAGCAGAAACTAAGCATATATGAATAAGCATAAAGTAAAACACTCTGCGGGCATGAACTTCTAATAAACCCAATCCCCAAGTACCATGTAACCATAAACGAATTTCATACCATCATCCATGTTCCATCCGAACCATGGATACCAATACCCATATTCCATTTCCGTCAACAATATCCCAATTTCCATCATGTTATGTGACAACTCTACGATATTATCCAAAGGACACTGAGCTTGATCATAACCGAGACCGCGGCGGATTCGAACCGATTTTTACACCCTGCAGGGGAGTCCAACTGTACCCACACGACTGAGGACCATACGGCTCATGCAACCCGCTAAAGTTACACAAGGGGGTACTCATGTCAACCTTTTTCACACTCGTGCCCACACGGTTGGAAAATCCACACGGTGCCGAGTACCACGGCCTCGTAGGCACACGTGAGTCCCTCATCGAGTGTCACGGCCTCGCAGGCACCCATGACTCCCTCGTTCCACACACCGTGCAGTCATCGGCCAAACGTTGGTACGCAGTGAGATACTCAGCTTGTCTTACCATTATATCGGACATGTGGTATGAACGGAAAGTGCTGAGGCCAAGAATAACACGGCCGGTTCCTAGGTCAACCCAGACGGGGCCTACGGCACACAAGACCTCCATGTCTTGCTGCGCTCCTATCCCACCGTCCAGATTTCAGCTTTTAACACTTTTCAACTTTTACCAACATATGAACTCGCCACAAGTTCATAAGTAATCAAGGTGGTTCCTATACGTGCGAGTGGGACTTACCACTCGACTTCTACCGTGTTATCTAAGCATGGCTAAGCATTTCGTGACTCGAACAAAGACACTCTACCCAGGTTGACAAGGTGACGTATTCAATACCAAGGAGGGGTACATGCAACAATAATAGGTTTTCCCAATGTTACTACTAAGCCCGACTTTATGCATTCCTATACGTAAGCATTCATATTAATCATTAAGTAAATTACTTAGGGTAGCAATATGAGGTGCTTGCCTTCAACAGCAGTGGTGTTGACTTCCTCAGCAGCTGGATCAACCTCTGGTGCTTCTCCCGCAGCAGCACCCGTGTCACTCTCTGGCGGTTCGTAAGCTATAAAGTAAAAACGCGACGGTATGAGATGCATGCCATGAAGCCATGATGCCCAACTGATGCGATATGATGCAGAGAGGTAGCTACTGAGTCTAGGAACACAATGCAAAAAGAACGAAGGCATTCAGAGTTCTACAGCTCAAGTTATGCCCTAAACAGTTTTACCGATTCCGGTTACGGGTTTCCCGGTTTCCGGTTTCGATATCGGGTGGCACACAGATGTCGTTTCCGGGAAAAATCCCAAAACACATCACATGTACTGGCTTTACTAGTGGCTTGGGTTACTATGAGACTAAGTTTGAGTGGTTTTGACTCGCGTTAACAGGAACACGAGCCCTCCGACTGTCGTGGCCTGTTTACGACATCGGGAATACCGTAACGGTGCCGTAAAAGTCGTAACGACTTTTCTGGTGAAATTCAAAGTTAAGTTACAGGCATGGGACCATTTTTAGTTGAAAGTAGTCTCTAAACTAAGACTTTTGGCGCTGGTTTGGGGTCAAGTTGAGCTTCTATGAATTTACTAAAAATCAAACAATGCTCTGTTTTCCAAACTTATAAAATCCGAAACAAGTACTAAAACCTATGGAAAAATCATGAAACTTTATAGATCTACTTCTGAGAATCTAAACTAAATTTTTTGTTAAAGGTCTTGGGCTTTTGGGCGACTGGACTAATGTACTTTAGACAAAGGTAATTAATCTAGGGTTTTGGGGATAATAACAGTGACATGCATGCACAATGTTCATGAAAAATTCTGGTAAAAATGCAGGAGATGCATCATGCCAAGATAGAATTATGATACAAAAATCAACCCTAGAAACCTTCTGGAACTTCAATTAAAAATCAGCAACAGAAATAATACATTGAATTATTAAAGAAATTCCAGGGACAATTTTGAAAAGGTGCTTTAACAGAAAATTAACTCATTGTTCAAGGATTCAAATAAAATTAGGTTTGGCATTTTTAGACTTTTCCATGATTTTCTACACACTATGCAACTTCTGGCTAAATAAAAGGAAAAAAAGAAAATTGAATGGAACAGTAGCAGAAACAGGGGAATTAGTCAGTGCGGTTGCTCCGGTGAAATCTCGCCGGAGGAGGGGGTTAGGAGGGGGATTGAGCAATCGTGGAGCATCACATTGATTCAAAGTACTGGTTTGCAAAGGATTGGGCCCACGGGGAAAGGTGCAAGGTGGCGGTCGACGTGAGCTCTGGCGGCAATTCCAGTGAAGACCGAAGGTGGCGCGGGAGGAACTTCCTCACCGGCGATGATCTGCGGCTAATAGCTTATCAAACTGGTGTACCAAGGTGAGAGGAACAAGCTGGTTGAAGGAATCGAAGAAAGGAGCTACCGTGGTGATGAATTTTGAGAAGAGGTGGCCGCCGGCGTGTTGTCGGCCGAGGAACAGGGGCGGCGACGTTCCTGTGAAATTAGGGCACAACCGGTGGGGGCTAGTGGTTGGAGAGCTTCAGTGAGTCGAGGGAAACTTTGTCGGCACGGTGGCAAGGCTTGGGAGTGGTCGAGGCGAGCTGTCGACGGTGGGGGTGGCAATGGCGGCGGCGTTCTGTGGCGTGCGGCAGAAACAGAGCAAGGAAGAAGAAAGGAGGTGGTGCTGGTGCTTCGGCCTTGTACTCGAGGGTAAACTGAGCCAAGGGAGGGAGAGAGAGCAGTGGCGCACCGGATTGGAGAAGGGGCGCGGCGGCCGGCAATTGGGTGCTTGAGGCGGTGCTCTGCAGTGGGCGATGGTGCCGTGCGGCTTGCCGTGTGCCAGAGGAGAAAGAGAAAGGGAGAGAGGAAGAGAGATGGGAGAGTAGTGGAGTAGATCTTTGGGCAAGATTTGATCCGATGAGGAGTAAAGGCGCGCGAAATCGGCCGGCGCTGCATCGGGCTGCCAGCCACGGCAATGGCCGCTGCGGGCGGCACACTGTTCACGGTAAGACTGTTTTCAGATTTCAATTAATTCAATTCCTTCCCTCTTGATTCAATAGAAAGACCTAGCTCCCGAGCTCAAGAATTTCTGAAACTTTTTGTGTGGGCTAAAATAATTATTTGGAACAACTTTTCTTAAAGGAAGGTTTACTGAATCAGCTTCTAAAGATCTGTGAATTTTCAATTAGGTTCAAACTTGTTGGAATTTTAAAGGGGTTTAAACCTTTACCAAAAATTTTCATAAAATCTCCAAAATTCTATTTTAATGTATAGTTAATTGTTATGCAAAAACATTGGGGTAGTTTTATTAAGAAAACAAAAGGCTTCTTGAAAGCACGACTAGGGTTTTGCGAAAACGACGAAGACTTCGAAACCCTGACCCAAATTCAAAACAGGAAAAGGTTGAAATCAAACGATTGAATCAGTGAGCTCAAATTCAAAAGGACAAAAGATTGCAACTTTTGGGATGTGACAATAGTCTAAACTGCCAAGTTAATTTATCATTTTCTAAAATACATTATGAAAATCATCCAAAAATCTAAACCCTAAAGCAAAACTTTTTATTTGTGCTAATAGGTGTCTACATCAAATTTCATGATTTTACTCTAGGGTTTAGTATTTATTTTTGATTTTATAGTTTTAAATAATAGAAAGTTTGCTGAATTTTTATAAAATCTAGAAAATTCATCTTGGCCGCAACCAAAATTCGTATTCCAGAGAATACTATCAACTAAAAATAAACTCATGATATAACTTAAAGTTTCATTTTAACCCTAGTTTGAATAACAGTAGCTTTTACTAAATATTTATAGACTCTAGGAAAAACCCAGCTTAACTATGACCAAATTTCAAAATTCCTATTTCAGAGAACATTGCCAACTAAAAATCTTCCCCTAGAATAGTAAGAAGTTTTGCTTTAGGCCACATTCAGAAGGTAAAGACTTTAATTAAATAACGAAGTCGGGAAATTAGGGTTAACCCTAACCTCTGGGAGTCGATGGTGAAAACACTATAGTGTGCTTTATTAAAAACATCATGTTAACTTTTGATTCGACTCATCGTATTCATATGGCATCATGTAGACATCAAAGAGAACGCTGTAGCTGACAATCCAGAGTCCGCAATCTCCGCAGAAGCAGTCGACATCAACCCCGGAGAACCAAGCAAGCCCCGGTGCACAACCAAGTTTTTAATATTTTTCTTTTGTAACTATGTGTCGTGATTGTGCATTAGGTTTTTAGGAGTTGATTGAAAACCCTAGTTGCATCTGTTTCCACAGGAACCCCCTATCGGTAATTGGTATAGGTGACCATTATAGTGTGCTATGCTCAGCGCCCTTACCGGTAGAAGTCGAGCAGAGAGGACGCTGCTTGCGATTGGTAGGGTTTGATTGAAACTCTCACATAAAATACATGACACCTGGTATGGATGGTTAAGAAAAGATAAAACAGGAGGGTCAGACAGGGTACAAAGTAGGTCGGCAACTGGACTGGGTCCAGGTTAACCGTAGTCTTGTCTGATCCGTGTGGTCCGAGTCTGATCGAGCTTTGAATGTACTAATCGTATGCTGGGTATAATGGGGCCCAGTAAACCTACATAGCCTAGTGATTGCTAAGTCGAACCTGCCCTATGGTGTCTGATTTGGAGGCGATCTGCGGTGGGCAGTGTGTGAACTCCACAGAAACCGTCTGGGCTGTGTGTTCTGGTGGGATGCGGCGCTGCTATGGCAGGCGTAGGAGGGAATTGACTTTGTAGGATCTGGTGTGAACGGTTGCCATGTGCGGGTCTGGGATGCGCACGTGTCGTATGATTAGGTTTCCCCCTGTAGGGTATAAAATCTTTTCGAACCGATGTCGCTCCCAATTTGTGGGCTTGCTCGTGAAACGTACCACATTACAATCAAGAAAGTTGAGATAAAATGATGAGGATGAAGTTATGATGATCACTATTGTATATTACTTTTGTTATGATTGATTAGATCAGTGCCAACTAAAGTTACCATTCTAAACACTTAACATGAGCTAAAACTTGACCAAGAATAGTTCAGGAGATGCGTGTCCTTTTGTAAGGTAAACCCACCCTGAGTCAGCCAGCATGTCTAGGTATCGGCTGTAGCCAGTATTTTTGACGGGTCAGCCTTGTTGAGCTTCTTAGAAGCTCACGCTTTGCGAATACGTGGTTTTCAGGCGCCGATGTGCATACCCAGGATGGGAGCATCCAGTGGGAAGAATCTCGTCCTGAGGTCGGGAATCTCCAGTGGGAGCTTTGCAAATCACCGCAGTAAATTTGAAGTGGCTAGTAGCATGATGCCACTGAGCACGGTTCATGTTTTTGCTTTATCATGAGAATCGGAGTCTGTCCTCGTCTAGTCTTCCGCTGTAATCGTGTTTTTAAAACTATATTCCGTACTCTGACAGGGTTGTAAGACTTAAATTTTCAATTTATGAAACAATGATGTATTAAATTTTTTTATCTCATAAAAGATTGTTGTTTATCCTGCCTGTGTTGTACCATGTGTATGCTCGCTTCGCCGAGCATTGCCCAACAGGATCCTGGCGAGATGCGGGATCCGTCCCGGACTGAGTTATCTGGGGCGGATCCGCGTCATACCACTTGTAGGATCGATGCCCCTCAAATAAGCTATCAGAGAGGGGTGAATGATAGCAAAGCAGCAGCGAAAACTTTTTCACCCTAAAAATAGGTTTCTGTGTCGTCACTAGAAATTCATTTGTTCCTAGATCGTAGTTTCTAAAATCGTGATACTTGGTGGGTCGAAAGCTTATTCAAATACGAATTTAACCCAAAAAGAATCACATCAAATGGAGATCTAGAACTCGAATTATGCTCAAAACTATCGCTGTATCTAGAAGTGACGCGAACTGACAGAAACCTAATCTGTGTGTCACGAACTAAAAACTAGATTTCACAAAAATCTATCCAATGATTCGGAATAAAAATTTGCACGAATAAACTAGACTTCAGTACGCATCCATAGCAACAAACCGCATTCAAATCTAATGAGTAGAAAGGAAACTACAAGCAATCTAAGATCTATCAAAAAACAGAGCGAACTGAAAGAAGATGAATCAAGGAGATAACAGAGGAACTGTCGAGAACCTTTTGATCTTTACTGATCAAGACATGTCACAAGTTCCCAACAGAAGCACCAAGCCAAAAAACTAGGAGGCGGCAGCCATGAACCCTAAAAAAAATGAACTTATCTACAAGTTGTGTTTGGGCGCAGGTATTTCCTCATAATCCCTTCTGTCGACCATGTTTTTCTTTTATATCACCAGCAGCTGCCTTGTACTGGGCCAGGCCCAGCAACCTGACGTGTCCAACATCAACACAGGCTACAAACCTGATCAGGTTCACACGTCAAAAACAAACCAGCCAGCCTAGCTCGTCCTTTCTTTTTTCAGCCTGGTGCACACACACATGCATGGCACGACCAACACAAGTTGCTGGCCTTTCATCACCAACGTCAACACTGTGAGAGACCCGACCAATTTATATTCAAGTTTACCAAGTTGACTCGCGGCCCCCGCATGGTGTGCGAGAACTCAACCCGATAAAAGAGAATATAGACCCGGCAGTCCCCCGACATGCTTCTCAAGCAATGCCCAAGATCCGAGCACGTCGGCAACGTCACATGTGATTCATCACAAAGGTCACATTAATTAATAACATTAATTTAAATTATTCTTACATAACAAGGTTCAACATAAGTCTTGAAACTAAAAGAAATCAGAGAGCGGAAGCGATTCTAAGGAAGACGATAGTCGCAGCGGTTGCAATGAGAAAACAGCAAAAGATTGCGATGCCCAGCCCACGAACATCGCACATTACGATCACTCGAAAGTCTTGACTACGCCTCGCCCTCGCCGGCATCGGCGGGGACAAAGTAGCCGAAGACCAACTCATCCTCACCTGCAAAAACTTAAACAACAAACGTTGAGTACGAAGGTACTCGCAAGTCTTACCCTGTGGTGGGAATTAGTTCCCGACTCCAAGGATAATGCAATGAGGCTGTAGCAAGGTAAATAAGGTGTAGGAACGGACTCAATTGCTTAAAGCAGAAACTAAGCATATATGAATAAGCATAAAGTAAAAGGACTCTGCGGGCATGAACATCTAATAAACCCAATCCCCAAGTATCATGTAACCATAAACCATTTATATGCCAACATCCATGTTCCATCCGAACCATGGATACCAATAACCATATACCAATTTCATCAACAATATCCCAATTTCATCATGTTATGTGACAACTCTACGATATTATCCAACGGACACTGAGCTTTGATCATAACCGAGACCGCGGCGGATTCGAACCGATTTTACACCCTGCAGGGGAGTCCAACTGTACCCACACGACTGAGGACCATACGGCTCATGCAACCCGCTAAAATTACACAAGGGGGTACTCATGTCAACCTTTTTCACACTCGTGCCCACACGGTTGGAAAATCCACACGGTGCCGAGTACCACGGCCTCGCAGGCACACGTGAGTCCCTCGTCGAGTGTCACGGCCTCGCAGGCACCCATGACTCCCTCGTTCCACACACCGTGCAGTCATCGGCCAAACGTTGGTACGCAGTGAGATACTCAGCTTATCTTACCATTATATCGGACATGTGGTATGAACGGAAAGTGCTCAGGCCAAGAATAACACGGCCGGTTCCTAGGTCAACCCAGACGGGGCCTACGGCACACAAGACCTCCATGTCTTGCTGCACTCCTATCCCACCGTCCAGATTTCAGCTTTTAACACTTTTCAACTTTTACCAACATATGAACTCGCCACAAGTCCATAAGTAATCAAGGTGGTTCCTATACGTGCGAGTGGGACTTACCACTCGACTTCTACCGTGTTATCTAAGCATGGCTAAGCATTTCGTGACTCGAACAAAGACACTCTACCCAGGTTGACAAGGTGACGTATTCAATACCAAGGAGGGGTACATGCAACAATAATAGTTTTTCCCAATGTTACTACTAAGCCCGACTTTATGCATTCCTATACGTAAGCATTCATATTAATCATTAAGTAAATTACTTAGGGTAGCAATATGAGGTGCTTGCCTTCAACAGCAGTGGTGGTGTCTTCCTCAGCAGCTTGGTCAACCTCTGGTGCTTCTCCCGTAGCAGCACCCGCGTCACTCTCTGGCGGATCGTAAGCTATGAAGTAAAATCGCAACGGTATGAGATGCATGCCATGATGCCATGATGCCCAAATGATGCAATATGATGCAGAGAGGTGGCTACTGAGTTTATGAACACAATGCAAAAAGAACGAAGGCATTCGGAGTTCTATAGCTCAAGTTATGACCTAAACAGTTTTACCGATCCCGGTTACGGGTTTCCCGGTTTCCGGTTTTCCGATTCCGATATCGGGTGGCACACGGATGTCATTTTCGGGAAAAATCCCAAACACATCACATGTACTGGCTTTACTAAGCGGCTTGGGTTACTATGAGACTAAGTTTGAGTGGTTTTGACTCGCGTTAACAGGAACACGAGCCCTCCGATGGTCGTTGCCTGTTTACGACATCGGGAATACCGTAACGGTGCCGTAAAAGTCGTAACGACTTTTCCGGTGAAATTCGAAGTTAAGTTACAGGCATGGGACTATTTTTAGCTTAAAGTAGGATCTAAACTAAGACTTTTGGCTCTGGTTTGGGGTCAAGTTGAGCTTCTATGAATTTACTAAAAATCTAACAATGTTCTGTTTTCCAAACTTATTAAATCAGAAACATGTATTTAAACTTATTCAAAAATCATGAAACTTTACAGAGCTACTGCTGGGAATCTAAACTTAAGTTTTTGTTAGAGGTCTTGGGCTTTTGGGTGACTTTCCTAATGTACTTTAGACAGAGGTAACTAATCTAGGGTTTTGGGGATATTCACAGTGACATGCATGCACAAATGTTCATGAAAAATTCTGATAAAAATACAGGAGATGCATCATGACAAGATAGAATTATGGTACAAAAATCAACCCTAGAAACCTTCTGGAACTTCAATTAAAAATCAACAACAGAAATAATACAATGAATTATTAAGGAAGAACCAGGGACAATTTTGAAAAAGTGCTTTAACAGAAAATTAACACATAAATCAAGGATTCAAATAAAATTAGGTTTGGCATTTTTAGACTTTTCCATGATTTTCTACACACTATGCATCTTCTGGTTAATTAAAAGGAAAATAGAAAATTCAATGGAACAGTGCTCAGAAACAGGGGAACGGCTGATGCGGTGGCTCCGGTTGGAAATTCGCCGGAGGAGGGGGCTAGGGGGAGGATTGAAAGGTCGAGGAGCTTCACCTTGATCCAAGGAACTGATTTGATAGGGATTTGGGCCACGGGGAAAGGCGCAAGGTGGTTGGCGACGTGAGCCCTGAAGCTCTAACAATGGCGGCCGACGGGTGGCGTGGGAGATTCTTCCTCAACGGCGATTATCTGTGGTCAATGGCTTATCAAATAGATGTACCATGGTGAGACGAACACGCTGGCTGAAGGAATCGAAAAGTTGAGCTACCTCGGTGACGGAATTTGAAAAGAAGTGGCCGCCGGCGCTGTTGTCGGCCGAGGAGCAGTGCGGCGGCGTTCTGGTGAAATTAGGGCACGGCTGATGAATTCGGTGTTCGGAGAGGTTCAGTGGGTCATGGGGAACTTGATTGACACGGTGGTGTGACTTGGGAGCGATTGGGTCGAGCTGTCGACGGTGGAGGTGCTCGGGCGGCAATGGCGTGACGGCGCACAGGCTAGGGCAGAGCAGAGAAGAAAGAAAGGAGGGGAGGGGAAACTGAGCTTCGGTTTTGTACTTGAGGAGGAGGAGCCAAGGGAGGTAGAGAGGCAGTGGCGCACTGGATTGGTGAAAAGGGGCGGTCGGTCGGCGGTTGGGCGATGGAGGCGGTGCTCCTGCAGTGGAGATGGCGTGCGGCAGAGGGCAAAGCAATGGCGCACCAGAGAGAGAAGGAGAGAGAGGAGGAATGGAGATGGAGCAGTGAAGGAGGTGAAGATCTTGGAGAGATTCACTGCCGATGGAGTGAAGTCGCGGCGCGGGGATTGGCCGGAGCGGCCGGTGCGGTGGTTGGCTGCGGCAAGGGTCGGGTGAGTACTGTTCACGGTAAGACAGTTTTCAAATTCTATTAATTCAATTACCCTCCCTCTAGAGACAACAGGAAACCCTAGCTCCCGAGCTCAAAAATTTTTAAAACTTTTTGTGTGTGCTAAGTGAATTATTTGGAACACTTTTTATTAAAGGAAGTTTCACTGAATCAGCTTCTACAGATCTGTGAATTTTCAATTAGGTTCAAACTTGTAGGAATTTTAAAGGCGTTTAAACCTTTACCAAAAATTCTCATAAAATCTCCAAAATTCTATTTTAATGTGTAGTTAATTGTTATGCAAAAACATTGGGGTAGTTTTATTAAGAAAACAAAAGGCCTCTGGAAAGTCGATTTGGGTTTTGCGAAAACGGCGAAAACTCGAAACCCTGACCCAAATTCAAAACAGGAAAAGGTCGAATTCAAATGATTGAATCAGTGAGCTCAATTCAAAAGAATAAAAGATTTGAACTTTTGGGATGTGACAGACCACCCCCCCTTAAAAGAATCTCGTCCCGAGATTAAGGTTAAGTAGGGTGGCGAAAGGAATATCAATGATAAGGAATGCTAAGAAGCGAATGTGAAGAGAACAACGAGGGGACTTACGACTCTGTGAAAAGCTCCGGGTAGTCCTCCCGCATTTTATCTTCACGTTCCCATGTTGCTTCTTCTTCGGTGTGTCTGCTCCAATGCACTTTCACCATCGGGATTGCACGATTGCGCAATTTGCGTTCCGAACGCGCAAGGATGCGTAGAGGATACTCCACATAAGAGAGGTCGGGTCGGACTTCGACATGCTCCATGGAGATAGCCTCGGTGGGAACACGGAGACACTTCTTCAATTGCGAGATGTGGAAGACATTGTAGACATTACCAAGAGAGGATGGCAACTCTAGCTCATAAGCCACGTTACCACGTCTTGCAAGGATTTTGAAGGGACCAAGGTAGCGTGGGGCTAACTTCCCTTTCACTTGAAATCTTTTCGTGCCTCGGAGTGGTGAAACTTTGAGGTAAACATAATCTCCAACTTTGAAGAAAAGTTCTACCCGACGACGATCGGCGTAGCTCTTTTGGCGAGATTGAGCAACTCGGAGATGTTCCTGAATTTGGCGCACTTGAGCTTCAGCATCGCGAACCAAATCAGGACCAAAGAAAGGTCGTTCCCCGGATTCGGACCAGTTCAACGGGGTTCTACAACTTCTTCCATATAGTGCTTCAAATGGGGACATTTGGAGGCTAGCTTGGTAGCTATTGTTGTAAGAGAACTCCGCAAAAGGTAAGCAAAGTTCCCATCTTTTGCCATAGGTTAGCACACAAGCTCTCAACATGTCCTCAAGAATTTGATTGACCCGTTCGGTTTGGCCTCCCGTTTGCGGGTGGTAAGCCGAACTATGAATAAGCTGGGTGTCCAACGCTTGATGAAGGCTTTTCCAAAACCGAGAGACGAACTGGGTGCCTCGGTCTGAAATAATTGTCTTAGGAACACCATGAAGACATACAATGCGAGTGAGGTACAACCCTGCATATTCCTTGAAAGAATAGGTGGTCTTGACTGGAAGGAAATGTGCAGATTTTGTTAACCGATCCACGATTACCCAGATGGAATCGTAACCACCCGAAGTCTTAGGCAAACCAACAATGAAATCCATGCCAATATCCTCCCATTTCCATGATGGAATAGGCAATGGTTGCAGCGTGCCTGCGGGTTTTAAGTGGATAGCTTTCACTCGCTGACATACGTCACACTTGGAGACGTACTGAGCAATTTCCCGCTTCATGCGCGTCCACCAGAATTTGGTCTTCAAGTCTTGATACATCTTTGTGCTCCCTGGGTGTATGGACAGCAAGGAATCATGAGCTTCATTGAGAATTTTCATCTTCAGCTCATCGACTTTTGGCACCACAAGGCGTTTTCCAAACCATAACACGCCTTGCTCATCGAGAGAAAAACATCTGGCTTTACCCGATTTTATTTTCTCACGGATACGAGCCATTCCTTTGTCGTTCTTCTGGGCTTCCTTGATCTGATCCAAAAGTGTGGATTTTATTTCAAGGTTGGCAAGGAAACCTTCTTCCACCATTTGTAGACCAAGCTTCCGAAAATCCTCACATAGGGAGCGATTTCGGGTCTTCCCGATTAGGCAATTGCAATGGCTTTTGCGACTCAACGCGTCAGCCACGACGTTAGCCTTTCCGGGGTGGTAATGCACCTCTAGCTTGTAGTCCTTGATCAACTCAAGCCATCTTCTTTGCCTCATATTCAAATCAGCTTGGGTGAATATGTATTTGAGGCTCTTGTGATCGGTATAGATATTGCAAGTCTTGCCAAGGAGATAATGTCGCCAGATTTTCAAAGCATGGACAACGGCGGCAAGCTCAAGATCATGAGTAGGATAATTCTCCTCATGCGACCTCAATTGGCGAGAAGCATAGGCAATGACTCTCCCGTCTTGCATAAGCACACATCCGAGTCCAACACGAGAGGCGTCGCAAAAGACATCAAAACTCTTGTGGATGTCGGGTTGCGCAAGAACGGGCGCTGTGGTAAGCAAAGTCTTCAATGTCTGGAAAGCTTGCTCGCAATGGGCGGACCAAAGGAATTTCTCTCCTTTGCACAGCAACCTGGTCATTGGCTTGGCAATCTTGGAGAAATCCTTGATAAACCGACGATAGTAACCCGCAAGTCCAAGGAAACTGCGGATTTCCTTCACATTGGTTGGTGGAGACCAATCAAGCACTTCTTGCACCTTGGTGGGATCTACGGCAACACCATTTTCAGAAATGACGTGCCCAAGAAAAGCAACTTCGTGCAGCCAAAATTCGCACTTGCTGAATTTGGCGTAAAGACGGTGTTCACGAAGCTTCCCGAGTACAATTCGGAGGTGAACAGCATGATCTGCTTCCGTCTTGGAGAAAACAAGAATATCATCGATGAAGATCACCACACATACATCGAGTTCCTCCATGAAAATAGAGTTCATCAAGTACATGAAGTAGGCAGGGGCATTTGTGAGACCAAAGGACATGACAAGGTACTCGTACAAACCGTAACGAGTAGAAAAGGCAGTTTTTGGAATGTCCTCTTCTCTGATTTTTATTTGATGGTAGCCCAGCCTTAAATCAATTTTGGAGAAACAACGAGCGCCAGAAAGCTGATCGAAAAGGATATCGATCCGCGGAAGTGGATATTTGTTTTTGATGGTAACGGCGTTCAAGGGACGATAATCGACACACATGCGCAATGTGCCGTCTTTCTTCTTCACAAAGATAGCGGGACAACCCCAAGGAGAAGAACTTGGACGAATAAAGCCTTTGTCGAGGAGATCTTTCAACTGTTTCTTCATTTCAGCCAACTCCTCAGAAGACATTGGATACGGTCGTTTTGAAATAGGAGCCGTTCCTGGTTCGAGTTCGATGGCAAACTCAACAGCCCGGTCGGGCGGCATACCCGGCAAATCATCAGGGAAAACATCCGGATATTCGCACACAACAGGGATAGAGGAAAGCTCAGAACTAGTCGCACCTTTCAAATGGTACAACCCGGAATAATCACCTTCGAGGTGTAGCGAAAAACGATCGCCGGTTGGGCCTTTCAGAGAAACAACTCTGGAAGCCACGTGGATGACGGCATCGTGAGAAATCATCCAATTCATCCCAAGAATGATATCTAACCCCTGAAGATCTAGGAGTAAGAGATTGGCTTGCAAGGTAACACCGCTGACTAGGGTCAACGATGTCGGAACCATGGAGTCTACGTGGATTTTGGCCCCGGGGGATTCTATGAGATAGGGTGTACGGGTAGGGAATATCTTTAAGTTATATTGTGTGGCATACTCTCGCCTAATAAAGGAATGTGATGCACCAGAATCAAAAAGAACTTTGGTAGGACGAGAGTCGACGGATAACGTACCAACGAGCACGTCGGCACCTTCAGGCACATCAGCGGCGGTCGTGTAGTTGACACGGCCACGCCTGGGAACTTGGGGCTTGTTGCCTTGCTGTGGTGGAGCAGCGACAGGTGGGCGCGGTGGCTGGTTTGGAGCAGCAGCCCCCGCTCCACGCCTTGGATACGGACAGCCACGAGAAAGGTGACCACGCTGGCCGCAATTGAAACACGGACCAACGGCTTGATTTCCAGCTTGACCGGTAGGGGGCCTGGGAGCTTGTCCAGCAGCAGGAGGAGCACGACGGACCATCCACATGGGCTGCGGTGGAGCTGAGCCCGTGCGAGGACGCTGTGGGTTCCCATTCTGAGGCGGTAGGGCAGCACGCTTGCGGTTCTTGGCTGCAAGCTTGTTCATCTTGTCTTCGGCAACTATGGCACGATCCACGAGTTGGTTAAAGCTGCCGACCTCCGAAATGATGACGGACAGCTTGTCTTGCATCTCCTCAGAAAGGCCATTGTAGAAATAGCCCCTCTTGCTCGCATCGGTTGCCACTTCTGTGCGAGCGTACTGTGCAAGGTAGTTGAATTGGTGCACATACTCCATCACCGATCGGTTGCCTTGTTTGAGAGCAAGGAACTCCAACCTCTTGATTTCCATCACACCATCCGGGATGTGAAAGGCACGGAAGGCAGTACGGAACTCTTGCCACGTGTAGCGGTGATTGTCGGGCTGGGTGGCACGGTAGGTGTCCCACCATGCACCAGCTTCATTCTGAAGCTGATGGGCAGCAAAAAGAACCTTCTGATGCTCTCCGCACCGGAGTAGATCAAGCTTTTGCTCAATGGTGCGAAGCCAATGGTCAGCGTCAAGGGGGTCCTTGGCCCGAGTGAAGATAGGCGGCTCGGTGCGGCGAAAGTCGGAGAAGTCATCCTCGCGAGCAGCGTTACGCTCCGCGCCACGCTGAGTGATGCCCTCGGCGATGATACGGAGATACTCGGAGTGCTCCCGCCGATTGTGCTCGATCTGCATGAGCACTTCAGCCATGGTAGGGGCTGGTGGTGGCGGTGGTGGTGGTGTGGTCTGGCGTCCTTGGCCTTCAGCAGCTCCGGAGGTTTCACCGGCCTCACGAGTGCGGCTTCGGGTATTCATCCTGTCGCCAAAACCACGGTTAGCGACCGGAAGAATAGACAACCAGACAATACATTGCTATGACAACAAGGACGTGTCATAGACAAGGAAAACATGGGTTGCTGGGAATGCTATCGATGATATGAAGGCAGCAATTGATGCTACGAGATGACAGACATGGTGTACCGAGCAACATACACCGATGTTCAGATTGGATGAGCTCACTAAACTCGAACACGAAACTCAAAACAACGACAAAAGTTTTGAAAGTTGAACAAGTCGTTTCAAAGGTGAAACAAACTTGTTCCTTTTTGCTGCTAAAAACCAGTCAACAAAAAAAGGACCAAAACCCAACTAGCAGTTTACAACTCAAAACCAAACAAGGAGATGATCGATGCATGCAATGATATGCAAACATGCTCCGTACTAACGATTCTCACACGGATGCATAAACACTCTCCCCAAGCACAATCAACACTACTGAAAATAAACACTCAACGTCAACATGGGCGATTTTGAATAGAAGGAGGGGTTTAGATAAAACACGCGCCCTAACACAAATGGGTGGCTGCCAAGACCCGCTAAACTATTCTAACGACCCATCTATCAAGGAGGGCAGCAATGCAGGGTGCATTCCTAGTCCTCAAAACCCAAAACAAGTTAAGAAGGTGAGGGCCTAAACAGCACTACTACTACAACTTTTAGTTGAATTTAGTGATTTTAAGACACAACTACCCACCCCGTGTTGCTAAGCAAAATTTTAGGGTGTATTTGTGAACCTTAGCTCTGATACCAGCGCCTGTGAGAGACCCGACCAATTTATATTCAAGTTTACCAAGTTGACTCGCGGCCCACGCATGGTGTGCGAGAACTCAACCCGATAAAAGAGAATATAGACCCGGCAGTCCCCCGACATGCTTCTCAAGCAATGTCCAAGATCCGAGCACGTCGGCAACGTCACATGTGATTCATCACAAAGGTCACATTAATTAATAACATTAATTTAAATTATTCTTACATAACAAGGTTACATAAGTCTTGAAACTAAAAGAAATCAGAGAGCGGAAGCGATTCTAAGGAAGACGATAGTCGCAGCGGTTGCAATGAGAAAACAGCAAAAGATTGCGATGCCCAGCCCACGAACATCGCACATTACGATCACTCGAAAGTCTTGACTACGCCTCGCCCTCGCCGGCATCGGCGGGGACAAAGTAGCCGAAGACCAACTCATCCTCACCTGCAAAAACTTAAACAACAAACGTTGAGTACGAAGGTACTCGCAAGTCTTACCCTGTGGTGGGAATTAGTTCCCGACTCCAAGGATAATGCAATGAGGCTGTAGCAAGGTAAATAAGGTGTAGGAACGGACTCAATTGCTTAAAGCAGAAACTAAGCATATATGAATAAGCATAAAGTAAAAGGACTCTGCGGGCATGAACATCTAATAAACCCAATCCCCAAGTATCATGTAACCATAAACCATTTATATGCCAACATCCATGTTCCATCCGAACCATGGATACCAATAACCATATACCAATTTCATCAACAATATCCCAATTTCATCATGTTATGTGACAACTCTACGATATTATCCAACGGACACTGAGCTTTGATCATAACCGAGACCGCGGCGGATTCGAACCGATTTTACACCCTGCAGGGGAGTCCAACTGTACCCACACGACTGAGGACCATACGGCTCATGCAACCCGCTAAAGTTACACAAGGGGGTACTCATGTCAACCTTTTTCACACTCGTGCCCACACGGTTGGAAAATCCACACGGTGCCGAGTACCACGGCCTCGCAGGCACACGTGAGTCCCTCGTCGAGTGTCACGGCCTCGCAGGCACCCATGACTCCCTCGTTCCACACACCGTGCAGTCATCGGCCAAACGTTGGTACGCAGTGAGATACTCAGCTTATCTTACCATTATATCGGACATGTGGTATGAACGGAAAGTGCTCAGGCCAAGAATAACACGGCCGGTTCCTAGGTCAACCCAGACGGGGCCTACGGCACACAAGACCTCCATGTCTTGCTGCACTCCTATCCCACCGTCCAGATTTCAGCTTTTAACACTTTTCAACTTTTACCAACATATGAACTCGCCACAAGTCCATAAGTAATCAAGGTGGTTCCTATACGTGCGAGTGGGACTTACCACTCGACTTCTACCGTGTTATCTAAGCATGGCTAAGCATTTCGTGACTCGAACAAAGACACTCTACCCAGGTTGACAAGGTGACGTATTCAATACCAAGGAGGGGTACATGCAACAATAATAGTTTTTCCCAATGTTACTACTAAGCCCGACTTTATGCATTCCTATACGTAAGCATTCATATTAATCATTAAGTAAATTACTTAGGGTAGCAATATGAGGTGCTTGCCTTCAACAGCAGTGGTGGTGTCTTCCTCAGCAGCTTGGTCAACCTCTGGTGCTTCTCCCGTAGCAGCACCCGCGTCACTCTCTGGCGGATCGTAAGCTATGAAGTAAAATCGCAACGGTATGAGATGCATGCCATGATGCCATGATGCCCAAATGATGCAATATGATGCAGAGAGGTGGCTACTGAGTTTATGAACACAATGCAAAAAGAACGAAGGCATTCGGAGTTCTATAGCTCAAGTTATGACCTAAACAGTTTTACCGATCCCGGTTACGGGTTTCCCGGTTTCCGGTTTTCCGATTCCGATATCGGGTGGCACACGGATGTCATTTTCGGGAAAAATCCCAAACACATCACATGTACTGGCTTTACTAAGCGGCTTGGGTTACTATGAGACTAAGTTTGAGTGGTTTTGACTCGCGTTAACAGGAACACGAGCCCTCCGATGGTCGTTGCCTGTTTACGACATCGGGAATACCGTAACGGTGCCGTAAAAGTCGTAACGACTTTTCCGGTGAAATTCGAAGTTAAGTTACAGGCATGGGACTATTTTTAGCTTAAAGTAGGATCTAAACTAAGACTTTTGGCTCTGGTTTGGGGTCAAGTTGAGCTTCTATGAATTTACTAAAAATCTAACAATGTTCTGTTTTCCAAACTTATTAAATCAGAAACATGTATTTAAACTTATTCAAAAATCATGAAACTTTACAGAGCTACTGCTGGGAATCTAAACTTAAGTTTTTGTTAGAGGTCTTGGGCTTTTGGGTGACTTTCCTAATGTACTTTAGACAGAGGTAACTAATCTAGGGTTTTGGGGATATTCACAGTGACATGCATGCACAAATGTTCATGAAAAATTCTGATAAAAATACAGGAGATGCATCATGACAAGATAGAATTATGGTACAAAAATCAACCCTAGAAACCTTCTGGAACTTCAATTAAAAATCAACAACAGAAATAATACAATGAATTATTAAGGAAGAACCAGGGACAATTTTGAAAAAGTGCTTTAACAGAAAATTAACACATAAATCAAGGATTCAAATAAAATTAGGTTTGGCATTTTTAGACTTTTCCATGATTTTCTACACACTATGCATCTTCTGGTTAATTAAAAGGAAAATAGAAAATTCAATGGAACAGTGCTCAGAAACAGGGGAACGGCTGATGCGGTGGCTCCGGTTGGAAATTCGCCGGAGGAGGGGGCTAGGGGGAGGATTGAAAGGTCGAGGAGCTTCACCTTGATCCAAGGAACTGATTTGATAGGGATTTGGGCCACGGGGAAAGGCGCAAGGTGGTTGGCGACGTGAGCCCTGAAGCTCTAACAATGGCGGCCGACGGGTGGCGTGGGAGATTCTTCCTCAACGGCGATTATCTGTGGTCAATGGCTTATCAAATAGATGTACCATGGTGAGACGAACACGCTGGCTGAAGGAATCGAAAAGTTGAGCTACCTCGGTGACGGAATTTGAAAAGAAGTGGCCGCCGGCGCTGTTGTCGGCCGAGGAGCAGTGCGGCGGCGTTCTGGTGAAATTAGGGCACGGCTGATGAATTCGGTGTTCGGAGAGGTTCAGTGGGTCATGGGGAACTTGATTGACACGGTGGTGTGACTTGGGAGCGATTGGGTCGAGCTGTCGACGGTGGAGGTGCTCGGGCGGCAATGGCGTGACGGCGCACAGGCTAGGGCAGAGCAGAGAAGAAAGAAAGGAGGGGAGGGGAAACTGAGCTTCGGTTTTGTACTTGAGGAGGAGGAGCCAAGGGAGGTAGAGAGGCAGTGGCGCACTGGATTGGTGAAAAGGGGCGGTCGGTCGGCGGTTGGGCGATGGAGGCGGTGCTCCTGCAGTGGAGATGGCGTGCGGCAGAGGGCAAAGCAATGGCGCACCAGAGAGAGAAGGAGAGAGAGGAGGAATGGAGATGGAGCAGTGAAGGAGGTGAAGATCTTGGAGAGATTCACTGCCGATGGAGTGAAGTCGCGGCGCGGGGATTGGCCGGAGCGGCCGGTGCGGTGGTTGGCTGCGGCAAGGGTCGGGCGAGTACTGTTCACGGTAAGACAGTTTTCAAATTCTATTAATTCAATTACCCTCCCTCTAGAGACAACAGGAAACCCTAGCTCCCGAGCTCAAAAATTTTTAAAACTTTTTGTGTGTGCTAAGTGAATTATTTGGAACACTTTTTATTAAAGGAAGTTTCACTGAATCAGCTTCTACAGATCTGTGAATTTTCAATTAGGTTCAAACTTGTAGGAATTTTAAAGGCGTTTAAACCTTTACCAAAAATTCTCATAAAATCTCCAAAATTCTATTTTAATGTGTAGTTAATTGTTATGCAAAAACATTGGGGTAGTTTTATTAAGAAAACAAAAGGCCTCTGGAAAGTCGATTTGGGTTTTGCGAAAACGGCGAAAACTCGAAACCCTGACCCAAATTCAAAACAGGAAAAGGTCGAATTCAAATGATTGAATCAGTGAGCTCAATTCAAAAGAATAAAAGATTTGAACTTTTGGGATGTGACAAACACCGAGTCACATACTCGTGCATCGACAAGTCTTCACGTACACTGTTCTCTAGCCGAACGTCTCGCATGACATCCTTGACCAGTAGAACCTCAGTTCATCTCCGAACTTTGTCCCGAAACCTCAGCTCCATGGAACCTAGTTCCAGTCCGTCAACGACCACACTCCGCCTCAAGCAATGCCTGCACATGAACAAACAACCAATCGAGTACGAGCATAAGTCCACGACTTGACTCAATATTAATCCGCAACACTACTCGCATGAGCATATTGCACATAAAACAAATTGCAGTTCCATGTTCAACTTAAAGCCAATTTTTCAGCACATGATCTCATAGGATGGGAGAATTTCGCTATATTAGTGAGGACGGGTCATGCCTTCTCACTATACAATTTTTGTGCACCACTAAAATCTTGACAAAGGGGCTTTCTTTCCGGTTCTTTAATAAAGAATATAATTTTTCATGGAAAGAATTTAGTTTGATGCTAGGCTTTGACCAACATTGCTCTGTAAGTTTGGAAAAAGCTACCCCCAATTTTGACAAACAAGATTTTTGGCAAAGTATCACTGCACAAACCTCCTTAGGAAAACCCAGAAATAGTGCCATTCAAAATCCTACCCTTAACCTTATGCATAAGTGGCTTGTCATACTTGTTTCCCTCGGGAAAACATTAGGACAATTCGCACTGAAGAATTGAGAATTCCTTATGATATGGTTAAGAGGATAAAAATTTTCCCTGTTAAGGCCATGATAAACCAATGGTTAGATCACATTCCGAACAAAGGAGCCATAGAGTGTACTTCCCTTGTTACTCGTATAGCCTCTAGATGCGGAGTTTTAACCAATGCCCTAATCACATACATACTCGGGCCACGCTCTCTAGTAGGTGAAAGTTAGCTTGTACAAGGGCATACACTAAAACACAGACCCGATGGCTCCCTTGTATTTTTCTACCCCGGCTATACAAATGAAATCTAGTAACCTAACCCGGAGTTTCACTTGTATAACTGCCGTAGGCTAACCACACCTCTTAGAAAAAAGGAGCCGTCTAGGAGATCTTTCCTTGGCACTCGCAGTCAGGCACACAGGACAGAGCAACAGCCCGGAGCCTACATACAAGAGGAAGGTTCAACCGGACACGCACCAGGCTGAGACCAACCTCCTCATCCATGTGAGGCTGGTGGGTCAGCCTGGCAAAGTGCCAGCTCCGGACAGTGGGTCCCAACACCCGCTGCGATGTGGGAATGCCACAGCTCCTGCCAGTCCACGGACTCAAGCGGAGGTGCACACCATTGGTCCACTCGCCGATCCTTCTCTTCTCGGGGTTATCATGACCTCGAGAGAGGGATGGCAAACTTGACCCGACAAATGGATGCCCTCAATGTGCGACCAACATGGTGCAAAACACGCTTAACACCTTCATCAACGAGACCCATCTTTGACAGGATAATGCCAGCGCTCAACTAAGCGACATCAACAACAACATGATGGCATTCTTCCAATGGCAGGGGTACCAACCTCCACCTGCCCCGTGAGCAACAAGAAAGCTTGGGGGAGGACCCCATTGAGGTAACATGTATCATCTAGCATTCCGTTCATTTATTTCCTTTTTCCCGTCATGCATGAAAAAGATAACAATACCAAAAAGATTTCCCTTTCACAATCAACTTTTCTTTTTCACACATGCATGAATAAATTAAAAATACCAAAAATATGAATAAATAGGTTCATCATATTATGAGTGCTAGCACCTTATTTTAGAAATGATGAATAGTTGCTCCTTTATCTTTCTCTTATTCCTTTCATACAACCTAGTACTATCTCAAGTTTTGAGTTTGTTGGCTTTAATCTTGCTCACCATAAAAATACTTGAAACTTGTGGGTTGCATAATGTGACACCCCAGGTGTCACCCAGGGCAAAAATCGACAACTATAAACCCTAACCTGCAATTTCACTCACTTTAAAACAGTTTCAATCATAGAAATAAAAGGGAACATTGTTTAAAATGCTTTAAGGAGACACTAGGAAAAATTTGACAAACAACAGAGCATTTTAGCAAATTTGTTTAGCAGTGTCGAAAACCTTCTTCAACAGGGAAGAAGTCAAACCCTAGTTAGTGACCTATCAAAATTCTCATAGAACCCCAGTAATATTTTTACATAACAATTAACTACACACTAAAATAGAATTTTGGAAATTTATTCAGAATTTTTAGACAAGGTTTAAACCTTTTTAAAATTCACACAAACTAAATTGGGCACAAAAATTTAAGAAATTTTAGGAGCCGATTCAGAACTCGAACCTTAAATGAAAAGTGTTCCAGATAAATCCCTGAGCATACACAAAAATTTTAAAAAATTCTTGGGCTCGGGAGCTAGGGTTTTCTGTTAATTCCAGAAGAGGCTTGTGAAACAATACAGAAATCAAATTTCGAAAACGGCGTGACGAGCTACAGGACGCCGCCCACAGCTAGCCTATCGCCGGCCGACCGCCCCGCCGATTTCCCGCGTCTTCACTCCTCAGCATCAAGACCTCACCTTCACTGCTCCTCACCGTTCTTCTCTCTCTCCCTCCTCTCTCCACTGGCGCCATCGGTTACCCGCACGCCACGCCATCGCCACGATCGAGCTGCCGCCCTCATCGCCAACGGCCGATTGCCGAGCCTCTGCACCAATCCGCGGAACTGCTACCTCTCTCTCTCTTTTTCCTCCATGACTCACTCCCTCGGACATTGAAGCCCCAAGAACCGCCCCTTCCCGCGCAGCAAACCAGCCACTGCCATTCTCCTTTTTCCTCCCTCCTCCTCCCTGCCGCTGCCCTCCCCTGTTTCTTCCTCCTCACCGAGCGACGAGTGGAAAGCGGCCGCGGCAGCTATTCTCCTCTAAAACCCCACCAAATTCGAATCAAATCGATGTGCCCCAACCACTTCTTGCTCCACACCAATGCGCGCAGGCCGTCATCGATCAAACTCGTCGGAATTCGGCCGCCCTCTGCCGCCGGCTCGTTAATCCGGCGAGGCGATCGGTGAGGCCTAGGTTTTCCTCAGCTCCAGGACAATTATCCATGTCAAACGGGCTTCCCCGATCACCGAGCAGCTCACTGAGCTTCCCATTGCTTCTGTGGTAGGTCCAATCGACGGGCACGCAAACGCACCGCCGGTGAACGCCGAAATCCGAGAGGCGCACGGTGCAACCTATTGTCCCCTCCAAATTGGTCATTGAAATTTTGTCAATCACGTGCTCCCCACCTTGACAAAGCTCACGGAAGTCTCCAACATCTTGCTCCTCGTCCAGGACGCCGGGGACGCCGCCGTGTCGGGCTCTCCTGTTCGGTCGCCGTCGCCGAGCGAGGGGGTGGCAGCCTCGTGGCCTTGTTGCTTGATGCCGGGCACCCCCGTGAGGAGGCGCAGCTTTTGGGCAAGCTTTCAGATTCTCCCGTCGCCGCCGTCGTCCGCGCGGCCTCGCCGGCCACCGAGTTCCGCCGTCGCTCGACGTTGCATTGCTCCGGTGAGAACCCCACTTCACAACCTTGCCCTTAGTTTTCCCTGGGTCGCGACCTGTGTACCGGTGCCCTCCCCGAGCCTCCTCAGCCACGGCAAGGCAGTACGGGCGCGCGCCATTGAGCTCCGGCGAAGCTAGGGCAAGTGCCCTATTAGGGTTCTTCAGTAGGGTTTTCTTTTATTTAAATTCAGCAGAAAGTTCAATAATTCATAGAAAAGCAAAAATAATTCACAAAAATGTGATTCCAAAGGATCTGAACTCAGAAAGAAATTTACTTTCCAAGAAAAATATAAAAACACACCCCTTTGAAAAATAATTATTTTGGGCTTTATCTAAATGGCTAAAAACTCGAGAATTCATATAACATTGTAGGATAACCAGGAAAAAGGGTTGAGTCCAAATGCTATGGCTTTTTACTACTCTACGTTGGCAGCAAAAATATTGAGCATAATTGTTTATAACATATAATCTTCAACACTAACACAAGTGCTATTTTGCTGGGTAATCAATAGATCCCTAGGTTAATAATACTCATGGATATGTGGTGAAAGATTGTAAATAAGACTCCTTGCCAAATTTATAACCCTAACATCGAATTAGTTGCATACTAGTAAGTAGTGAAATTCATAAGTAACTAGCCATTTACATAGAAAACCCTGATTTGCTAACAAAGCTAAATCGAGTATTTTCTAATTCCATGAAGAATTCCAGGAAATAATAAAAATTCACAGAACATTATAAATGAGTCATAATAAAATACCTACGCGAAACCGTGACCCTAATATAGAAGCAAGTGCATAGGAAATTGTCGGCCGATCAAGTGAATTATATCTAGTCCTTATATTTAGGACCATTATCACTTAATGATTAAATAGTGTAGTTGCTAAATAAAAAGTGAAAATTTATATGTGATAGTCATAACCGGGTTCTTGACTTAATTCATAATTCTAAAGTCAAAATGGGTGACATGTTGGTTGAATGCTTGATTTATGAAGTTGCTTAAGTAAATAGGCATTATGTATATACTATTATTAACCTCGTAGTTAAAATTATAGTCTTCTAACTATGGAGAGAATCCAAAAGGTTCATAAGTATTTTATTGAACTAACAAATAAACTTAATCTAGGTTTCCACCCACATGTTAATCCTAGATAAGTAATTAGTCACCAATTAAATCCTTAAGTAAGTATTGTTAAGATTAACTATTGCTTCGAGTTTTATAAGTAAGTATAAAAGATCATTAGTTTCTAAGGTTAACAATAATAGGACTAACTTTATTACATGTAATTAAAGTGTTAACATGACCACCGATTATATTAAGGTGTAATCCTGGATTGAGTCAATTTGATGATAAAACAATGATTAAGGATAAGCGTTTTAAACATGCTCTTTAAGACTAATTAGAATTTCGATCATGAGCTAGATCCTTGACCACTATTAATAATCCCTTAATAGTATAAGTAATCCAAGTAAATGCAAATTCCCTAAAGTACATTACAATGATAGTGACCCTAACTCATTTCAATTTCACCATTCCTGGTCTGTTTTATAAAATGCCTAGTAAATCAAGGAAAGATCTAAAAAGGAGAAACCAAATTTTACGGAAGTCCCTGTAGAATAAACTAAATTACTGCCAAAACACTTGTTCAAAAATGATCAAGGAACTTCCACAATAAATACAGTACTCATTTCTGTTTTTGAATTTTAATTTAAATTCCAGTGCAATGCTAGGGCTCAAATTTGATCTATAAATATGGATTGACAGTAGACAGCTCCTGAAATTTTATGGGGGATTTTAGGACCAAAGGATTGCATGTAACCTATTTAAAATACTCCATTCTGCCTAGCTAATTTACAATTTTCTAAAATACATTATAAAAGTACTCTAAAAAGTTGAACCCAAAAACAAAACTTTAGTTTTGATGCTCGTGAGTAACTACATAGAATTTCATAATTTTATTCCAAGGTTTAATAATTATTTCTGATTTTACCATTTTAAATAACGGAAACTTTGTTGAATTTTGATAAAATCTAGAAAATTAATCTAAGCCCCAACCAAATTTCGAAATTCATAATTCAGAGAGCACTACCCAGTAAAAATAAAATTTTAGTGCAACTAAAATTTTCATTTTCAACCCTAAGGTTGATAATCGTAGTTTAATTAATTAATTATTTTCCGAAGAAAGATGCCGATGAATCTCAACCTAAAATTCGAGCTTAGACTGGTTCAGAGAATATGACCCTTTTTTTACACAATCACATGGTGAGAAATTGAATGAGTGACTCGGAACCCCATTCTTTAAGTCAAATATTTTAAACCAGTGGCGTCGAGGAATTAGGGTTAACCCTAATTCTAAACGTCGCAGATTGAAACCCTAAAATACTCCTTAGCAAAAGCTTTAAGTTATTTGTTATCAATCCTTGAACTTCTCATAATCTTAATCATAATGCATCATGTAGACTCCGAAGCACGTGAGGTAGCTGCAGAGCCCGACTCCTCCGCTCCAGCAGAAGAGATCAACCAAGAAGCTGAAGAGCCAGGCAAGCCCCGGTGCACCACCTATGTTTGAAATTTTCTTTTTACAACTCAGTGGGTCATGTCATATTTGTGCATTAAGTTGTTAGGAGTTGATTGCAACCTTTGCATTGTTCCCATAGGAAACCCTACCGGTAGTTGGTATAGACGACCAAATAGTTGCTATGCTTAGCAAGTTATTACCGGTAAAAGTCGAGCAGAGTGGACGCTGCTCGCGAAAGGTAGGATCTTGGATGAAACTACCACTTGATACATTATGACACCTGATGATGAGATAATTAAAGAAGGATAAAAGTTTGAGGGTCAGACAGGATACCAATTAGGTCGGCGACTGGACCGGGTCCAGGGTGACCGTAGACTTGTCTGATCCGTGTGGTCCGAGACTGATCGAGTGTTGAACGTACTGGTCGTATGCTGGGTGTAATGGGCCCCAGTAAACCTATGTAGCCTAGTGATTGCAACGTCGAACCTGCCCTACGGTGTCTGACTAGGAGGAGATCTGGGGTGGGCAGCGTGGGAACTCCACAGAAACCGTCTGGGACGTGTTGTCTGGTGGGATGCGGCGCTGCTAAGGCAGACGTAGGAGGGAATTGACGTTGTAGGAGCTGGTGTGAACGGTTGCCACGTGCGAGTCTGGGACATGCACGTGTCGTACGATTAGGTTTCCCCCTGCAGGGTATAAAAATCGTTTCGAACCGCTGTCGCTCCCAGTTGGTGAGCATGCTCGTGAAACGCACCACATTTTTGTAAATAAGTTGAGATGCAATGAGTTGATACTATGATGATACTATTTACTTGTCACTTCTATTATGCTTGATTAGATCAGTGCTAATTAAAGTTACATTCTAACTACTTAATCTGTGCTAAAATTGACCAAGAGTAGTACAGGATGCGGGTTCGTTGGCAAATAAACCCACCCCCCATCAGCCTTCATGTCTAGAAGTCGGCTGTAGTCAGCCTTTTGACGGGTCAGTCTTGTTGAGCTTCTTAGAAGCTCACGCGTTAGCGATATGTGGTTTTCAGGAACCGGCACCCAGAACCAAGACGATAGCTTCCACTGGGAGGAGCCTCACTCCGAGGTTGGGAACCTCCAGTGGGAACTGTGCGAGTCGCCGCAGTAATTGAAGTGGCTAGTAGCACGACGCCCCGGGGCAGGGTGCGTGCTTTTGCTTAATTTATGAGTGTCGGAGTCTGTATCCAATCGAGTCTTTCGCTGCTACGATTTTCAAACTTTATTGTACGCTCTGAATTTCTTGTAAGACTAAAGCTACAATCCAGGAACTAATGTTGTATTAATTTCTTCCTCCTTAAATTATTGCTGTTTATCCCTTGCCTGTGTTGTATCGTGTGTACGCTCGCTTCGCCGAGCGTTGCCCAACAGGATCCTGGCTCAACGACTGAACGGATCCGTCCCGAGACGATGTTTTCTGGGCGGGTCCGCGTCAGCTTGGTATCAGAGCCGTGTTGGGAAACGGTACAACGTTTAAGGCATATTTTCAAAAATTACGTGCGAGTGAGGTACGCGCCCTATTAGTTAATAGGTTATCAGGTGGCAAGCTAACCTAGTTCAGGAGCTAACTAAACCCACTCTAGATTTACATTTCTGTAACGACGCACCTACGCTAAGGTAAGCAAGGTAAGGTACGCCGCTCGACTGCGGTGAAAGGTCGAGAAAATCCCTGTTGCGTCTGCGACAGTAGCGTTCTATACCGTGGTGGTATGGAAGGAGGTACTATGTTCGTTGTAATATAGTACACCCCCTTGCCGTTTAGGGAGAAAAGCGGACCTCTACCGTACGAGGTGTGGGTTACGGACCTGTTGCGAATGCAGACCTTCGCAACAGTGGAGTCTTGTGTCTTTGGCACACAAGAGATGAGTTTGTTCCTCACGACTTCGGTTTTGCGGAACACTCTCATACCTCCGCTGCCTGAGGTAAAGTGCAGTCTGTCGCCGCGCAGGGAAGGTCGGACACGTGATCCCTGTACGTGACCTACTCGGGGCGACCCATATGGCAATGATATGGGTTGATGTCTTTACTTTTGATATATATCATATTGCAACTGCCTGTGATGCGTTTTCTGCAGGTACACTAACCTCGGTATCGTAAGAAACGTGTAGTAACGACTAACTTGAGTGCGATTCTGCCACCGCCTACGCGTATTCTTTTTACTTTGTGAGGACGTATAGGCCGATGTAGGATTGCATTGCATATTAAAATTGTAAACCAAATAAAACCACCCTATAAAAAGGAAATCAATTGCTGGTTAACAGAAAAGGCTAACTATAACGATTAACTCGTTGAATTAAGTGATAGTTGGAGCATAAATTAACTCAACAGTTTAACAAGATGGGTAACTAAATAAAAGATATCAGGAAGTCATTTCAAAATGGTGGATATTATTTATGTATAATCATGTTAGGGTCAAAACCAAAGCCTTCAGAATCAAAAGAAAAACCAACCTTAAATGTTTTCAGACCATTTCACTTTAAGGGGAAAGGTTCACCTCATCCTAGAAATTCTTTCATATCTTAGTGCTCTTTTCTAAGCTGGCCTCCGTTCACTCGCCATGAGGATGTGAATGAGTGCAATATGGAGGAGTCGGAAAAATCCTCTACCACTAGAATATTTTGCACCTATCAATCTTTATTGCCAAGCGAACCACTTTGACCAAACCGTGAAACCGTGTCTGGAAGCGAAACCTTGTCGCCTCCTACGAAGGTTATCAGTCTTGGCTTTCTCATTCAAACAACATGAGGTTGCATCCTAGTATAAACTAAATTCTTCAATAACACCTCCTAGGCCTGAGGAAATGTTCGGTTTTCAGAATTCCTTGTAGACGTGAAACTCTTGTATTTCAGAGCCATTCTTGTACACTTTATCAATCATCTTTGTCTCCTTCATGAGGTCGATAGATTTAGGGTCGATCCTCCGATATCATCTACTTTTCGACAAATCGAGTCTTCACACGCTTCAATTTGCCAAAACCTAGGAACGATAAAATCCTTCAAACTCATACTAAAACCATCCAGGAGCAAAAGTTTCAGCAATAGTGGCTGTAGCAGTTTCAAGGATAGTAGAGCCCCTCCTAGACCCCAGTCATACAGTATACGTAGCACCAAATTCAACAAGCAAGTCCTAATAGAACTCTGTGTCAAAAAAATTGAGCCTTTTTCGTAGTACTGTCCTCGATGAGAACATTGTCTCTTTGACAAGTCAACTTAGATGGTAAAGCACCTTGGACTATCTGTGTGACTATCCATAAGAAAAGGGGTCAATATTGGAGCAGGAAGTGGACCTAACTATGGAACAAACATGGCCATTTGGTTAACATCAAAAACCTTTAGAAGGAATAGTTGATAAATTATCAAACTGTCATTAACTAGCTCCAGATTCACCTTTCCACATCAGACAACTTTGGTGGATCAGAAACCTTAATCCACTCGCCATCGGTATGTGACTAAGTACCAGGGAACACTCAGTGAAGAATATGAGGGATGTCTATAAACGTTGGTCGAGTAGGACAAATCTTGTGGTTACTGATTTGACATTCATATGTAAACCCCTTAAACTGTGAAGTGAAGCTCTTTCTTTTATTCGTTCCGGAGCCACATCACAGCTAAAGTCAATTATTTCGGAGTATCCTTCCAATCACTTGAAATCTTATCTCCTGTGAACAAACGAAAGTCCCTATAAACTTGTGGCCATCATCCGCAAAACCATCCTTTTGCATTTTTCATAGACTCTGATGATTCGTTATCCCCTACCTCATTCTTACCGAGAGGTTTGCTCTCAGAAGATCACAATTTTGCTTTTAAATTGTGCCGGTTCGCCCAGGCGCTTCTCAAAGTCAAAATGGTGATATGATGGGAGCACCGTCCTTAATCATGATGGGAAATCATAATCCTAACATTCTTCTGAACGGATGGTGTATTATCCGGAGTACGTAACCGGGATGAGTAATGTTATGATTGAAAATTCCTTGTCTTGACCAATAACCAGATCCTTACAGAAATACTCTAGCCCATTCCTAGCCATGTTGTGCTTGACTCCTCTCATTTGTGCTACCAACCGTATCCTTGGTCCTCGCCTACAACTGACCCTTTTAAGAAGCCAATATCTGGGCCACCCTAGTTTAGAGTCAAAGACAAGATGGCATGCTCTAACACCAGACCCTGCCCTATTGCGACCACACTCGAACAACCCCCCCCCCCCCCACCTACCACACCCCCACCATATTTTTGTCGGGAAATTTTAAACGACCAGCACTAAGGCCATTGACTTCAGCGCGCACAAATGGAACAATTACCATAGGGAGCCAGACACTAAGTCTGCTGGGCGCAAAGATCATATTTTGTCATCTCACTTCCATGTCACGGTACCAAGCCATTTGACCCATTTTGATCACACGGCACGATTCCAACCGAGATCGAGGCTACCATATTCCTCCTACCCGTATTGAACTTTTCACCTATCTAAATATTTCCTTGTGATCTAATTTTAAAATCATACCTCGATCTCTAGTTTTCTCCCCCCTTCCTGCTCATAAATCTCGGGACGAGATTTCTCTAAGGGGGGAGGGCTGTGACACCCCAGGTGTCACCCGGGGCAAAAATCGACAACTATAAACCCTAACCTGCAATTTCACTCACTTTAAAACAGTTTCAATCATAGAAATAAAAGGGAACATTGTTTAAAATGCTTTAAGGAGACACTAGGAAAAATTTGACAAACAACAGAGCATTTTAGCAAATTTGTTTAGCAGTGTCGAAAACCTTCTTCAACAGGGAAGAAGTCAAACCCTAGTTAGTGACCTATCAAAATTCTCATAGAACCCCAGTAATATTTTTACATAACAATTAACTACACACTAAAATAGAATTTTGGAAATTTATTCAGAATTTTTAGACAAGGTTTAAACCTTTTTAAAATTCACACAAACTAAATTGGGCACAAAAATTTAAGAAATTTTAGGAGCCGATTCAGAACTCGAACCTTAAATGAAAAGTGTTCCAGATAAATCCCTGAGCATACACAAAAATTTTAAAAAATTCTTGGGCTCGGGAGCTAGGGTTTTCTGTTAATTCCAGAAGAGGCTTGTGAAACAATACAGAAATCAAATTTCGAAAACGGCGTGACGAGCTACAGGACGCCGCCCACAGCTAGCCTATCGCCGGCCGACCGCCCCGCCGATTTCCCGCGTCTTCACTCCTCAGCATCAAGACCTCACCTTCACTGCTCCTCACCGTTCTTCTCTCTCTCCCTCCTCTCTCCACTGGCGCCATCGGTTACCCGCACGCCACGCCATCGCCACGATCGAGCTGCCGCCCTCATCGCCAACGGCCGATTGCCGAGCCTCTGCACCAATCCGCGGAACTGCTACCTCTCTCTCTCTTTTTCCTCCATGACTCACTCCCTCGGACATTGAAGCCCCAAGAACCGCCCCTTCCCGCGCAGCAAACCAGCCACTGCCATTCTCCTTTTTCCTCCCTCCTCCTCCCTGCCGCTGCCCTCCCCTGTTTCTTCCTCCTCACCGAGCGACGAGTGGAAAGCGGCCGCGGCAGCTATTCTCCTCTAAAACCCCACCAAATTCGAATCAAATCGATGTGCCCCAACCACTTCTTGCTCCACACCAATGCGCGCAGGCCGTCATCGATCAAACTCGTCGGAATTCGGCCGCCCTCTGCCGCCGGCTCGTTAATCCGGCGAGGCGATCGGTGAGGCCTAGGTTTTCCTCAGCTCCAGGACAATTATCCATGTCAAACGGGCTTCCCCGATCACCGAGCAGCTCACTGAGCTTCCCATTGCTTCTGTGGTAGGTCCAATCGACGGGCACGCAAACGCACCGCCGGTGAACGCCGAAATCCGAGAGGCGCACGGTGCAACCTATTGTCCCCTCCAAATTGGTCATTGAAATTTTGTCAATCACGTGCTCCCCACCTTGACAAAGCTCACGGAAGTCTCCAACATCTTGCTCCTCGTCCAGGACGCCGGGGACGCCGCCGTGTCGGGCTCTCCTGTTCGGTCGCCGTCGCCGAGCGAGGGGGTGGCAGCCTCGTGGCCTTGTTGCTTGATGCCGGGCACCCCCGTGAGGAGGCGCAGCTTTTGGGCAAGCTTTCAGATTCTCCCGTCGCCGCCGTCGTCCGCGCGGCCTCGCCGGCCACCGAGTTCCGCCGTCGCTCGACGTTGCATTGCTCCGGTGAGAACCCCACTTCACAACCTTGCCCTTAGTTTTCCCTGGGTCGCGACCTGTGTACCGGTGCCCTCCCCGAGCCTCCTCAGCCACGGCAAGGCAGTACGGGCGCGCGCCATTGAGCTCCGGCGAAGCTAGGGCAAGTGCCCTATTAGGGTTCTTCAGTAGGGTTTTCTTTTATTTAAATTCAGCAGAAAGTTCAATAATTCATAGAAAAGCAAAAATAATTCACAAAAATGTGATTCCAAAGGATCTGAACTCAGAAAGAAATTTACTTTCCAAGAAAAATATAAAAACACACCCCTTTGAAAAATAATTATTTTGGGCTTTATCTAAATGGCTAAAAACTCGAGAATTCATATAACATTGTAGGATAACCAGGAAAAAGGGTTGAGTCCAAATGCTATGGCTTTTTACTACTCTACGTTGGCAGCAAAAATATTGAGCATAATTGTTTATAACATATAATCTTCAACACTAACACAAGTGCTATTTTGCTGGGTAATCAATAGATCCCTAGGTTAATAATACTCATGGATATGTGGTGAAAGATTGTAAATAAGACTCCTTGCCAAATTTATAACCCTAACATCGAATTAGTTGCATACTAGTAAGTAGTGAAATTCATAAGTAACTAGCCATTTACATAGAAAACCCTGATTTGCTAACAAAGCTAAATCGAGTATTTTCTAATTCCATGAAGAATTCCAGGAAATAATAAAAATTCACAGAACATTATAAATGAGTCATAATAAAATACCTACGCGAAACCGTGACCCTAATATAGAAGCAAGTGCATAGGAAATTGTCGGCCGATCAAGTGAATTATATCTAGTCCTTATATTTAGGACCATTATCACTTAATGATTAAATAGTGTAGTTGCTAAATAAAAAGTGAAAATTTATATGTGATAGTCATAACCGGGTTCTTGACTTAATTCATAATTCTAAAGTCAAAATGGGTGACATGTTGGTTGAATGCTTGATTTATGAAGTTGCTTAAGTAAATAGGCATTATGTATATACTATTATTAACCTCGTAGTTAAAATTATAGTCTTCTAACTATGGAGAGAATCCAAAAGGTTCATAAGTATTTTATTGAACTAACAAATAAACTTAATCTAGGTTTCCACCCACATGTTAATCCTAGATAAGTAATTAGTCACCAATTAAATCCTTAAGTAAGTATTGTTAAGATTAACTATTGCTTCGAGTTTTATAAGTAAGTATAAAAGATCATTAGTTTCTAAGGTTAACAATAATAGGACTAACTTTATTACATGTAATTAAAGTGTTAACATGACCACCGATTATATTAAGGTGTAATCCTGGATTGAGTCAATTTGATGATAAAACAATGATTAAGGATAAGCGTTTTAAACATGCTCTTTAAGACTAATTAGAATTTCGATCATGAGCTAGATCCTTGACCACTATTAATAATCCCTTAATAGTATAAGTAATCCAAGTAAATGCAAATTCCCTAAAGTACATTACAATGATAGTGACCCTAACTCATTTCAATTTCACCATTCCTGGTCTGTTTTATAAAATGCCTAGTAAATCAAGGAAAGATCTAAAAAGGAGAAACCAAATTTTACGGAAGTCCCTGTAGAATAAACTAAATTACTGCCAAAACACTTGTTCAAAAATGATCAAGGAACTTCCACAATAAATACAGTACTCATTTCTGTTTTTAAATTTTAATTTAAATTCCAGTGCAATGCTAGGGCTCAAATTTGATCTATAAATATGGATTGACAGTAGACAGCTCCTGAAATTTTATGGGGGATTTTAGGACCAAAGGATTGCATGTAACCTATTTAAAATACTCCATTCTGCCTAGCTAATTTACAATTTTCTAAAATACATTATAAAAGTACTCTAAAAAGTTGAACCCAAAAACAAAACTTTAGTTTTGATGCTCGTGAGTAACTACATAGAATTTCATAATTTTATTCCAAGGTTTAATAATTATTTCTGATTTTACCATTTTAAATAACAGAAACTTTGTTGAATTTTGATAAAATCTAGAAAATTAATCTAAGCCCCAACCAAATTTCGAAATTCATAATTCAGAGAGCACTACCCAGTAAAAATAAAATTTTAGTGCAACTAAAATTTTTATTTTCAACCCTAAGGTTGATAATCGTAGTTTAATTAATTAATTATTTTCCGAAGAAAGATGCCGATGAATCTCAACCTAAAATTCGAGCTTAGACTGGTTCAGAGAATATGACCCTTTTTTTACACAATCACATGGTGAGAAATTGAATGAGTGACTCGGAACCCCATTCTTTAAGTCAAATATTTTAAACCAGTGGCGTCGAGGAATTAGGGTTAACCCTAATTCTAAACGTCGCAGATTGAAACCCTAAAATACTCCTTAGCAAAAGCTTTAAGTTATTTGTTATCAATCCTTGAACTTCTCATAATCTTAATCATAATGCATCATGTAGACTCCGAAGCACGTGAGGTAGCTGCAGAGCCCGACTCCTCCGCTCCAGCAGAAGAGATCAACCAAGAAGCTGAAGAGCCAGGCAAGCCCCGGTGCACCACCTATGTTTGAAATTTTCTTTTTACAACTCAGTGGGTCATGTCATATTTGTGCATTAAGTTGTTAGGAGTTGATTGCAACCTTTGCATTGTTCCCATAGGAAACCCTACCGGTAGTTGGTATAGACGACCAAATAGTTGCTATGCTTAGCAAGTTATTACCGGTAAAAGTCGAGCAGAGTGGACGCTGCTCGCGAAAGGTAGGATCTTGGATGAAACTACCACTTGATACATTATGACACCTGATGATGAGATAATTAAAGAAGGATAAAAGTTTGAGGGTCAGACAGGATACCAATTAGGTCGGCGACTGGACCGGGTCCAGGGTGACCGTAGACTTGTCTGATCCGTGTGGTCCGAGACTGATCGAGTGTTGAACGTACTGGTCGTATGCTGGGTGTAATGGGCCCCAGTAAACCTATGTAGCCTAGTGATTGCAACGTCGAACCTGCCCTACGGTGTCTGACTAGGAGGAGATCTGGGGTGGGCAGCGTGGGAACTCCACAGAAACCGTCTGGGACGTGTTGTCTGGTGGGATGCGGCGCTGCTAAGGCAGACGTAGGAGGGAATTGACGTTGCAGGAGCTGGTGTGAACGGTTGCCACGTGCGAGTCTGGGACATGCACGTGTCGTACGATTAGGTTTCCCCCTGCAGGGTATAAAAATCGTTTCGAACCGCTGTCGCTCCCAGTTGGTGAGCATGCTCGTGAAACGCACCACATTTTTGTAAATAAGTTGAGATGCAATGAGTTGATACTATGATGATACTATTTACTTGTCACTTCTATTATGCTTGATTAGATCAGTGCTAATTAAAGTTACATTCTAACTACTTAATCTGTGCTAAAATTGACCAAGAGTAGTACAGGATGCGGGTTCGTTGGCAAATAAACCCACCCCCCATCAGCCTTCATGTCTAGAAGTCGGCTGTAGTCAGCCTTTTGACGGGTCAGTCTTGTTGAGCTTCTTAGAAGCTCACGCGTTAGCGATATGTGGTTTTCAGGAACCGGCACCCAGAACCAAGACGATAGCTTCCACTGGGAGGAGCCTCACTCCGAGGTTGGGAACCTCCAGTGGGAACTGTGCGAGTCGCCGCAGTAATTGAAGTGGCTAGTAGCACGACGCCCTGGGCAGGGTGCGTGCTTTTGCTTAATTTATGAGTGTCGGAGTCTGTATCCAATCGAGTCTTCCGCTGCTACGATTTTCAAACTTTATTGTGCGCTCTGAATTTCTTGTAAGACTAAAGCTACAATCCAGGAACTAATGTTGTATTAATTTCTTCCTCCTTAAATTATTGCTGTTTATCCCTTGCCTGTGTTGTATCGTGTGTACGCTCGCTTCGCCGAGCGTTGCCCAACAGGATCCTGGCTCAACGACTGAACGGATCCGTCCCGAGACGATGTTTTCTGGGCGGGTCCGCGTCACATAACCATAAAATCCTAGTCTAGGTTGTTGTAGGATTTGATATGGTAAATAAGGCTGCTATAATCTTGTTCCAAACAAAGCATGAACCGAAGTTTTTTCTCTTTAAAATAAAATTTGTGAGCTCCTATGTGACATGAAAATTCCTACCAGGGCCATATGATGTTCTTACATGAAAAACCTTACACTCATATACTACTTATTTTCATGATGAGCTCTATCAAATTGTTTGGACCCTTGGTTAGAAGTTAATTATGCTTATATGGTTGAGGCTCACTTACACTTCATCACACTGCTAAAACTCCAACACTGGGACATAGCAATTCCACTCTACCATTCATCCACCCACCAAATAAATACTCCATATACCATATTTATACCCTTCCATAGTATCCGTAGAAAGAGACATTTCTATGCATTATTCTTCTTACGGTTTGAGTGATAATTATTATCCTTATGCTTGCCATGTGAATATACTTAGGATTTCTGCTAGTGTATTTAGGTAGTATACTAGTATACTAGCCATAGTCTTAGGTATAGATGTATATGTAGTTATGTATATATGTATATGCTTAGTATAGTTGATCATTGCTTTGGCATTGGTTCCACTGTACTCATCAGAGTATGCTCTAGTCGAAGGACCAAGGTCCGTCGGGCGGCTAGAGTAATATTTAGGCATGTAAGCGTGGTGTTTAGATTACTAAATATCCTTGGATATCGTGTGACCCACGGAGCTAGGGTTAGGCGGCTTGAAGTGACAGCCTTGTCCGTCCTTTGTAATCCCCCACGTCCGGTCGTAGGGTTAGAGGTGTATAATTGCTGAAATTTTTTCCCTGGATTGGGAGTAAACCGGTGCGCCGATATGTAGCTGCTTTGATCGCTTGCTATTATAGAACATATATGTATACTAGCATACAAAAATGTATAGGAATACAATGAGTGTTAAGATTAGCCTTAGATTAGTTCTACTCCACTATTATAATTACTTGTAGGTCCTCTTCTTCGTGTCACACTATATATATATATATATATATATATATATATATATATATATATATATATATATATTATGTTCACCCCTATATGAGTATATGATATCTTAGTATGAGTGAATTAGTACGATACTTGATATGCATTATTCTTGTTAAACATCCTCCCTGTGAAAAATAAATACGATACCCTAGAATACTCCAAGGTGAAATGCTACAACGGTACTCCGTATGCTTGTGGACTTTTCTGTAAATGTTATAATACCGATGTAAATAATTTTGACACCGTTGCTATGGATTGTCTTTGGACAAAACTTCGTAATAACGTAAGAAATACCAACACTTTCCTTTTCCTTTCTCAAGACTCTTCAAGAGACTCATTTCCATCCAAGGTTGAATAATTATATTTTTCAAGGGATTCATAAAGGTTATGCGATTGCTTGGTGTGCTGTTGAAAGAACCATTTTTCTCTGTCACTAAGTGGTAGAGGCTTGTTCTGATTATTTCACTTTTTTTCCCTTGACCTTGTTAAAAAATGTCAATGTCTTGCGCTAGATATTTTTTTTTAGTAGAAACCTAGTAAACGGTCCTTCATATAATGGGATTCCTTTTATAGTTTGATTGGATTCTGAACGGCAAATTGATGATTACTTATAGTATAGCCGCTTTAGGAGTGGTTTGTCTTTCACGATGAATGGATGACTGATTTCATAAATATTAGTGTTGGTTGTCGGTGACGTATGGGGTGAGGTAATTGCCTATGAATATGATTATTGAAGGAGTGTCGGGAAACCCATCTTAACCCAACCATGATATAGAATTTACACCACACCGTGTAGGCAAAAATGGCTTAATATTGTTTGTCACCTACGAGAGATGCTTCCAGCATTAGTGAGCAGACGGAACTTTAGAGGATATACTTGGTGTTTGTTTTCATGAAATGGTAGTTTGTGGAGTATTATTTGGTGAATTTACTTACAACAATAGCTATCAAGCTAGCATCAAGATGGCCATATGAGGCTTCGTATGGTAGGCGGTGTGTTTCTCCTCTTTGTTGGGAAGTTGGTTGGTTCGGATTGGATTCAACAGACATGAGAAAATCAAGGAGACATGTTAGCTCAGAGTCCTCATAAGAGCTATGCAGATGTTAGGAGGCGAGACCTCGAGTTTATTGCGGGTGATCAAGTTCTCCATAGAATATCACCTACTAAATGCATAGCCAAGGTATATTGGGCCTTTTGATATCATAGCTCGAGTGGGCAGTTTGGCCTACCTCTTGGAGTTGCTTGAGTCTATGAAAGGAGCTCATAATGTATTCCATGTTTTGATATTGGTGGAGTATCTACGGGATTCGAAGCATAAGATCGACTTGGAGCTAGTTCATCTAGAGCAAGACATGACTGGAGTGTCATCCGTTCCGTATTTTTAGAATCATCTGATCGTGTCATGAGGAGAAGGACGATTAAATACGTGCAAGTTTATGGACAAATCAGATGGAGCATGAAGCAACTTGGGAGCTTGAGGAGCAAATGCGTAGGAAGTATCTCAAACTCTTCGAAACTAATGAGTTATATCGGTTTTGATAGTTAACTCTTCCGTTTTTTTCCTTCATAGAAGTGAAAGAATTCGAGGACGAATTCATTTTAAGGTGGTAGAATGTAACACCCCTAACGCGGACCTGCCCCAGAAAACTCGTTTCAGGACGGATCCCGCATCTTGCCAGGATCCTGATGGGCAATGTTCGCCGAAGCGAGCATACACATGGTACAACACAGGCAAGATAAACAACATTCTTTTACAAGATAAGAGAAATTTATACAACATTGTTTCATAGATTGAAATTTAAGTCTTACAATAATTCAGAGTACGCAATAGAGTTTTTAAATCACGATTATAGGAAGACTAGATGAATACAGACTCCGACTCTCATGGTAAAGCAAAAGCATGAACCGTGCTCAGTGGCCTCATGCTACTAGCCACTTCAAGATTTACTGCGGCGATTCGAAGAGCTCCCACTGAAGGTTCCCGACCTCTGGACGAGATTCCTCCCACTGGATGTTCTCATCCTGGGTATGCACGTGCGGCGCCTGAAAACCATGTATTCGCAAAGCGTGAGCTTCTAAGAAGCTCAACAAGACTGACCTGTCAAATGGGCTGACTACTGCCGACACCTAGACATGCTCGCTGACTTAGGGTGGGTTTACCTTGCAAAACGGACTCGCATAACCTGAACTACTCTTGGTCAAATTTTAACGCAGGTTAAGTGATTAGAATGGGAACTTTAGTTGGCACTGATCTAATCAATCATCACTGAAGTAATATACAATAATAATCATAACTTCATCCTCATTGTATCTCGACTTTCTTCATTGTAATGTAATGTGGTGCGTTTCACGAGCTAACTCACAAACTAGGAGCGACAGCAGGTTGAAAATATTTTTATACCCTGCAGGGGGAAACCTAATCATACGACACGTGCGCGTCCCAGACCTGCACGTGACAACCGTTCACACCAGATCCTGCAAAGTCAATTCCCTCCTACGCCTGCCTTAGCAGCGCCGCATCCCACCAGAACACACGTCCCAGACGGTTTCTGTGGAGTTCCCACGCTACCCACCCCGGATCGCCTCTGAATCAGGCACCATAGGGCAGGTTCAACTTTGCAATCACTAGGCTACGTAGGTTTACTAGGCCCCATTATACCCAGCATACGATTAGTACATTCAAAGCTCGATCAGACTCGGACCACACGGGTCAGATAGGACTACGGTCACCCTGGACCCAGTCCAGTTGCCGACCTACTTGGTACCCTGTCTGACCCTCCAGTTTTATCTTTCCTTACTCATCCATCACCATGTGTCGTATATCTCATGTGCTAGTTTCAATCAATATCCTACCAATCGCGAGCAGCGTCCACTCTGCTCGACTTCTACCAGTAAGTACTTGCTAAGCATAGCATACTAAATGGTCATCTATACCAGCTACCGATAGGGTTTCCTATGGAAACAGATGCAACTAGGGTTTCAATCAACTCCTAGAAACTTAATGCACAAACATGACACATAGTTAGAAAAGAAAAGTTAAAACTAGGTTCTGCATTGGGGCTTGCCTGGTTCTCCTGCTTCGCTGGTGATGACGACTTCGGCGGGGATTGAAGACCCGAGATTGTCTGCGTTCTCATCGATGTCTACATGATGCAATATGATCACGATGAGTCCAATTAAAAGATAACACATTGCGTTCATCAAAGAATATTCTAGCGTTTCCATTGGCGACATTTAGAGATTAGGGTTAACCCTAATTCTTCGACGCCGTCTTTTACTTAAGTCTTTACCTTATGAATGTGGTTCAAAATGAAACCTCTCATTTTCCCAGGAGATGATTCTTAGTTGGCAATGTTTCTCTGAATTAGGAATTTTAAAACTTGGTTGAGGTTAAACTGAATTTTCTTCGGGTCTATAATTATTTAATAAAAGCTATGGTTATCCAACTAGCGTTAAAATGAAACTTTAAATTATATCATGAGTTTATTTTTAATAGATAGTACTCTCTGGAATATGAATTTTGAATTTTGGTTGAGGTCAAGAGGAATTTTCTAGATTTTATAAAAATTCAGCAAACTTCCTGTTATTTAAAATTGTAAAATCAGAATAAATACTAAACCCTAGAGTAAAATCATGAAATTTGATGTAGACACCTATGAGCACCAAATCTAAAGTTTTCTTTTTGGGTTCAGCTTTTTGGATGACTTTTATAATGTATTTTAGAAAATAATAATTTAACTTGGCAGATTAGAGTATTTTTAATGAGATGTATACAACTTTGTGGTTGTAAAATCCCAATAAATTTCAGGATATGTATCCCATCAAGTTGAAGTTTTAGCCCTAGTACTACTATAGAACTTAAATTAAAATTCAAAAAAAGAAAAGGGTAATCTAATTATTCAAGGAATTCCATGATCGTTTTTGAAAAAGTGTTTTAACAGAAAATTAGTACTTCTCATGAAGATTCTAAAAAAGTTTGGTTTGGCATATTGGATTTTTCTGTGAATTGTTAGAAATTTTACAAGACAGGCCAATTAATAGGAAAAATAAAAATCTAATCGAATTAGGGCAAAAACAGGGGAGGATTCTGGCGAGGCCTCCGGCGAGAAATTTCCGGCGGCTGGGGCCTCGCCGGCGATGGGGGAGAGCAGAGGAGAGCTTCACGCGGTGCGGGGATCCATGGAACCACCACGAGGATCGGCGGTGACCATCGCAATGCTTTGCGCGGCGTCGGCGGCGCCGTGAGTGCCTTCGGCGAGCTCGCGGCAGCGTGGTAGTGCACGGCAAGGCCCAGGGTTTGTTCCTACACTAACTATGGACCACGGAGACGATCGACAACATGATAACGACGAGGAACTCTTACCGAATCGTACTATCGACGGAGAGCGTGCTCGGCGGCAGTGGTGGTGCTCTTGCAGAACAGAGGAAGAGGGAGAGGGAGTGGGACTGGGTGCTGCGCTGTGAGTGAGATAGGAATGGCGAACGCGGGAGGAGACTTGGTCGGCTTTATCACGCATCGGGAGAGAGGGGAGAAGGGGAATTGATGGCGCGGCCGAGGATTGGGGAAAATGGCGGTGGAGTGCGCCTCGGGGAGAGTTAAAGCCGGTGTGGCAGTGAGGGAGGGGGAGAGAGGAAGAGCAGAGAAGGAGGGAAAATCTTGCCGAGATTTTTGTCAGATCACGCCATTGGGGGAGAAACACAGAGAGAGAGAGAGAGGAGGAAGGCGGCGGGCGGCTGGTTCAGGCGGTGCTGTGCGCTAGTGGTGGCGTGCCGCAGTGGAGGGAGGAAGGAGAGGAGGGGAGGGGAGAGAAGAGAGCTGGCCCCGGATTTCCGGCGGGAAGAAAACTTGGCGCAGAGCAAGGCCGGCGGGGAAGGCGGCACTGCTGTGCTGCCGGTGGTGGGCGCGCGGCGGCCTTAAGTTCGATTTGATCTTTCCTATTTTTTTGATTTAATTCAAAATTCCGATCAAGATACGAGTGAAATTCATACTTCCCAAACCTGAAAAATTTTGAAACTATTTTTGTGTGCTCAGGGATTCATTTGGAGCAACTTTCATTTAGGATTCAAATCCGGAATTGGTTCCTAAAAATTCTTGAATTTCCAAATAGAAACTAGTTTGTGTGAATTTTAAAGGGTTTTAAATATTTTCCAAAAATTCTGAATAAATCTCCAAAATTACATTTTGAAGTGAACTGGATTGTTATGTAAAAATATTGCTAGGGTTGTATAAGAATTCTGATAGGTTTCTAATTAGGGTTTAGATTTTTCCCTGTTAAAAGGAATTTTGACACTGCGAGTTAAAATCTATTAACTTCATCAACAGTGTTATGTTTGTTGCCAAAATTCTTGTAGCGGCTCTTTGGAATGTTTCTAACAACATTTCTTATTACTTCAAGTGTCGATTTTGCTTGCAAGTGTATAATTTGATTACTAGGGTTTTACGACATTGCCGGTGAATTTTGGGGTGACACCTGGGGTGTCACAGCCCTCCCCCCTAAAAGAAATCGCGTCCCGAGATTTAAGGAGAGGGTTAGAATAGGCATAGGTACCTAGGGGGCCGAGAGTAGCTCGGGGTAGTGTGATCGAAGGAATTATGCAGATTCCCACATGGCTTCATCTTCCGTGTGATTGCTCCACAGGACCTTGTAAAACTTGGGCGTCCGTTTCCTGGTAACCCGTTCTTTCTCATCCAGTATCTGAATTGGACGCTCTGGGTAGGTTAGGTCTGGTTACAATTCTTCCACTTCGGGAATCACTTGGTCGATCGGGTGCCTTTAAACATTTCTTCAGTTGGGAGACGTGAAAAACATTGTGTCCCCCCGCTAATCCTACTGGTAGTTCCACCCGGTATGCCACAGGTCCACACTTGGCTGTGATAGGATACGGACCTATGTATCAGGGTGCTAACCTGCCTCTGACCCCGAATCGTTGAACTCCCTTTGTTGGCGAGACTCGTAGGTAGATGTAGTCTCCTATCTCGAAACTTAGTGGCCTACGCCTTCTATCTGCATAACTCTTCTGTTTGGACTTGGCGGTCTTCAGATTTGCTTGTATGACCCATACTTTTTCCTCAGCCTGCTGCACTAGATCTGGTCCAAGTATAATTCTTTCACCTGCTTCCGACCAGTTGAGCGGCGTTCTGCAACTACGCCGTAGAATGCCTCAAAAGGTGACATCTTGATACTGGCTTGGTAGCTATTGTTGTACGAGAACTCCGCCAATGATAGATAGGTGTCCCAGCCTTTTTTGTGCTCTAGAATACAAGCTCGGAGCATGTCTTCAAGTATTTGGTTTACTCTTTCAGTTTGGCCATCCGTCTGCGGGTGGTAAGCAAAGCTATGGATCAATCTAGTTCCGAGCGATTCATGGAGTTGCTTCCAAAATCGACCGATGAACTGGGTACCTCGGTCGGAGATTATGGTCTTGGGCACTCCATGGAGATAGACTATTCGGTCAATGTAGAGCTGGGCATACTTCTTCATAGTGTATCTGGTAGACACAGGAATGAAGTGGGCAGTCTTTGTTAAACGGTCCACTATGACCCAAATGGAGTCCAACTTCTGACTTGTCAGGAGTAGACCAACAATGAAGTCCATGCTGATGTCTTCCAGGACGGAACACTTAAGGGTTGCGACAATCCTGCACCTCTCAGATGATCTGTCTTCACTCTCCGGCAGGTGTCACATTCTGCTATGTACCGAGCGATCTCTCTTTTCATCCTTGTCCCCCAAAACTTCTTTCGTAAGTCTTGGTAAATTTCGTTACTGCCAGGATGAATGGAGTACTTGGATAAGTGAGCCTCATCCATGATCTTCCTTCGGAGCTCGTGATCCTTTGGCACTACTTGTCGATGTTCGTTACCGTCGACTAGTGAATTTATCGTGGGGGGTGCGTCTTGAGGCTCCAATGGTTCGCGAGAGGACACAAGGTTTATACTGGTTCAGGCAACGATGCCCTACGTCCAGTTTTCGAGCTGCTCGTGTTACTCACGACAAGGATTACAAGGGGGGTTACAATTGGAGGAGAAAGGGTGAGTGCTCCCCGTCTCTAAGCGTGTTCGTGGAGAGTATTCTAAGGCTAGCGAGAGCTAGTGAGTGGGCGTGTAAGCTTGTGGAATGACTTGTGTGCTTGAAAGCTTCTCCTCTTCATCTTCGGTCTCTTCTTCCTTTTATACGATGATGTGGGGAGGCCTGGCTCCGTGGAGCTGACTGTGGCCGTACACCAGTTAGACCGGGCTACGATGGATGACGCCTTTGGTGTGACCGTGCCGTTCCTGTTCGACGGAGTGGTCCGTGCCGTCACTCGGTGGAGTCCCGTCCGTATGGAGAAACACCACTGTAGGAGCTGGCTTGGTGACGCCGTGGTTGTGGCCGTCGCTCCGGGACGTCGCGTCGCAAAGGGACGATGGGTCTCTGACAGGAGCTGTTGGAGCGACGTCCATCCCGTCGACGGCGCACGTCGTGTGCATTTAACGCCCACTTGTCTGGGTAGTGGGTGGCTCTACCTGTCAGTGGGCGTGGGTGTGCCAGGCATTTATTTCCCAACCGTAACTACCCAACCTACTTGTGGAGTAGTAAGCGATTCGCTCGACCCTGTGGTCGGGCGAGGCGGAGACGTGTTCGCTCGACCCCTAGAGAGACGGGGTCGAGCGCGTCGACCGAGCGTGGAGGATCCGACCCCTCCTCGAAGGGGTCGAGCGAGGCGGAGATCGCCTGTTTGCTTGGTCTGTAGCGCGCCCGTACGATGCGGGGGTTGGTTAAGGCGGGGATTATTTATGCCTTGATCACGTCATTAAGATCGAGGGTTATTAGGGTTAACTACCTCTGGTACTGATCCTCAATAGTAGCCACCGAGTGAGGCCTAACCTCCTTGTCGATGGAGTCTGGGGTCACTCACATCGGAAGTGGTAAACTTACGACGGCGGACTCGCATTGGTCCTCGCCGAGCCTACGTGTTCTGCGATCCCGTAATAGATCTCTTTTTGCGATTTCACTCCCGAGACTCCTGCTCGTTGCGGTGGTCCGATCGTGGATATGGTTCGACTTGTTTCGTTCCCCCAGCGCGTCTGTCCGCCAGACGAGGAGGTTGAGCCGGGCCACGCTTTACCACGGAGGCCGAAGCGTGACGCTCGTCGAGTTACAAACGGGAGAGTTCGAGTGAAGCCCGGGCTCCCTTCGGGGGGAGCTCCGATGGACCAGCTGGTGGTCGACCTCAATATTCCCGGTTGCCGTCCCAATCTGGTACCTGGATGCCGTTCGCTAGGCTCCGAGGGCTCGCTGCCTTTCTGCGGTGAAATACCCATGGGTCGGCGTGAACCGAGACTCGAACGCGGACCGAGATGCCCTCGGCGCTCGCGCGCCAGGGTATTGGCCGCTAGCGGGCCCATCCCTATCCGCCCCTCACTCTATTTGCGCCCTGAGCGGCTGTCGAACCCGTTGGTTTGGGCCAGCCTTCGAACTCTTTGGGCCGTCGGGGCATATTCCAGCCCAAGTCCCTGCCTGCCAAAATTTATTTCGTGGCAGCGGCGCAGCAGAGGCGCCTGCCGTGACGGGACGTGCGGTAGGGATGTTAGTCTTCGGGGGTTATGAGTACCCACGGCGGTAGGCGCCACGCGGGCGAGAGTAAATATCGTTTTGCTCGAGGCGGTGGCGTGGGTCCTGCTTGCAGCGACGGAGGGAAAAGACCCAGCGGGCGGGAAGCTTTCCGCGCTGCGCGAGGCGGTTGAGAGGGCCCGCAGGCAGTGAGCGGGGTGAGAGGAAGTCGAAACGACGGAGTCGCATTCGCGTGGGGCGAACTGGTTAGGCGGGCCCCACCTTGCATGCCTATCCGCCGCATTCGTCACTCGCGTCCCTTTGCCTCCCGCGCCGTTTCGCTCTCCTTCGCTCTTCGCCTTCCATCCTCCCGCGCTCGCGCGTTCCTTTCCTTGATCCTTTTTTGTTCCTCTCTGATTTCCTGCTAGTCTCCCATGGCTTCTTGGTTGAGATCCGACATTCGGAGGGCGCGCCTTGAGGGCCTGGTTAGTCGTGGCCTCCTCGTTGCCCGGACGGAGGCGAGGGAGTGGCTGCTCCCGGGTAACGAGGAGGTGCCCGTGCCGCCGGATGGTTATGTGGTGTCTTTCGCCCACTTCCACGAGCGCGGGCTGGGAGTCCCCGCGCATTCCTTCTTGCGAGGGCTCCTTCATTACTACGGCCTCAAGCTGCAGCACCTCAACCCCAACGAGATACTGCACATCGCCACGTTCGTGGCGTTGTGCGAGGGCTACTTGGGGATCGCCCCCCACTTCGATCTGTGACGGTACTTTTTCTCCGTCTCGTTCCAGACGAAGGAAGGGCCCCATCACCCCATCCGCTGCGCCAGTATCTACCTCCGCGGGGAGCGCGCCGGCTCCTACATCTCCCTGCGGTTCTGGAGTTCTCATAGGGGCTGGCACGGGCAGTGGTTCTACCTCAAGAACGATGCTGCCGAGCCCTTGCCTGAGTTTACTGGGCGTACGTTCGACACGGCGCCTGAGGTGTGGAAATGGGGGCCGCCAGCTAAGGAGCAGAAGCGGCTAGATGACGCCCTTGACGCCGTGTGGCAGCTGCGGACCCGAGGGGTGCGCGGCGCGGGGTCATCGCCGCGTTCCATGCCTGGCGCGTGCTGCCGCTGATTGCGCGGCGGCTCCGGCTCTAGGAGATGAGCCCCGGCTCGGATCTCTCCAGGTCGGCAATGTCGACCGAGCCCATCTCGGAGCTGGAGCTGAAGCAGTGGCTCCGAGAGTCCCTTGCCGCCGAGGACCTCGAGGATCCGGTGGACGACCACCCGCCGATGCGCCCTGCTGAGGGGAGCTCTCTCTTGGTAAGTGGGGTTCCCGTTTTGTCACACTTTTTTAACTTCTCTTTCGGGCCTGATGATGGGGACGGGGGTCCCGATCTTGCTACAGGTTCTGATAATCAACGATTTGGGCGGAGTCGCGACACAAATCGATCCGGCTTCCGAACGGCACGTCCCGAACCCTGCAATCGCAGCACCACGTCTCCTCTGGTTATCACCCGCGCGAACACGGATGACCTCGCCGAGAAGGCTAATCCTTGCCTGCGAATTGAAGAACACAAGCAACCAAATTTGCAAATATAGATTAAACTCACAAGTTGGGGTCTCACAAACCGATGAAACGGCGAATCTGTGTATACAGAAATAATCTAAGCAAAACCCCCACCCTAATGGAGGGGGTGACGGCTGAATATAAAGGACTTGGGGACGTGCAAGTCACCCTGGACGAAACCCTAATGGACTCTAACTCGATACAAGACCATCCGGCCCAAAATCAGTGTCGCAGCACCCTGACAGATTCTGGACGGCTCGCTGTTTTGGCGATTCCCGTCGACTCCAAAAGAATTTGGACATGGGACCAGTCCCGTTGGAAAGATGGTCTCGTCCTCTTTTCATAAAGTGGTAGATTGCCTAAAACGGAGTCCGTATGCAATTTGGGCGTCCGTTTTAGTGGAGACTGCTCCTGGACTCCGAATTGGATTCGAAGTCGACGTGGGCTGGGCCTCCGACTTGGCTTGGACGTCCTTGGCTGACTCCAACCTGGTCTTCCATTGTTCCTCTAACCTATCCATGATTCCTAATCATAATAACATCATTAGGTAGTAATCTATCCTCAAGAAATTCGTAATGGAGTGCTAAGGAACGAGCTGACCTCTATATTAAGTTGACGGGCGCGAGCTCTGGTGATTGGACCTTCATTTGTAGCAGCGGGAGAATTATTGTGTGTATCCATGGGTGTGATGTCCTTATCATCTGACTTGTTTCTTTTTGTTGGCAACAGAAGAGGGAGCTCATGGTCCGACCCTCTCGCCCCCCCTTGCCTGAAGACGCTGCCGTCCGGGAGGCCAACCGCTTGGCCGCCGAGGAGCACAACCGGAAGAAGGACGCCCGGAAGGCCAAGCGTGCTCTCAAGATCCGGGCCAAGCTGGCTCGGGATCGGTGCAGGCGGGGGTCGGGCGACGACGATGACGACGACGACGACGAGGAGGAGGACGAGGAGGAGAAAGAGGAGGAGGAGGAGGAGGTCGTAGAGATCCCTCGTCCCCCCTCGAAGCAGGAGTTGGTGCATGCGCGCCAAAGGGGCCCAGGGCCGGAGGCTCGGGGTCGGAGGCTCGGGGGTCGGAAGCGGCGCTGCCCCCGTCCTCGATGGCCCCTGCGGCGCGGTCGGCCCCCGAAGAGAGGACGCCCGCGCCGAAGGACGTTCGCACCCGCCCCGAACCGGTGGGGTCGGGTCCGTCAGCCTCTGGGCCGGCATCAGGCGGGGCGGCCGGCCCAGGGGTCAGCGAGAAGCGGCCGACAGCGGAGCAAGGGGGGTCGACCCCGAAGCGTCGCCGTACTTCGTCGCGAGGGTAAGTGCGTCGCGTGAGCCTTATTCCCCTTCTGCTTGTACTTAGTATTTTCTTTTTGCAGGTCCGCGGCGCAGCCGCGGTCGCTCCTGGTGGCGCCACGAAAGGCTCTGGCGGGGCGGTGGCCCGAGTGCGTTCCGAAGAGCGCCGTGGGCGGGGCTTTGGAGCCCCCGCGCCCGCCGGCGGCGGCGGAAGGACCGGAGGCCCCTTCGGTCGCTCCTTTGGGCCCATCGGAAGCGGCGGCGGCTGCCAATCTGCAGCCAAAGGAGGTGGTGGCAGCCGTCCCTTCGGAGGTGCCATCGATGGAGGCGGTGGCGGCGTCGGAGAGGCGGGTGGAGGCTCCAGCGCCCGAGGCGGAGCTGCCCGTTTTTGGGCCTCCCACGGTGGAGGAGGCGGCGGCGTCGGGTGCCGCTGCGGAGGAGGGAGCCGCTGAAGCGCCAACGGCGGCACCAGCGACTCTGCCGGCTGTGGGGCCGGTGGAGGGAGGCGCCCCAAACTCCGGGAGCGTGCGGCAGGGCGCGGAGGGGGCCTTGTCTGCCTTGGACTCCGTCGCGGCTTTCCTCCGGGGCCAACTTGTCGACAAGGAGCAGCTCATCGCCGCACGTCGCGCGGCGACGGACGCCCTCGCCCGGGAGAAGGCCATGGAGAGGCGGCTCCTGGAGGCGGAGGACCGGCTTTGCGCCGAGTGGGGGGAGGCGCGGCGGGCTTGCAGCGCTTTGACTGCCCTCGCGGTGCAGCAGGCCTGCCGGCTAGAGGCGGCGAGGGCCGTTTTGGAGGAGGAGACCAAGGCCAGGCTCGAGGCTGAGGAGGTGACTGCCTCGTTGGCCATGGAGGTGTCCCAAGGTCATGCCGAGCTCGAGGAGCTCCGCACCGGCGCGTCGGGTAAGCTCCGACTCCGACCCTTCCCTTTCTTTAGGCTTGGTTGCGGGCTAACCGTTGTGCTATTGCTTTGTAGTTATGTCCGCGAAGCTGGAGGCGAGCGCGGAGGAGCTGTCCTTGCTCCGCGAGGAGCTGAAGGGTGAGGCTGAGGAGCACGGGACCCTTCGAGCTGCCGTTCGCGCGATCCTCGTCGACCTTGGAGTGGCCGAGGAGGTTGGGTCGAGCTTGCTTGCTCCCCAAGTTCCCCGGCTTGTCACTCGGGCGCGAGCCATGGTGGAGGATGGCCTCTACCGGGGGGTGCACCGGGCGTTCGCCGTTGCCCGGTCGCACTATATTAGCATCGGCCTCGACTATATGAGCGAGGGCTTTGCCCCCGGCTACACCGACGCCGAACTGGACGCCATCGAGGCGGAGGTGGCCCCCTTCGCGCAGGAGCTCGCTGCAAGGACGGCGGCCGAAGAGGCGGAGGATGTCCCCCCTCCCACCCCGGCAGAATAGGAGTTAGTTTAGGTTGTACTTAGGACGGTCAAGGCCAAAAGCGCCCGGCCCTTTTGTAAATCAAAAGGAATGAATTGAAAATCTTTTGTCCACTAAAGGTGTCTGTAAGTGTATTTGTGAAGGCGTTCCTTCACAGAAATGTGAGGGTGTTTGACCCCTTTTTCCTTGCTTTCGAACCTCAGGAGTCTTAGGCTGCGGGCGGCTCCAACGTTCCGTCTAGCTGGTGAGCGCCGTTGCCGTAACCTTCGGGTGTCGTAGGCGCTGCGCAGTCCGACCAACTAAACTTCACGTCTTCTTCCACCCGTGACTTTTCCTTCTAAGATTCGAACGTAGGACGAGGGGTCGAGACCCTTGAAGAGGGTAAGTTTTCGGTTACCCTTTCCTCGAAATTTTGCAAGCGAAATGGCAAAATTTTAACAAGTGTTAAGGTGCGCGCGCGATGCGCACCTTGCAGGTGTAGCCCCCGAGCGGGGTCCGACTCCCGTGTAATGGGAATCGGGCCCCGCTTAGCGAAACGGCAAAATTTTAACGAATGCTCAGGGTGCGCGTTCGGTATGCGCACCCTGAGGGTGTAGCCCCCGAGCGGGGTCCGACTCCCGCGTGACGGGGATCGGGCGCCGCTTATCTCGGTTGGCAAGGGATAAAACTACTACGAGTTCTAAGCCCTTCATTAAAACTTTTGCGAATGAGACTGCAGAATTTTAACAAGTGTCAAGGTGCGCGCGCGATGCGCACCTTGCAGGTGTAGCCCCCGAGCGGGGTCCGACACCCGCGCGACGGGAATTGGGCGCCGCTTAGCAAAAACGGCGAAATTTTAACGAGTGCTCAGGGTGCGCGTTCGGTACGCGCACCCTGAGGGTGTAGCCCCCGAGCGGGGTCCGACTCTCGTGTAACGGGAATCGGGCGCCGCTTATCTCGGTGGCGAGGAACGATAAGACTACTACGAGTTCTAAGGGTAGAATCAACGTAGCTGTTCGATGTTCCAGGCGTTGGTGAGTTCTTGTTCGTCCGCCGTCTGCAACTTGTAGGAGCCGGGTCGGAGAACCTTGGAGACGATGAAGGGGCCCTCCCATGGAGGTGACAGCTTGTGACAGTCCTTGCTGCTCTGAACATGTCGAAGGACGAGGTCGCCGACGTTGAACGCCCTTTCCCGCACGTAGCGGGCGTGGTAACGCCGCAGCGCCTGCTGGTATTTCGCCGATCGCAGGAGTGCTACGTCTCGCGCCTCGTCGAGCTGATCCATGGTATCTTCGAGGGATGTCTGGTTGCCTTCTTCGTCGTAGGCTCTGATCCTCGGGGCTCCATAGTCAAGGTTGGTCGGTAGTACGGCTTCAGAGCCATACACCATGAAGAAGGGGGTGAACCCCGTCGCCCGACTCGGTGTCGGGCGCAAACTCCATAGCACAGCGGGAAGCTCGGCTGCCCACCACCCACTGAATTGCGTTAGCCGATTGTAGATTCGCGGCTTCAGACCCTGTAGGATCAGGCCATTCACGCGCTTGACCTACCCGTTCGTGCGGGGGTGCGCCACGGCCGCCCAATCTACTCGGATGTGGTAGTCGTTGTAGAATTTAAGGAATCGCTTCCCTGTGAACTTTGTACCATTATCAGTGATGATGGAGTTTGAAACTCCGAAGCGGTGAATTATCGAGGAAGAACTCGACTGCTTCTTCTGGTCGGATCCTCGTGATTGGCCGAGCTTCAACCCGCTTGGTGAACTTGTCGACGGCTACCAAGAGGTGGGTGTAGCCCCCGGGCGCCTTCTTAAGCGGTCCGACCAGGTCCAATCCCCAGACCACGAATGGCCATGTGATGGGGATGGACTGCAGCGCTTGTGCCGGCAGATGGGTCTGCCGAGCGTAGAACTAGCAACCTTCGCACGTACGAACGATATGCGCGGCGTCGTTGATGGCGGTCGGCCAATAGAATCCCTGTCGGAACGCGTTTTCGACGAGGGTCTTGTGTGTAGCGTGGTGACCGCAGACCCCTCCATGAATGTCTCACAGTAGCATCTTCCCTTGTTCGATGGGGATGCAACGCTGCAAGACTCTGGTGAGGCTCCTTTCGTAGAGTTCTCCGTCGATAACGGTGAAGGACTTGGCGCGTCGTGCGACGCGTCGAGCCTTCGTCTTGTCGGCGGGGAGCTCTCCTTTGAGGAAGCGGTCGAGATACGGTGTCCTCCAGTTGTTTGGGGGGCTCGTATCAGGCGTGGACGCCTCGTCGATCTCCATGACGCTGGGGTCGGGAGGCATCGTGGCCGATCCGTCCCCTTGTGCCTGGGACGGCTCGGTGCTGACCCCTGGCGTATCTTGGGGTCGGATTGACGGTCGGCTTTGTTCGTGGGTGAAGACCCCTGGCGGGATCTGTTCCGCCCGGCCGCTACCTTCGCCAAGGAGTCGGCTTCTTCGTTTTGCCGCCTTGGGATGTGCCTAAGCTCGAGGCCATGGAACTTATGTTCCAGCTTGCGGACCTCCTTGCAGTAGGCGTCTATGGTCTCGTTGTGGCAACTGGACTCGTTCATGACTTGGCCAACGATGAGTTGGGAATCACCTCGAACTTCGAGTCGTCGGATTCCCAATTCGTTGGCGATCTTGAGTCCGTTGACGACCGCCTCGTACTCGACTACGTTGTTGGATGCGGGGAATGAGAGGCGGATCGCGTACTTCATGCGCACCCCCAAAGGGGAGACGAAGACGAGTCCGACCCCTGCCCCCTTTCGCATCAGCGAACCATCGAAGTACATCACCCAATACTCCTGGTCGACAGGAGCCGCGGGTAATTGTACCTCGGTCCACTCTGCTATGAAGTCGGCCAAGGATTGAGACTTGATCGCCGTTCGGAGGGCATATGTGATGCCCTCGCCCATAAGCTCGAGCGCCCACTTCGCGGCTTTACCCGTCGCGTCGCGGTTCTCGACGACCTCGCGTAGTGGGAAGGAACTGACGACGGTCACCGGATGAGACTCGAAGTAGTGTCGGAGCTTCCTTTTAGCGAGGACAACACTGTAGAGGATCTTCAAGATCTGAAGATACCGGGTCTTCGTCTCCGACAAGACTTCGCTTACGTAGTAGACCGGTCGCTAGACTTTGAGGACGTGGCCTTCTTCCGTCCGCTCTACAACAAGGGCGACGCTAACGACCTGGGTCGTCGTGGCGATGTAGAGGAGGAGAGGCTCCTTGGGGGTCGGAGGCACCAGGACTGGGGGTTTCGACAGGATGACTTTTATCCTGTCGAGGGCGTCCTGTGCCCCTGGCGTCCATTGAAATCGCTCGGATTTCTTCAGGAGTTGGTAGAGGGGGTGAACGTGTTCTCCGAGGCGCGAGATGAAGCGCCTCAAGGCCGCTAAGCATCCGGTCACGCGTTGTACTCCCTTCAAGTTCTGGATCGGGCCCATTCGATTGATGGCCTCGATTTTCTCCGGGTTGGCTTCGATGCCACGCTCGGAGACGATGAATCCGAGCAACATTCCCCTCGAAACCCCGAAAACGCATTTTTCGGGGTTGAGTTTGATGTCGTTTGCTCGGAGCTTGGTGAAGGTCTGCTCCAGATCGGCGACGATCTGGTCGGTCTTCTTGGATTTGACGACGATGTCTCCGATGAGTTCGTCGATGAGTTCGTCGAAGCATCTGATCATGCAGCGCTGGTAGGTTGCGCCCGCATTCTTGAGCCCGAACGGCATCGTGATGTAGCAGTACGACCCGAACGGTGTGATGAAGGACGTCGCGATTTGGTCGGACTCCTTCATACGGATCTGATGGTATCCGGAATACGCATCAAGGAAGCAGAGGGCTTCACACCCTGAGGTGGAGTCGATGGTCTATGCGCGGCAAAGGAAACGGATCCTTTGGGCACGCTTTGTTAAGACTGGTATAGTCGACACAAATTCTCCATTTCCCATTCTTTTTTCGTACAAGGATGGGATTGGCTAACCATTTAGGGTGATACACTTCCTTGATAAAATCGGCTACCAGCAGCTTAGCTATCTCCTCTCCGATGGCCCTGCGCTTCTCCTCGTCGAAACGGCGCAGTCGTTGCTGCACCGGCCGGGAGTCCGGCTTGATGTGCAAGGAGTGCTCGGCGACTTCCCTCGGAATGCCCGGCATGTCCGAGGGTTTCCATGCGAAGATGTCGATGTTCGCGCGGAGGAAGTCGACGAGCATGCTTTCCTATTTGGCGGGGAGGGATGTCCCGATCTTGTCCACCTTCTCGGGGGCGTTGATGGGGTCGAGCTGGATCTCCTTGGTGCCCTCGGCGGGCTCGAAGGATCCGGCGCTGCGGTTGGAGTCGGGGGCGTCTTCGGTGATCTGCTGTCGGATGACAGCAAGCTCTTCTGCAGACGCGATGGTGGCGGAGGCGAGCTCGCCGCTCTCCGTCTCGTACTGATGGGCACGCTGGAAAGAAGTGCCTACAGTGATGACCCACTTTGGCCCAGGCATCTTGAGCTTCAGGTAGGTGTAGTTGGGGATAGCCATGAACTTCGCGTAGCACGGCCTCCCCAAGATGGCGTGGTATGACCGTGGAATCCGACTACTTCGAACGTGAGAGTCTCCGTCCGAAAGTTGGTCGGGGTCCCGAATGTGACGGGCAGGTCGATCTGCCCGAGAGGGACAGCTTGCTTCCCGGGGACGACGCCATGGAACGGGGCCCCGGTCGGTCGGATGAGCGACCGATCGACGCCCATGGCGTCGAGCGTCTCCGCATATAAGATATTGAGGCCGCTGCCTCCACCCATGAGGACCTTGGTGAGACGCTTCTTGCCGATGATGGGGTCGACTACCAAAGGGTATCGACCCGGTCGGGGGACGTGGCTGCGGTGGTCGGATCGATTGAATGTGATCGGGGCCTCCGACCACCGGAGGAAGGATGGCGTCGCGGGCTCGGCCGCGAACACCTTGCGACGCTCGACCTTCGCTCAGCGCTTTCCTCTGTGCGCCTCTGGACCTGCGAAGATCATCAGGCAACCGTCGGGCTCGGGGAAGCCGTCGTTACCTTCGCTGGCGTCGCCTTCGCCATCTGCACCCTCGGGGGCTTGTCGGGGCTTGCCTCTCGGCTTACCCTTCGGGGGCCCCTGGTTTAAGAACCGCTTCAGGAGTGAGCAGTCCTTGTAAAGGTGCTTGACAGGGTACTCGTGGTTGGGGCATGGACTGTTCCACTTCTTCTCGAAGTTGTCCGAGGTCTCCCCAGCTGGCGCCTTGGCACCCTTCCGCTCGGTAGCTGCAACCATCTGTCCTTCAGACGATTGAGGCCGGTTCTTCTTCTTCTTACAGGAGCGGTTGGAGGGGCCTTCGCTGGCGTTGTCGCCCTGGTTCCCATTCGTATCGGGGCGGTTGAAGATCGCGCCGACGGCTTCCTCGCCGGAAGCATGGCTGGTTGCGATGTCCAAGAGTTCCTTGGCCGTTCGTGGACTTTTACGCCCTAGCTTGTGGACTAGGGTGCGGCAAGTAGTCCCTGTGACACCCCAGGTGTCACTTAAACAGTCATCGACAAAACGAAAACCCTAAAAAGGACTTTTTACACTTTTGAATAAAACTAGCACTTGAGACAGTGATCAATGTACCTAAAACACTTCCATTAACCTATACAAAAAAAAATTAGTAAATTAATTTTTGAGCGCTTTCACCAAACAGGAACCCTCAATCCGCGGTACATGGTCATTTCCTATTCACACTCCAATCCAAAACCCTAATCGGTAATTCACTCGTTTAAAAATAGAATCAATCATGGAAATAAAAAGAAATATTGTTTAAAATGCTTTAAAGGAACACTATGAAAAAGTTTGACAAACAACAGAGCATTTTAGCAAAGTCCGGAGAAATCTCAACTAACAGTGTCGAAATCTCGTTAACAGAAAGAAATCCAAACCCTAACTCTTGACCGTCAAAATTTCCACAGAACCCTAGCCATATTTTTACATAACAATTAAGTACACTTCAAAATAGAATTTTGGGAAATTATTCAAGATTTCTGGAAAAGATTTAGACCTCTTAAGAAATTCACACAAGCTATAATCAACTTAGAAATTCAAGAATTTTTAGAGGCCAAATCATGACTTGAACCTTAAATGAAAAGTGTTCCAAATAAATTCTTGAGCTTGAACAAAAATTCTCAAAAATTTTCGAGCTCGGGAAGTGTGCCAATTCACTGGATTGCAGTCAGGCTTTAAAAAAAAACTAAACTGTTGTCGGGCGGGCTACAGTGCCTCCCGCCCGACAACAGAACGCGCTGCGCCGCCCGGCCGCCCGGCCATACCACCCGACACCAGCTTCGCCGCGCACGTTGCAATTAAGCGCTCCTCTCTCTCACTCACCCCCCTCGCTCTCTCTCTCTAGCCCTGTCCCTCCCTGTCTCTTTTCTCTCTGCCCTGTGCGCCGCCTGAGCGCCACCGATGCCGCGCCGCCCGACCGGCCATGCCGACCCCCCCCCAACTGCTCCCCCACTCCCCTACCTTCTCCCTACCCCCGGCCCGTCTATAAATTGGTGCGCCTCCCCCCCAATTTCCCCCCTCCCGCGCGCGAAGCTCCCCTCCCCTTCTTCCTCTGCCCCGGCCACCGACCGCCATAGCCGCCCGCCGCCTCCACGGTGAAACGGCACCTCCGAACCATTTCAATCAAATTCCTTCACCAATTCACTCCCTCTCCACCTCGTGAAGCTCACAGCACCTTCCAATCCTCCGAAGGCGAGCCACCTCGCCGGAATTTCATCGATCGCCGCCGCCCGAGGCACCCCCACGGTGAGACCCCCTATCCCGGCCAAAACCTTGATGAATATCACGTTTCCGAGCTTCGTCATGTCATGAGGATCGTGAAAAGCCAAGGTTCGACGGCCGGCGACCACCCCATCGTCGGGAATTGGTCGCCGGAGCTCACCGGATACAACCCCTGTTTTTCCTTTTTCCTATTTAATTTCCAGATTATTGCTATGTCTTCTAAAATCCCTAGAAATTCACAGGAAAATCTAAAAATGCCAACCCAAAATTTTTTAGAACCCCCGTGAAAAGTACTAATTTTCTGTTAAAGAACTTTTTAACAAATGACCAAAAATTTGCAGAATTAATTAGAAACACTCCTTTCTGTTTTTGAATTTTAAATTGCATTATAGAGAAATGCTAGGGCTAACCTTTGATCTACAAGTACACCATAGTACTACACACCCTCTGGAAATTTATGAAGATTTTAGGAACAAGAAATGGCATCTAACCCTATTAAATAACCTCAATCTGTCTAGTTTAAATACCATTTTCTAAAGTACATTGTAAAAGTCATTTATAAGGTTAGACCCAAAAATAAAAGTTGTAGATCTGCTGCTCAGGAATTCTCACACAAAGTTTCATAATTTTATTCTAATGTTTACTAGTGCTTTCTGATTTTACAAGACCTAAAAACAGGAAATTTGATGAATTTTTATAAAATATAGAAAATTCATCTAGGCCCCACCCAAAGCCCAAAATGCTTATTCCAGAGATTACTACCCACTAAAAATAATCTTGAGGAAGAATTAAAATATTCATTTTAACCCTAGTTTAATAGCCGAAGTAATTAAATAATATTAACCGATGAAAAGTGTCGCATTAACTTCACTAGAGTTGAAGTTGATGAACATGCCAACTAAAAGTCACCTCATGGGATTTTAATAGACTTCTTTAAACATCATTCACAGATTAATAATTGAATTTAATCGACGGCATCGAGTAATTAGGGTTAACCCTAATTCTGGGCGTCGCCAATCTAAACCCTAGGTTATTATTGATAATAACAATAAGTTTTTTTTTTGTTGAACTTATCATAATTCTACTGCATCATGTAGATTCTAACGCTCACGAAGTAGCTGCGGATCCAAGTTCCTCGACCCCCGCCGAAGAAGTAGACATCAACTCAGAGGAACCAGGCAAGCCCCGGTGCACAACCGAATTTTAAAGTTTTACTTTTACAACTCAGTGTGTCTTGATTGTGCATTAGGTGCTAGGAGTTGATTGAAACCATAGTTGCATTGTTTCCCATAGGAAACCCTGACGGTAGCTTGTCTGGATACCCCTAGTATGCTATGCTTAGCAGATAGTTGCCGGTAGAAGTTGAGCAGAGTGGACGCTGCTCGCGAGTAATAGGGTTTTGAATGAAACTATTCCATGAAATGTGCCACACGATTTGTCAATGAGTAAGAAAGATAAAAGATTGAGGGTCAGACTGGGTACAAGTAGGTCGGCGACTGGTCTGATCCGTGTGGTACAGCTGGGCAAGTATTGAATGTACTAATCGTATGCTGGGTGTTATGGGCCCCGGTAAACCTACGTAGCCTAGTGATTGCAACGTCGAACCTGCCCTACGGTGTCTGACTAGGAGGAGATCTGGGGTGGGCAGTGTGGGAACTCCACAGAAACCGTCTGGGACGCGTTGTCTGGTGGGATGCGGCGCTGCTAAGGCATGCGTAGGCTGGAATTGACGTTGCAGGAGCTGGTGTGAACGGTTGCCACGTGCGAGTCTGGGACACGCACGTGTCGTACGATTAGGTTAACCCTGCAGAGGTATAAAAATCGGTTCGAATCGCTGTCGCTCTCAGCTATGAGCTTACTTGGACTCTCTGTCACATTCTAGTGAATAGATCGAGACACAATGAGAATGAATTATGAATATTTAATATTGCTATTGTTGATTCTATTATGTTTGCTTAGTTCAGTGCTAACTAAATTTATTTTCTAACCACTTAATCTGATGCTAAAATTTGACAAGAGTAGTATAGGCTTGCGAGTCCTTTTGCAAGTAAACCCACCCGAGTCGGCCAGCATGTCTAGGAGTCGGCTGTAGTCAGCCACTTTTGTCGGGTAAGTCTTGCTGAGCTTCTTAGAAGCTCACGCGTTAGCGTTTTGTGGTTTTCAGGCGCCGTCATGTAGGAGCCAGCAGGTAGCTTCTATTGGGAGGAGCCTCCCCTCGAGTTTGGGAACCTCCAGTGGGAGTTGTGCGAGTCGCCGTAGTGATTTGTTGAAGTGGCTAGTAGCATGACGCCCGTGGGCACGGCGCGTGCTTTTGCTTAAGTCCGAGTGCCGGAGTTGTAATCGTTCTAAGTCTTCCGCTGTTATCGTTTTCAAAACTGTTGCGTACTCTGAATCAATGTAATATTCAACTTTAATTTATGAACCAATGATATATTAAGTTCTCTCTTCTTGCAAATTATTGCTGTTTATCCCTGCCTGTGTTGTATCGTGTGTACGTTCGCTTCGCCGAGCGTTGCTCAAGAAGATCCTGGCTTAACGACTGACCGGATTCGTCCCGAGACGAGGTTTCTGGACGGGTCTAGTCAGTCCCGGACAAGAAAGCCCCGATGACGTCGACGTCGCCGATATCCGGCAGCTCGTTGCACTGCCGGGAGAAGCGTCGGACGTACTCCTGGAGAGTTTTCCCCGATTTCTGTCGACAGTTCTTCAGATCCCAGGGATTGCCCGGGCGCGCGTACGTCCCTTGGAAGTTACCTACGAAGACCTCCCTCAAGTCGGACCAGCTCGTGATTCGATCGGCGGGGAGGTGCTCGAGCCACGTTCTGGCCGAGTCGGCCAGATAAAGTGGCAAGTTACAGATGATGAAACGATCATCGTCCGCTCCTCCGGCTCGGCAGGCGAGCCGGTAGTCTTCGAGCCAGAGGCTCGGATTCATCTCCCCAGCGTATTTTGGCACGCTGGTCGGCGACCGAAAACGCTGGGGGAACAGGGCGCTCCGAATGTGGGAGCTGAAAGCCCGAGGGCCTGGAGCGTCTGGGCTCGGACTCCTATCTTCGTCATCGTCGTAGCGCCCTCCTCAGCGCGGATGACGACCTCGCCTGCCTCAGGGGCGCGCTCTGGCTGCCGCCGTCGCGCCTCCAAGGTGGTGCGGGCATCGCGGTTTGCACCGAGGCGTCCGTGGACGCAGGCTTTCGAGGCCTCGTCCGTCCCCGGGTGCGTCTGCTGTACAGACGCGTTCGGGGTGTGTGGTTTACGTGCCCGCGATCGCGAGCTTTCCGCTTGCTGTGCCGCTGCTTGTTGCAGCAGCACCTCAACTTCACGTTGAGTGCGTCGGGCTTCAGGCGTGATGGGTTCGGGGAGCTCCCGAAGCAATGCTGCTGCCACAGCAAGGTTCTGGCTCGCCCGCGTAAAGTGTGGGGGCCCATCGCCCTCCTCCATGATCCGCTGGCGCACGTCACGCGCCATGGAGCGGGCACGTCCGCCGGGCACGGCGCGAGCGAGCTCTCGGTCGATTTCCGCTTCCTCCAATTCCAGCTACCGTTTGGCTTCATGGAGTTCTTCCCTCCGTGCTTGTAACTGCCGGGCAGTATGTCACGGGAGGGAGTTTCGGAGGCTGGTGGCAGCTGGGTGAGAGGGAGGTTATTCCCCGAGTCGAGCGGGTCTTCGGAATGTGCCATGAGGCACTCGCGCGAGGGATTGTTGCTTCCCTTGCTGCGTTCCGGGTCAGAACCTCCATTCGCCTCGTCGAGGAGGTCAAAAAAGGATTCCGACGTATAGCCTGTCATTCCCACGAACTCGGTGTTCGTGGAGCGCGAGCTTTCGCACGGTGACGTACAAGTCACCGTGGTTTTACCAGGGTTGCCCTAGTTGGGCGAAGGGATCGCGCATGGGTCCTTGCGTGAGGACTTCCGAGTGCGTGTACCCTTGCCAGGGCGTCGCTTTTTCCCGTTGGCCGGCATGTCCGACGCGCAACGGGAGAAAAGGGCGGTGGCTGGCGACGTCGAGGCATCTTCCAGCACCAGGTTGCCTTCAGAGGTGGCAACGAAGTCGAGGCTCCCAAAGGACACGACGGTCCCGGGAATCCATCCGTCGGCATGGTTTGCCATCGAAACCTGAAAGATGTCCGACGAAAACGCACAACAGCCCCTACCTGGCGCGCCAACTGTCGAAGTTTGTTACCGTCGACTAGTGAATTTATCGTGGGGGGTGCGTTTTGAGGCTTCGATGGTTCGCGAGAGGACCAAGGTTTATACTGGTTCGGGCAACGATGACCTACGTCCAGTTTTCGAGCTGCTCGTGTTACTCGCGACAAGGATTACACGGGGGGTTACAAGTGTAGGAGAAAGGGAGAGCGCTCTCTGCCTCTAAGTTTGTTCGTGGATGAGTGCCCTAAGGTCGGTGAGAGCTAGTGAGCCTTGTAGGCTTGTGGAAGGACTTGTGTGCTTGAAGGCCTGTCCTCCTCGTCTTCGGTCTCTTCTTCCTTTTATACGACGATGCGGGGAGGCCCGGCTCCGTGGAGCTGACTGTGGCCGTACACCAGTTAGGCCGAGCTATGATGGGTGACGCCTCCGGTGTGGCGTGCCGTTCCTGTTCGACGGAGTGGTCCGTGTCGTCATTCGGTGGAGTCCCGTCCGTATGGAGAGACACCACTGTAGGAGCTGGCTTGATGATGCCGTAGTTGTGGCCGTCCCTCCGGGACATCCTGTCGCATAGGGGTGATGAGTCTCTGATAGGAGCTGTAGGAGAGACGCCCATCCCATGGACGGTGCACGTCGTGTGCATTTAACACCCACTTGCCTGGGTAGCGGGCGGCTCTACCTGTCAGCGGGCGTGGGCGTGTCAGGCATTTATTTCCCAACCGTCACCGTCCGTCCTACTCGTGGAGTAGTGGGCGATTCGTCCGACCCCGAGGTCGGGCGAGGCGGAGCCACGTTCGCTTGACCCCTATAGAGATTGGGGTCGAGCGCGTCGCCCGAGCGTGGAGGATCCGACCCCTCTACGAAGGGGTCGGACGAGGCGGTGATCGCCTGTTTGCTCGGTCTGTAGAGCGCCCGTACGATGCGGTGGTTGGTTAAGGTGGGGATTATTTATGCCTTGATCACATCATTAAGGTCGAGGGTCATTAGGGTTAAATACCTCTGGTACTGACCCTCAACAGGTAGAGACCTTCTGTTTTTACCTTACACCTATAGAATCAGGACTTCTGGCAAATGTGCGTCATGGCGAGCAGAACGCTAATGTTCTGATTTTCTTAGACATTGTTGGTTTCGGTCTGACAGGAGGAATGAAGTCAGGAACATACTTCACTGACCTGATGTCAAATGGCTTAAGTCCACCTGATCAGTTCATCAATGGCCCTTGTGCTTCACAAACAAAATCAAACAAAAAGACTGTTGCAGCTGGGCAAGGACCGAAAAAAAAATTTCAGATATGAGGAGGACATACTTGTGGCAGACGCGCCCCAAAAATAATCAATCCGGGACGGATCTGTCTCGCCAGGATCCTGTTGGGCAATGCTTGGCGAAGCGAGCATACACATGGTACAACACAGACAGAATAAACAGTAATCTTTTACAGTATGAGAGAATTTAATACATCATGGTTCCATAGATTAAAATTAAGTCTTACATCATCAGAGTACGAATAGAGTTTTTGAAATCACAAAAAATAGCGGAAGACATTAAACGAGGTACAGACTCCAACTCTCAGACTTAAGCAAAAGTATGGGCCTTACCCAGTTGCACCATACTACTAGCCACACAACATTCACTGCGGCGAATCGCAACGTGCACACTGGAGGTTCCCGAACTCAGGACGAGGTTCTTCCCACTGCTTGCTATCATCATGGGTATACGCTTCAACACCTGAAAACCATGTATTCGTAAAGCGTGAGCTTCCAAGAAGCTCAACAAGACTGACCCGTCAAAATTGGCTATCTACAGCCGACACCTAGACATGCTGGATGACTCAGGGTGGGTTTACCTTGCAAAAGGACTCGCATTACCTGAAGCTATTCTTGGTAAGTTTTAGCTCAGGTTAAGTGATTAGAAACATAACTTTAGTTTGCACTGATCTAATCAAACATAGATAGAAGCAATAGATAAAATAATCATCATAACTTAATCATCATCCTCATAGCTCATCATCTTAATTAAAATGTGGTGCGTTTCATGAGCAAACTCACAAACTGGGAGCGACAATGATTCGAACCGATTTACACCTGCAGGGATAACCTAATCATATGACTCGTGCGCGTCCCAGACCGCACGTGACAACCGTTCACACCAGATCCTGCAAAGTCAATTCCCTCCTACGCCTGCCTTAGCAGTGCCGCATCACACCAGAATACATGTCCCGGACAATTTCTGTGGAGTTCGCACACAACTGCCCACCCCAGATCGCCTCCGAATCAGACACCATAGGGCAGGTTCGACTTTGCAATCACTAGGCTACGTAGGTTTACTGGACCCCTAGCCATATTTTTACATAACAATTAAGTACACTTCAAAATATAATTTTGAGAATTTATTCAGAATTTTTGGACAAGATTTATACCTCTCAAAAATTCACACAAGCTATAATCATCTTGGTAATTCAAGAATTTTTAGAAGTCGAATCATGACTTGAACCCTAAATGAAAAATCCTACAAATAAATTCTTGAACTTGCACAAAAACTTTCAAAAATTTTTGAGCTCGGGAAGTGTGCCATTTCATTGATTTGCATAACTGTAGAAAACAAAAAAAAATAAAACTGTTTTGCCGGGCGGGCTACAGTGCCCCGTCGCCCGCCCGACAAAACGGCGAGCGGCAGGGCGTGGCCCCCTGGCCGGCACGGCTTTCTCAGGCCGTGGCTTGCACGTCGCCGTCTTCATTTCGCACAACCGCGCCATCACTCCCCCCCCCCTCTCTCTCTCTCTCTTTCTCTGCCGTGCGCCGCCCGAGCCGCCCCAGTGCGCCGCCCGCGCGGCCGGCCATGCCCCCCCTGTTTTCCCCACTCCCCTACCCCGGCTCTCCTTTAAAACCGGTGCACCTCCTTCTCCATTCCCCCCCCCCTCTTCCCTCTTCCTCTCCCACGCGCTCAACATTCTTCCCCTGCCCCGGCCGCCGCCCGCCATAGCCGAGCCCGCCGCCTCACGGTGAAACGCCACTCCCGGCCATCCCCTACCCCAATTCCCTCGCCAAATCGCCCTCTCCCACTCCCGTGAAGCTCACCGAACTCCCCAATCCTCCAAATTCGAGCTCGGCCGTCGGAATTTCGACTTCGCCGCCGCCATCGTCGCCCCCATGGTGAGACCCCCTCTACCGTGCCAAAGCTTGGTAAATATCATGTTGCTGAGCTTCGTCGTGTCTAGTAGATCGTAGAAAGCCAAGGTTCGTCGTGTTTTGTAAAATCTCTAGAAATTCACAGGAAGATCCAAAAATGTCAAACTAAAATTTTTTAGAACCCTCATGAAAAGAACTAATTTTCTGTTAAATCACTTTTTAACAAGTGACCAAAAATTTGCAGAATTAATTAGAAACACTCCTTTCTGTTTTTGAATTTTAATTTGGATTCTATAGCAATACCAGGGTTAATCTTTGATCCACAAATACAACATGGTACCACACACCCTCTGGAATTTTATGAAGATTTTAGGACCAAGAAATGGCATCTAACCCTTTTAAAATACTTCAATCTGCCTAGTTAAAATACTATTTTCTAAAATGCATTGTAAAAGTCATTTAAAAGGATCACACCCAAAAGAAACGTTGTAGCGTTGGTGCCCTTAAATGCCCACATAAAATCTCATAATTTTATTCTAGGGTTTACTAGTGATTTCTGATTTTATAATTTTTAAAAACAGAAACTTTGATGAATTTTTATAAAATCTAGAAAATTCATCTAGGTCCCACCCAAAGCTCAAAATGCTTATTTCAGAAGGTGCTATCAATTAAAAATAATCTTGAGGTGGAATTAAAATTTTATTTTTAACCCTAGTTTAATAGTCGAAGTTGTTAAATAATTATTAACTCATGTAAAATGTCGAATTAGCCTTAAATAAAGTTGAAGTTGTGGAGCATGCCAACTTAAAATCACCTCATGAGAATTTGAATAGATTTCTTTGAACAGCAATCACAGGTTAAGGATTGGATTTAATCGACGGCGTCGAGTAATTAGGGTTAACCCGAATTCTAGGCGTCGCCGATCGAAAACCTAGATTACTATTGGTAAAAATAATAAGTTTCTTTTTCATTGAACTTATAATAATCATACTGCATCATGTAGATTCTGAAGCGCATGGTAGCTGTAGATCCAGGTTCGTCGATTTCCACAGAAGAGGTCAACCACAGCTCCGGAGAACCAGGCAAGCCCCGATGCACAACCGTTGTTTAAAGTTCTACTTTTACAACTCAGTGTATCTTGTTGGTGCATTAAGTGCTAGGAGTTGATTGAAACCATAGCTGCATTTGTTTCTCATAGGAAACCCTATCGGTAGATGGTATAGATACCCCTTAGTCTGCTATGCTTAGTAGGTATTGCCGGTAGAAGTCGAGCAGAATGGACGCTGCTCGCGAAAGGATAGGTTGTTGAATGAAACTATTTCATGAGATGTGCCACACGAATGTGAATAAGTAAGAAAGATAAAAGTTTGAGGGTCAGACAGGATACAAAGTAGGTCCGCGACTAGATCGGGTCCAGGGTGACCGTAGACTTGTCTGATCCGTGTGGTGCGAGACTGATCGAGTGTTGAATGTACTGGTCGTATGCTGGGTGTTATGGGTCCCAGTAAACCTACGTAGCCTAGTGATTGCAACGTCGAACCTGCCCTACGGTGTCTGACTAGGAGGAGATCTGGGGTGGGCAGCGTGGGAACTCCACAGAAACCGTCTGGGACGTGTTGTCTGGTGGGATGCGGCGCTGCTAAGGCAGGCGTAGGATGAAATTGACGTTGCAGGAGCTGGTGTGAACGGTTGCCACGTGCGAGTCTGGGACACGCACGTGTCGTACGGTCAGGTTTCCCCTGCAGGGTATAAAAATCGTTTCGAACCGCTGTCGCTCCCAGTTAGTGAGCATGCTCGTGAAACGCACCACATTTTAGTAAATAGGTTAAGACTCAATAAAAATGAACATGATGATTATATTCTTGTTATTGTTGCTCTATTATGCTTGATTAGTCTAGTGCTAACTAAATTTATATTCTAATCACCTAACCTGTGCTAAAATTTGACAAGAATAGTACAGGCTTGTGAGTCCTTTTGCAAGTAAACCCACCCCTAGTCAGCCAGTATGTCTAGGTGTCGGCTGTAGTCAGCCATTTTGACGGGTAAGTCTTGCTGAGCTTCTTAGAAGCTCACGCGTTAGCGTTATGTGGTTTTCAGGTGCCGACATGCAGGACCCAGCAGGTAGCTTCCATTGGGAGGAGCCTCTCCCCGAAATCGGGAACCTCCAGTGGGAGTTGTGCAAGTCGCCGCAGTGAATTTTGAAGTGGCTAGTAGCATGACGCCCTTGGGCACGGCGCGTGCTTTTGCTAAAGTCCGAGTGTCGGAGTTTGTAATCGTTCAAGTCTTCCACTATTTTTGTTTCGAACACTTACGCGTACTCTGAATCAATGTAATATTCAACTGCAAATTTATTAACCAATGATGTATTAAGTTCTCTCTCCTTGTAAATCATTGCTGTTTATTCATGCCTGTGTTGTATCGTGTGTACGCTCGCTTCGCCGAGCGTTGCCCAACAGGATCCTGCCTCAACGACTGATCGGGTCCGTCCCGAGACGAGGTTCTCTGGGCGGGGTCGCGTCACTTGTACCCTGTCTGACCTCCAATTTTATCTTTCCTTAATCATCCATAGCCATGTTTCATGTGATAGTTTTAATCAAACCCTAGCATGTCGCAAGCAGTGTCCACTCTGCTCGACTTCTATCGGTAAATATATATAAGCATAGCATACTATCTCAGAAGTACCTATACCAATATACTGATAGGGTTTCTAAGGAAACAGATGCAACTAGGGTTTCAATCAACTCCTAAAGAACCTAATGTACAATCACGACACATAGTGATAAAGAAAAAACTTTAAAATAGGTTGTGCACCGGGCTTGCCTTGATCTCCGGGGTTGGTGTTGACTACTTCTTCGGGGATCGAGGACTCCGGATTGACAACTACTTCGTTCACTTCGGTGTCTATTTGATGCAACATGAATAAGATGAGTTATGATTAAATAATGTAATATGATGTTTTCATCATAGATTACAAAGGGTGTTTTCGTCATTACACCTAGAGGTTTAGGGTTAACCCTAATATTTCGACTTCGGCATTTTATTTAAGCATTTATTCTCATTGAGTGTGGACCAAAGTGAAACTTCACATTTTTACCAAGAGACCATTTTTAGTTGACAGTGCTCTCTGAAATATGAATTTTGAAATTTGGTTGGGGTCAAGCTAAATTTTCTAGACTTATAAAAATTCAGTAAAATTTGCTGTTATTCAAACCAAGGGCTAAAGTGAAACTTTAGATTCTATCATGAGATTATTTTTAGTTGATATTGCTCTCTGAAATATGAATTTTGGGATTTGGTTGAGGTCAAGTTGAATTTTCTAGATTTTATAAAAAATCAGTAAATTTTCTATTACTTAAAATTATAAATTCTGAAATAAATACTAAACCTTAGTGTAAAATCATGAAACTTGATAGATGTACCAGCAAGCATCTAAGCTAAAGTTTTGATTAAGCAGTTTGGATTCTTGGATGACTTACATAATGTGTTTTGAAAAATGACAAATTAAATTGGCAGTTTCGAATACTACAGAAGGTGCATACTACTATGATACACTAATGGTTCAAGTTTCAACCCTAGAAGCTCTCTGTAACTCTATTTAAAATTCAAAAACAGAAAGGATTAATCTATTTATTGAGGCAGTTACATAAGTGTTTTTGAAAAAGTGTTTTAGCAGTTAATTAGCGTATTTTACAATGATTCTAAAAAAATTGGTTTACCATTTTTAGATTTTTCCTCGATTTACTAGGCATTTTACAAAGTTGGCTAGAAAAGATTAATTTAAATAGAAAATCAAAACATGGAAAAATAGGGGAGGCGGCGGTGGCTCGCCGGCGGTGAGCTCAATGGCGGTGAATTGGCGCCGTTGGCCACCACGGTTGTGCTCAGCGTGCCAAGGGGGTTCTAATGGAGGTAGCGCCAAGCGCCGGCGATGACCGGACGGTCACCAGCGTCGAGTTGCGGCGGAGGGGTTCAGTTGCCAGCGAAGCGCGCGGCGGAGGAGTGTAGTAGAGAATAAAAGATGATGTCTACGAGCTTCACCGTGATGAGTGGAGTTGATTTTTCGGGGTTGAAGGTCATGGGGACGGCCGAAAGATGGTCAGCGACGGCGAGCTTTCGGGCGGCGACAATGGCGACCGACGATGGCTAGCGGAGGACAGCGCTCGGCGGGGGACGGCTCTGGGCTATCTCCGACGAGCTCGCGGCAGCGCGGTAAAGCACGGCGGAGCTCACGACCATGTCCTACAGCTCCTACATGCTCTGGAGAGGACCGGCAACACCACAACAGGGACCAAAAGTCACCACAACGTCGTCGACGAGGAAGCGCGACGTGGCGGACGGCAGCGAGCTTGTGTTCCCGTCGAACGGATGGACTGGAGAAGGGCTTGGTGGACCAGGAGCTGCGTAAGGACGAGAGGAACACGTTAAACAAGGTTGGGAGCGGGGAAATCGACCGGAAAGTGGCGCTCACCGTGCAACCTTCATCGGGCGGCAATGGCGGCGGTGTTCCAAACGGAGGAGGAAGGAGGAAGGAGGGCGTGCGCTGTGAAGGAGGAAAAAGGAGTAAGGGAGGAGTGGGGAACCTCGTGTGCGACCTTTAAGACGCGGCAGGGAGGGGGAGAGAGAGGGGAGCGTCGTGGATTGGGGAGAACGGCGGCGGCAATGCCGTGCAGCAAAGGAGGAGTAGAGCACGGTCGAGTGAGAGAAGGAAGGAGAGAGAGAGGAGGAAGGAAGGAAGAGAGAGAAAGGAGGAGGATCCTGCGCGGATCCTTGCTGGTGTGATGGCACGGGAAAAGGCGTGCCGGCTAGTAGTTACCACGCTGTGCCGCTACGGTGTGCCGGATTGGCCACCGTGGCGGCGAGTGATTTGATTTGAATTTTTTTTCGAATTATTTCAAAACCCCAATCTAAATTCAAATTAAATTTTGAAAATATTTGTCGTCACTCAGCGAATTATTTGGAACAACTTTCGTTAAAGGATGAAGTTCTGGTTCTGCTTCTAAAAATTTGTGAATTTCCAACTAACTTCAAGTTTGTTTCAATTTTTAAGGGGTTTAAAACTTTTCCAAAAAATCTGATAAAATCTCCAAAATTCTAATAAAGTGAACTTAATTGCCATGTAAAAATATTTCTAGGGTCACATGAGACTTTTGAATGGATTTTGAAATGGGTGTTTGAATTGTTTCCTGTTAAGAATTGATTTTGGTACTGTGAGTGAAAACTCCTGATCAATTAAAAGTGTTCAGTAAGTTACCAAAATTTTTGTGAAGGCTAATGAAAGTGTTTAAAACATCTTTGCTTATTAACTTGAGTGTGACTTTATTCTTCTAAGTACAAGAATTAAATCCTAGGGTTTTAAAAGTTGTCGATGAATTCTGCAGTGACACCTCGGGTGTCACATTACTTCTTGTGTCAGCTTGGTTAAACGTGAGTATGGATCCCATTCAAGGAGTTGATCAATGCAATTTAGCATATTGAAAAAGGATTTATGAATATTTCCATACATATAAGCCGTTTGAGTCTGAGCGTTCAGAAAGCTCCTTAATGAACCGCTAGTGTGGTATACGACATGATGTGAATGTCTTTTGTGGACACGTGTCTAGAATTGAGTGCAGAAACCAAAATGGTGATTTTGTTGATAACAAGGTTAGATAGCAAGGAAAATTCAGTTTTTCATGTATGTCTTATTTGGTCAAGACTTGATTCTTATGTATGCTTTTCTGTCACAACTTATCAGGTTGCAAATGCATATGCATTGTTCAATGCTGAGGACCCGAAGAAAAGGAACTTTGTGTTCATGCATTCTTGGAAAATTTTAAAAGACAAGCCCAAGTGGATTAAAAGCAACCAGATTGATATGTCAAAACCAGCCAGCAATAAAAAGAGGAAAGCAACAACTAATTTAACTCCTGACACATCTGAAACTGTACCAGCCACTACTACTGCTGATGATGATCAACGGCCAGAAAGTGCTTTAGAGAGGCCTGCAGGAAAGAAAAAGGAGAAACAGAAATTACGGCAACATCGTTCAAACATTGAAGCTGTGGACTATCTTTTGGCAAAGAAGAAAGAAGTAGATGATGAGAAAAATTTGAAGAAACAAGAGAGATGCGACGAAGCCTTTGCACTGCAGGAAGAAAAGATCAAGCTGGAGAAACAAAGGATGAGCTGGAGAAAGAAAAATTTGAGTTCAAAAGAGATTTGGAAGAAGAGAGAATTTTGTCACTTGATTTGAGTATCATGTCCGACAAACAACAACGATATTATGAAGGACGTCAGAATGAGATCCTTGCAAGACGTTGGAATTGAAGCTAAGTATGAATTTCTATTCGTAGCTAGTTTTCCATATTAGGTTCTGTACTTATTACTTGCCAGAAAAAAAATTATCTTGTGAGGATCAGTTGAGCAACTAGAGTAGAGTCGACTCCCTAGGTCCAAACAGTTCCATGTTTCAATATTAAAGCAAAACGGTTCTAGTCTCATATTTATTGCATGATCCAAACCTAGAGATGGAAAATACTAAGTGCAAATGATAATAAAATCAGTACAAATCAGGGTAGTTTTGCCACAAATGCTCGATCAGGTGTGGCTAAAGCTGAGTGTGGGTTTCCTTGTTTTTGATGTTCTTGTAATTTTGGATGAAAGCATCCAGTTCAGGTGCACCATTGTGTGATACTATCACCTTTTCTCTCATTTCATCATAGTTGAAATCATTTTCATCATTGTACTCATCTCTCTCATCCTCAACAATTATGTTGTGCATAATTATGCAGGCCCTCCTAATATATGCAATGTTTTTTCATCCCACAAACGAGCTGACCCTCGCACAATAGCAAAGCGAGATTGCAGAACCCCAAATGCTCGTTCAACATCATTTCTACAATGTTCTTATGCCTTGGCAAAATATTCCTTTTATTACCTTGGGGCTCTGATATGGTCTTCACAAAAGTAGCCCATAAAGGATATATGCCATCTGCTATATAATAACCCATTGTGTAATTGTTCCGTTAATGTTGTAGTTAACTTGTGAACCTTCACCTCCAGCAAGTCGTGCAAATATAGGAGATCTTTGAAGCACGTTGATGTCATTGTGCGAACCAGGCATTCCAAAGAATGCATGTCAAATCCAAAGATGTTTAGAAGCAACTGCTTCCAGTATAATTGTAGGCTCCTTTTTATGCCCTCTATACATACCATGCCATGCAGTAGGACAATTTTCCAGCTCCAATGCATACAATCGATGGACCCAAGCATACCAGGAAAACCTCGGCTTGCACCAATTGCTAGTAATCTAGCGATATTGTGACAGACCCGACCAATTTACATTCAAGTTTACCAAGTTGACTCGCGGCCCAAGTATGGTATGCGAGAACTCAACCCGATAAAAGAGAATATAAACCCAGCAGTCCCCCGACATGCTTCTCAAGCAACGCCCAAGATCCAAACACGTCGGTAACATCACAGGTGATACATCACATCGGTCACATTAATTTAGTAACATTAATTTAAAATATCCTTACATACCAAGGTTCATCAGAAGTCTTAAAACTAACAAATTAAAGAGCGAAAGCAATTCTAAGGAATACGATAGTCGCAGCGGTTGCAGCAAGAAAACAGCAAAGGATTGCGATGTCCAGCCCACGAACATCGCAAATCACGATCACTCGAATGTCTTGACTACGCCTCGCCTCGTCGGCATCGGCGGGGACAAAGTAGCCAAAGACCAACTCATCCTCACCTGCAAAAACTTAAGCAACAAACGTTGAGTACGAAGGTACTCGCAAGTCTTACCCTGTTGTGGGAATTATTTCTCGACTCCAAGGATAATGCAATGAGGCTGTAGCAAGGTGAATGAGGTATAGGAATAGACTCGATTGCTTAAAGCAGAAACTAAGCATATGTGAATAAGCATAACATAAAAAGGACTCTTGCGGGCATGAACAACTACTATAACCCATGACCAAAGGTACCATGTAACCGCAAACCATGTATATACCATCATCCATGTTCCATTCAAACCATGGATACCAATACTCATATTCCAACTCCCAACATGTTATGTGACAACTCTACGATATTATCCAAAGGACACTGAGCTTGATCATAACCGTGACCGCGGCGGATTCGAACCGGTTTTACACCCTGCAGGGGAGTCCAACTGTACCCACACGACCGAGGACCATACGGCTCATGCAACCCGCTAAAGTTACACAAGGGGGTACTTACATCAACCTTTTCCACACTCATGCCCACACGGTTGGAAAATCCACACGGTGCTGAGTACCACGGCCTCGCAGGCACATGTGAGTCCCTCATCAAGTATCACGGCCTCGCAGGCACCCATGAATCCCTTGTTCCACACACCGTGCAATCATCGATCAAACGCTGGTACGCAGTGAGATACTCAGCTTGTCTTACCATTATATCGGACATGTGGTATGAATGAAAAGTGCTCAGGCCAAGAATAACACGGCCGGGTCCTAGGTCAACCCAGACGGGGCCTACGGCACACAAGACCTCCATGTCTTGCTGCACTCCTATTCCACCGTCTAGATTTTAGTTTTTAACACTTTCTAACTTTTACCAACATATGAACTTGCCACAAGCTCATAAGTAATCAAGGTGATTCCTATACATGCGAGTAGGACTTACCACTCGACTTCTACCGTGTTATCTAAGTAGGGCTAAGCATTTCATGACTCGAACAAAGACACTCTACCCAGCAAGGTGACGTATTCAACATCAAGGAGGGGTAACATGCAACAATGATAGGTTTTCCCGATGTTCCCACTATGCCCGACTTAATGCAGTCCTATACGTAAGCATCCGTATTAATCATTAAGTAATTACTTAGGGTAGCAATATGAGGTGCTTGCCTACAACGATGGCGGTGTTGTCTTCCTCAGCAGCTGGATCAACCTCTGGTGCTTCTCCCGTAGCAGCACCCACGTCACTCTCTCGCGGTTCATAAACTATAAAGTAAAAACGCATCGATAAGATGTATGCCATGATGCCATGATGCACAAATGATGCAATATGATGTAGAGAGGTAGCTAGTTTTACCGATTCCGGTTATGGGTTTCCCGGTTCCCGGGTTTCAGGTTCCGATATTGGGTGGCACACGGATGTCGTTTTCGAGAAAAATCCCAAAACACATCTCATGCACGGGCTTTACTAAGTGGCTTGGGTTACTACAAGACTAAGTTTGAGTGGTTTTGACTCGCGTTAACAGGAACACGAGCTCTCTGACTGTCGTTGCCCGTTTACGACATTGGGAAAAACCGTAACGGTAACGTAAAAGTCGTAACGACTTTTCCGGTGAAAATCAAAGTTAAGTTACAGGCATGAAACTATTTTTAGTTCAAATTAGGCTCTAAAATAAGACTTTTGGCTCTCGGTTGGGGTCAAGTTGAGCTTCTTTGAATTTACTAAACATCAAACAACATTCTGTTTTTCAAACTTATAAAATCAGAAACATGGACTAAAACTTATGGAAAAATCATGAAACTTTGTAGAAGTACAAGTGATCATCTAAACTAAAACTTTGGTTAAGGGTTTGGGCTTTTGGATGACGTTCCTACTGTACTTTAGAAAAGGACAAATAAACTAGGCATTTATGAATATTTCTAAAGACATACATGCACAAATGTTGATGAAAAATCTTGATAAAAATGCAGGAGATGCACAATGCTATGATACAATTATGGTTCAAAAATCAAGCCTAGAAACCTTGTGGAACTTCAACGAAAAATCAAAAACAGAAATAGTTTGATGAATTATTGAGAAAATTCCAAGGATGTTTTTGAAAAAGTGCTTTAATAGAAAATTTGTCTATTGTTCAAGGATCGAATAAAATTAGGTTTGGAATTTTTAGATTTTTCCACTGTTTTCTACACACTTTACAACTTCTGGCTAATTACTGGAAAATGGAACAATTGATGGAACAGGGTCACAGAACAGAGGAAACGGCAGGGGCAGTTGCTCCGGTGAGATTTCTCGCCGGAGAATAAGGTTAGAGGGGGAATTGAAGTGTCGTGGAGCATCACCTCGACTCAAAGCACTGATTTGTGGAGGATAATGGCCTCGGGGAAGAGGGAAGCAGGGCCGGCGACGGTGAGCTTGGGGCGGCGTCAATGGCGGCCGAGGTGGTGGCGCGTGGCGTTCTTGGTCAATGGTGATGAACTGTGGCCAAGATCTTGTCAATTGGGTGTGCAAGGACTAGAGGAAATAGCCATTGAAAGGAATTGAAAGAACGAGCTACCGTGGCGATGAATTTCGGGGAAAGGCGTCGACGGCGGTGCTCTCGGCCGAAGTGCACGGGCGGCGGTGTTCCGGTGAACTAGGGCCCAGGGGGGGGGGGGCGGGGGGGGGGGGCTTGATGGTTGGAGAGCAAAAGGAGGTGGAGGGGGACTTAGCCGGCAAGGTGGCGGGGCTCAGGAAGTACTGAGCTGTGCTGGCGTCGTGGAGCGGCGGTCGGCTATGGTGACGGCGGCAGAACAAAGCAAGGAAGAAGAAAGCTAGGGGAGCGGACGGTGCTCGGCTTTATACTCGAAGGAGAGGAGCCAAGTGGGGGAGAGAGAGCAGTGGCGCACGCGGTGGATTGGAGCAGAGGGCGGTGGCCGGTGATTGGCGCTAGGGGGCGGTGGCTTCGGCCGGAGGTAGCGTGCCGTGCGGAGGAAAGACCCTGCATCAGTGGAGAGAGGAAGGGAGGAGACAGGGGAGAAGCATTGGAGCAGTGGAGAAGATCTTTGGGGAGATCCTCTGCCAAGATGAAGTAATGGTGTGCAATGGGGAGGAGGTGGGCGGCGCTGCCCCGGGCTGCCAGCCACGGTAGTGGTCGGCTGAGGCGGTGGGTACTGTTCACGGTCAAGCTATTTCCAATTTTGATTTTTAATCATTCCAAAAGCTCCGTCTTAATTCAACAGAAAACCCTAGCTCCTGAGCTTAAGAATTTCGAAAAAATTTTGTGTGTACTAAAAAAATTATTTGCAACAACTTTGCTTAAAGGAAGATGCCCTGATTCAGCCTCTAACGATCTGTGAATTTTCAACTTAGTTTAATTTTGTTGTAATTTTAAAAGGGTTTAAAACTTTACCAAAAATTTTGATAAAATTTCTAAAATTCTATTTTAATGTGTAGTTAATTGTTATGGAAAACATTTCAGTAGTTCCATTAATAAAACAAAAGGTTCCTTGAAAGCACAACTAGGGTTATCAAATTCGACAAAACTCGTAACCCTGACCCAAAATGCAAAGCAGAAAAATGATCGAAATCAAATTCAAATCTAATGAGCCCATTATCAAAAGGACAAAAGTTGAAACTTTTGGGATGTGACATGTATCATGTTCATCAGGCAATCTCATGTACACCGGTCTAAATATCTCAATAACGGCCATGACAAACCTTCTCAAAGCTTATAGATCGGTGCTCTCACCAAGACGAATATACTCATCCGTAGAAGCAGCTGCTACTCCATAAGCTAATATCCAAAATGCCGCCACCACTCTCTGCAGAGAAGATAGTCCAAGGGTACCAGCTGCATTCCTCTTCTGCACAAAATAATCGTCATGCTCCTCGACAGCATTCATTATGCGCATAAAGACATGGCGCCTCATCCAAAACCTGTTACAGATACAACAATTAGACAAAATTGCATGTTAAAAATAAGTGCTTCAAAATTGTAGGAAACGTATGAATATGTGTCTAAAAAAGTCTGGACCAAAGGTAGGATTATCTGAGAAATAGTCTTTATAAAGGAGTAAGTGCCAGAATTGTCTTTCGCGATGCACTATAAGATGTCCCTCTATAGAACCAAGTCGTCCAGGTTAAATTATTTGTGCAACAGCACAAAATAGGTCATCTTCATCATCCGAAGAGGATGAATTAATCACTTCGTTCAATATAAATTGATTAAATTCATCATCTGAATCCATAGTTTACAACAATTCCACGCAAGGCGATGGCAACAAAGATCAATCAGCCCTATCGATCTCTTGGAGCTGCCAGCACTAGTGATCAATGTCATGCAGCGGCAGCACTCACCTTTGGTTGGCCGTGCGTCACACAAGAAACAAGGAAAACATACTACGTATATCACGCATGACACAAAGCCAAGAAGCAGGACACAATGCTAAGGAACAAACCATGTATATCACGTAGCACTCACACTTGATTCAGATGAGGTCACGGAGGACACAAGGAACCGAATATAAAGCAGGACAGACGAGCTCCACGTAGGATACAAGAAACCGAATACGTATATGAAGCAGTATACAACGGTAAGACTGAATCGGATCCGATCGCTGACGGATTGAGATGGAAAATTGCAGTAGAAAAACGCTCGGCCCAGGAGCTTGGGCTCAAGAAAATACCAGGCCCAACTGACGTGGACAGTTTCAAAACGGAAGTTTTGTAAATTTACAAAGGCTGTTGGATTCCACCACTTTTTGGTGGGGCATTTTATTTTAGAGAGGAGCCAAAAGCTGTATATTTAGAAAATAATATACAAAGACTGTCGAAGTTGCTCTAATGGACTAACTAATTGCTAGTTTTAGATCTTCTCTATAAAATAAAAACCCCCTTCAAAATCTTGTATAATCCAACATACTCTCCAAATATGATGTTTCATATTGAAAAAAACACACTTGATCTCATAAAATAAAGCACGGATGTTCCGCCTACGGTACAAAGTATTGAGAGGCCAATACCCCATAGATCGTATCGAGAGAGTGTTTACAGACCGATACTTCGTTGGAGAACCTCTGTTTCTGTCAATTTCTACTAAGACTCTAGAGGAAGTTAGAGTTGGGCCCCTATTACTATACTGCACTATAAATTATAGACTGTGCTTTTGTCATTGAAGATGAAAAGACTATTTAACTGCACTATAAATTGTAAAGTGTGCTTTTTTCTTTGAAGGTGAAAAGACTATTTATTGTTTGAGGAAACTTGGAAAAGTAGACTTCCTTCCCTTCTTTCACCTCGGCAGGGAAGCACGTCAGAGCGGGTCAGTACCAACTTGAACAGACCACAAGGAGTTGACACGTGGAAGCACGGCTAAACCAGCCTTACAGCAGCTTGTTCGAGCTCCTATGGGCCCCATATGCCCAAGTTTTCTTGGGTGGCTTAAGTGTGGGTCCTTTTTCTGGTTATGGAATGACTCATGGGTTTTATGATGGGTTTGTATGTGAAATGGGCCCTCCAAGTAAAATGTCTTTCTCACTTATTTTTTTATATTTCTTCTCAACTATATTAATAAATCACCTACATACAAATACTACCAAACACATGGAATAAATTAGTAATAAACCTATTTCTAAATTTGGTGTTATCGTTTTAATTGATTATGCCAATATTTGACGGTCAGGTTTGATATTTAAGGATCGTCAACACGTGGTTACAGCGACAAATGGTTCTAAGCTTCCAGAACATGAAATCAATTTCCCACGTAATGCCAAACCTGAAAGCGAAGAGATAAAAAACTCTCCGGCTCTAGATCTTTGATAATCATTGAAGGGCTAATTTGTATGCCCCAGGCTAACGAGATTTCACGAGGACTTGCGGTTGACCGAGTTTGAGTTGGAGTCCATAGGACTGCACGGGAACTTGTGGTTGACTGAGTTGGACTCCTTACAACTTCACGGCACTGCAAGAAATCCTTTAATCCATGACGGATCATAATTGTCATAGATTACTCAAAAATTGTCATTAACAAGCGTCTCTGAAGTTTTTGTTATCCTCGTGTATTGCACGTCACAAATTAACTGTAGTGACGTTTCTACTAAACCTGTCATAGATCAATTTAATTCATGAAAATTTAACCATCATAAAATAGCCTCGAGCTCACTCAACCTAGTCGAAGGCTGATGTTACTGACAAAAAAAAGAAAACGTCACAGATTTGATAATGACATGGCAAGTCTGCCAACATAGACAATTAGACCTTCATAATGCGCATCTATACTTATATTATAAGCACAATCCACTCAAGCAATTCTCTCAATCCACAGCGAGCCACGTCACCCTAATTCTTTTTCACCATTGGATCAGTACCTTATGTTCATATATATCCGTCCATTCTCCAGCTAAAACGGTCGCACTACAACAGCAGTTCTCCCTCAATTAATTTCTTCCAGCCCCGTACTCCATCCTCACCGTGCTATAATTTCTCCACTCCTGGTGCTCCACCACCATCAAAGCTATTACCGTTTAAGGCTATTAACAAGCATAAATGAGCAATCTCAAGGGTCTTCAATTAAGAGTTTTCTATTTCTCTTCCCGTTCCAGTTAAATTCATCTCCCATGATATCCACTCTACCAATGGCCCTTTAACATTGTAGCAACTAAAAGTCACCAATAATTAAGTTAATTGTCGCAAGCCCGTCCAATAAACTCGTATGGTTGCTCATTCAGGATCATTTGGGATGTCACTTGGCGAAGCAAGCGACCAAACAGTACAAGAATTAACGAGGACACGCAAATACGATTAAAGTGTGCATTAGGTCTGAAGGTTACATTATTTGATTCAGAGATTTAAAGTGCGGAAACGTAGTTTTGAAAACAAGCATGGGACAGCGGAAACTAATAATTTACAACTCGACGATACAATTAAGCACGCCAGCCCTAGGGTGTAATCTTCACGGGCCGGAGAAGCGGGAACCCACTCGAAGGTCCACACCGAGGGTGCTTCCCCTTCCCAACCACCAAAGCCAAACGAGCCAAAGTTAGAAGAATCACCTGCAAAACAATTGATCCACAAACCCTGAGCAACTAATACTCAGCAAGACGTACCCGTCAATATGGCCATCTAATGACCGACTTCTAAAATGCAGGGAGTATTTGTGGAAGTTGACCTGACATTACGAAAACAGCCATTAGTTGTCTTTTCCATTTTTAGCCAAGTTAACAGGATTCGCTATTAACAAACTAAGTGTGTCACTATACTAAACAAACAAGAATTCAGCACGACAATTCAGGGATAATAGCCATTTTCAGTACACGGCTGCTTATTACATATCGATGCGGCAGAAGGGAGCAAGTGATACTCTTAACCATGAGAACGGCAATTATAATTGAGTTACATCCTGCAGGAGAAATCCGAATGACACGATACGTGCACACTCGAATAAGTCACACGTGGCTACCTTTCGCAACATCGTGACAGAGTTGGCCCAACATCTATCTCTCCAAGGACATGGTCCTCCAGGCGATGCCCTACATCCCTGTACGGCCCCAAGCCTTTCCCACTAGCACGAGTCCAAGAAACAAAATGCGAATTCATCCACCCTGACGGTGCATTCACCCGAAAAGAGAGATGACCAATTGTCCAACAAAACACAATGAGCTACGTCGGTTTCCCGGTCCCATTTATCAGTATGCATTCGTTACACAACTCAAACTTGACTAATGCAACCGCACCCGATAAAGTTTCAAGTTTTATTCAATCGTTAACTCCCATTACTCGAAATTGCTTCTTTCAGCAAACATGAGTAGTCTCCCTATTACTCATATTCTACCGTTTCATATCCTTAATGCTTAGCATTCTATCGTGATGGCCCTAATAACGACATCTCATAGGAAAACCTACCAAGTCATGCAACTAGATTTTATGGCAATTTCCTCGAAATTTAATGCACAAGCAAATCCTACGCACCTAGTGTTAAACAGAAATTTTATAAAACATAGGTGTGCACCGGAGCTTGCCTTGGTCTGCAGAGAAGTCAGCACACTCAAGAGAGAAGTTAGTTCTTGCTGGTGCCTCCTCCTAAATCATGTTCTCTGTCGGAAACTCCGGATCGGTCCCTATATGATGAAGATGCAATTTGTAAAATGGTGATGGTCAAGACTTAGTAGAATAAAGGGTTGTTCCTCCATTAACATAATGTGGGTGAATAAGAGTGCTCAAGACATTTTTAATACTGTTAACCTTTATTAAGTTAATTTGAAGTATTCCCTTCCTAATAAAATTAGAGGTGCTTTAGTCATTTTTATAGTGGGTGCAAGAAAAATGTAAATTCCCCAACTCTATGATGTTTTTGTACAATGAAATTTTTATGCAAAGGCAACAATGAGTTCAGGAACATTTGTACCAAATTTGGTGATTTTTCCTAAAAAGATTAAAAAGATATTAATAATTGAATTCATGTATAGATTTTAAGCAACATTTAATGGAACAAAGAGTTAGACATGTCAAGGTAATTTGTAACTTTTTGTGCTGTCAAGTTGTGCTAAAAGAGGCCTTTTGACCAAAAATCAAGATTTTTAGATGGTTAAATTAATTATAAAAATTTCATGATAGTTTTACTTCTAAGATTTATTGTGCCCAAATAGTTGATTATCATAAAGGTTTGAATGCTCCAGGTGATATATCTGACCACAAGGAATCCAACAAATTTTATTTTGCATTTTTCTGAGCAATATTCTATTTTTGGTGAATTTTACAAATTCTAGGTAATTTTCTGGTAAATGAATAATGTTTGAACTGAGCCGGGCCCGCTTGTCAGCAGCACAGAACAGGGGAGGGCGGCGCACCGGCTGCGCTCGACGGCGATTCTCACCGGAGAGACGCCGGCGGCGGCCACCGAGAGGCGCGCTGCGCTCTGCACGACACGGGGAGCCAAATTGACCAAGATGGGGTGGCATGGCTCACCGGAGTGCAGTCGGCGGCGGTCGGCGGTGAAGTCGACGATGGCGGGCGGCGTTCCGATTGCTTGGTGGCCGGGGAGGTGTGATGAGGGACGGCATGACCTACGGGGAAGTGCGACGGAGCTCTCGGGCAGGGTTACCAACCGGGGCAACGGCCGGAGCTAGGTCGGCGTTGGCGAGGTGGCGGTGCAGGAGCGCTCCGGTGGCGGCGTAACCGTTCTGGCAAAGCTGTTCCATGGTGCTCGACGAGGTCAAGAGAAATAGAGAGAGATCTCCGGGAGGATCTCGCCGGCAAGAGGAATTTACTTAAAACTCACCGGCGACGAGGTTTGATCGTGGACGGCAATGGCGGTCGCGGCGGTGCTCCGAGAGTAATTCGCTGGTGTTGGCTAAGGTTTCGGCTCGAGAAAGAGGAAAATGGATTTGGGAGAGAGAGAGAGAGGGAGAGGTGGTGCGTGGGCTAGAGGGGTCGGCTAGGGCGGAGGGCGGCAGAACGACCGGTCGGCATCGGAAGCTCGCCTGGCAGCCATGGCGGCGGGGGTGGAAGGAAGAAAAAAGAAGAGTGGAAGGGAGGAAGAGGAATTGAGCCCGTGGTTGAAAGAAAGAAGATGAGGCACACGGGAGTGGTTGATGACACGACCCGCCCAGAAAACATCGTCTCGGGACGGATCTGGTCAGTCGTTAAGCCAAGATCTTGTTTGGCAACGCTCGGCGAAACGAGCGTACACACGATACAACGCAGGCAGGGATAAACAGTAATAATTTACAAGAAGAGAAAACTTAATACATCATTGGTTCATAAACTTGAAGTTGAATATCACATTGTTCAGAGTACGCAACAGTTTCGAGAGCGATAACAGCGGAAGACTAGAACGATTACAACTCCGACACTCGGACTTAAGCAAAAGCACGCGTCGTGCCCACGGGCGTCATGCTACTAGCCACTTCAACAATCACTGCGGCGACTCGCACAACTCCCATTGGAGGTTCCCAAACTTGGGGAGAGGCTCCTCCCAATGGAAGCTACCTGCTGGTTCCTGCATGACGGCGCCTGAAAACCACAAAACGCTAACGCGTGAGCTTCTAAGAAGCTCAGCAAGACTTACCCGACAAAAAGGCTGACTACAGCCGACTCCTAGACATGAAGGCTGACTCGGGAGGGTTTACTTGCAAAAGGACTCGCAAGCCTATACTACTCTTGTCAAGTTTTAGCATCAGATTAAGTGATTAGAAAATAAATTTAGTTAGCACTGAGCTAAACAAACATAACAGAATCAACAATAGCAATATTAATATTCATAATTCATTCTCAAGGTGTCTCAACCTATTTACTAAAATGTGGTGCGTTTTACGAGCATGCTCACTAACTGGGAGCGATAGCGGTTCGAAACGATTTTATACACTGTAGGGGAAAACCTGATCGTACGACACGTGCGTGTCCCAGACTCGCACGCGGCAACCGTTCACACCAGCTCCTACAACGTCAATTCCCTCCTACGCCTGCCTTAGCAGCGCCGCATCCCACCAGACAACACGTCCCAGACGGTTTCTGTGGAGTTCCCACGCTGCCCACCCCAGATCTCCTCCTATTCAGACACCGTAGGGTAGGTTCAACGTTGTAATCACTAGGCTACGTAGGTTTACTGGGGCCCATAACACCCAGCATACGATCAGTACGTTCAACACTCGATCAGTCTCGGACCACACGGATCAGACAAGTCTACGGTCACCCTGGACCCAGTCCAGTCGCCGACCTACTTTGTATCCTGTCCGACCCTCAAACTTTTATCTTTCTTACTGATTTACAATAGTGTGGTCCATCTCATAAAATAGATTCATTCACAACCTATCCTTTCGCGAGCAGCGTCTACTCTGCTCGACTTCTACCGACAATACCTACTAAGCATAGCAGACTCGGGGGGTATCTATACCAACTACCGTTAGGGTTTTCCTATGGAAACAATGCATCTATGGTTTTCAATCAACTCCTAGTACTTAATGCACAAACAAGACACTTAGTCATAAAAGGAAAATTTAAACAACGGTTGTGCACCGGGGCTTGCCTGGTTCTTCGGTGTTGTTGCAGACTTCTTCGGCGGGGGTCGAAGAACTTGGATCGGCAACTACCTCGTTAGCGTCAGAATCTACATGATGCAGTAGGATTATGATAAGTTTAATGAAAAAATAAACTTATGGTTATTATCAATAACACCTAGGGTTTAGATTGGCGACGCCTAGAATTAGGGTTAACCCTAATTACTCGACGCCGTCGATTAAATTCAATTCTTAATCTGTGAATGGTGTTTAAAGAAGTCTATTAAACTCCCATGAGATGACTTTTAGTTGGCATGTTCATCAACTTCAACTTTAGTTAAGTTAATGCGACACTTTTCATCGGTTAATATTATTTAATTACTTCGGCTATTAAACTAGGGTTAAAATAAAAATTTTAATTCTTTCTCAAGATTATTTTTATTTGGTATTACTCCCTAGAATAAGCATTTTGGGCTTTGGTTGGGGCCTAGATGAATTTTCTATATTTTATAAAAATTCATCAAATTTCCTGTTTTTAAATCTTGTAAAATCAGAAAGCACTAGTAAACATTAGAATAAAATTATGAAAAATTTTTGCGAGCATTTCTGAGCACCAGATCTAAAACTTTGCTTTTGGGTCTAACCTTATAAATGACTTTTACAATGTACCTTAGAAAATGGTATTTAAACTAGGCAGATTGAGGTTATTTAATAGGGTTAGATGCCATTTCGTGCTCCTAAAATCTTCATAAAATTCCAGAGGATGTATAGTACCATGGTTTGTTTGTGGATCAAAGGTTAGCCCTAGCATTGCTCTATAATGCAATTTAGAATTCAAAAACAGAAAGGAGTTTTTCTAATTAATTCTGCAAATTCTTGGTCATTTGTTAAAAAGTGCTTTAACATAAAATTAGTACTTTTCATGAGGTTTCTAATAAATTTTGGTTTGGCATTTTTGGATCTTCCTGTGATTTTCTAGGGTTTTTAGAAAACAGAGCAATAATCTGAAAAATAATTAGAAAAAGGAAAAACAGGGCACAGTCTCCGACGAGCTCCGGCGGCCAATTCCCGACGATGGGGTGGTCGCCGGCCGTCGAACCTTGGCTTTTCATGATCCACACGACATGACGAAGCTCGGCAACATGGTATTCATCAAGGTTGGGCACGGCAGAGGGGGTCTCACCGTGGGGGTGCCTCGGGGCGGCGGCGATCGATGAAATTCCGGCGAGGTGGCTCGCCGTCGGAGGATTGGAAGGTGCTGTGAGCTTCACGAGGTGGAGAGGAGCTGGTTTGGTGAGTGAATTCGATTGAAATTGATCGGAGGTAGGGTTTCACCTTGGAGGCGGCGGCAATGGAGTCGGTGGGCGGCGGCCGGGGCAGAGAAGAGGGTGCTTCGCGCGTGGGAAGCCGGGGAGCTCGCGCGCCATTTATAGACGGGCCGGGGGTAGGGAGAAGGTAGGGGACAGGGGGGGTCGGCATGGCGGCAACGGTCGGCGGCGTCGGGCGGCTCGGGCGACGGCAGAGAAAAAGAGAGAGGGAGGAAGAGGGAGAGAGCGAGGGGGGTGAGGAGGTAGGGGGGGGTCGGCTGGCAATGAAGGCGACGTGGGGGAGCATGCGGCCGTGTCGGACGGGGCGTGGCCGGGCGGCTGCGCGCCCCTGTTGTCGGGCGGGCGGGCACTGTAGCCCGCCCGGCAACAGTTTTATATATTTTTTTTTCTTTTTCATTAAGGCTGGAAAGGAATGCAATGAATTGACACTCTTCCCGAGCTTGAACAATTTCGAAAATTTTTGTACAAGCTCAGGAATTTATTTGGAACACTTTTCAATTAAGGTTCAAGTCATGATTTGGCCTCTAAAAATTCTTGAATTTCTAGGTTGATTATAGCTTCTATGAATTTTTAAGAGGTCTAAATCTTTTCCACAAATGTTGAATAATTTCCCAAAATTCTGTTTTGAAGTGTACTTAATTGTTATGTAAAAATATAGCTAGGGTTCTGTGGAAGTTTTGATGGTCAGGAGTTAGGGTTTGAATTTCTTCCTGTTAACGAGATTTCGACACTGTTAGTTGAGATTTCTCCGGACTTTGCTAAAATGCTCTGTTGTTTGTCAAACTTTTCGTAGTGTCTCCTTAAAGCATCTTAGACAATATTTCTTTTTATTTCCACGATTGAATTTGTTTTAAGGTGAGTCAAATTATGAATTAGGGTTTACTGTTGTCGACTTTTTGTCCTGATGACACCTAGGGTGTCACAGCCCTCCCCCCTAAAAGAAATCGCGTCCCGAGATTTAAGGAGAGGGTTAGGATAGGCATAGGTACCTAGGGGTTTGGGAGTAGCTCGGGGTAGTTTGACTGAAGAAATTCTGCAGATTCCCATGTGGCTTCATCTTCCGTGTAGTTGCTCCACCGAACCTTGTAAAATTTGAGTGTCCGTCTTCTTGTAACTCGTTCTTTCTCATCCAGTATCCGGATTGGACGCTCTGGGTAGGTTAGGTCTGGTTGCAACTCTTCTACTTCTTGAACCACTTGGTCTACTGGTGCCTTCAGACTCTTCTTCAATTGGGAGACATGGAATACGTTATGTACTCCTGATAATCTTTCTGGCAGTTCCACTTGATACGCCACTGGTCCGCACTTGGCTGTGATAGGGTATGGACCTATGTACCGAGGTGCTAACTTGCCTCTGATCCCGAACCATTGAACTCCCTTTATTGGCGAGACTCGTAGGTAGACGTAGTCTCCTACCTCAAAGGTTAATGGTCTACGCCTTTTATCTGCATAGCTTTTCTGTCTTGACTTGGCGGCCTTCAGATTGGCTTGTATAACCCATACCTTTTCTTCAGCCTGCTGTACCAGGTCTGGTCCCAATACAACTCTCTCGCCTGCTTCTGACCAGTTGAGTGGGGTTCGGCAACTACGGCCGTAAAGTGCTTCAAAAGGGGACATCTGGATGCTGGCTTGGTAGCTGTTGTTGTATGAGAACTCCGCCAGTGATAGATAGGTGTCCCATCCTTTTCCGTACTCCAAAACACAAGCTCGGAGCATGTCTTCAAGTATTTGGTTCACTCTTTCCGTCTGACCATCAGTCTGAGGGTGGTAGGCTGAGCTGTGGATTAGCCTGGTTCCTAGTGACTCGTGGAGTTGTTTTCAAAATCGACCGATGAATTAGGTGCCTCGGTCGGAGATGATCGTCTTGGACACTCCATGTAGACAGACTATCCGATCAATGTACAGCTGTGCATACTTCTTCATGGTGTATCTGGTTGAGACAGGAATGAAGTGGGCCGTCTTTGTTAAACGATCTACTATAACCCAAATTGAATCCAGCTTCTGAGCTGTCATGGGCAGTCCAACAATGAAGTCCATACTTATGTCTTCCCACTTCCACGACGGAACGCTCAAAGGTTGCGACAACCCTGCGCCTTTTAGATGGTCGGCCTTTACTCTGCGGTAGGTGTCACATTCCGCTACATACCGAGCGATTTCTCTTTTCATCCTTGTCCACCAAAACTTCTTTCGCAGGTCCTGATACATCTTGTTACTGCCAGGGTGAATTGAGTACTTAGATAAATGAGCTTCATCCATAATCTTCCTTCGGAGCTCGTGATCCTTTGACACTACCAATCTGTTCTTGAACCACAAAACTCCTTCTTCGTCCTCACGGAAGCACTGCATCTTCTTTTTTTGTAGTCCCAATCTGATCTTTTCCATGCCCTTATCAAGCTTCTGGGCCTTGGCTACCTCATATCTAAGTGTTGGTACTAAGGCGAGGTTGTAGAGTGCTCCGTGGGGTAGAATCCTTACGGCTGGTTCTAATTTTTCGGTTGTAACTCCCCGATCCAAGTAGTGACAATGGGCGTTTCTGCTCAACGCGTCTGCAACCACGTTGGCCTTGCCCGGATGGTAGTGGATCTCTATCTCGTAGTCCTTGATTAATTCTAGCCATCTTCGTTGCCTCATGTTCAACTCGTTCTGGGTGAAGATGTACTTGAGACTCTTGTGGTCGGTGTAGAGGTGTACTAGGTTTCCCAATAAGTAATGCCTCCACACCTTCAGAGCTAATACCACGGCTGCCAATTCCAAGTCGTGTGTGGGGTAATTCAACTCATGCTTACGGAGTTGTCTGGAAGCATAAGCAATCACCCGTCCTTCTTGCATCAACACACAACCGAGTCCAGTGCCCGACGCATCACAATACACGTCGAAGGGCTTGCTCAAATCCGGTTGGGCTAGTACTGGTGCTTTGGTCAAGTGCTTCTTCAAAGTCTGAAAGGCTTCTTTGCACTTTTCTATCCACTTGGAACTTTTGATCCTTCTTGAGTAGATCTGTGATAGGCCTGGCAATCTTGGAGAAGTTGGGAATGAAACGGCGGTAGTATCCCGCTAATCCCAAGAAACTCCGCACCTTGTGGACTGTTGTGGGTGGAATCCTCAATGCCTATCTCCGCGATCCCATGCTCGATCGTGTTGGCGTCTATCTGCATCACAGAGATGAACAATATTTTATCCATCAGAAGCCACATGTTGACACATAGTTCAAAACATGCTAAATCTTCCGATACGTAAAATATTTTTCCCTGAGTAAAAAGGTGATCCAAATCGGTCACTGAGGATGCTAACTAGCGACAGCCGGTTTGTCCAAGGTGCTTTACCATCTAAGTTGACCCGTCAAGGAGACAATCTTCTCATCGAGGAAGGTATTGTAAAAGGCTCAATGGTGTACAAGGTTTTACTCCAACTCGGTTGATTCCACGCAATCACTAAGGGAGGAAAGGTATCCAGGTTGACTTCTTAAATTTTGTTGGTGTTACAGCCATTATTGATGGAATTTTTGCTCCTGGATGGTTTTAGTATAAGTTTGAAGGATTTTAACATTTCTCCATGCAATGCAATCTTACATCGGCTTATACGTCCTCACAAAGTAAAAAGAATACGCATAGGCGGTGGCAGAATCCCACTCAAGTTAGCCGTTACTACACGTTTCTTACGATATCGCGGTTAGCGTACCTGCAGAAGATGACATCACAGGCAGTGCAATATAATATATATCAAAAAGTAAAAACAACAACCCATATCATTGCCATATGGGTCGCCCCGAGTAGGTCACGTACGGGGATCACGTGTCCGACCTTCCCTGCGCGGCGACAGACTGCACTTTACCTCAGGCAGCGGAGGTATGAGAGTGTTCCGTAAAACCGAAGCCGTGAGGAACAAACTCATTTCTTGTGTGCCAAAGACACAAGACTCCACTGTTGCGAAGGTCTGCATTCGCAACAGGTCCGTAACCCACACCTCGTACGGTAGAGGGCCGCTTCTGTCCCTAAACGGCAAGGGGGCGTACTATGTTACAGCGAACATAATACCTCCTTCCATACCATCATGGTATAGAACGCTACTGTTGCGGATGCAACAGGGATTTCTCGACCTTTCACCGCAGTCGAGCGGCGTACCTTACCTTGCTTACCTGAGCGTAGGTGTGTCGTTACAGAAAAGTAAATCTAAACTGGGTTTAGTTAGCTCCTACACTAGGTTAGCTTGCCACCTGATAATCTATTAACTAATAGGGCGCGTACCTCACTCGCACGTAAATTTTAGAAAATATGCCTTAAACATGGTATCGTTTCCCAACACGGCTCTGATACCAAAGCTGACACGACCCGCCCAGAAAACATCGTCTCGGGACGGATCTGGTCAGTCGTTAAGCCAAGATCTTGTTGGGCAACGCTCGGCGAAACGAGCGTACACACGATACAACGCAGGCAGGGATAAACAGTATAATTTACAAGAAGAGAAAACTTAATACATCATTGGTTCATAAACTTGAAGTTGAATATTACATTGTTCAGAATATGCAACAGTTTCGAGAACGATAACAGCGGAAGACTAGAACGATTACAACTCCGACACTCGGACTTAAGCAAAAGCACGCGCCGTGCCCACGGGCGTCATGCTACTAGCCACTTCAACAATCACTGCGGCGACTCGCACAACTCCCATTGAAGGTTCCCAAACTCGGGGAGAGGCTCCTCCCAATGGAAGCTACCTGCTGGTTCCTGCATGACGGCGCCTGAAAACCACAAAACACTAACGCATGAGCTTCTAAGAACCTCAGCAAGACTTACCCGACAAAAAGGCTGACTACAGCCGACTCCTAGACATGAAGGCTGACTCGGGAGGGTTTACTTGCAAAAGGACTCGCAAGCCTATACTACTCTTATCAAGTTTTAGCATCAGATTAAGTGATTAGAAAATAAATTTAGTTAGCACTGAGCTAAACAAACATAACAGCATCAACAATAGCAATATTAATATTCATAATTTATTCTCAAGGTGTCTCAACCTATTTACTAAAATGTGGTGTGTTTCACGAGCATGCTCACTAACTGGGAACGACAGCGGTTCGAAACGATTTTATACCCTGCAGGGGAAAACCTGATCGTACGACACGTGCGTGTCCCAGACTCGCACGTGGCAACCGTTCACACCAGCTCCTGCAACGTCAATTCCCTCCTACGCCTGCCTTAGCAGCGCCGCATCCCACCAGACAACACGTCCCAGACGGTTTCTGTGGAGTTCCCACGCTGCCCACCCCAGATCTCCTCCTAGTCAGACACCGTAGGGCAGGTGCCACGTTGCAATCACTAGGCTACGTAGGTTTACTAGGGCCCGTAACACCCAGCATACGATCAGTACGTTCAACACTCGATCAGTCTCGGACCACACGGATCAGACAAGTCTACGGTCACCCTGGACCCAGTCCAGTCGCCGACCTACTTTGTATCCTGTCTGACCCTCAAACTTTTATCTTTCTTACTGAATAGTGTGGTCCATCTCATAAAATAGATTCATTCCACAACCTATCCTTTTGCGAGCAGCGTCTACTCTGCTCGACTTCTACCGACAATACCTACTAAGCATAGCAGACTAAGGGGGTATCTATACCAACTACCGTTAGGGTTTTCCTATGGAAACAATGCAACTATGGTTTTCAATCAACTCCTAGTACTTAATGCACAAACAAGACACACTTAGTCATAAAAGGAAAATTTAAACAACGGTTGTGCATCGGGGCTTGCCTGGTTCTTCGGTGTTATTGCAGACTTCTTCGGCAGGGGTCGAAGAACTTGGATCGGCAACTACCTCGTTAGCGTCAGAATCTACATGATGCAGTAGGATTATGATAAGTTTAATGAAAAAATAAACTTATGGTTATTATCAATAACACCTAGGGTTTAGATTGGCGACGCCTAGAATTAGGGTTAACCCTAATTACTCGACGCCGTCGATTAAATTCAATTCTTAATCTGTGAATGGTGTTTAAAGAAGTCTATTAAACTCCCATGAGGTGACTTTTAGTTGGCATGTTGATTAACTTCAACTTTAGTTAAGTTAATGCGACACTTTTCATCGGTTAATATTATTTAATTACTTCGGCTATTAAACTAGGGTTAAAATAAAAATTTTAATTCTTTCTCAAGATTATTTTTATTTGGTATTACTCCCTGGAATAAGCATTTTGGGCTTTGGTTGGGGCCTAGATGAATTTTCTATATTTTATAAAAATTCATCAAATTTCCTGTTTTTAAATCTTGTAAAATCAGAAAGCACTAGTAAACATTAGAATAAAATTATGAAACTTTTTCGTGAGCATTTCTGAGCACCAGATCTAAAACTTTGCTTTTGGGTCTAACCTTATAAATGACTTTTACAATGTACCTTAGAAAATAGTATTTGAACTAGGCAGATTGAGGTTATTTAATAGGGTTAGATGCCATTTCGTGCTCCTAAAATCTTCATAAAATTCCAGAGGATGTGTAGTACCATGGTGTGTTTGTGGATCAAAGGTTAGCCCTAGAATTGCTCTATAATGCAATTTAGAATTCAAAAACCGAAAGGAGTGTTTCTAATTAATTCTGCAAATGCTTGGTCATTTGTTAAAAAGTGCTTTAACAGAAAATTAGTACTTTTCATGAGGTTTCTAATAAAGTTTGGTTTGGCATTTTTGGATCTTCCTATGATTTTCTAGGGTTTTTAGAAGACAGAGCAATAATCTGGAAAATAATTAGAAAAAGGAAAAACAGGGCACAGTCTCCGACGAGCTCCGGCGGCCAATTCCCGACGATGGGGTGGTCGCCGGCCGTCGAACCTTGGCTTTTCATGATCCACACGACATGAGGAAGCTCGGCAACATGGTATTCATCAAGGTTGGGCACGGCAGAGGGGGTCTCACCGTGGGGGTGCCTCGGGGCGGCGGCGATCGATGAAATTCCGGCGAGGTGGCTCGCCGTCGGAGGATTGGAAGGTGCTGTGAGCTTCACCAGGTGGAGAGGAGCTGGTTTGGTGAGTGAATTCGATTGAAATTGATCGGAGGTAGGGTTTCACCTTGGAGGCGGCGGCAATGGAGTCGGTGGACGGCGGCCGGGGCAGAGAAGAGGGTGCTTCGCGCGTGGGAGGAAGAAAAATGGAGAGGGGGAAGCCGGGGAGCTCGCGCGCCATTTATAGACGGGCCGGGGGTAGGGAGAAGGTAGGGGACAGGGGGGGGTCGGCATGGCGGCAACGGTCGGCGGCGTCGGGCGGCTCGGGCGAGGGCAGAGAAAAAGAGAGAGGGAGGAAGAGGGAGAGAGCGAGGGGGGTGAGGAGGTAGGGGGGGGGGCCGGCCGGCAATGAAGGCGAGGTGGGGGAGCATGCGGCCGTGTCGGACGGGGCGTGGCCGGGCGGCTGCGCACCCCTGTTGTCGGGCGGGCGGGCACTGTAGCCCGCCCGGCAACAATTTTATATATTTTTTTCTTTTTTATTAAGGCTGGAAAGGAATGCAATGAATTGACACTCTTCCCAAGCTCGAAAAATTTTGAAAATTTTTTTACAAGCTCAGGAATTTGTTTGGAACACTTCTCATTTAAGGTTTAAGTCATGATTTGGCCTCTAAAAATTCTTGAATTTCTAGGTTGATTATAGATTCTGTGAATTTTTAAGAGGTCTAAATCTTTTCCAAAAATCTTGAATAATTTCCCAAAATTCTATTTTGAAGTGTACTTAATTTTTATGTAAAAATATAGCTAGGGTTCTGTGGAAGTTTTGATGGTCAAGAGTTAGGGTTTGAATTTCTTTCTGTTAACGAGATTTCGACACTGTTAGTTGAGATTTCTCCGGACTTTGCTAAAATGCTCTGTTGTTTGTCAAACTTTTCGTAGTGTCTCCTTAAAGCATCTTAGACAATATTTCTTTTTATTTCCACGATTGAATTTGCTTTAAGGTGAGTGAAATTATGAATTAGGGTTTACTGTTGTCGACTTTTTGTCCTGGTGACACCTGGGGTGTCACAGTTGGCATGCGCACGCTCGGTGATGATGGTCGGCAGAAGCACGCCAGTACGGCGGTAGCTTGCCAGACGACGGCAGCAGCGGCGCGCGCGGGGAAAATTTATGGCGCACGTCGCCTTACTGTTGCCTTGCTCGCTAGGGCGCTCAGCGATAGGGCGGCACGCTGTGGAGATGGGCGACAATGGCAGCGCGACGCGTCAGCAGAGCAAGGACGATACAGTCGTGCGGGAACAGTGCCGTGTCGGCCGGCGCCAGCAGAGGGAAAAGAAAGGGAGGAAGGAGAGAAGGAGAGAAAAGAAGAAAAGAGAGAGAGGGATAATTAAATTGACATTTTTGGAAAATATCCTCCCCAAGGCAAAAGTGAATAAATTTGAATTTCCATTGCTTGTGGACTCCACTAAAAAGATGAAAATGGTGTGAATTGAAAAGAAGGTTAACTTTGAATTTGAATTTGTCGTTTTGAAAATTTTTGAATTCTTTATAATCCATTAGGTCTCATTACCTATCCATTTACTTCCCTCGACACAATTAGGTTTCGATTAGGTTAGCTTTGGAATTTGACCTTAAACCACTATTAGTGTTCTTTCCTCCGGTTACGTGAAAGATTAGCGCGCGCCTTTCGATTTAACATCCAATTAAACCAATTAACAAAGGAAAAAGAAACTTTTCTAGTTAATCTTAATTGGTAAATTGGCTATCATTATTGTGTTTCCACTAACTCAATTGAATACACAGGGAACTTTCTAGCTCTCTATTTCAGCACCACGAGACTTGTTAATTATTTCATTAGCTAGGGTTATCTTGGAGATGTCACATTAATGGTGCTAACGGAATTGACATTATTATATTCCCGAACTTCTTGATGGTACTAATTACCTTGGTATTTCTATATTTTTTAAATCTGACAAGTTTCCCATACCATTGATGCTTAATAACTGTATTAGGGCATTAAAATCTCTAGCCATTAGCTTTTTATCTCCCAAAATCCGGACCTATATAAAGTCACACAGGCATTCCAAATCTCCTATATTACATTCCACTACACATGTGCACCTTCTGGTCGTATGGATTCTCCCTGCCTTAAAATATTCTACATGTCAATAGCTATTAATTTTTTATATTCTTAACTGCAGGATGGATTGCCATTTTTATTCATATATGGTCCATGCATGTCGAGCTGATGTTTCAGTATTTTGTGTGCTATTGGCTCATATTTTTATTGTTCTCTTTTTTTTCTAGGTAATTTGGTGCTAATTTCAACTCAAAATTTGGTTCCATCTTAGAGTTTTGCCCCACGATCATCTATGATCTATACGATGCTAGAATTCTTATTCGTTGTTAATGTATATGTTATGATTCATCACCTTAAAGGTCATGCCACCTTTCTATTTTTATTTTTTATCATTATAGTTTTCATTTCATGGGTGGTGTTATTTTCATTTGAAGTTGATTGTTGTTCTTAAATGTCCCGCGGCAAATCGCAAGAAATCACCTAGTTTTTCTAATGAAATTGTATTGGGCTTGGCCCACTAATTCCAGCAGATTTTAAATTCTATTATATTTCAAGCACAGTAATTTATAGGAAAAAGTCTATTTTGACCTCTCAACTATCACCAAAGTACAAAATCAGGTATCCTAAGTCCCTCAACTCTTGAAACCGTTTATTTTTTATCCTTAGAGCGGTTTTGAAGGTAGTTTAGGCTGATATGACATACGCATGGCAGCCGACCCCACTTGTCATACACACGTCATAATTTTCATAATTTTCTTCTGCTCTCTCCCCCTCACCAATCTCTCGCCTCCTCCCGTCCGTTGTTGTCGGCACGTGGATCCGGAACATGTCGCTGTCACGGCCGAGGAAGGTGAAGTCGACCCGGAACAGGCATTGGTGGAGCGAGTTCTCGCTCTGCGTGATTAGGGAGCCACCTCACACGCGTCTGAGGTCCGCCACCATGGCGTGCGAGTGCGTGCTCCGTCGCCCCCGCCATCTATGTGAGTCCGAGCTTCGCCATGGTGCCTGATGGGTCTGCGCTACACTGCCACCCTGCTACGAGTCCAAGCTCCGCTCTCATTGTCGGCGCACTAGTCCTTTTTATGCCTGGTCAGTGCTCCTCTCCTACTACTGCACCGCTCATCCGTATTTCAACCCACCCGAGGACCGTGAGGGAGAGAGAAGAAGAAAATGATGACGTGTGTTATATTAAGTGGGATTGGCTACCAAGTGTATGTCACATCATATTAAAATCACCAACCGCCCCGAGGACCAAAAACAAACAGTTTTGACAATTGAGAGAGTCAGGATACCCGATTTTGTAACTGGAGGGCGAAACTCAAACTTTGGTTATAGTTGAGGGGATAAAATATACTTTTTTTCTAATTCATAGACATAAAATTAATCTTTCAAAGTAACATTCATAAACTTCTGATTTGCATGTAGATTACAGCAATCTGTTTATATACATCTAGTAAGCAGACTGTCGAGGTTCGTTCCTGTCGACTAGTGAATTTATCGTGAGGGGTGCGTTTTGAGGTCTCGATGGTTCGCGAGAGGACACAAGGTTTATACTGGTTCAGGCAACGATGCCCTACGTCCAGTTTCCGAGCTGCTCGTGTTACTCACGACAAGGTTTACAATGGGGGTTACAAGAGGAGGAGAAGGGGAGAGTGCTCCCCGTCTCTAAGCGTGCTCGTGGGTGAGTTTTCTATGGCTAGGGTGAGCTAGTGAGCGTTGTAGGCACGTAAGCTTATTGAAAGACCTCTTCTTCGTCTTCGGTCTCCTCCTCCTTTTATACTGTGATGTGGGAAGGTCCGGTTCCATGGAGCGGGTCATGGCCGTACATAAGTTGGGCCTGTCCACGGAGGATGACGTCTTCGGTGAGGTGGTGTTGCTACTGCTCGGCGGAGTGGTCCATGCCGTCACTCGACGGAGTCCCGTCCGTATGGAGAAACACCACTGTAGGCATTGGCGTGGTGACGCCGTAGTTGTGACCGTCGCTCGGGACGTCCCGTCGTGAAGGGGCGATGAGTCTCTGACAGGGGCTGTAGGAGCGACGTCCATCCCATGGACGGTGCACGTCGTGTGCATTTAACGCCCACTTGCCTGGGCGATGGACGGTTCTACCTGTCAGCGGGCGTGGGTGTGTCAGGCATTTATTTTCCAACCGTCACCGTCCAGCCTACTTGCGGTGCGACGAGCGATCCGCCCGACCCTGGGGTCGGACGAGGCGGAGATGTGAGCGCTCGACCCCTACGAGGACGGGGTCGGACGTGCTACTCGTACGCGGGGGACCCGACCCCCCATGAAGGGGTCGGACGAGGCGGAGGTCGCCTATCGGTACGGTCCGTCGGGTGTCCGTACGATGCGTGGACCGTCCGAGGCGGGAGTTGCTTATCCCTTGATCGCGTGGTTAAGGTCAAGGGTCATTAAGATTGACCACCTCTGGTACTGACCCTCAACACAGACATATGTCTGAATTCCATTTACTACAATATTAAAGAGTTTAACCTGCCTGGAAAGGTCGGCTCCTCCTTCTTTTGAACCTTGTGGACATCACTAGGAGGTGACACCTATCCTGCCACGTGTCGCTGTATGATTTGCTATAAATCCTTTTTAATATTGAGATTTTAAAATGATTTTCCTTTTAAACCGCAACTTTGTTTTTGAATCCGTTTGAACCATTATGTTTTTTATAATTAATCCAAAAAATAATATCTCACATGATATACTTTTTAAAAATATTAAAATTAACTCTTTTAAGGAACATTCAAATTTTGAAATTTGAATTCCTAAATATCTCATCATAATGATTGAATGTTTCAGTTGTAAAAATCAAATGTTTCAACTGTCAAAATGTAAGTATTTAAAATATTGATGTTTACATAAAGTTATTATATAAAAGTTGAATGTAAAAGGAATTAAGGGTTGGCGTGCTAGGACTAGGCTTCTATTGGGTTAAGACTCATCAACTTGGCGTAATACGTAATGTATATTTTATAAAATTTGAAGTATGGATTTATCTTGAAGTCCATCACATTTTAAGTTTCATAATACATATATAACTCTTTATTTTAAATTTATTTATATTTTTACAGATGCGGCAGAGCGTACTATTTTAGTCAATTGTTCAAAATTTGTCCTCTTTTTATAAATCTACGGTCAATTTATTTTGATCTATTTCATAACACTCTAAATATATTTTTACGATGTTTCATTTTTTAATTTAACATTTCTTTCTATGAGTCCTTATTTTTTCTCTCAAACACTCATGGGCGCGGCGCAGCGCGCGAGCTACGCTAGTTCATTACATATAGCTTACAATCCAAGACTATGACTGTGATGGATTCTTGGAATTTTTGTACAAACCAATTATTATGTAGTTTCTTTGGCCGTGCGAATTAGGTTAACTCCGCAATACGAATAGACCCATCATATCTCAATTTCATTTCATACCTCATGGTCATGGTTAGTAAAATATGGCACTGCCACTGCAGCTCAGCTGTTTCGTTGGAATTTTTGACACAATGTCAATTCTTATATCAGTTTACCTTCTTATATATAACTGACCAAGAATGTTTTTTTTTTACAATCCCACTTTTCATACCCAATGAATTTTGTTTCACAATTCAAATGATATGTGTTGCTTATAAATTTGACATGAACACGAACCATCAGGAAATACAGCCTTAGAACCGAAACATCATTACACAACGGAAATGTATATAAGGACGTGCAGGGCAGATATTTTAATCTAAAAGGTACGTGCATGAATAGCATTCAGTAATCATCAAGTTTACAATATTCTGACATAAACTTTTCACAACCATGAACATAAAAAGAAAAATGCAACTTGAAGTTATAGTGGCTCTGTCATGGTTCAAGGTTTAAGACAAGTTTCATTTACATATATCTCTATCTTTATTTTTATAATGCATCACTCATTCATTTTTCACTCATGTTTTTAAAATAATCCCACCGTTCTAAATCAACCTCAAAATTACGGTAAAAAATTACTTCACTCAAATTTAACAATTAAGAACATGGCTAATTATCTTACTTCACTCAAATCGTAAGGTTCATAATTTTTTGATCTTCCCATCAACCTATGCGCCAACCCCCTATTATTTTGCCCTGGCGATTCAATCTCTTATTTTGCCCTTTCTTCTATTTTTTAATCTCTCACGGTTAGATATTCCTCTAATTCCTTCGAAAATAAAGAGTTATTCCTCTAATTATTAATCCACTCCTCTGCCGCCACAACGGGTCCTCAAGCTCATCCACGCCGCCGCCTATGGGACCTTCACGCCGAGCATCTACTGCCGCCACGCCGCCCGTCGCCACGCCCCCACGCTGCCTGCCGCCCCGAGACGCTGCCCCCGCGCCCTGGCGCCGCCGTCGCCGGGACTCTGCCCCGGGACGTCGCTGCCGCCCATGCTGAGGCACCGCCGATTCCTGACCTACGCGCCATCCGGCGGCAGCGCGCCTCGCCGAGCCGCCGCCTTCCCCCTGGAACTCCGCTGCCGTCGGATCCTTCTCCTATGTGGCCGCCGGCGGGTAGCTGTCGCCGCGCCGCCACCGTCGCCAGTGGTAACGCCCACACCCCATGCCGTCGGATCCTCTCGCCGCGCGGCAGCCGCCGGGTGCTTTCGGCCGCTTTCTGGACTGGCCCGCTTTTTTAAGTAGGACGGGTGCCTGATGCGCGTCGCTGCCGGCGCCGGCCCGGTCGGGGCCGCTTGCCGCCGTCGATCTCTCCTCTCCGCCAGGCGCCCGAAGCCTTCGTAGCTCTTCTCGACCCCTCCTCTTCACCAGGCGCCGGCCCGGTCGGGGCCGCTTGCCGCCGTCGAGCTCTCCTCTCCGCCAGGCGCCCGAAGCCTTCGTAGCTCTTCTCGACCCCTCCTCTTCACCAGGCGCCAGCAGCAGCTGTGCTACCCGCTGGATCTTGACCAGAGCACCAGCTACACCGTTCGCTGGACTTGAGAAGAGCAACAGCAAAGCAACATGAGCCGCTATTGAGTAACGCAGGAGCTGCATGGGCCGCCATTGAGTTCAACAGAGCAGACGAACAGAAACAGATAAGACTAATGCAGGTTTTGGTTGCCACTAGTCATGCTGTGTTGGCCTTGCTAGCTCGAACTACGAGATGCAGCTTGTGTTTTTAGGCTGCCACAGATATGTTTAGCCTGTCGTTACTCCCTCTGTTGTTCTCGGCTTCGGCTGTTGCTTTGCATAGAAATATGATCATGCTTGAATCTTCTAGGTCATCATCGCCTAATGGACAGCATTAACGTAAGACCATGTATCCGTGTTATAGGCTCCTTTAGGTAAACTATTGCTTAAGCCGCTTTTAGTTGTTAACTTCAATCGAACCATCTACCTTAAACATTGAATTTGCTCCGGTTCCTTGCAGGATGGTAGATGAAGTTCCACTCTTATGTGGCAATAATTTCTGTGCAGATTTCATATTAAGCTCTATATGTTCTGTGTGCTCCATTTATCTACTCACTCTAATGGTGCGTCGTATTCTCATAACGCTTGATCCTTCTTGCTTAAAAAATACAGTTGTTACATTTAATAATGTATTTGCCTTTCCAACGCTAATGGGCATGGCAAGCGTCCACAAACCTATGCCAGTATGCCACTATGTCTACCGTAGGTTAGCCTCTTGCTAATTTTTTCCCATACATTTTTAATTTTTTTTTGAGTTCAGTAGAGTCCGGTTTATGAATTAACTCGTGGTTGTATGCAGTTTTCTCCTTCTCTACTAATTGTTCTCACTGCAGCCGCAGGTGTAGGTCCCTAGGGTGATTCAACTCCACCAGCTGCGCGAGCGACAGGCGATGGTGCGCCTATACAAAGGTTTATTGCTTTTCATTCTTGATTTGGAATTGGGCCGGAGAGCCATCAAACAGGCAGTATTTTAATCAATAAAATAGTTTCGGCACTCAGATGAATCTCCAGACACATGTATGGTTGGCAGTTTAATTACTTTTTTGGTATGTATAATTTTTATGATTATGATGCATTTATAGTGGAGAGATGAGGCTATATACTTAAACGAAGTAATCATCATTCCTTTTTTACGCTTGTAAATGACAAATGTTACATATCAACCTTGTTATAGCTTATCAGTTTGTTTTTTCTTTAACATCGTGCGTTAGCATATGCGTTATACTATCAAAACAATTTAAAGATCTGTACCGTTGCTGCATTTGGACACTTTGCTCATTACATATTGTGTCAGCTGTTATATGTATTTATATTGCTTACATCCTGTCAATGTTGACCGCAGGTTGCTTCTTTTCTTAAAGGTTTGATACATCGTAGCAAACAGCTTCAATAGATGGAGGTAAGTGGATGCGCTTCTCTACTTAACTATGCTGAGACCCTTGACATCGGTTTAGTTGGTACTTGACAAAAATAATTTACATGTTATCTTGATTTCCTGAAAACTGAGAATACAGATTACTTGCCTTTGAATACAAGCTTTTACATTTTTTTGAAAACTATGTTATAAATTATCTCTTCTTATGTGCATAGATAAATATAATAGAAATAGATTTCTTTTTGTACCTTCACAAAAACCAGTAGATCATCATATCCAAAGTGACCACTCATCATGTTTTCTACTAATAATGATATAGTGAAATGGAGCCTCCATCTATAATAGCGGTGTTTTCCTGGTTAAACCTATCTATATAAATGGCTGCATAATGATCTGCCTAAAAGACAACACAGTCATATATGGAAAGCAAAAAATGCTACTTAAAAAAAGTTCTTATGGTTGCTTGAGCAGAATGCTCTGCTCACGAAATATAATATGGTGAGAAGAAAATGAAAAGGTCAAAATGTATATGACTTTTGTACATAGGAAGGGTCCACCATCATTTCTTTTTTGTCCAGTTAGCATTGGGCCTGACTGTACCCCAAATTTAGTTCCTTAATTCTATATCTGGATTGAAAAGTTCTTATGAAATGGTCAAAATTTTTGTGTTTGAAATTGAGCTGCAATATCAAGCTTATCTGTTCTTGAAATATTGGGCAGGAGTTCCAAAAGACCTATCAAAGGAAGGCCTCATTCGAGGTATGGAAGGTTTGCTGAAAACCATTGAAGCTGTGGACCACCATCTTGAGTTGACGGGAAATATCAATCAGAGGCTACTATTACAGTATCGAGCATAAGACAAAGCAGAAGGCGAAGATGAGGAGACCAGCAACGTGTGATGGACTCATTCTCGACAAAGCGATCCAGTTAGAGTAGTTCTTTGTTTCAGATTTATGCTATAGGTTACCTATCATATCCAGTTTTATGAAAAATTTAGGATGTGTTTCAGTTACGCCCTCCTTTTTCCAGTCAAAGACAAACTCTTGTATTATTGACTAGCCTTATTTTTTTCAGATTTTTTCTTTGCACTCTAAATGTTAGATATGTTAATATTCAATACTTTTTTTTTTCTCTTGAACTCTAAAAATTACACGCAATACGGCCATACCTTTTTTTCTTTCACTATAAATGTTAGATAGGATTATGAACCTCATTATATTGGGTTATTATTTTTTTTTTCTACAACACCAGCAGGAGCATTATAATAAGATTTGAATGTGTTGGGTTATCATATTAGTTGTTTCAACCCGGGCATGGGTACTAGTTGACACTAATTACATTGACCAACCACATTAATAAGTTTCCTTTTTTCTTCTGCTTAGCATATGGTAGTTCATGGCGCAACAACTCGTCTCGTTACCATATTTTTTGGGCAAAATTGCAAAAACTCTCCCATAAGTTGACTAGAGTTGTAAAAACCCTCCTATAATTTTAAAAGTTACACTTTATACCCCACAAGTGTCATATGATTGCAGATTGACTTGTAAGAGGATTGCTTCGTGAGACGCTCCATCTCGTAAGCGTACCTAGTGGTCGCTCACCTTGAGAACACTTATTATAGACTTCGAACATCCTACGGCGTGATGTGGAAATAGAGGCGAGGATAGATGACGGCACGAGCGCATTAGAGACCGTTGGTGATAGTGCAGAAGTGTTGAATGGTTGTTTGGGTTGTTAGTGTTGCCGATGTGGAAATAACGATGAACTTCGAGAAAACTATTAAGTATCAATGGACTAGATAGTATCAGACTACCACGTGATAATGTTATTGACGTGGACCCGCCCAGAAAACCTCATTTCGGGACGGATCCTGTCAGTCGTTGAGCCAGGATCCTGTTGGGCAACGCTCGGCGAAGCGAGCGTACATACGATACAACATAGGCAGGGATAAAAAGCAGTAATTTACAAGGAGAGAAGATTTTAGTACAACATTAATTAATAAATTTGAAGTTAGGTCTTATATTTATTCAGAGTACGCAAAAGTTTCAGAAAATACAACAGCGGAAGACTTCATCGGTTACAGACTCCGACACTCATACTTAAGCAAAACATGCACCGTGCCCAGTGGCGTCATGTTACTAGCCACTTCAAGGTTCACTGCGGCGACTCGCACAGTTCCCATTGGAGGCTCTCGACCTCGGGATGAGACTTCTCCCAATGGATGCTACCAACCTGGTCCTGCATGTCGGCGTCTGAAAACCACATATCGCTAACGCGTGAGCTTCTAAGAAGCTCAGCAAGACTGACCCGTCAAAATGGCTGACTACAGCCGACACCTAGACATGAAGGTTGACTAGGGTGGGTTTACTTGCAAAAACGGACTCGTAAGCCTGTACTACTCTTGGTCAATTTTAGCACAGATTAAGTGATTAGAATATAAATTTAGTTAGCACTAAACTAACGAAACATAACTGAAGCAACAATAACAATAGTAGTCATCATAATTCATTCTCATTGTATCTCAACCTATTTACTAGAATGTGGTGCGTTTCACGAGCATGCTCACTAACCGGGAGCGACAGCGGTTGGAAACGATTTTATACCCTGCAGGGGGAAACCTAATCGTACAACACGTGCATGTCCCAGACTCGCACGTGGCAACTGTTCACACCAGCTCCTGCAACATCAATTCCCTCCTACGCCTGCCTTAGCAGCGCTGCATCCCATCAGACAACATGTCCCAGAGAGTTTCTGTGGAGTTCCGACGCTGCCCACCCCAGATCTCCTCCTAGTCAGACACCGTAGGGCAGTTTCGACGTTACAATCACTAGGCTGCATAGGTTTACTGGGGCCCATAACACCCAGCATACGACCAGTACATTCAAGGCTCGATCAGACTCGGACCACACGGATCAGACAAGTCTACGGTCACCCTGGACCCAGTCCAGTCGCCGACCTACTTGGTATCCTGTCTGACCCTCAAACTTTTATCTTTGCCTTAAGGATCCCATCATCATGTGTCGAATTAATTCAAGTGATAGTTTCAACCAACAACCTACCACTCGCGAGCAGCGTCCACTCTGTCCGACTTCTACCGGCAATACCTGCTAAGCATAACATACTAAGGGGGTATCTGTACCAGCTACCGTTAGGGTTTTCTATGGAAACAAATGTAGCTATGGTTTCAATCAACTCCTATCACTTAATGCACAAACAAGACACACTGAGTTATAAAAGGAAAACTTTAAACAACGATTGTGCACCGGGGCCTGCCTGGTTCTCCGGAGCTGTGGTTGACCTCTTCTGTGGAAATCGAAGAACCGGGATTTGTAGCTACCTCGTGCGCTTCAGAATCTACATGATGCAGTATGATTAAGATAATTTTAATGAAAAGAGTCATTGCTTTTATCAATAGTAATCTAGGGTTTCGATCGGCGATGTCTAGAATTAGGGTTAACCCTAATTACTCGACGCCATCGATTTATTTCAAATTTTAATCTGTGAATGAGGTTTACGGAAATCTATTCACATTCCCATGAGGTGACTTTTAGTTGGCATGTTCTTAAAGTCAAAATTTCAATCTTAGTTAATGTTAATTCGACATTTTTCATCGGTTAAAATTTTTTTTAATATCTTCGACTATTAACCTAGTTTTAAAATGAAATTTTTAAATTATACCTAAAGACTATTTTTAATTGATAGTACTATCTGAAATAGGCATTTTGAGCTTTGGTTGAGGCCTGGATGAATTTCCTATATTTTATAAAAATTCATCAAATTTCTGTTATTAAAATTTTAAAATCAGAAAGCAATAGTAAACCTTAGAATAAAATTATGAAATTTTATGTAGACACTCGTGAGCACCAAAGCTAAAACTTTGCCTTTGGGTTCAACCTTTTGGATAACTTTTACAATGTATTTTAGAAAAGGGTACTTTAACTAGGCAGATTGGAGTATTGTTAAAGTGTTGTATGCAACTTTGTGGTCCTAAAATCCTCTTAAAATTCCAGGATGTGTGTATTGCCATGATGTACTTGTAGATCAAATCTTAGTCCTATCACTGCTATGGAATTAAAACTAAAATTCAAGAACAGGAAAGAGTGTTCTAATTAATTTTGCAAAATTTTGGCCGTTTTCTAAAAAGTGCTTTAACAGAATATTAGCCATTTTCATGAGGTTTCCAGAAAAATTTTGGTTTGCTAATTTTGGATTTTCCTATGAATTTCTATGGATTTTACAAGGCAAAGCAATAATATGGAAAATAAAAGGAAAAAGGAAAAACAGGGGAGATTCTCCGGTGAGCTCTGGCGACCAAATTCCGCCGATGGGGTGGTCGCCGACGGTCGAACCTTGACCTTACTCCATCTATGGACCATGGGAAAGCTCGGCAACACGACAAAGGTCGAGTTTGCACGCCGAAGAGGAGGGCTCACCGGAGGAGGCGTCGGTGGCGGAGGCGATGCGAAAATTTTGGCGATTGGAGCTCGATTCCAAGGATTGGGGAGTCCAGTGACCTTCACGGGAGGGAGAGAGAGTAGTTAGTTGAGGAAAATGGAATGGAGGAGAGTCGGAGCACGATGTTCACCGTGGAGCTCGTCAATGGCGGCAATGGTGTGTGGCGGCGGCAGGGGAAGGAGGTCCTCGGCGCGGGCGTTGCGGGGAAGGAAGAAAAAGGGGAGAAAGGAGGAGCTTGCGCCATTTTAAAGGGGGTCGGAGTAGAGAAAGTAGGGGGAGCAGGGGGGGTGCAACGCGGTAATGGCCAGGTGGCTCGGCAGTGGCGTGGCCCGGGCGGCGCGCGGCAGTGTGCGCGACGGGCACTGTAGCTCGCCCGACTATTGTCGATTCTTTCTTTTTTTTTATTCCTTTACTAGTTCAAGTTGAAAACCCTAATTCAAATGAAATACATGCTTTTCGAGTTCAAAATTTTTGAAACTTTTTGTGTAGGCTTAGAAATTTATTTGGAGAACTTTTTAGTTAGGGCTTAAGTCATGATTTGGCTTCTAAAAATGATTGAATTTCCAAGATGATTATTGTTTGTGTGAATTTTTAAGAGGTCTAAATCTTATCAGAAAAATTTTGAATAAATTCCCAAAATTCTATTTTGAAGTATACTTAATTTTTATGCAAAAATATAGCTAGGATTTTGTGGGAGTTTGGATAGTCTCGGATTAGGGTTTGGATTTAGTCCCTTTTAACAGGATTCGCCACTGTTAGCTGAATTTTTCCGAACTTTGCTATAGTGTTCTGTTGTGCGTCAAAGTTTTCATAGTGATCCTTTAGAGCATTTCAAACATCATTTCTTTAAATTTCCAATGTCGATTTTGCTTTTACGTGTGAAATTGGCCGATTAGGGTTTTTAGTGTGTCGATTTGGTTCTTGGTGACACCTGGGGTGTCACAGGCCTCCCCCCTTAAAGAAATCTCGTCCCGAGATTTATGAGCAGGAAGGGGGAGGAGAAAACTAGAGATCAAGATATGGTTTTAAAACTAGATCACAAGGAATATATTTAGATATGTGAAAAGTTCAATACGGATAGGAAGGAATATGGTAGCCTCGATCGTGGTTGGAATCATGCTGCTTGATTTAAACGGGTCAAAATGGGCTGGTACCATGATATTCAATGTGTAGCTCCTATGTGTTTTCCTGATGATCGCTCCACTTGTTCGCGTGGAAGCCAATAATCTTAGTGCTTGTTGCTGAGAACCTCACGTGAAAATATGGTTAGGATGTGGTAGGTGGGGGTGTGTTGTTAGTGTGGCCGCAATATGGCATGGTCTAGTGATAGAGCATGCCAACGTTTCTTTGACTCCAAACTAGGGTGGCCCAGATATTGGCCTCCCTAAAGGGTCAATTGTAGGCGGGATCAGGGACATGGTTGGTTGCACAAAGGAGAGAAGTCAAACACAATATGGCTAGGAATGGACTATATTATTCTTGTAAGGATCTGGTTATTGGTCAAGATAAGGAATCTCCAATCACAGCATTATTCATCCCGGTTATGTACTCCGGATAATACGCTATGACACCCCCGTGTCACCAGGTAATCAATCGACACACTAAAACTCTAATTTGCAATTGACACACTTAAAAGCAAAATTTACACTAGAAGTAAAAATAGATGTCACTTGAAATACTTTAAAGGAACACTATAAAAACTTTGACAAACAACAGAACACTATAGCTAAGTTCGGAAAAAATTCCACTAACAGTGTCCGAATCCTGTTAACAGGAATTAAATCTAAACCCTAACTCATGAATATCGAAATTTTTATAAAAAACTAGCCATTTTTTTGCATAACAATTAAGTACACTTCAAAATAGAATTTTGAGAATTTATTCAGAATTTTTGGAAAAGATTTAGACCTCTTTAAAATTCACACAAACAAGAATCATCCTGGAAATTCAGGAATTCTTAGAGGCTGAACTAGGATGTGAACCCTAAATGAAAAGTGTTCCAAATAAATCCCTGAGCATCCACAAAAACTTTCAAAATTTTTCGAGTGCAGGAAGTAGGGTTTTCACTTACATCTAGCTCAGGCTTTTAAATTAAATAAAAAAATTAAAGGAAGGAACAGTGCCAATCGTTTTGAAGCCTGCTGCGCCGCCCGCCCACGGCAGCACGGCAGAGCCGTCGTCTCCGTCGGCCGGCGCTCCTTTTGGAGCTGCCTTAAAGTGTAAAGATTTGGCAAATCTCTCTCCCCGATTTCCTTCCTCTCCCTCTCCCTCCTCTCTCTCCCTTTCTCCATCGCGCACGGCAACAGCCCACGGCAACACGCCACCGCTGCGCACCACCGCCGCGCCCCGTCAATCTGCCGCCCCTGTCCTGTCCCCCTCCCTTCTCTCTCCGCGGTGCCTTAAAGTCATGCCCGAGCCTCCCACGACGAATTTCCCCCTCCTCGGCGCAAACTTCCTTCTCCTCTCGCTCGGTCGTCGCTCCGCCATTGCCGCCGTCGTACCCCGCACGTCGCCAGCCCCGTACGGCAGGCCCCGTGCTCCGCCACCGTGCCGAACGGCTTTCCCTCCTCCTCGGATAGCTCTCAGACCACCAAGGCTCTCCCCGGTTTACCCTACCGCCGGGAACGCGAGTTTCTCCTTCCCCGGTCCGAAGCACCGCCACCGGCAAGAAAACTCCAAATTCATCACCACGGTACTGCCATTTTTCGATTCCTCTCGCTGGCTACTCCCTCTAATCAGTGCGCATCCCTTTGACAAGTTCTCATCCACAGTTAGCCACCAGAGAAGAAGCCCACAGCGCGCCACCGTCGGATCACCCTCGCAGCCGCCGTGACCTCACCGCCGAGCCCCTATCTCCGGCCACCCCGAAGCCATTAGCACCCTCCACGGAGTTCGCCTCGGTCCGGTGAAGCTCTCCACGCTATCCTCGGTACCTAGGACCCCCCCCTCCTCCTCTGCGCTGCTCGCCGGAGTTTGGCCACTGCCGCCGGGCTCAAGCTCCTCTGTTCTGTCCTTCTCTTTTCCTTTTTAATCTTCTTTTCCCTATTGAATGGTCAACCTTGCAAAGCATCTAACCAATCACAGAAAAAACCAAAAATACCAAACCAAAATTTGTAGGGATCCTTGTGAAAATAAATAATTTTCTGTTAAAGCACTTTTTCAAAAACGACCAAGGAATTCCTGAAATAATTAGAATACTCTTTTCTGTTTTTGAATTTTAATTTAAATTCTAGGGAAGTTCTAGGACTAAAATTTTATCTACAAATACAGCATGACAGTGTACACCTTCTGCAATTTTATGGGGATTTTAGCACCACAAAGTTGCCTGTAACCCTTTTAAAATACTCCAATCTGCCTAGTTAAAGTACCATTTTCTAAAATACATTGTACAAGTCATCTAAAAGGTTAGCCCCAAAGGCAAAGTTTTAGCATTGATGCTCATGAGGGACCACATAAAATTTCATAATTTTATTCTAAGGTTTACTATTGCTTTCTAATTTTAAAACATTTAATAACAGAAACTTTGATAAATTTTTATAAAATCTAGAAAATTCATGTAGCCCTCAACCAAAGTTCAAAACACCTATTTAAGAGAGTGATATCAACTAAAAATAATCTTGAGGTATAATTAAAAGTTTTATTTTTAACTCTAGGTTAATAGTCGAAGTTGTTAAATAATTATTAATCCAGGAAAAATATCGAATTAACATTAACCAAAGTTGAAATTCTTAATTTTAAAAATATGCCAATTAAAAGTCATCTCTCGGAAAGGAAATGAGAAGTTTCATTTTAACCATCATCATGAAATCAAAACCTAATAAAACGACGGCGTTGAGTAATTAGGGTTAACCATAATTCTAGGCATTGCCGATCGAAACCCTAGATTACTATTGATAAAAGCAATGGCTCTTTTCATTGAACTCATCATAATCATAATGCATCATGTAGATTTTGAAGCGCACGAAGTAGCTGCAGATCCCGATTCCTCAATCTCCGCAGAAGGAGTCAACGTCAACCCCGGAGAACCAGGCAAGCCCCGGTGCACAACCGAGTTTTAAATTTTCCTTTTATATCTAAGTGTGTCTTGTTTGTGCATTAAGTGCTAGGAGTTGATTGAAACCGTAGTTATATTTGTTTCGATAGAAACCCTAACGGTAGCTGGTATAGATACCCCTAGTATGCTATGCTTAGCAGATATTTGCTGTAGAAGTCGAGCAGAGTGGACGCTGCTCGCGATTGGTAGGTTATTGGATGAAACAATCACTTGAGACATACAACACATGATTATGGGTTGACTAAGGAAAAGATAAAAGTTTGAGCGTCAGACAGGGTACCAAGTAGGTCGGCAACTGGACTGGGTCTAGGGTGACCGTAGTCCTATCTGATCCGTGTGGTCCGAGTCTGATCGAGCCTTAAATGTACTAGTCGTATGCCGGGTATAATGGGGCCCAGTAAACCTACGTAGCCTAGTAAATACAACGTCGAACCTACCCTACGGTGTCTGAATCGAAGGCGATCTGGAGCGGGCAGCGTGGGAACTCCACAGAAACCGTCTGGGACGTGTTGTCTGGTGGGATGCGGCGCTGTTAAGGCAGGCGTAGGACGGAATTGACGTTGCAGGAGTATGTGCGAACGGTTGCCACGTGCGAGTTTGGGACACGCACGTGTCACACGATTAGGTTGCCCCCAGTAGGGTATAAAAATCATTTCGAATCGCTGTCGCTCCCAGTTAGTGAGCATGCTCGTGAAACGCACCACATTTTGATAAATAAGTTGGGATACAATGAGGATGATGCTATGATGATTACTATTGTTATTGTTACTCTTATTATGCTTGATTAGTTCAGTGCTAATTAAAGTTATATTTTAATCACTTAACCTATGCTAAAATTTGGCCCAGAGTAGTACAGGCTTGCGAGTCCGTTTTTGCAAGTAAACCCACCCTAGTCAGCCTTCATGTTTAGGAGTCGGCTGTAGTCAGCCATGTTGACGGGTAAGCCTTGTTGAGCTTCTTAGAAGCTCACGCTTTAGCGACATGTGGTTTTCAGGCGCCGACATGGAGAACCAGGGTGATAGCGTCCGTTGGGAGGAGTCTCACCCCGAGGTTGGGAACCTCCAGTGGGAACTGTGCGAGTCGCCGCAGTAACTTTGAACTGGCCAGTAGCATGACGCCCCTGGGCATGGTGCATGCTTTTGCTTAAGTATGAGTGTCGGAGTCTGTAAACGATCGAGTCTTCTGCTGTTATGTTTTCAAAACTTTATTTGCGCACTCTGAATCATTTGTAAGACTTAAGTTTCAATCTATGAATTAATGTTGTATTAAAATTCTCTCTCCTTATAAAATTATTGATGTTTATTCCTGCCTGTGTTGTATCGTGTGTACGCTCGCTTCGCCGAGCGTTGCCCAACAGGATCCTGGCTCAAGGACGCAGGATTCTGTCCCGAAACGGGGCGGGTCCGCGTCATACGCCATCCGTTCAGAAGAATGTTAGGATTAGGATTTTCCATCATTAAGGGGAGATGCCCTCATCATATCACCATTTTGACTTTGAGAAGCGCCCGGGCGAACCGGCACAATTCAAAAGCAAAATCGTAATCTTTTGAGAACAAAACCTCTCGGTAAGGATGAGTTAGGGGATAACGAACCATCAGAGTCTATGAAAATGTAAAAGGATGGTTTTGCGGATGATGGCTACAAGTTTATAGGGACTCACGCTTGTTCAAAGGAGATAAGATTTCAAGCGATTGGAAGGATATTCCGAAGTAATTGATTTTAGCTATGATGTGGCTTCGGAACAAACAAAAGGAAAAGCTTCATTTCAACAGTTTAGAGGGTTTACATGTGAATGCTAACTTAGCTACCACAAAATTTATTCTGATCAAGTACGGTTACACATAACTTTCCTATTTCTTAATGAATATTTCCCTGCGTTCCTTTACATTTTATTAGTGAGTAGGTAGAGTTTCTGATTCCAAAGTTATCTGACGTGGAAAGGTGAATTTGGAGCTAGGTAATGACAGTTTGTTAACTCCATCAAGTATTCCCTCTAAAGGTTTTTGATGCTAACCAAATGGCCATGTTTGTTCCATAGTTCGGTCCACTTCCTGCTTCACTATCGACCCCTTTTCTCATCGATAGTGACACAGATAGTCCAAGGTGATTTACCATCTAAGTTGACCTGTCAAGGAGACAATCTTCTCATCGAGGAAACTACTGTAAAAGGCTCAATGGTATACAAGAATTCTGCTCCGACTCGGTTGATGCCACGTAATCTCTAAGGGAGGAAGGTATCCAGGTTGACTTTTTAATTTCTGATGGTGTTACAACCATTATTGATGGAATTTTTGCTCCTGGATGGTTTTAGTAATAAGTTTGAAGGATTTTTAACATTTCTTCATGCAATGCAATCCTATATCGGCCTATACGTCCTCACAAAAGTAAAAGAATATACGTTTTAGGCGGTGGCAGAATCGCACTCAAGTTAGACGTTACTACACGTTTCATTAAGGTACCGGGGTTAGTGTACCTGTAGAAAATGCATCTCAGGCAATTCAATATCGAAAGTAAAGACAACAACCCATATCATTGCCATATAGGTCGCCCCGAGTAGGCCACGTACGGGGATTACGTGTCCGACTTTCACTGCGCAGCGATAGACTACACTTTACCTCAGGCAGCGCAGGTATGAGAGTGTTCCGCAAAACCGATGTCGTGAGGAACAAACTCATCTCTTGTGTGCCAAAAGACACAAGACTCCACTGTTGCGAAGGTCTGCATTCGCAACAGGTCCGTAACCCACACCTCGTACGGTAGAGGTCCGCTTTTCTCCCTCAACGGCAAGAGGGTGTACTGTGTTACAACGAATATAGTACCTCCTTCCATACCATCATGGTATAGAACGCTACTGTTGCGGATGCAACAGGGATTTCTCAACCTTTTACCGCAGTCGAGCCGCGTACCTTACCTTGCTTACCTTAGCTTAGGTGCATCGTTACAGAAAAGTAAATCTAGACTAGGTTTAGTTAGCTCCTGATCTAGATTAGCTTGCCACCTGATAACCTATTAACTAATAGGGCTCGTACCTCTCTCGCACGTAATTTTCAAAAATATGCCTTAAACGTTGTACCGTTTTCCAACACAGCTCTGATACCAAAGCTGACGTGGACCCGCCCAGAAAACCTCATTTTGGGACGGATCCTATTAGTCGTTGAGCCAGGATCCTGTTGGGCAACGCTCGGTGAAGCGAGCGTACATACGATACAACACAAGCAAGGATAAACAACAATAATTTACAAGAAGAGATGATTTTAGTACAACATTAATTAATAAATTTGAAGTTAGGTCTTACATTTATTCAGAGTACGCAAAAGTTTCAGAAAATACAACAGCGAAAGACTTCATCGGTTACAGACTCCGACACTCATACTTAAGCAAAACATGCACCGTGCCCAGTGGCGTCATGTTACTAGCCACTTCAAGGTTCACTGCGGCGACTCGCACAGTTCCCATTGGAGGCTCCCGACCTCGGGGTGAGACTCCTCCCAATGGATGCTACCAACCTGGTCCTGCATGTCGGCGTCTGAAAACCACATATCGCTAACGTGTGAGCTTCTAAGAAGCTCAGCAAGACTGACCCGTCAAAATGGCTGACTACAGCCGACATCTAGACATGAAGGCTGACTAGGGTGGCTTTACTTGCAAAAACGGACTCGCAAGCCTGTACTACTCTTGGTCAAATTTTAGCACAGATTAAGTGATTAGAATATAAATTTAGTTAGCACTAAACTAACGAAACATAACGGAAGCAACAATAACAATAGTAGTCATCATAATTCATTCTCATTGTATCTCAACCTATTTACTAGAATGTGGTGCGTTTCACGAGCATGCTCACTAACGGGGAGCGACAGCGGTTTGAAACGATTTTATACCCTGCACGGGGAAACCTAATCGTACTACACGTGCGTGCCCCAGACTCGCACGTGGCAACCGTTCACACCAGCTCCTGCAACGTCAATTTCCTCCTACGTCTGCCTTAGCAGCGCCGCATCCCACCAGACAACACGTCCCAGACGGTTTCTGTGGAGTTCCCACGCTGCCCACCCCAGATCTCCTCTTAGTCAGACACCGTAGGGCAGGTTCGACGTTGCAATCACTAGGCTACATAGGTTTACTGGGGTCCATAACACCCAGCATACGACCAGTACATTCAAGGCTCGATCAGACTCGGACCACACGGATCAGACAAGTCTACGGCCACCCTGGACCCAGTTCAGTCGCCGACCTACTTGGTATCCTGTCTGACCCTCAAACTTTTATCTTTACCTTAAGGATCCCATCATCATGTGTCGAATTAATTCAAGTGATAGTTTCAACCAATAACCTACCACTCGCGAGTAGCGTCCACTCTGCCCGACTTCTACCGGCAATACCTGCTAAACATAGCATACTAAGGGGATATCTATACCAGCTACCGTTAGGGTTTCCTATGGAAACAAATATAGCTATGGTTTCAATCAACTCCTATCACTTAATGCATAAAAAAGACACACTGAGTTATAAAAGGAAAACTTTAAACAACGGTTGTGCACCGGGGCCTGCCTGGTTCTCCGGAGCTGTGGTTGACCTCTTCTGTGGAAATCGAAGAACCGGGATCTGCAGCTACCTCGTGCGCTTCAGAATCTACATGATGCAGTATGATTAAGATAAGTTTAATGAAAAGAGTCCTTGCTTTTACTAATAGTAATCTAGGGTTTCGATCGGCGATGTCTAGAATTAACCCTAATTACTCAATGCCGTCGATTTATTTTAAATTTTAATCTGTGAATGAGGTTTAAGGAAATCTATTCACATTCCCATGAGGTGACTTTTAGTTGGCATGTTCTTAAAGTCAAAAAATTCAACCTTAGTTAAGGTTAATTCGACATTTTTCATCGGTTAAAATATTTTTTAATATCTTCGACTATTAACCTAGGTTTAAAATGAAGTTTTTAATTATACCTCAAGACTATTTTTAATTGATAGTACTATCTGAAATAGGCATTTTGAGCTTTGGTTGAGGCCTGAATGAATTTTTTTTATTTTATAAAAATTCATCAAAGTTTCTGTTATGAAACATTATAAAATCAGAAAGCAATAGTAAACCTTAAAATAAAATTATGAATTTTATGTAGTCACTCATGAGCACCAAAGCTAAAACTTTGCCTTTGGGTCTAACCTTTTGGATGACTTTTACAATGTATTTTAGAAAAGGATACTTTAGCTAGGCAGATTGGAGTATTGTTAAAGTGTTGTATGCAACTTTGTGGTCCTAAAATCCTCATAAAATTTCAGTATGTGTGTATTGCCATGATGTACTTGTAGATCAAGTCTTAGACCTAGCACTGCTATAGAATTCAAATTAAAATTCAAAAATAGAAAAGAGTTTTCTAATTAATTCTGCAAATTTTTGGTCGTTTTCTAAAAAGTGCTTTAACAGAAAATTAGCCCTTTTCATGAGGTTTGCAAAAAAAATTTGGTTTGCTTATTTTGGATTTTTCTATGAATTTCTATGGATTTTACAAGGCAAAGCAATAATATGGAAAATAAAAGGAAAAAGGAAAAATAGGGGAGATTCTCCGGTGAGCTCCGGCGACCAAATTCCGGCGATGGGGTGGTCGCCGGCGGTCGAACCTTGACCTTACTCCATCTACGGACCATGGGAAAGCTCGGCAACACGACGAAGGTCGAGTTTGCACGCCGGAGAGGAGGGCTCACCGGAGGAAGCGTCGGTGGCGACGGCGATGCGAAAATTCCGGCGATTGGAGCTCGATTCCGAGGATTGGGGAGTGCAGTGACCTTCACAGGAGGGAGAGAGAGTAGTTAGTTGAGGAAAATGGAATGGAGGAGAGTCAAAGCATGATGTTCACCGTGGAGCTCGTCAATGGCAGCAATGGTGTGCGGCGGTGGCAGGGGAAGGAGGTCCTCGGCGCGGGCATTGCCGGGAAGGAACAAAAGGGGGAGAAAAGGAGGAGCTTGCGCCATTTTAAAGGGGGGTCGGAGTAGGGAAAGTAGGGAGAGCAGGGGGGGTTGCAACGCGGTAATGGCCGAGGGGCTCGGCGGCGGCATGGCTCGGGTGGCGCGCGGCAGTGTGTGCGACGGGGAAATAAAGAGAGAGAGAGAGAGAGAGAGAGAGAGAGAGAGAGAGAGAGTGGGCGCCGGGGCATTGAAGTCGACGTGCGCGTTGCTGCCGAGGAAAGCCGTGTCGGTCGGGGCGGTGTCCTGCCACCCGCCGCTCGGTCGGGCGGGCGGCGGGCAGTGTAGCCCGCCCGGCTGTTGTCGATTCTTTCTTTTTTTTTTTTATTCCTTTACTAGTTCAAGTTGAAAACCCTAATTCAAATGAAATACGTGCTTCCTTAGTTCAAAAATTTTTGAAAAGTTTTGTGTAGGCTCAGAAATTTATTTGGAGCACTTTTTATTTAGGGCTCAAGTTATGATTTGGCCTCTAAAAATCCTTGAATTTCCAAGATTATTATTGTTTGTGTGAATTTTTAAGAGGTCTAAATCTTATCAAAAATTTTTTGAATAAATTCCCAAAATTCTATTTTGAAGTATACTTAACTGTTATGCAAAAATATAGCTAGGGTTTTGTGGGAATTTGGATAGTCTCGGATTAGGGTTTGGATTTAGTCCCTATTAACAGGATTTCGACACTGTTAGCTGAATTTTTTCGAACTTTGCTATAGTGTTCTGTTGTGCGCCAAAGTTTTCACGGTGATCCTTTAGAGCATTTCAAACATTATTTCTTTTTATTTCCAATGTCGATTTTGCTTTTACGTGTGAAATTTACCGATTAGGGATGATGAGGACATCACACCCATGGATACACACAATAATTCTCCCGCTGCTACAAATGAAGGTCCAATCACCAGAGCTTGCGCCCGTCAACTTAATATAGAGGTCAGCTTGTTCCTTAGCAGTCCATTACGAATTTTTGAGGATAGATTACTACCTAATGTTGTTATTATGATTAGGAATCATGGAGAGGTCAGAGGAACAATGGAAGACCAGGTTGGAGTCAGCCATGTCGGAGGCCCAGCCCACGTCGACTTCGAATCCAATTCGGAGTCCAGGAGCAGTCTCCAATTAAAACAGACGCCTAGGTTGCATACGGACTCCGTTTTAGGCAATCTACCACTTCACGGAAAGAGAACGAGACCATCTTTCCAACGGGACGGTCCCATGTCCAAATTCCTTCGAAGTCGACGGAAATCGCCAAAACAGTGAGCCATCCAGAATCTGTCAGGGTGCTGCGACACCGATTTTGGGCCGGATGGCCTTGTATCAAGTTAGAGTCCATTAGGGACGTGGTGCTGCGATTGCAGGGTTCGGGACGTGCCGTTCGAAAGCCGGATCGATTTGTGTCGCGACTCCGCCCAAATCGTTGATTATCAGAACCTGTAGGAAGATCGGGACCTCCGTCCCCATCAAGTGGTATCAGAGCTTCAGGTGTTCCCTCAGGTTCGCCTTTATTTACCCTAATTCCTTGTTTCGTTTCATCCTATAGTCCATAAAAAAAAAGCCAAAAACAGAATCGTAGTTTTAGGTTACATCCTGTCCAAACCCGTATTTAGCCATTGCATATTTCAATTTCAGAGTCTGTAGTGTTGAGTTCGTGTCCTTAGTTACGTTTTGTTGCTAGTTTAGATCGTGTCTTGTTACGGTTTGTTTGCTTCCGCCACCTTGTGTAAAACCCTAGCCGTTAATTTTTTTTCCCCACCCTGATCCCACCCTGAATTTAGTTTGTTACATCACATCTGTTATTTATTTCGACCACCCACCATTAGTTTCCACCTTTTACACAGCTTCCGCCATCGAATTCCTTGTTTTCCCGCGACCCGATTCATTGTCTGCCGTAATACGCATGCTGATTCGGACACCCTTCCAGAAAACGGCCATAACTTTTGCATACGAAATCGAAATCAGACAAACTTTATATGCAAAACGATCGGCACGAAATTTCGCATTTGATTTCACCCAGCTTTGCTGGGTTTGCTGCTTTTAGAATCCCGAAATTCACCCCGGACGGTACACATATGGGAGGCCGAACGTTCTGCCCCAACTTTCAGGCAGCTTCGGAAATTTCCATAGACCACATATTTGATCCAGTTGATCTGCAAATTTGTGTGGTTTCTATTTCTATGCTCTGCTTGCTAAAAAAATATCAAAAAATAAAAGAAAAAAATAAAAATATTTTGGTGTAAAAAATTTCAAGTTTTTGCCAAAAATATCAAGTACTAGTAGAGAGTTCTATTGGTGACAGCAAAAACATTAGCGACGGAGCATAGAATTGGGTGACATACTATATTTGGCAAGTGCTTGGACTGAATTGAGTTTCATTTGCCTATTGATCTTTGTTGCTGTTTTTCCTATACATCATCTTTGTCCACGTATCATAACTGTTATAGGACACATTTGGCCAGCAATTAGGACCAATACTTTGGACACTTATTCAGTATTACTATCTGTTTTTGATCTGTGTTCCACTCACATATATATTGGCCTTCCAAGCTCCACATAACCCTTCTGAACAGGCACAGATTCTTCACCCTGTAATCTTCGGATCACTTCTCCTAGGTATCTTGTTTTGTGTTCACTTAGATCTTTGCAAGAACTTGGTTTGAAACTTTCTATTGCAGTCTAAGAGTACCACAATCCTAACACAGTAGTTGGTAGGGATAACCTTTGTCTATTTCTTCTGTGTTTTGTTTTTCTTTCATCATGTCAGCAGGTGATGAATCAGCGAGCCCAACGGGCTTCAACGAGTGTGTCAGCCAAGACCAGATGAAGGGAGCAATTGACAAGGCGCTGGAGGGCATCGATGAGAAGATCACTGATGCTGTGATGAAGAACGTAGGCCCTGTTCTTGATGGCCTTACCACTCAATTGGCCGCCATCGCTACGCGACTTGATGTGTTGGAGCGGCGTCCACCTGCCGGCAACCACAACGACGACGACGACGTCGATGACACTATCTATGATACCGATGGCAACATTGACGAACGTGCAACTCAGGACGCTCGCCTTCGACGTCGACTACGCCGTAACCGTCACGGCATGGGAGGTCACAACAACAATCAACATGCTCACCCTAATAATGATCCATTTGCTAAGGTTAAATTTTCCATACCGCCATTCTCTGGTTTATATGATGCTGAAAAATATCTTGATTGGGAGATGACGACAGAGCAGAAATTTAGTTTCCATCTAGTTCCTGAACAACATAGGGTTCGACAAGCTACTAGTGAGTTTAAGTACTTTGCTATTATTTGGTGGACTGGTTTAGCTGCTGTCGGACGTTTACCTGCCACTTGGGATGTTTTAAAAACAGCTATGCGTGATCGTTTTGTTCCTCCCTCTTTTCAGCGAGATATGCGTCTCAAACTGCAGCGTTTAGAGCAAGGTAGTAATTCCATCCAGGATTATTATGCTAAGCTACAGAAGGGCATGATGCGTTGTGGGGTAGTTGAGGATAATGAGGATAAAATTTGCCGTTTTTACGGGGGATTGAGGCATGAAATTCAGGATATTGTTGATTATAAAACTTTTAACAATATCAACGAGTTGTTCCACATAGCTATGCTTGCAGAGAAGGAATTGCAGGGAAGACAGGAAGCAGCAAAGACAAGAACCAGTCGCTCCTTCACGCCTAGTACGTCTACATCTACGGGAGCAACACGGTCCTCGTCAAGCTTTCGTCCACCTCCTGTACCAGCCAGCAAGCGACCGTCCACCACAGCAACGCCTCCCTCGTCATGTCCTGCAGATTTTTCTAAATCCTCTGTGCAGGGTCTAGTGAAGAATCAACCATCCACTACATCCACTGGTCGCACGATTGACATTCAGTGTCATCACTGCCTTGGACTTGGGCACGTGCAGCGTGACTGCCCAAGCAAACGAGCCTACATTGCCACTGAAGATGGAGGTTATGCGAGCACCTCCGACATAGAAGATGACGATGATAATGATGATGTTGCTGCTATTGCGGACGGTGCTGCGGACTCCTTAGTCCTCAGCAGCGCCGACACTACCTTCCAAGCCATCGTTGTCCAGCGGGTCCTCAGTACTCAAGTAACTCTACCCGACCAGCTCCAACGCCATAACTTGTTTCAGATTGAGTTCGTGATCAAGAATAGGCGAGCACGGGTGATTATTGATGGGGGCAGCTGCAACAACTTGGCGAGCTCAGATCTGGTCAAGAAGCTTGGCTTGACAACACGACCACATCCACATCCATACCATATTCAGTGGTTGAATGACTCGGGAAAAGCTAAGGTAACACAATCTTGTCGCGTTCCTTTTTCCCTTGGTGCTTATGTTGATTCTGTAAATTGTGATGTTGTTCCTATGCAAGCATGCTTTCTTTTATTAGGTCGTCCTTGGGAACATGATAATGATGCTTTGCACCATGGTCGTAGTAACAAATACACTTTTATGCATAAAGGAAAGAAAATTACTTTGTTACCTATGACACCTGCTGCAATCATTGAATCTGATAGGGAGAGGGCTGCTAATGCTAAATAACAATCTCATGCTAAATCTGAAATTCAGCAAGATATATCTTTGAAAGCTCCTGTAATGCTTACTACAAAAACTGACCTTGCTGAAATTTATGATGGTACTGCTGTATGCTATGCTTTAGTGTGCAAGGATGCTTTATTTTTCTATTAATAATTTGCCTTGCACATTACCACCTGCGGTTACTAACCTTTTGCAGGAGTTTCGAGATGTTTTTCCTGATGAGATACCGTCAGGACTGCCACCCATTCGTGGGATTGAGCATCAGATTGATCTGATTCCTGGTGCGAGCTTGCCAAACCGTACGGCGTACCGAACCATTTATTCGTGGCAACATTATTTATGGCCTAAAGAATTTGTTATCCATTCTGATCATGAGTCACTTAAGCATATTCGTAGTCAAAAAAATCTGAATTCTAGACATGCTAAGTGGGTAGAATTTATTGAATCTTTTCCTTATGTCATCAAACACAAAAAAGAGAAGGATAATATTATTGCTGAGGCTTTATCTAGACGATATACCATGCTGTCCCAGCTTGATTGTCGCATTTTTGGCCTTGAATCCATTAAACAACAATATATTTTGGATGATGATTTTAAAGATGTGTTGCTGCATTGTAACGAGGGCCATTCATGGAACAAATATGTGTTGAATGATGGGTTTCTGTTTAGAGCTAACCGCCTATGCATTCCAGTTGGATCCATTCGTCTTTTGTTGTTGCGGGAGGCGCATGGAGGCAGGTTGATGGGACATTTTGGTGCTAAGAAGACGGAGGATGTTTTGGCCACACACTTCTTTTGGCCAAAGATGAGACGAGACGTCGAGAGGTTTGTTGCTCGCTGCACTACTTGTCAAAAAGCTAAGTCTCGTTTGAATTCACATGGTTTATACATGCCTCTTCCTGTTTCTTCTATTCCTTGGGCAGATATTTCTATGGATTTTATTTTAGGACTGCCTAGGACTAAGAGGGGGAGGGACAGTGTTTTTGTTGTTGTGGATCGTTTTTTTTAAAATAGCACACTTTATTCCATGTCATAAAACCGATGATGCTATTCATATTACTGACCTTTTTTTCAAAGAGATAGTTCATTTGCATGGTGTTCCATCTACTATTATTTTAGATCGTGATGCTAAGTTCTTAAGTCACATTTGGCGCACTTTGTGTAATAAGCTGGGTACCAAGCTTCTGTTTTCTACGACCTGTCACCCATAAACTGATGGCCAAACGGAGGTAGTGAACCGCACCTTATCCACCATGTTGCGAGCAATTCTGAAGAATAATTTGAAGATGTGGAAAGAATGTTTGCCCCATGTGGAGTTCGCTTACAATCGAGCGGAACACTCCACCACAATGGTAAGTCCTTTTCAGGTAGTATATGGTTTCAACCCTCATGCTCCTATTGATATTTTACCTTTGCCTACTAGTGAGAGAGTAAATAATGATGCTCAGGAGCGTGCTGATTTTCTTATTAAGTTGCATGCTCAAACTAAGGAAAACATTGAAAAAATAAATGAAAAATATAGGATTGCTGGTAGCAAAGGTAGGAAAGAATTAAAACTTGAACTGGGTGATTTTGTTTGGTTGCACTTGAGAAAAGATAGATTGCCTGATTTGAGAAAGTCTAAATTGATGCCTCGAGCTGCTGGTCCTTTTAAAATTTTAGAGAAAATTAATGATAATGCATATAAGCTTGAGTTGCCACCCGAGTTCGTGGTTAGTCCCTCTTTTAACATTTCAGATTTGACGCCATACTTGGGAGAGGAGGATGATCTGGAGTTGAGGACAACTCCGCATCAAGAGGGGGAGGATGATGAGGACATTACACCCATGGATACACACAATAACTCTCCCGCTGCTACAAATGAAGGTCCAATCACCAGAGCTCGCACCCGTCAACTTAATATAGAGGTCAGCTCGTTCCTTAGCACTCCATTACGAATTCTTGAGGATAGATTACTACCTAATGATGTTATTATGATTAAGAATCATGGAGAGGTCAGAGGAACAATGGAAAACCAGGTTGGAGTCAGCCAAGGACGTCCAAGCCAAGTCGGAGGCCCAGCCCACGTCGACTTCGAATCCAATTAGGAGTCCAGGAGCAGTCTCCACTAAAATGGACGCCCAGATTGCATACGGACTCCGTTTTAGGCAATCTACCACTTCACGGAAAGAGGACGAGACCATCTTTCCAACAGGACCGGTCCCATGTCCAAATTCCTTCGGAGTCGACAGGAATCGCCAAAACAGTGAGCCATCCAGAATCTATTAGGGTGCTGCGACACCGATTTTGGGCCGGATGGCCTTGTATCGAGTTAGAGTCCATTAGAGTTTCGTCCAGGGGGACTTGCACGTCCCCAAGTCCTTTATATTCAGCCATCACCCCCTCCATTAGGGTTGGGTTTTGCTTAGATTATTTCTGTATACACAGATTCGCCGTTTCATCGGTTTGTGAGACCTCAACTTGTGAGTTTAATCTATATCTGCAAATTTGGTTGCTTTCCACTTCGTTCTTGCTTGTGTTCTTCGATTCGCAGGCAAGGATTAGCCTTCTCGGCGAGGTCATCCGTGTTCGCGCGGGTGATAACCAGAGGAGACGTGGTGCTGCGATTGCAGGGTTCGGGACGTGCCGTTCGGAAGCCGGATCGATTTGTGTCGCGACTCTGCCCAAATCGTTATTATCAGAACCTGTAGGAAGATCGGGACCTCCGGCCCCATCAAGGGTTTTTAGTGTGTCGATTTGGTTCCTGGTGACACCTGGGGTGTCACGGCTATAAATTATTTGCAATCATACGACGCTTGTGGGGTGTGAAGTGCAACTTTTAAAGTTATATGAAGGTTTTTGCAACTCTACTTGACTTGTAGGAGTGTTTTTCCAACTTCACCTATTTTTTCTTCGGGGAATCTCATCCCATATTTGAAAGGTATAATTTGATGTATGTCATTGTAAACTCGGTTAATATAATATCTGCCATCACAAAAAACGAAATATGATGTATGCTATTGTTTTTATAAACTTTAATGTTCTGTGTCAGTGCTGAGAGGCTGCCATTAAGAACATGACGGCCATATGGAATGACTACTGTAGCCGAATTAGTACTCACGTTTTAGAATATTATATATGTCATTTGTATGTATAAATATTTTCATGTTCTATGACATGTAAATAAATATTATGGCATCTATAATGTGAAAACATGCAAGGGAAATATTTGTTTACATAAAAAAATATGAAAGTTTATTCACAATAATGGCATAAAACATTAAGGTTTGCTAAATCGATGGCGTATACCATATTTTCTTTTTTGTGATGACGTACATATTCTACAAGTTTGTAGTGGCACCAAAAACAAAAAAAAAAACTGGCCCTATTTGAAAAGAAGAGTTCCAAGGCCACCTCCTCTTTTTCTGTGGCACATTCTTTCCTTTAGCAACCAAAGCACATGTCATATATAATATTTTCCTATAGCAACCAAAGCATAGCCATGTTTTTGACAGGCTGCCAAAAAGACCATATTTTTATTCTCTCTTATCTATCTCCTATTAGGAAAAATCTGTACTATCACAAGAAAATTCAAACAGTCTGACTTCATAACAAGTCAGTGGGACATTAGACAAGCAGCAGATCTGCGTCATAAGAGACATCAAGGTATGTTTTGTGCAATGTCGTGATGCTTAGAGCTTTTTGGGTATATGACAGTTTTCCTATATGAGGAAAAAAATAGGAAACTCTAAGCAGATCCAATGTGGTGCCCAATGTCAACTTAAATTTTTGCTCACGGCAACTATCTGGAAATGCATAGCTTAGTTTCAGTTTCAGAAGGAGCAGCAGCGTAGTGCACTAAGAAGCAAAAGGAATTGGAGGCTAATGTATGCACAGTTGCATTTGGCTTGGACACATAATTCTTTTTTCGGCTGGTTCGCTGATGAAGGGCTTTTATATCTTTTGTAGTTCCTGTTCTTTGAAAAGTTTGAAGAGAAAAAGATACGTAACGAGCTTGATGAGAATAAGTTGCTGGAGCATTTTTTTCGCGTGCTATTCAGCCTAAACTGTTTCATATAGACCTTGGATCAGGCACTGTTCAGTCCCAATGATTCTAGCAAAGTATCTATTGATCCTTGGTTGCGGACAAAGTAGCGTGTGTTGAAGGTATAAGTGTCATTATCCTAGTCTAGTGTTCCCTCATGTGTATTAATTTTTTTCTCTCTTTCAAAAGGTAGCTTTTTTTTTCTACGAAGGATCTTACTCCCTCCGTTTTAAAATAGAGTTCGTTTTAGACATAGTTTTAATCAAACATTAAAAATATAAATTATGAATATTTTTTAATTTATTAAACTTAAAAATATAAAAATTATATGATTTGATTTGTTTTGAAAAGTACTTCAAGAAAAGTATACATACATCATTTTTTAATAAAATTTTCATAGAAAATGGAAGTCAAAGTTATATTTGGAAGATCGTATCGTTGTCCAAAACGAACTCTAGTCTGAAACGGAGGGAGTATGCAATACAATCATCTCATTATATCCAACAGTGTGTACTGAGGACATTAATCTCTCCCTTTTTTCTCTTTCAAAGGTAGCTTTTTTATTCCCCGAAGGATCTTGTGCATTAGTTTTTTCTAGCATTGGCATCACATGGATTGGTCACCGAATGTTTTTAGGTAAAATGATAACTGGTGCATGACTGCACGGTTCTTGATTTGACAACCATACTCATTCCTGTAAATGTTTTGAGTAGGGAAAAGCTCATCAAATTAGATTATTACAATTTGCATAATCTAAACAAATTTTAACCTTTACTGTTGTTCTTTTATTTGCTTATTAGTTTCTAGAAATTCGTTAGATTATTTCAACTACTGCAGTTTCTTATATATATTGCTTCTTAAACTGCATTCCATAGGGATGTCTATTCAGTTTTTTATTTAATTTGGTTCGAGCTTGATGCAGCCTCAACTGTGAGGATGTTGAAGCTGAGGAAAATTTAATCAAGGAACAAGCTACAAATAATGAGGTAGATCCTGGTGTTGCGGGTTGAAATACGTGGTGGAAGACATATCCAGGACGGGTTGCTGTAAATGCAGAACAACTAATTAAGCCATTTCATTCTGGTAAAGTATGCTATCTGTTAGCTGAGTTCAAATACATGTCTGCAAGTTAATATCATTAATGGCATAGCTCCTTCTGGACTTATTGGTGAACCTTTAGAAGGACCAGCAATTTTGTCTCCTTGGGCCAAATGGAGCTGGTAAAGCAACTACCATCAGTTCTCTGACTAGAAGCACACCAATCGGTGGCGGTGATGGTTAGTGTAACTCATTCAAGAAGATTCAGTTTTGCAAAATAACTACCAACATGCTAAAAGTATACACCTTAAACATTTGACAACATTGATTTATGGCCACTCTGTTAGAAGCACAACGGGGATGTCACATATTTGGCGGTTGATTGGAGTCCGTCCCCAGGTAGCACAGTTGACTTGTGGATTGAAAAGAATAAAAAAAAGTCGTTTGTTCTGTTACTTCGCTGTTTGACATCCCGTAGGATGCAAAAAGAGAACGTAATGATCATGCTCTTTATCATGCTATTGCTTTATTGCCTAAATTCTGTCGTTTCATAAATTCATTTAGTGATTTATGCTTGGGTTTTAGGTGGCTTTATTTGTTTCTCGTTTAGTCCGTTCACTACTAGAAAATCCCCATCTCGCAATGGGTGAAAATCATTATAAAAGGGCTCTAATGGTTGCAACATATATCAATTGCAACAATATGTCTTCCGTTGCGAGGTGTTGCAAAAAACCAAGTGACGAAAGGTCTTTATAACATTTTTGCATCCCATTGCAAATATTTTACTATTTTACAACATAATCATGTGTTGCAGTAAACGGTAGTTCCAATCATTTATTTTGTTGCAATCGTTTGCATTGCAACTGTTGCCTTTCATAATAGTTGCAACGAGCATAGAAAAAGTGAAAAAGAAAAATATTGTTAGACTAATATACTTGTTTTGGACTTCAACTCATAACCTCATCTTTAGCAGCAAGACACTTTACCATCACATTAGTGCTATTGTTTACATGTATGAAACATTATCGGGCTAATTTTCTATGTGACACTGCAAACTCGTAGAATATGATATCTACCATCACAAAAAAGAAAATATAGTATACGTCATCATTTTTCCAAACCATAATCCACTATCGTGAATAGATTATTAGCCAGGGTATGACAGCTGATCCACATAGTTGAGTCGATGCTCAAATTTTATAATATTATATATCCCACTTGCATGGATAAAATTTTTTTATATTTTTTTACATGTAAACAAATATTTTTTTATAATATTATATATCCTACTGCTCAAATATATTTTTTACATTATAGATGTCATAATATTTATTTATATGTTATAAAACATAAAAATATTTATACATACAAGTGACATATATAATATTCTAAAATTTAAGTACTGATTTAGCTGTAGTGGTCCTTCTATATGGCTGTCACGTACTGTCTGATAGCAGCCTCTTGGTAGTGGCACAAAATATTAAGGTTTATAAAAACAATTACATACATCATATTTTATTTTTTTTATGGCAAATATCATATTAAACGAGTTTGCAATGACATACAACAAATTGTCCCTATATCTTATCTCATCTCATGAAGTGTAGAAACGGTCACAATGGCTAAAAATTGTGGCAATATCTTTTTCTATTGCAACCACCGAGAAATACAACAACACAATTTTGTTGCAAAAGAAAATATCTATTGCAACGGCATGTTAATGGTGGTAATATCAATGATATTTTGCAACAGAAAATAGGAAGTTAATACAACCATTATTCTTTCATTGGCAATATGTTCACCCCATTACCACTAAATTATGAATTATTGCAATATAGTTGATATATTGCAATGAAACTAAACTTTATTGCAACGGCCAAAAAAATGTGGCAATATTATCCCAATATCGCAACACTTTATAGAAATTGTGGATATATTACAACTATTTTAAAAATGTCTTGTAACCATATTGAAGACCATCACAATGAAAAATATTTGTACAAATATCATTCAAATATTGCAACACTTCATAAAAATTGTGGCAATAACACAACCTATTGCAATGTGGTTTGTGGTAATAGGTAAATTTTCTAGTAGTGTTGCAGTAATAGTGTTTGGAAGATGTCACTGCTGTTGCAGGAACCTATGAATGTCAAAATTTCTCAGAACTGCTATGTAAATTTGCTCTGATCTTGTGGGATTTCTGTAATCAACAAGCTTAGTCTTTATGAAGCATAACTGGTAATTGTGAATTTTTGGGTCTAGTTTGGGAGGGCAGCCACATATGAAGTACAAAATGTGGCGGGCCAGTTATGACGCCAGCACATATAGAGTATACAAAGTGTGGCAGAGGCGTGGCGGGTCACTTATAACGCCCGTAATTATGGTGGGCCACTTATGACGCCCGCACATATAAAGTATACAAAGTGTGGCAAAGATGTGGCGGGTCACTTATGACGCCTGCACTTATGGCGGACCACTTATGACGCCCGCATTTATAGCGGGCCACTTATGACGCCCGTCACATGTGGAGCACAAAAGGTGACGGCCCCTTTGTTTCATCTTTAGATTGTGGATTGTAGATTTTGAAATCTGAGATTATAAAATTTGGAGGATAAAATCTGAGAGGGTGTTTGTTTGTTCAGATTTCACAATCTAGCTATAGTCGTATCAAGTAGGGCTTATAGGCAAAAGCGTAAATATTTGTGCTATAATCTGACAAAAGCTACCTCATTCTGGATTGTGAAATTGTAAATCTGGGACCTCAGATTGTGGAATCTTATTTTACAATCTGAGTCCTTTGTTTCACAATCTAGAAATTTAGAGGGAAACAAAAGGGGCCTTATCGCGGGCGGCTTAAGTGGCCGGGCACTTTTGTTCCGCATCTGTTACCAATTTTAGTCCTCTTATACAAACAATTTCAGTCATTTCAAGAATACAAAAATAACATGACTTATCATTCAAAAATAGATAACAATAAACCTTCAAACCAGATACGTTCCAAAGACCATCAACATTTCATATATTATATTATATTATATTATAACACTGAACCAGCCTAACTTTGAAGCAATGTGGTTGATTTGGGTGTTGTGGATGCTTCTCCTCTAGCCACGTACCATTCATACTATCGTGGCTTCTTCTGGTGGGAGAAAAACATCCATGCGTGAGGAGAGAGAAAGAAAGGACACATGGCATCAAATCTGCGGACAATGCAAAATAAATTAGATTTGATCCTTTAAATCTATTTTTCTCTCGAACCGTAATTCCATTTTTGAATCCATTTGAACAATCGTATTCCTTATAATTAATCCAATAAAACGAGATTCCGCATAGTTATATTATTTTAATTTTTTTAAATATGAAATCTTTTAAAAAGAGAATTGTTTCATAAAAATAAAATGTTTATAGTAGTGAAAATATATTCATTCCAGTTGTAGAAATCAATTGTTGTTATCCCTTATGCTTCGATACAAGGCTAAATAAGAAGTTTAATTCAGCCTGGCCTATCGCTCACATCCGAATTCCGGCCGAGGTGGAGACCCTCCAGTGCGAGCACGTCAGCTCTATACGACGTGGATGGCCTCCCAATCGAGCACGTCGCTGCTTGAAGGTCGGTTCCCATCGTAGCGGGCCGTGGGCCGATGCTCTAGCCCATCGCCGAGCCTCCATTCTCTCCTCCAATGGCGTCTCCAATGGCATTTAAGGTAGGGACCGCGCATGAAAAGGTGCAGATGAAGCGTTTGGAGGTTTGCAGAGGAGAAAAGAGTACCAACGAGAGGGGAGCGTGTGCTTTCGATTTTGGTGCCTTCAGCGGTTGATTTATTCTTGCTGGCAGCGGATCTGGAGGGAGCACGGGAGTTGCTGTGGGGTGGCCATGGTCTTACTATGGGGGACGGGAGGTTGAAGCAGCTTATGTCGTCCTTGGCTACGGATAAGAATAGGATGTCTTGCGATTAGCCGTTCAATTTTCTATAATTTACATACTATATTGTAATATTATACTTTAGCCATTCTATTTTCTATAATTTTCATACTATATTGTAATATTATACTTTGGGACTTCTATATTTCTTTTGTAATTTGCATATTATGAAATATATTAATTTGTTTGTAAAACAACTACTGCATTACTTCATATTTATCCATGATGGTTATGATTTTGTAAATATTTATTTGAACTCTTAATCTCTCAACTAATTCATTTTCATGTTTCACAAATATGTCTATTCGTTTTTCATTTTTAACGTTCCACCTTTTAGCTTTCCTCTATCAATAGATCTAATTAAATTCTAATGTCAACAATATGTTTTCATTTTAATCTAAACTTTTGTTAGTTTAATGGGCGCGGCGGAGCGCACAAAGCTTTACTAGTTACAACAACACATCATAACATAGAGTGCAATATAGAACTACTCAAGTCCTACAACTCAACGGATGGTTCAAGAACACATTTACAGATTGCTGCCCATCTAGAAAGATCTTCATACTTCGTCGATGAACGTTCAGATAAAAAATTGACCCTCTGTATTGTGAATCGACACATACCAGCAACGATGTATTTGTATAGCTCATCTTTACTCCAATGTGTCACTTTTGTTTGGAATTTCTTATACTGCATTAAAGTGTGTTAGAATTTAGTTATAATTTCTGTAGCCGGATGTGGAAAATATCAACTACAAATTATTGACGACTTACATCTTGCACCCGATCGTCGTTAAGAACGCTCCTCATGAATGGCCCACCAATAGCCGCGAACCGGCACGTATAATAGCCACAATGGACAGAACCTTTCCTTTGCTTCTTGCACTAAGATTTGCAGTACAAATCATTAGCTCAACCAAAATATAATAAGAAATAAAAAATGGTGCTGCTTTACATACCAAATAAGATGAAATGAAATGTAAATACATTTTCCTTTTCTCATTGTGCTTCCCATCTTTCTGTACTTTATATCGAAACCACTGAAGCACCAAATAGTTGTATTAGCCAATAAGATCATATATATATATATATATATATATATATATATATATATATATAACTACTTAACTATCCACAACGTTGAGAAAATATGCATATGCCTTTTCATCTCTGCCACGGACCACCATATATGAGTTTTTAGGTGTTAGGCATACACATATCCAATGGTCACTACATTAACATATGAGTATGGAGATAAATTAATATGTCGTTAGTGTAATAAAAATTGGAACAAACAATAATGAATTAGACAAACTTATTAGAAGCAATAAAGAGCAACTATGCAATCTCCGTCTTGCCACTTTAACATATAATCACCTATATAAGTTGCAATTTCCTTTCTTTTCTCAACTGTGGTGTGCTCCTTCATTTCTTTGATCTGTATGGGGCTCATATCTTTGCACCTATCACTTTTTTCTCTCGATGTCGGGTTTAATGCACTTTGAGAAATCATAGCTGGGCTTAGAAACTCAACAGTAGTTTATCGCTACCAAACTCATTCAACCTACACAAGAAGAGCCACAATCAGCTTATCTCATTGCATTAGTGTGTTAAAGAATATAAATAAAAGATTAGCAGCTTACAAGGCCTAGAGATGAATGAAAGTGACTTTGAGCCCATCGAGGCGGAGTGATGCATGGAAATCCTGGAGCAAAAGCATTTGTCGAAAAGGCGGACAATTGAAATCGACTTCACAAACTCTAGCAATCACATACTTGATTCTTTTTGAGATGCGAGCAAGTACCATTCATAAAACTTTTACATTTCCAATGGCAGGTTGGAGAGTTTGATATATGGAATTAATGGCTTTCCCAACAGAAATTGAGGAAAGTCACAACTTTCTCAGATATTACCGTATTGCACGAGCTGCAGGGCTGTTGGTATTTCTTGGTATATTGGTATTTTAACATTTACATAAAAGACCGCAAGCGTATTTATTTCCAAGGAAGGATGCTTAACAAGAATAATATACATATGAAGTATGGTACTAATTCACTCATACTAAGATATCATATACTCATGTAGGGGTAAACACAAGATAAATATAGGTAGTGCGACAATAAGAAGTAGAACTAACCTAAGGCTAATCCAAGCACTCATTATTCCTATAGATTTATATACTAGTATACATATATGTTCTATGCTAGCAAGGGATCAAAGCAGGTATATATCAGGGCACCGGTTTACTCCCAATCCAAGAAAAAGACTTTGGCAATTATACACCTCTAACCCTACGACCGGATATGGGGGATTACAAAGGACGGACAACGCTATCACTTCAAGCCGCTATCCCTAGCTCCGTAGGTTGCACGGCATCCAAGGATATTTAGTAATATAAGCACCACGCTTACATGCCTAAATATTACTCTAGCCGCCCGGCGGACCTTAGTCCTTCGACTAGAGCATACTCTAATGAGTACAGTGGAACCAATACCAAAGCAATGATCAACTATACTAAGCATATACATATATACATAACTACATATACATCTATACATAAAACTATGACTAGCATACTAGTATACTACCCAAACACACTAGCATATATCCTAAGTATATTCACATGGCAAGCACAAGGGTAATAATAATAATAACCACTCAAACCATATGAATAATAATCCATAAAAATATATTGCATTGAAATATCATAAAGTCTTACAAAAGTAAATAAGGAAGAGAACACTAGACTCATACCTATTTCTATGGAAAGACTACTAGAGAGCTAGAAGAGCTCTTGGACTAAATTCTAACTCCACTAATACCGAACGAGAGTGGTTTGCAGGTAGGAACTCTTCTTCTGTGTGTTGGAAGTGAGGGAGAGGGGTCCTATTTATAGGTGGAGAAAACTTGAGCAAGTGAGCTTCCTCCCCCCTTCTGGACCGCTTCCTGCGTGAATTACCCACCACCGACACCAAACCAACCTTGGAGAGGCGGTAACTGCCACCTGGCCAAAGCTGGGGCCGAGTGGGCCTACCCACAGGTCGACCGACCCAGGGGGTTGCCCGATCCACTATGGGGCTCACTCGGGTCCCACTTTGGCAGGGTGGCTGTTTGGTCGGCCCTGAGCGTGGGTACGTGGTTCGCTTTGGTTTTCTGGTACTTTTGGCACGTTTAGTGGGTCCATGAATCTGTGTGCTGCCCCCGTGGCGCCTTGTGATTGGTCGGAGTTGTGTTTTCTCCACCTTAGGGATCCATGGGGTGCCTCCGTGGTAGGCTGTGATTGGCCAGAAGTGTGTTTTCTTGTCACGGAGCAGATTATGCCTCAATTCTTGTGATAATATCTGCATGCACAAATTTTCCAAGTACACGTGGAACTTTATTAATTTTAAACTAACATGCATATATGAAATGCATGTCCTTATTTATTTTTAGAGAAATGTTGATGGTATATTTGGTACTTAACGACCGTCAACAAGGGCTCCTGAATGACAGTTTTGTCTTTAGGCTTTTCCTTTGGGGGAGCCCAACCGTATTTCATTTTACAAAGGTACTCTGTGACATGCGGGTTGGAACCCTTCTCATATATAGTAATAGTTTTTGGAATGAGTGGCAAGGACGAGGAGGACGAAGGATGAGGTACAATCTCTTTAACAGTTGGTGGAGGATAAGGTACAACTTCTTTCACGACCATTACCTCTAACTCCCTTGGCCTAGGTGGTAAAGGGGCTAAAGGTGAATGTGAGGCGTCCTTTGGCTCTGACTCCCTTGGCTTATATGGTGAAGGGGCTAAAGGTGAATGCGATAATAACACCCTTAGATGAGACTGAGCTAAGGTTTTATTTAGTTGACACCGGGGATTCTTCATTCACTACATTTGTTCGTGAAGCGAGAGCAGTGGATGACTAGGAAGGGTGGTCAACATGATATCCCATCGAGGCCAAAGGATGAAATTGTCCATGACATCTCCTAGAGTAAAGATCTTTTGATCTAGCAATGGCTTTCTAATTCATCCTCACAATATTTTTCAAGTACCATAGATACTGACACCTTCGTGAATTGTGGGGGAATGGGTTTCTGGTGCATCATAAGACCCGGGATTGTGTAGCCGCTTGCAACCTTGTTTTCTTCACCGTACGACGCACAGGCTCATGTGAGTTCCCAAGGTGTACTCTCAGTAATGTTATCCATAGGATACTTGATTTCCGCATTGTAAGTATTTCTAACGTCATTACTAAGTTTTGCCTAAGAGACAATCCCTAGTAACGACGCGAAGAGACCGCGTAGCGCACAGATTATCACTGTAGCATTCATCTTGGAGTATTCCAGGGTATCATCTTTATATCCACAAGAAAGATGCTAACAAGGGTGTTTCATATGACACTAAGTTATTCATACTAAAGTATCGTATACTCATGCAGGGGAAAACAGAGAGCATATAGGTAGTGTGACGCAAAGAAGGGAACCTACAACTATAATTATCTTAGCGGAGTAGAACTAAATCTAAGACTATACGACACTCGTTGTATTTCTATACATATTCATATATACTAGTATAGACACATGTCATATGTTAGTAAGGGATCATGGGTGAGACATATCGATGCACCGGTTTACTCTTAATCTAGGAAAATGACTCCAGCAATTATACACCTCTAACCTTATGACTGGATGTGGGGGATTACAAAGGACGGACAAGACTGTCACTTCTAGCCACCTGCCCCTGGCTCCATGGGTCGCACGACATTAATGGATATTTAGTAATCTAAGCACCATGATTGCATTCCTAAATATTACTCTAAGCCACTAGGTGGACCTTGGTCCTTTGACTAGAGCGTACTCTAATGAGCATAATGAACCAATACCAAAGCAATGATCAATTATACTGAGCACTACACACAAGTATAACTATATATATAAATATACCTATGACTATTATTAGTGAACTAGTATATAATCTAAGTATAGACACATGACAATCATAATGATAAACTAGAGCACTCATGCCATACGAGGAATATTGCATAGAACTATATTCCTTTGAAGTAGCATAAAGTCTTATAAAAGGAATAAGAGATACTACTAGACTCATATGTATTCCTATAAAGAGACTATTAGAGAGCTAGAAGAGCTCTAGACTAGATCCTAATTCCACTAATACTAAAATGAGAGTGTGATTGAGGTGGAACTCCTTATGTGTTTTGGAAGTGAGGGAGAGGGGTCTATTTATAGGGAGAGGGAGAGGTTCTCTTTGCTCCTCTTCACGCCACCGCCTTCAGAACCAACTTGAAGAGGCAGTAACTCACGCCACGTCAAAGTGGGACTTGAGTGGGCCCACTAGAGGGCCAGCCGATCCTAGGGGTCAGGCGACCCCCTGCTGGCCCCACTCGATCCCACTTCAGCAGGTCGTCTGCCGTGTGGGTCCAGAGTGCTTGACGGTTTTTGCGGTGTTTTGGTATATCTGGTGGGTCCATGAATCTGTGTGCTGCCTACGTGGCGTCCTGTCATTGGTCGAAGTTGTGTTTCTTTGTCATAGCCCGATTATGCCTCATTCCTGTGATAATTTCCTGCATGCACAAACTTTCTAAGTATATGTGGAACTATATTATTTTTAAACTAACATGCATGTATGAAATGCATGTATGAAATGCATGTTCTTATTTATTTTTAGAGATATGTGGACGGTATTTTGGTGCTTAATGGCCATCAACATGCATTATCATCTTCAGGTTCAATTTGTGTGGGCACTGTAGTTGAGGCAACACTGCTTGGTACTGGAACAACATCCTATTGATCAGCTTCTAAAACTTTCATGATCGATGGAAGAATTTGTGATTTCTGCATAACTTGCGGATTAGCTTTGAGGAAATCAAAGAAATTCTCCTTAAAGTCTTCCATTGCTTGCTTTTTCAATCCTCCCTATACTAGTCACGCTTCTTGTAGCCGACTTCATCTTGGAACCCTAGTTTGCAGCTGGTATCGGATGACACAGCTCGTATGCGTCCTCTGTGCTCCGAAGTTCCAAGAGCGGCATGTAGAATCTAGGATACCGACTAGAGGGGGGTGAATAGGCAATTTTAAAATTTAATACTTGATCAAACATAAATACGAAAATTAAAACAATGGATCAAGAGCTATAAAAGGAAGCTAATTCTATGTTGACACTAGAGTAAATGTTTGCAATCCTAGTGACAGCAACAATTCAATCGCTAGTAAGAAAACACAAAAATAAGACAATATAAATCAAGCACAATTAATAAAACTAGACTAGGTTGATTCTAGATAGAGGGTTTATAATCCTAGGGTGATATACAATGAGCAAATGCTAGGAAAGTAAAGCACAAAGATAAAGAGACAAGAGAGATACTCAACTTTATCTTGTGGTCTTGATGATTTTTTGGTCACCCCTAATCCACGTTGAGGTGGACTCAATCCTTTGATTTGATTCTTTATCAAGTATGCACTTCTCCAACAAAAAGGGCTCACAAAGAAAAACTTGATCATAAACCAAATCAATCTCTTGAGCTAGTCCAAACCTCGATTCCACTAGAGTTGCCCTTTGCCACTCCGACAAGGTGAGCACAAAACCTCTCACAAGAATAACCGGGCCTCCTTCACAATATTCTTGAAGAGCTCATGGTTTCCACACCACCAAGCCATCTAGGAGGCGGCAACCTCCAAAAGTAATAAGTCGATGACACTTGCTTGGAGAATCACTAGTGCCACTAAGCTCAAATGAATGGAAATCAAGCACTAAATGCTCTAACACTCACAATAGATCAACAAGGGCTCAAGTGTGAGAGAGGAAGGCTCATATGTATACGGTATGCAATAAGAATGTCCAAGAGAGCTCTCTTGCATGAGTTGAGGGGGTATATATAGCCCAATCTCTGAAAACTAGCCGTTACTAGCTGTTACAGGCTTTCTGCGACGCTGGCGGTCAAATCACGATACTGGCAGTCAGACTGGGTTGAATGTCAACAACTATATTTGCACAAAGTGCACAAAGGAAGGTTTCAAATAACGGCTCTGGCGGTCAGACCGTCATGGAGTGTAGAGAACAAAAAGTCTACATGCTTGGTGGTCGGACCACGATCGTGGCGGTCAGACCTTGAGCCTCTCGCAGTCAGACCAAGATCCTGGCTGTTAGAGCCCTAGAGGTCAGACCGTGATCCTCGTGGTCAGACCACGGTGTATGTATTGGGCAAAGCTTTTCAGCACTTTTGCCCTTCTTTCACAAGGACTTTTTCAAGATTTTGTGGTTGTTTGAGAAAAATATTGAGCAGAGTGACAACTATAGATGCTCCAAGAATGTGACAACCGACCCCTCTTAATAGTATGACACTAATCTATAATCCATTCATTATCATCTCTAATTACCTTGACGAGGACATCACACCCATGGATACACACAATCCTTCTTCCACTGTTACACATGAAAGTCCAATCACTAGAGCTCGTTGTCACACCCAAGTTTCAGTCTTTTGTCCAGATGAAAAAAAGCTCACTGACCTGGATTTCGTTTGTTGACCGTTTTTCTGTTGGGAGTTGTGGGTCCGGGTTGCAGAGTTTTTCGTTTACGGGAAACCCTTTTCGCTCTTTTGCAAAATCCTCTGTTTCATAATGAAACCAACCCAATGTTTTGGCATGTCAAGTAACAGCACATTAAAATAGAATTTTGGGGTTTTTATCAGAATTTTTGGGAGAAGTTTAAACCCCTTTAAAATTCAAACCACCTTGAGCTAATTTGAAAATTTGCAAACCTTTAAAAGCAGAATCAAAGCACCCTTCTTAAACAAAAGTTGTTCTGAATAATTCTTTTAGCACCCACAAAAAGTTTCAAAAATTTCTGAGCCGGGGAGGTATAGTTTCCAATTGACTTAACTTAGGAATTTTTGAAATTAAACAAAAATCAAAAAAAAAGAAAGAGGAAGAATAGGGCAGCCGCCGCCCACGGCAGCCAACCACTGCCGCAGCTAGCCGAGGCAGGCGTCGGCCGTCTCCACTGCCGCGCTTTTACTCCATCAACAGCAAATCTCACCAAGATCTCCTCCTCCCCTCTCTTTCTTCCTCTCTCTCACTCTCTCTCTCTCGCGCGCCGCCCTTTCTCCTCTGCCGTATAGCACACCGCCGCTCACCCCAATCCATGGCCGTCGACCCCTGTCGCCAATCGACGGTGCCGCACGGCCCTCTCCTTTCTCTCTCCCCCTTGGCTCACTTTTCCGCTTGGGTATTTGTGAGAGACCCGACCAATTTACATTCAAGTTTACCAAGTTGACTCGCGGCCCATGCTTGGTATGCGAGAACTCAACCCGATAAAAGAGAATATAAACCCGGCAGTCCCCCGACATGCTTCTCAAGCAACACCCAAGATCCAAGCACGTCGGCAACGTCACAGGTGATACATCACATAGGTCACATTAATTAATAGCATTAATTTAAAATATTCTTACATACCAAGGTTCATGATAAGTCTTGAAACTAACAAATTAAAGAGCGGAAGCAATTCTAAGGAAGACGATAGTCGCAGCGGTTGCAGCAAGAAAGCAGCAAAGGATTACGATGCCCAGCCCACGAACATCGCAAATCACGGTCACTCGAATGTCTTGACTACGCCTCGCCCTCGCCGGCATCGGCGGGGACAAAGTAGCCGAAGACCAACTCATCCTCACCTGTAAAAACTTAAACAACAAACGTTGAGTACGAAGGTACTCGCAAGTCTTACCCTGTTGTGGGAATAAGTTCCCGACTCCAAGCATAATGCAATGAGGCTATAGCAAGGTAAATAAGGTATAGGAATGGACTCGATTGCTTAAAGCAGAAACTAAGCATATGTGAATTAAGCATAAAGTAAAGAGACTATGCGGGCATGAACAACTACTATAAACCCAATCCCTAAGTACCGTGTAACCATGAACCATGTACCTACCATCATCCATGTTCCATCCAAACCATGGATACCAACAACCATATTCCAATTCCATTGACAACATCCCAATTCCCATCATGTTATGTGACAACTCTACGATATTATCCAAAGGACACTAAGCTTGATCATAACCGTGACCGCGGTGGATTCGAACCGATTTTACACCCTGCAGGGGAGTCCAACTGTACCCACACGACTGAGGACCATACGGCTCATGCAACCCACTAAAGTTACACAAGGGGGGTACTCATGTCAACCTTTTTCACACTCGTGCCCACACGGTTGGAAAATCCACACGGTGCCGAGTACCACGGCCTCGCAGGCACACGTGAGTCCCTCGTCGAGTGTCACGGCCTCGCAGGCACCCATGACTCCCTCGTTCCACACACCGTGCAGTCATCGGCCAAACGTTGGTACGCAGTGAGATACTCAGCTTGTCTTACCATTATATCGGACATGTGGTATGAACGAAAAGTGCTCAGGCCAAGAATAACGCGGCCGGGTCCTAGGTCAACCCAGACGGGGCCTACGGCACACAAGACCTCCATGTCTTGCTGCACTCCTATCCCACCATCTGGATTTTAGTTTTTAACACTTTCCAACTTTTACCATCATATGAACTCGCCACAAGTTCATAAGTAACCAGGATAAATCCTATACGTGCGAGTGGGACTTACCACTCGACTTCTACCGTGTTATCTAAGCATGGCTAAGCATTTCGTGACTCGAACAAAGACACTCTACCCAGGTTGACAAGGTGACGTATTCAATACCAAGGAGGGGTACATGCAACAATAATAGGTTTTCCCAATGTTACTACTAAGCCCGACTTTAATGCAGTCCTATACGTAAGCATTCATATTAATCATTAAGTAAATTACTTAGGGTAGCAATATGAGGTGCTTGCCTTCAACAGCAGTGGTGTTATCTTCCTCAGCAGCTAGATCAACCTCTGGTGCTTCTCCCGTAGCAGCACCCGCGTCACTCTCTAGCGGTTCGTAAGCTATAAAGTAAAAACGCGTAGATATGAGATGCATGCCATGATGCCATGATGCCCAAATGATGCGATATGATGCAGAGAGGTAGCTACTGAGTCTACGAACACAATGCAAAAAGAACGAAGTCAATCAGAGTTCTACAGCTCAAGTTATGACCTAAACAGTTTTACCGATTCCGGTTACGGGTTTTCCCGGTTCCCGGGTTTCCGGTTCCGATATCGGGTGGCACACAGATGTCGTTTCCGAGAAAAATCCCAAAACACATCACATGTACTGGCTTTACTAAGTGGCTTGGGTTACTATGAGACTAAGTTTGAGTGGTTTTGACTTGCGTTAACAGGAACACGAGCCCTCCGATGGTCGTTGCCCTGTTTACGACATCGGGAATACCGTAACGGTGCCGTAAAAGTCGTAACGACTTTTCCGGTGAAATTCAAAGTTAATTTATAGGCATGGGACCATTTTTAGTTTAAAGTAGGCTCCAAACTAAGACTTTTGGCTCTGGTTTGGGTTCAAGTTGAGCTTCTATGAATTTACTAAAAATCTACCAAGGCTCTGTTTTTCAAATTTATAAAATCAGAAACATGTATTAAAACTTATGCAAAAATCATGAAACTTTATATATCTACTACTGAGCATCTAAACTAAAGTTTTTGTTAAAGGTCTTGGGCTTTTGGGCGACTGGCCTAATGTACTTTAGACAAAGGTAACTAATCTAGGGTTTTGGGGATATTAACAATGACATGCATGCACAAATATTCATGAAAAATTCTGGTAAAAATGCAGGAGATGCATCATGCCAAGATAAAATTATGGTACAAAAATAACCCCTAGAAACCTTCTGGATCTTCAAATAAAAATCAACAACAGAAATAATACATTGAATTATTAAAGAAATTCCAGGACATTTTTGAAAAAGTGCTTTAACAGAAAATTAATTCATTATTCAATGATTCAAACAAAATTAAGTTTGGAATTTTTAGATTTTTCCATGATTTTCTACACACTATGCAACTTCTGGCTAAATAAAAGAAAAATAGAAAATGAATGGAACAGTAACACAGAAACAGGGGAATAGGCAGTGGCGGTGCTCCGGTGGGAATCTCGCCGGAGGAGGGGGCTAGGAGGGGGATGGAGCGGTCGTGGAGCTTCACCTTGAGACGTGGGATTGATTTGAAGAGGATGAAGGCCACGGGGAAAGCAGCAGGGTGGTTGGCGACGGTGAGGTCCGGTGGCGGCTCTAGTGAAGACCGACGGTGGCGCGGAGTGTTCCTTCCTCACCAGCGATGATCTGCGGCCGATAGCTTATCAAGTTGGTGCACCATGGTGAGAGGATAAAGCCGGTGAAAGTAATTGAAGAATCGAGCTACCGTGGTGACGAATTTTGGAAAGAGGTGGCCGCCGGCGTTGTCCTTCGGCCGAGGAGACGACAGGGGCGTTCCGGTGAAAATAGGGCACGGCCGGCAAGCTCGGTGATTGGAGAGCAACAGGGGGTCGAGGGAAACTTGGTTGGCACAGTGGCAAGGCTTGGGAGTGGCCGGAGTGAGCTGGCATCGGTGGGGCGGCAATGGCGGCGGTGTTCTGTGGCGCGCGGCAGAACAGAGCAAGGCAGCGAGAAAGAAGAAGGGGAGCGAGTGGAGAGCTGGTGCTTGGCTTTATACTTGAAGAGAAGTGAGGAAGGGAGGGAGCACTGGGGTGGCGCGGATTGGGCAGAGGTGCGGCGGCCGGCGATTGGCGCCTGAAGGCGGTGGCGCTCGGCAGTGGCGATGCCTTGCCGTGTGGAGAAACTGGCGCCAGAGGAAAGAGAGAAAGAGAGAGAGGGGGCAGAGATAGGAGATGGAAATGGGGAGGAAAATCTCTTGGAGAGATTCACTGATGAGGAGGAGTGATGGCGCGGCGCGGGAGATTGGCCGGGGCGGTCGGCCGGCGGTGGTTGGCTGCGGAGGTACTGTTCACCATCAGCCTATTGTCAAAATTGATTTTTCAATTAATCCAATTACCCTCCCACTTGAGATAATTGAAAACCCTAGCTCCTGAGCTCAAAACTTTTTGAAACTTTTTGTGTGTGCTAAATAAATTATTTGGAACAACTTTTATTAAAGGAGGATGCACTGGTTCAGCTTCTAATGATCTATGAATTTTCAACTTAGTTCAGATTTGTTGGAATTTTAAAAGGGTTTAAAATTATTCCAAAAATTTTGATAAAATCTCCAAAATTCTATTTTAATGTATAGTTAATTGTTATGCAAAACAATTAGGGTAGTTTTATTAAGAAAATAAAAGGTTTCTTGAAAGTCGATTAGGGTTTTGCGAAAACGACGAAAACTTCGAAACCCTGACTCAAATTCAAAACAGGAAAAGGTCGAAATCAAAAGATTGAATCAGTGAGCTCATTGTCAAAAGGACAAAAGATTGAAACTTTTGGGATGTGACAGTATTAAAGCCGCAAACCAGCCGCTTCCTCCCTGCTTTCTTCTCTGTTCCGCCCACTGCCGCCATTACCGCCGATCCCGCCCTCACGTCGCCAGCACGCTCTGACGATCGCCGTGCCCCGCCACCGTGCCGGTTGAGTTCCTCTCGGCCTCCTTCAACTCTCCAACCACCAAGCCATGCTCCGGTCCACCGCTCCGCCCGGAACGCCGCCGTCTTTTCTTTCGGCCGAGCGCGCCGCCGTCGGCCATCAACGGTCAAATTCGTCGCCCCGGTACTTCCTCGTTCCAATTACTCTCGCCGGCGAGTTCTGCATGTTATTATGCACCGATTTGACAAGACCTTGGCTGCAGTTCATAGCCGGTGAGGAAGAATCCACAACACCACCGTCGGCTATCATTGACGCCGCCGCAAAGCCTCACCGTCGCCGACCACCTTCCCGTCGACCCCTTGGCCTTCATCGCCGTCAAATCAACGCATTGACTCATGGTGAAGCTCCCCGATCCCTCAAACTCCGCTCTAACCCTCTCCTCCGGCGAGAACCTCACCGGAGCGCCGCCCTGCCATGCTCCTCTATTCTGCCCTTCTTCCTAATTAATTTTTTCTTTTTCCATTAATTAGCCAGTGTTGTAAATTGTATAGTAAATCATGGAAAACTCTAAAAATGCTAAACCTAATTTTATTTGAGTCCTTCTAGAATGAACTAATTTTTGCTGAAGCAAGTTTTCAAAAATGTTCTTGGAACTTCCTCAATAATTAGATGAATCATTTCTGTATTTGAATTTTATTTGAAGTTCCAGAAGGGTTCTAGGGTTGATTTTTGTACCATGGGTGTATCTTAGCATGGTTCACCTTCTGCATTTTTATCAGGATTTTACAGCAACAAATGTTCATGCATGTCATTAATCATACTCCAAACTGTCTAGTTAATTTGTCTTTTTCTAGAATACATTAGGAAAGTCTTCCAAAAGTCCAAACTCTTAACCAAAACTTTAGTTTACATGGTCACTGGTACCTCCATCAAGTTTCATTATTTTTCCATAAGTTTTAGTGTTTGTTTCTGATTTTATGATTTTAAATAGCAGAAATTGTTAGATTTTTAATAAAATCTTGGAAGCTCAACTTGACCTCAAACCAGTGCCAAAAGTCTTATTTTGGAGGTTACTTTAAACTAAAAATGTTTCCCTGCCCGTAACTAAAGTTTGAATTTTCATCGGGAAGTCGTTACGACTTTTATGGTATTTTACGGTATCTACCGATGTCGTAAACGGGCAACCATAATTGGTAGGCTTGTGTTCTTGGTAACGCGAACAAAAACCCTTCAAACTTAGTATCGTAGTAACCCCTAGCCACCTGGTGAAGCCAGTGCATGAGACTTGTTTTGGTACTTTTCCCGAAAACGATGTCCGTGTGCTACCCGATATCGAAACCGGAACCCGGGAACCGGGAACCCGTTTTCCGAATCGGTAAAACTATTTTCAAGATAACTTGAGTTGTAGATCTCCGTTTGACGGGCTTTTGTTTGCATTGCATTCATAGTCTCAGTAGCTACCTTTCTGCACCATATCGTATCATTTCTGCATCATGGCATCATGGCATATCTCTCATACCGACGTGTTTTATTTTATAGAGTACGATCCGTCGGAGAGTGACACGGGTGCTGCTGAGGGAGGAGCACCAGAGGTTGATCAAGTTGCTGAAGAGAACGCCACCACTGCTACTGAAGGCAAGCACCTCATATTGCTTTCCTAAGTAAATATTTACAGTTAATAAATATGCTTACGTATAGGACTGCATTAAGTCGGGCATAGTGGTAATATCGGGAAAACCTATTATTGTTGCATGTTACCCCTCCATGATATTGATTACATCACCTTGTCAACTGGGTAGTGTGTCTTTGTTCAAGTCACGAAATGTTTAGCCCTGCTTAGAATAACAGTAGAAGTCGAGTGGTAATGAAAGTGCATCTAGGCCCTAAGTGGGTTTTGGTGAGAAATGACAACAAAATTAAGGAGCTAATAATTTTTATAAGGTATGGTGCAGCTAATAAGGATAGAAAAAGGAGAAAAAATGACTTTAAACAAAAGAGGACCATCAATTTTCTGACCCGACGTATATGGAAGAAAAGGATGCTTGGCCTTAAGAGAAAGTGTAAATAATTGAGTCCTTTTACTTTTAGGAATGTTGTACTATCAAGAGGGATGCAAAACAAAGTGAAAGAGTGGATCAAATGCTCAAAATCCAGCTCAAATCGTTCAGTCCAATAGGGAGTTCACCGGAACCTCTGGTCCAGGACCGGCGGGTCCGGTCCCCCTGGAACTTCAGTCCAGTAGGGGGTTTACTAGAACCTCCAATTCAGGACCGGAGTGTCTGGTCCCCCCGGAACCTCATTCTAGTAGGGGGTTCATCGGAATCTCCAGTCCAGGACCGGAGGGTCCGTCCCCCTGGAACTTCATTCCAATAGGGGGTTCCCCGGAACCTCTGATCCAGGACTGGAGGGTCCGTTCCCCTGTAACTTCTGCCCAGAAAGGGGTCTCCCGGAACCTCTGGTCCGGAACCGGAGTGTCCGGTGACCCCTCACACAGTTGACCAACGGGTCGTTTTGGAGGGCTTGGGTATATATACCCCTTCTTCTCCAACGGTTCACACTCTCCGTAAATCAGATCTTGAACACCCTCTTTGAGCTCAAAAACCTTCTCTCTCATCCTTCAAGTCATCCCTTTGCAAGATTAACCTAGGTTTGAGAGAGAGAGCAAGATTGAAACACCTAGAGCCTCTATTCCATTCTCTTGAGCATTTGTGAGGCACTAAAGCTTGAAGTTGCATTTGTTGCTCTTGGACTCTTTTCTCCTAGACGACTAGGTGTGCCCGTGGAGCTCCTAACTTTGTGTGGGAAGCCCCAAGAAGTTTGTATTACCCTCTGCCGAACGGGAATTGCTAGTGGAACAACTCAAGCTCGATTTTTGTGGTCGCTTTGGTGAGAATAGGGTTAAGAGCAACCCGGTCCTTAGTGGACTTCTCATCTTTATTGGTTTGTTTCAAAATCATGACTTGCACAATCCAAAATCATCTTGGAAATTCAAGAATTTTTAGAAGCCAAATCATGACTTGAACCCTAAATGAAAAGTGCTCCACATAAATTTCTGAGCCTACACAAAAATTTCCAAATATTTTTGAACTCCGGAAGCATGTATTTCACTTGAATTAGGGCTTTCAACTTGTACTAGTAAAAGAATAAAAGATAAATAAATAAATAAACCGACAATAGCCGGACGGGCTACAGTGCCCGCCGCCCGCCCGACCGAGCGGCGGGCGGCAGGGCATGGCGCCCCGGCCGGCATGGCTTTTCCCCGGTTTGAATGGCATGTCGTTTGTGACACCCTAGATGTCACTTAAAAAATCACCGGCAAATCATAAACCCTAAAAAGAAATTTTTGCACTTTTGAGCAAAACTAGCACGTGAACTAATGAGCAATGCTGCTTAAAACACTTCCATTAACCAAGACAAAAATTTCAATAATTTAAGTTTGAACACTTTCACCAAACAGGGGCCCTCAGCTCCACAGTACATAATCATTTCCTACCAGGTAAGAATTCACGCTCCAATTCGAAACCCTAATCGGTAATTCACTCGCTTAAAAGCAGAATCAACCTTGGAAATAAAAAGAAATAATGTTTAAAATACTCCAAAGGGGCACTACGCAAAACTTTGATTAACAACAGAACACTATACCTAGGCTCGGAGAAATTCCAACTAACAGTGCCGAAATCTCACTGACAGAAAGAAAATCCAAACCCTAACTCATGGCTATCCAAATTTCCATAGAACCCTAGCCATATTTTTACATAACAATTAAGTACACTTCAAAATAGGATTTTGGGAAATTATTCAAGATTTTTGGAAAGGATTTAGACCTCTTAAAATTCACACAATCTATAATCAACTTAGAAATTCAAGAATTTTTAGAGACCCAATCATGACTTGAATCCTAAATGAAAAGTGTTCCAAATAAATTCCTGAGCTTGTACAAAAATTCTTACAAATTTTGGAGCTCAGGAATTATGCCATTTCATTGAATTTCTTTCCAGATTTAATTAAAAAAAAACTTTTGCCGGGCGGGCTACAGTGCCCCGCCGCCCGCCCGACAAATTGGCGAGCGGCAGGGCACCGTGCCCGCTGTCCCCGCCGACAAGGGTGCAGCACCGCACGTCTCCCATTCCAAGTCTTCCCGCGCGTTCACTCTTTTCCTCCTCCCTCCCTCTCTCTTCTCTCCCCCACGCACGCGCGCCGCCCGAGCGTCGTGCTGCCGCCGCCGGCCCATACCGGGGCGTGGCCGACCATGCCCCGGCTTTCGTGAGTTTTCTGCCCAAATGGCCCCTTTAAAGCGCGCATTCCTCCTCCTTTCCCTCCCCTTTTTTCCCTCCTTCCCCGCAATGCTGCGCCGGGACCCCCCTTCTTTCTTCCTTGTTCCGGCCGCCCCACCATTGCCGGCCGCCCCAAGGTGAACTCCACTCCCGGCCATTCCCCGCTCCAATTCCCTCAACCAATCGCCCTCTCCCACTTCCGTGAAGCTCACAGAACTCCCCAATCCTCCAATTTCCAGCTCGGCCGTCGGAATTTCGACTTCGCCGTCGCCACCGTCGCCCCCCACGGTGAGCACCCCTTTCCTGGCCAAAACCTTGATAAATAGCATGTTGCCGAGCTTCATCGTGTCGAGTGGATCATGGAAAGCCAAGGTTCGACCGTCGGCGACCACCCCACCGCCGGCAATGGCTCGCCGGAGCTCGTCGGAGAAACCTCCCCTGTTTTTCTTTTTCTTTTTATTTTCCAGATTATTGCTCTGTCTTGTAAACTCCCTAGAAATTCACAGGAAGATCCAAAAATGTCAAACCAAAATTTTTTAGAACCCTCGTGAAAAGTACTAATTTTCTGTTGAAGCGCTTTTTAGCAAATGGCCAAAAATTTGCAGAATTAATTAGAAACACTCCTCTCTGTTTTTGAATTTTAAATTGCATTATAGAGCAATTATAGGGCTAACCTTTGATCCACAAGTACACCATGGTACTACACACCCTCTGAAATTTTATCAAGATTTTAGGAACACGAAATGGCATCTAACCCTTTTAAAATACTTCAATCTTCCTAGTTAAAATACCATTTTCTAAAGTACATTGTAAAAGTCATTTATAAGACTAGGCCCAAAATAAAAGTTTTAGATCTGTTACTCAGGATTGCCCACATAAGATTTCATGATTTTATTCGAAGGTTTACTAGTGCTTTCTGATTTTATAAAATTTAAAAACAGGAATTTTGATGAATTTTTATAAAATATAGAAAATTCATATAGGCCCCAACCAAAGCCCAAAATGCTTATTCCAGGGAGTACTACCAACTAAAAATAATCTTGAGGAAGAATTAAAATTTTCATTTTAACCCTAATTTAATAGCCGAAGGAATTAAATAATATTAACCGATGAAAAGTGTCGAATTAACTTAACTAGAGTTGAAGTTGTTGAACATGCCAACTAAAAGTCACCTCATAAAAGTTGAATAGATATCGTTAAACATCATGCACAGATTAAGAATTTAATTTAATTAACGGCGTCGAGTAATTAGGGTTAACCCTAATTCTAGGCGTCGCCAATCTAAACCCTAGACTTACTATTGATAATAACAGTAAGTTTCTTTTTCATTGAACTTATCATAATCCTAATGCATCATGTAGATTCTGACGCTCACGACGTAGCTGCAGATCCGAGTTCCTCGACCCCCGCCGAAGAAGTCAACGTAGCTCAGAGGAACCAGGCAAGCCCCGGTGCACAACTGATGTTTAAAATTTTTCTTTTATAACTAAGTGTGTCTTGTTTGTGCATTAAGTGCTAGGAGTTGATTGAAACCATAGCTGCATTTGTTTCCCATAGGAAACCCTATCGGTAGCTGGTATAGATACCCTTAGTCTGCTATGGTTAGTAGGTATTGCCGGTAGAAGTCGAGCAGACTCGACGCTGCTCGCGAAAGGATAGGTTGTTTAATGAAACTATTTCATGAGATGTGCCACACAAATGTGATTAAGTAATAAAGATAAAAGTTTGAGGGTCAGACAGGATACAAAGTAGGTCGGCGACTGGACCGGGTCTAGGGTGACCATAGACTTGTCTGATCCGTGTGGTCTGAGACTGATCGAGTGTTGAATGTACTGGTCGTATGCTGGGTGTTATGGGCCCCAGTAAACCTACGTAGCCTAGTGATTGCAACGTCGAACCTGTCCTACGGTGTCTGACTAGGAGGAGATCTGGGGTGGGCAGCGTGGGAACTCCACAGAAACCGTCTGAGACGTGTTGTCTGGTGGGATGCGGCGCTGCTAAGGCAGGCGTAGAAGGGAATTGACGTTGCAGGAGCTGGTGTGAACGGTTGCCACGTGCGAGTCTGGGACATGCACGTGTCGTACGTTTAGGTTTCCCCCTGCAGGGTATAAAATCGTTTCGAACCGCTATCGCTCCCAGTTAGTGAGCATGCTCGTGAAACGCACCACATTCTAGTAAATAGGTTGAGATACAATGAGAATGAATTATGATGATTACTATTGTTATTGTTGCTTCTATTTATGCTTGATTAGTCTAGTGCTAATTAAAGTTACATTCTAATCACTTAACCTGTGCTAAAATTTGATCAAGAGTAGTACAGGCTTGCGAGTCCGTTTTTGTAAGTAAACCCACCCTAGTCAGCCTTCATGTCTAGGAGTCGGCTGTAGTCAGCCACGTTGACGGGTAAGCCTTGTTGAGCTTCTTAGAAGCTCATGCGTTAGCGATATGTGGTTTTTAGGCGTCGACATGCAGGACCAAGCTTGTAGCATCCATTGGGAGGAGTTTCACCCCGAGATCGGGAACCTCTAGTGGGAGTTGTGCGAGTCGCCGCAGGAACATTGAAGTGGCTAGTAGCATGACGCCCTTGGGCACGGCGCGTGCTTTTGCTTAAGTTCGAGTGTCGGAATATGTAATCGATGAAGTCTTCCGCAGTTGTATTGTCAAAAACTTTTTCGTACTCTGAATCAATGTAAGACCTAACTTCAAATTTATGAATTAATGTTGTATTAAATTCTCTCTCTTTGTAAAATTATTGCTGTTTATCCCTGCCTATGTTGTATCGTATGTACGCTCACTTCGCCGAGCATTGCTCAACAGGATCCTGGCTCAACGACTGACAGGATCCGTCCTGAAATGAGGTTTTCTAGGCAGGTCCGCGTCAGGAACTCACAAGCTGCCTCTGCAATCATATCCGCTTTGAGCTCATCTATATACACCAAGGTCGTGGGCATAAAGAATGCTCATCAAATTTAGAAGAAACTTGAAGTGATCCATGAAGGAACCGATGTTGTGAGAGAAGCAAAGGAGGATCTTCTACGAGGGCAATACAACTTGTTCCTTCGCTTGCCGGATGAAGGACCACAAGAAGTGCACGATAGACTAATAGCAATTGTCAACAAAAGAAGAGCACTTGGAACTAAGCTTGATGATCTGGAAGTCAACAAGAGATTGTTACAAGCATTGACACCATGGGACTCTCATGTAGTCTCCTTGATTCGTCACAAAGATGGATTCAAACAATTCTCTACCGATGAAATGTTGGGCATGCTACTAGCCCCATTTGAGCAAGACAAGAAGCCAAGAGAATAAATAAATTGCTTGGAAATGCTATACTTGAGAAGTCAAAAGAAAAGAACATAGCACTCAAGGCTAACAAGAAGGTGGTTGTTGAGGAGAGCTCAAGTGATGACGATAGCGATGAAGAAATGGCCTTGCTTGTCAAGAGATTCAAAAGGTTCGTCAAGAAGGGTGGCTTTACCAAGAAAAACTATGACAAGTCAAAACCAAAAATCCAAGAGAACTTGCTATGAGTGTGGGGAAGAAGGTCACTTCATTGCGGAGTGCCCCAAGAACAAGAACAAAGAAGAGAGAAAGAGAAAAAGGACAAGAACAAGAGATACAAGAAGAAGTATAGTGGTCAAGCTTACATTGGTCAAGAATGGAACTCCGACTCCGATTCCTCCAATTCCGATTCAGATGAAGGTGGAATTGCTACGCTTGCCATTGGCCTCACTACTACAAACAAGTCACTATTTGGCGATCTTAGTGATGATGAAGACAACACACCCATTTGCCTCATGGCGAAAGGGTCTAAGGTATCATCTAAATCCAAATGCAAGCATTCAATTAAAGATGATAGTGATGATGATGATGCCTCTATGCCAAATATGCTTAAGCTAATGTCTATGCTTGAGTCACAAAAGGAGGAAATGGATAGGCAAGAGGACCTTCTTGAGAAGCAAGAAGACTTGCTTATCGTTGAAAAGGAAATAAACCGTGCTCTTGAGGAGGCTCTAGCACTTGAGATGAAGAAAGTCGAGGAGTTGACCGAAGGTTATACTAAGGTCAATTAGACTAGTGAAATTCTTAGGGGTGCAAATGTAGTACTCCAAGAGAAGTTTGATGTCTTGAAAAAGACTCATTCATCCCTTCTAGTGCAATTTTAAACTCTTAAGAAAGACACAACTTCCGCAAAAATTACGTCTTGCCCCTCCTCTAGCAATGGTTGTGCTAGGTGCTACAAGGTTGATGTTGAAGCTAGTGCCAACAATGTTGCAACCATCAAAGAGCTACAAGAACAAATCAAGATGCTTCATCATGAAGCACAACTAAAGCTCAAGGCCATTGATGAGGAGAAGGCCGAGTATGCTAGAGGAGCATACAGGAACACTAGAAGGCCAAATGTGAAAGATGGCATTGGGTATGTTGAAGGTGCCAAGCACAATGAGAGGGTCAAGATGAATGGCCATGAGTTCCTCAAGTTTACCAAGGGAAGCCAAGAACAAAAGAAGCAAGAAAAGAATAAGACCACTAACCATGCCTCTCTTGCTTATAATGCATCTCATCTATCTACCATGCCATGCCATTTGTTTGATGCTTCATATGTAATCATGAAAAACAAGCATGGTAGAATAATTGTAAAATATGTTGGGCCACGCAATACAAAGAGAAAATCTCATGTGTGGGTGCCCAAAACTCTTATGACTAATGTCAAGGGACCCAAACGAATTTAGGTACCTAAGACCAAAGCTTAATTTGGTTTTTTGTATGATTATATCTCCGGTGGAAAAAGTTGAGTGATCGATAGTGGATGCACCAATCATATGACCGGAGAAAAGAAGATGTTCTCAAGTATTGAAGAAAGCAAATCACGAAATGAGAACATCGTGTTTGGAGATGATGGAAGAGAAAGGTAATTGGTCTTGGAAAAATTGCTATTTCCAATGACCTATCCATTTCGAATGTCCTTTTGGTTAAATCATTGAACTTCAATTTGTTATCCATTTCTCAACTATGCGAAATGGGATATAATTGTTTGTTCACAAATGTGGATGTGACCGTGTATCGAAGAAGTGATTCATTAATAGCATTTAAAGGTTATCTAGTAGGAAAGCTTTATCTAGTGGACTTTTCATTCGACAAAGCCGAACTAGAAACTTGTCTTGTTGCTAAGTCCATATTGGGCTGGTTATGGCATCATCGTTTAGCCCATGTCGGTATGAGGAATCTACACAAACTTCAAAAGGGAGGTCACATCCTTGGACTAACCAATGTTTGCTTTGAGAAAGATAAAGTTTGTAGGGCATGTCAAGTGGGAAAACAAGTTGGAGAAAGGCATCCATCCAAGAACGTCATGACGACCACAAGACCATTGGAGATGCTACACATGGACCTTTTTGGTCCGGTGCCCTACATAAGCATCGACGGTAACAAGTATGGTTTAGTAATTGTTGATGATTTTTCTCGATTCACTTGGGTGTTCTTTTTGCATGATAAGGGCGAAACAAAGGAAGTCCTCAAGATATTTCTTAGAAAAGCACAAAATGAACATGAAGTGAAGATCAAAAGATTAGGAGTGACAACGAGAGCGAGTTCAAGAACATACAAGTAGAAGAATTCCTTGATGAAGAAGGCATCAAGCATGAATTTTCGGCACCCTACTCCCCTCAACAAAATGGGATGGCCGAAAGGAAGAATCATACACTCATTGAGATGGCAAGAACAATGCTTGATGAATACAAGACGTCTGATCGCTTTTGGGCCGAAGCGGTCAACACGGCGTGCCATGCCTCCAACCGTCTTTATCTCCACGGACTATTGAAAAAGACACCGTATGAGCTACTCACCGGTAACAAACCAAATATCTCATACTTTCGTGTTTTTGGGAGAAAATGTTATATACTCAATAAGAAACCCAAGACCTCAAAATTTGCTCCCAAGGTTGATGAAGGTTTCTTGCTTGACTATGGGTCAAACGCTCACGCCTATCGTGTCTTCAACAAAATCAATGGTTGTGTTGAAATTACACGTGATGTGAAGTTTGATGAATCTAATGGCTCCCAAGAGGAGCAAGTTATTCATGATTTGATAGATGATGAAGAAGCCCCATGTGAAGCAATTAGAAGGATGACACTTGGTGACGCAAGGCCACAAGAACCAAATAATGATCAATCACTACCCACTCCCCCAACTCAAGATCAACAACATCAAGAAGAAGGTCAAGCTAGTGATCATGAAATGGACTCAAGCAATGACCTTCCCATTCATGATCAACACGTTGATGAAGATGGTGGTGAAACAAGTCATCAAGTGTAACATCCAAGAGTTCACCAAAGCGTGCAAACAGATCATCCCGTTGATCAAATTCTTGGTGACATTGATAGAGGGGTGATCACTAGATCTCGAGTTGTCAATTTTTGTGAACATTACTCTTTTGTTTCCTCTTTGGAACCACTTAGAGTAGAAGATGCACTCGAGGATCCGGATTGGGTGATGGCCATGCAAGAGGAGCTAAATAACTTCACAAGAAATGAAGTATGGTCATTGGTGGAAAGACCCAAGCAAAATGTTGTAGGCACCAAGTGGATGTTCCGCAACAAACAAAATGAAGATGGTGTGGTGACAAGAAACAAGGCTCGGCTCGTGGCAAAGGGGTATTCACAAGTAGAAGGTTTGGATTTTAATGAAACTTATGCCCCGGTAGCTAGGCTTGAATCAATTCGTATATTACTTACCTTTACTACTCACCATGGTTTTAAGTTTTATCAAATGGACGTCAAAAGTGCCTTTCTCAATGGACCGATCAAGGAAGAGGTGTATGTTGAACAACCTCCCGGCTTTGAAGACCCTAAGTATCCTAACCATATTTATAAGCTCTCTAAGGCGCTCTATGGACATAAACAAGCTCCAAGAGCATGGTATGAATGCCTTAGAGATTTTCTTGTTAAACAAGGTTTCAAAATTGGCAAAGTCGACCCTACTCTCTTCACAAGAAGGGCTGACAATGATATATTTGTGTGCCCAATATATGTCGATGACATTATATTTGGCTCTACTAATCAATCTTATTGTGATGAGTTTAGCAAGATCATGACCAAGATGTTTGAGATGTCAAATCTTGGGGAGTTGACGCTCTTTCTAGGATTCCAAATCAAGCAACTAAAAAGGGGGACGTTCGTATGTCAAGCCAAGTACATTCAAGACATGCTTAAGAAATTTGACATGTTGAACGCCAAGCCCATCAAAACTCCCATGCAAGCAAATGGACATCTCGACCTTAACCAAGATGGATAGGACATCGATAAAAAGGTATACCGCTCCATGATAGGCTCTTTGCTTTATATTTGTGCATCTAGGCCCGATATCATGCTTAGTGTGTGCATGTGTGCACGATTTTAAGCCGCACCAAAAGAGTGTCATTTGGTGACCGTCAAAAGAATCTTGCGATATTTGGTTCACACACCTAACCTAGGACTTTGGTATCCAAAGGGTTCAAAGTTTAGTCTCATTGGATATTCCGATGCGGACTATGCCGGATGTAAAGTTGATAGGAAAAGTACCTCCGGGACTTGCCAATTCTTGGGAAGGTCCCTAGTGTCGTGGTCTTCCAAGAAACAAAACTCCGTTGCACTATCCACGGCCGAAGCAGAGTACGTAGCAGCCGGAAGGTGTTGTGCACAACTCTTATGGATGCGACAAACTCTAAAGGATTATGGTTACACTTTGAACTGTATTCCGCTCCTATGTGACAATGAGAGTGCTATAAAAATTGCTTATAACCCCATTGAGCACTCAAGAACAAAACACATAGACATCCGGCACCACTTCTTGAGAGATCATTCTATCAAGGGGGATATAGAAGTGAGTCATGTGAGAACCGAAGATCAACTTGCCGATATATTCACCAAGCCTCTAGATGAAAAGCGTTTTTGCCAACTTAGGAGTGAATTGAATATACTTAATTCTAGCAATGTGGCTTGAGATGGTGCACATCTGAAATGTTTTCCTTTATCGTTTGTTTGCAAAACAAAAGAATTGTGAAAATATTGAGTGATTTTCAAAACTACTTTCATTGATTTGCCATTTTTGTGGCCTAACTTGATCGTGGTGGTCATAGTTTATGAAATGTTGATTTGCTTACCGATTACCACTGATTAAGTGTCTATATATGTCCTACTATCAACCCATCATCTCATCCGGGTGAAGAAAAATCTTGGAGAAGAACTTCTTGATCTGTTCAGAAAGGAGGTTACTGGAACCTCCGTCTCCTTAACGGAAGTTCCGGCTTCGGAGACTCCGGTTCAGAATTGGAGACTCCGGTGGTCTGGACTATAAAAGGCCACCCCCGCGGGCAACGGCTCTTTCTTGTGCTCTCTCTCCCAAGCCCGAGCCCTAACTTCTCCAAATCGCCTCCTCCACCAAATCTTCGAATCCGTGGACGAGAAGAGTGGGAATCAACTCCAAATCACTTCCCAATCTCTTCTCCAAGGGCCTCAACCCTCCCTTCAACAAGTTCTTCAAGTTTTGAAGGTATTCAATGAAAATCCAATCTTCCTCGATCTCTTGACATGGATGTGTTTAGATGGTTCCAATTATCAATAGTGCTATCTCGAGGTTCTAGAGCAATGCATGTAGATTTGATAGCACTTCCATGGCTAGAATCCAAGAAATCTTCAAAATCTCATTCAAAATCTTTTTGATCCAATCTCCCAATGTGCTAGGGTTCTAGGCATAATATGTTAAGTTTATCTAATTCATGGTGTCTAGAACCTATGCCTAAAATCTGGAAACAATCTCTTCAAGTTTCACCTCGAAAATACTTTTACCTATTTCTAGTCGACAAGACCGGAGGGTCCGGTCCTGACCGGAACCTCCGTCGCCGGAGGGTCCGTTCCTGGACCCGAACCTCCGGTGACCCCCCATCTGCAGCCTCTAAAATAAAATCCTTAGCGCCTTCACTCATGCTTCTCATCATGATCTTTTGCTTCCTCCTTCATGTCAGATGGCTCGTACCAAGCGCGCTGGCACTCCGCCATCGGATAACGAAAGTGAGGAGATCGTACCCGTGCGCAAGGCTAGGGGAGCGAGAGATGAAGCCAGTGGGAGCGGGGCAGCAGCTGCAACCAAGCGGACTAACCAAAGGGCTTCCAACCCAAATCCTTCAAAGAGGGGAAAGGTACCAATTGGCAGCAGCACTAGAGCTCCACCACCTCGGGGTCAAATCCAAAGGGACACAGTGGATTTGAATCTGAAGCGTTTGCAGTATGGTTTCACGTATGTGCTAAAGGAACCAAGGGTCGGCTACATAGGCTCTTGTGAATCCACGAGGTATCCTATCAACTACGCTAGAGGGACCCACGATGTCCTAAAAGAGCGTCATGAAGACCCTCGTCTTTATGAGAGAGAAGTCGGAGCTGGGGACTATCGCTTTTGGAACAAGTTTCAGATGGACTGGTATAGGTCCGTCATCCTTGCTAAGAGTCAACCCACCGTCCCCGTCAAATGGATAGATTGGGAATACATGGCCAAGTGCAAAGACCCGATCTTTGACAAAATCATCTCGATGTGTGAGCAAAGACGGATGAAGAAACTCATGGGCTTCAAGTATGACTGGAATGATGAAATCATCGCTCAATTTTATGCAACTCTCTATGTTGAGAGACAACCCAATGATGAGGACACTCTACATTAGACAATTGAGGGAAATGAATTCTCAGTGACCTATAGGGATTTTGCACCATCTTTGGATTTGCTGAGGAAGATCTGAGTAAGCACAAGATCAATTCCAAAAGGTCACTTAATGACAATGAAATTCATTTTATCTACAACCCACGCTTTGGGAATCCGATCATTGGCAAGACACAAGGAATGGATCCTTACTTCTCATATCTCAACAAGATCTTTAGAGTCACCTTGGATCCAAAAAGTGGAGACGCCAATAGTGTCATGGGGTACGCTAGAAATCTTCTTTGGTGGATGCAGGACATTGATGCTACTCGCTATGGATTCAATGTGTTTGACTTCCTTTTTAGCTCAATTGTCCTCAACTCAACGAATCCAACGAAGAGCTTGAGCTATGCTCCTTACATCATGGCAATATTTGAAGCAGTGACCGGCTTTAACTTTGTGAAGCCAATTTCCCACAAACGCTACAGGCTTCAAATTGACCCTAGGATAATCAAAGGAAAAGGTCCACAAGCTCCATCTCCTTCTCCGGCATATGTGGCCAAATACAAAAAGACAAAATCCTACAAGCAAAAAACCTCCATCATATCCAAAGCTCTCAAGGCGATCTTCCAAGTGTGCACCCAAAATTATGCCACTTCAAGAAAGTACTATAAGGACACACATGCGCGCTTGGAGCGGATTGAGGAGCCTCAAGCACGCATGGCAGAGCATGCAGGTATTGAATTGCCTCCCGTTGCTCAACTTAGTCCCCTTCCTTCTCCGGAACACATTCCAAACCCTTCGGACTATGTTGATCCAACTCAAGAGATAGAAGAGGAGGAAGATGAGGAAGAGGTCGAGGGCGAGAACGAAGAAGAGGAAGACGTCGATGATGAAGAGGATGACTGATCTCCTTACTTTTCTCCTTTTTGGTGATGTGATGCCAAAGAGGGAGAAGTAGTAGTTTATTTTATCTCAATGGACATGTATACATATATTTTATTGTAATGGTGTTTGGAACTCCTTGGTTTGTAAAACTTAAATTATGTCTTTATTTTTTATGCTTGTTGAACTTACTTAGTATTGTTTATGATGCTGCTATGATATGGTGCTTGGTGGTTCCTCTTTTATGTATTTGTATGGTATACTTGTCATATGCATCACTATATTTATGTTCACTACACTTGTTGGTTCATTGTTGCACCCTAAGAGAAAGTGTAAATAATTGAGTCCTTTTATTTTTAGGAATGTCGTACTATTAAGAGGGATGCAAAACAAAGTGAAAGAGTCGATCAAATGCTCAAAATCTAGCTCAAATCGTTCAGTCCAGTAGGGGGTTCACCGAAACCTCTGGTCCAAGACCGGCTGGTCCGGTCCCCCTGGAACTTCAGTCCAGTAGGGGGTTCACCGGAACCTCCAATCCAGGACCGGAGTGTCCTGTCCCCCCGGAACCTCATTCTAGTAGGGGGTTCACCGGAACCTCCGGTCCAGGACTGGAGGGTCCGTCCCTCTAGAACTTCATTCCAGTAGGGGGTTCCCCGGAACCTCCGATCCAGGACCAGAGGGTCCGTTCCCCTGTAACTTCTACCCAGAAAGGGGTCTTCCGGAACCTCCGATCCAGAACCGGAGTGTCCGGTGACCCCTCACACAGTTGACCAACGGCTCTTTCTGGAGGGCTTGGGTATATATACCCCTTCTTCTCCAACAGTTCACACTCTCCAAAATCAGATCTTGAACACCGTCTTGAGCTCAAAAACCTTCCTCTCTCACCCTTCAAGTCATCCCTTTGCAAGATTAAGCTAGGGTATGAGAGAGAGAGCAAGATTGAAACACCTAGAGACTCTATTCTATTCTCTTGAGCATTTGTGAGGCACTAAAGCTTGAAGTTGCATTTGTTGCTCTTGGAGTCTTTTCTCCTAGACGACTAGGTGTGCCCGTGGAGCTCCTAACTTTGTGTGGGAAGCCCCGAGAAGTTTGTATTACCCTCTCCCGAAAGGGAATTGCTAGTGGAACAACTCAAGCTCGATCTTTGTGGTCGCTTGGGCGAGAATAGGTTTAAGAGCAACCCGGTCCTTAGTGGACTTCTCAACGGAGACGTAGGGTTCTTTGTGAGCCCAAACTTCGGAAGAAAATCACTTGTCTCCGTGTGCTTCTCATCTTTATTGGTTTTCTTGCTTTCCTCTTGTTCATCAATATACTTGTTTACATACTTTTGTCTCGATTTAGTTGTGTAGTTGGCTCCTTTCTAGATCTACTTGTTTGCGGTGGTCCTAGTTATTGTTGAAGTCTTTCCATTCAAGTAGATTTGCTATTGATCTTCGGAATCCGCCGGTGGTAGTGGTCGTCCTGGGCGCGTTCATGCCGGCCGAAGCCGCCATCACCACGTCTGCCGTCAGTGCTGCCACCGCCACCAGAGTCGCCACCTCCCCCGCCAAGACTGCCGTTAGTACCTCTGTCGTTGCCGCCTCCGCCACCTACGCCAGTCAAGTGGGGCGCGTTGGAGTCATCACTGTCCACAAGCTTCTCTTGGCGCGATGCGTTGATCATGGGAATTGAGCCTGGTGGTAATCGTTGCCAGCTGCGCGAAGATGCGATCCAGTTTGGCTGAGTCGTCCCCAGAATCGACCGGGGAGGTCGACAGTGAAGTCGAAGCTCCGTTGGTCTCTGATACCAAGTTGTTACGGGTCCGCCGAGCGGATCGCGGAGGTGACACAAGGAGAAGGCTTGGCTGTGAATTTGAACGCAAAGGATAGCGAACGCCGGCGAGGCTATTGTCACTGTCGTGCTGAGAGATGTTCCCAGCCATGGTGACCGAAGAACAGCCTCCCGACTAGGAGGTTTATTTCTTCTTCGATGATTTCCTAATACACGTGATTGCCTTTATGTATCAGGCACTCAACACAATCTGTAACAGACTATTTCATATAACAAACCGACTCTGTTTCAACAAACAAAATATCCTAACAGACTCCTAGACTCCTAATCCTCCTATGGTTCGCTAGCTGAATATTACGTGACTGCAACTCTAGCCACGATCGTTTGTGGGCACGCATGTCCTCCGGCGATAAGTCCTGCTGACGAACGCGTCCACAACAACAATTGTTTTGGTAAAGGGATGTAATATATGGCAGAAAGAGAATAGAAGACAAGAAATGATTAACCTTACAACTAATATTGCACACTTACAGCAGCAGACCATATCATTGGGTGTTGCTTTAAACTCATGCTTATACAAGTACAAAATGCAGATATCATGTATCTATGGTGCTTTGATGAGATACGCCACGCTCATGCATGTAGGCTCTTGCATAAGCATGACCAACACAGGCTCAATATGACATGAAATAAAAAACCAACAAAGATGGCACATTGTCCTGAATATAATAGTTCTGATAAGTAAAGTCGTATGTGGCTACTGATCAAATATATTTAATTATGAATATCTTTGACAAGAAATATGCAGAACCAGCAACACCTATCAGAACAAAGAAGACAATCAACAATCATCACCCTGTTATATTTATTAAGGACACAGGAGGGGAATATTTGCCTGTATCAGAATGCAATGTCAATAAAAAAAATTATCACTATCCATACTACTTAAAATGAACCTTACCATATAAGTTAGCTTCAAAACTGTCTCATACACTGTCACAGAAAATGATTGCGAAGTTTAAGGATGTGCCAGAACATCAGACATGTCCACATTTTTTGAAAGAGAAGCATCAAGAAGGATTAAGTGAAAAAGAGTTACTGCTCAAGCAAGCATTCCTGATGAAAGAAGTTAACAACATTCCTCAACTTTGTCATCTTTCTTCATTATTCTAGTTAGATCGCCAAGCATTTCATAGATGGTCAGAGTGTCCGGGTGATCTTTATCCTGTACAACAAATACACTCGTCTTGTTACCCACAGTGATCCAACTGCAACCAGGAAATTTTGTCACTCCTTTTTCTTGCATCGTTTCCCTTACTACCTTTGATTCAAACCAATTACCAGCTGCAGCATGCAAGCTTGAAAGGAACACATACGTGGACGAACATTGTGGTTCCAATTCAATAAGTCTCCTTATAGCAACTTTGCTCTTTTCTTCATCCTTGTGCACTTTACATGCTGCGAGAAATGTAGCCCAGATCACAGCATCAGCTCTAAAGGGCAACTGGTCAATAACTTCTTGAGCCTCTTGAACGTGCCCACCACGACCAAGGAGATCGATGAAGCAAGCATAATGATCTACTCTAGGTGTCAGCCCATAAACTTTGCTCATAGAATTAAATAAACTCCGACCTTCAGAAATAAAACCAGCATGATTACAGGCAATCAGGACACCTAAGAATGTTACTTCATCAGGCTTTAGTTGTGACTCCTGCATCTTCTGGAAGAGAAGAAGTGCCTCGTTCGCATAACCATTTTTGGCATATCCAACAATCATGGAATTCCATAGCATTATGTGTTGCTTGTTTTGTAAGTCGTTGAAAATTTCAAAGGAAGAAGTTGCATCCCCACATTTGGAATACATGTCTATAAGGGCACTACTTGCAGTTCCATAAGAAACAAATCCAGATTTAATGATGAGTCCATGTATCTCCTGTCCATAGGTAAGAGCTGCCATCTCTGAACAGGCTTTCAGGACACTTGCAAATGTAGCCTCATCTGAAAGGACATTGTAACTGCGCATTCTCCAAAAAGAGACCAAAGATTGATTGCTGTAACCATTTTGAGCATAGCCTGAAATGATAACTGTCCACTCAACCAGGCTTTTGTGATCTGGCGTCTCCATTAAGAGTTTGTTCCCATCATCAAGCATTTTGCACTTCAAATATATTCCAATCAGCGAAACACCAAGGGAGGTATCCTCATTTAAAAGACCAGACTTCAGTGTGTAACAGTGGATTTGTTTGCCAATAACTGAACTGACAATGGCAGTACAGCCAGAAAGAATGCTAGCAAACGTAAAGCTGGAGGGCCTGAAACCATCTTTTAGAACTTGCTTTAACATCTCGATTGCTTCATCTTCTCTATTGTTCTGCACAAGACCTGTAATTAGTGCATTTCTTGGGACTACGCTGCTTGCATCTACCTTCGCCAAAATCTTCCTTGAAGATTCTAAATCCCCATGCTTTGAATACAGGTCAATCAGAGAGCTGCCAATAGCATGATTTGAGCAAATATTATACTTTATGGCTGTGCAATGTATCTGATTTCCCGTCTCAATAGCCCAAATATTGGAACATGCATTGATAGTAGTAGCAAAAGAAACCTCATCTGGTATTATACCATACAACATCATCCTCTTGAGCGCTTGAACTGCTTCTTCCTCCTGTTCGTTATGTGCTAGTCCCACTATAAGAGTATTCCAGGTGACACCATCCTTGTTTGGAATGAGATTGAAGAGTGCTTTTGCAATGTCGGCTGCTCCAAGTTTTGAGTACATATCTAGTGTTGCATTTGCTACAAACAAGTTTGCATCCATGTGGTTCTTGATGGTAATACAATGCACCTGTCTTGCCAAAGCAAGGGAATCCAAGTCAATGCACGCACCAAGGACAGTCACAAATGTAAAGTCATCAGCCTCTAGATCAACCCTCCTCATGTATTGGAACATTTGAATGGTATCTTCTAGGAAGTCATTCTGAACAAACCCATTAAGCATTGCATTCCACATGACAACGTTCTTTTCAGAGGAGAAGTCAAATACCTTCTTTGCATCAGTGATGAAACCATGCTTCGCATATAGGTTGATCAAAGAACTGCCAACAAAAACATTTGCATCCAAACCATGCCGTACTGCCGCAGCATGTGCCTGCTGACCACCATCAAACGCCACTATATTGGCTGTTGCGCTTATCACGCTCGCGAAAGTGGACCTTGTTGGCCTCAGCCCCCGAGTCCTCATCTCCTTGTAGAGGCTAAGCACATCACCACCAAGCCCACTTTGCGCATAACTGGAGATCACAGCATTCCAAGCAACTGTGCTTGGCATACGTATCTTCTTTAGCATAGTTCTTGCGTCCTCCAGTCTACCCATGCTTGCAAGAGTTGAAATGATGGTGACACAAGTTACATGGTCAGCGCCACAGCCCATCTTCTGCATCCTAGAAAACAAAGCCAGAGCTTGTTGGTAGCGGCCAACCTGATGATACCCAGCAATCATGCTTGTCCAACATATTGTGTCTGGGCAAGCAATACCATCAAACACCTTCCGTGCATCAGTAATATCACCGCATTTTGCATATGTATCAACCAACGCCGCTTCACAGAAAGCGCTGGAGCAGAACCCGCTCTTGAGCAAATCGCAATGCACCTGCCTGCCATAATCGAGGACGCGCAGCCTGGAACACGCGGACAGGACGACCGCAAGGCCAAACTGGTCCGGCCGAATACCCACAAAGCACCTGACGAACCGAAACGCATCGAGGACTTCATGGGGAGACCCTGATCGTGCGTGGCAAGACAAAACCGAGCTTGCCGCCGTGCCTGAAGCCCGCCCCCGGAGGCAGCTGAGCGTGCGACAGGCATAGCCCGCACGGTCGGACCTGCAGTACAGGTCAATGAGCGCCTCCGCGAGGCGGCCTCCGAGCGGCGGGCCGAGGCGCATGAACCGCGCGTACAGGACCCCGCTCGCCCTCGAAGGGTGGGCGCCCGGGGGACTTCCGTCGAACGGGTTGCGGGCGTGGCACTCTCTGGCGAGGGAGCTGAAGAGTCTGGCATAGTAAGCTACCGGGTGCGGGGCGGACACGCGCACCTCTAGATCACGCCGGTTGCCGGACACCGCCGTCTCGAGCTGAATATGGCACGTCCACCCACTGAACTGGAGAGGAAGGATCTGTTCGGAGCCTTGGCGCCCGGCAGCTGTTCGCCGGGATTTGAAAAGCGAGGTAGTAAAGGAACCCGTTTGAAGAGGTCCCGGAGCCTGTGGATGGATGGAGGAAGGCGCCGCCACGCCGGTGGTGGAAGGGCTTCGGTGGAAGGAATGGGAGGAAAAGTATCAAATAATCGTATCAGACATTAAGAGAATGTTAATCCATCGTTAATCAACATTTCAAAGTTATAAGAGCACGCCATGTGTTTCACATTTGGATCATGTAGTACTTCCTTCTTTTTTTCTTATATCAATTTGACCAATAACTTTAATCATTCGTCTTATTAAAAAATAAGAAAAATATCAAATACTTTATTAGAATTTAACTTATTATTAAAGTTTTTTGAATTTTAATTTTTAATTTTATATATTTTAAACTAATTTTTTGAATAAAATAAGTGGTCAAAATTTTTTGTCAAAATCAACGGCGACATAAAAAAATTAGAGGGAGTATGTTTTAGGGGTGTCTGATTCAACTGGACTAACTGTTAGTCCGATGTATAGGTGTCAATCCAGAACACTGAACTAATTGCTTAATCCGTGGCTAACCGAGGAGTAGCATATCTTGAAATAATCATGTAATAATAATAATTAGAATCCATGAATTCTACTCATTAATTCATCAGGATTATTGTAATTAGTTTTGAAATTAATTCATATTTAATCATCCTAATTAGTTCTAAACTTTGGAGTAATTATTAGTCCAAAGACCTTATGAAAACAATACCATAGTTTGTAGCATCGATATAAATGAATGTTTAGAAAAATAGAAAATAAAATGCTATCCTTCAAAGTAGAGTGAGATTACTTTGGCCCACTGATTAAACCTGAGATAAATAAAAATAATTTGAATATGTATCAAGTCTTTTCAATAATAGTAGTTGACTTTAGCATTCATTACTCTTTTTATGATGGATATATTTAATCAATCTAATACAGTACCTAAAAAATATATAATGTAAGATCAAAAGAATATGTTACCACCTAAATATCTTAAGCATATGCGATGACCACAAAGGAAGGATGAGGTGAGTAAGGTGCAATTTGGATTGACTCCTACCCGCTCCGCCGCTTTCACTGTTGTGTCAGTTGTAGGCGCTCTCCAAAGCGGAGGAAGTTACAAAGTTCTGCTCCCATCGGCTCCTAGTGCAAACCAAGGAAGTGAGAGAAAAGAGCTCAAACCTACGCTGCATGTGGTAGAGCGGGGAGAAGCGGAACCAAACTAGCCTTAAGTAATATTTCCTCCGTTCTTAAGTTATTGTCTAACACTACTACAAAAACCATCAAATATACCTCTTCATCAATGCCGCATATTTCCAAACCGGTATAAATATATTTTCAATACCGGTTCCAAAGGTCCTGCCGCAAATCAATAATTGAGCCTGAAGAACCGGTACTGAAAGTGCCGAAAAGTATCAATACCGGTTCTTAAAGGAACCGGCACTGATATCAGTGCCGGTTCACAACAAGAACCGGCACTGAAAGTGCCGAAAAGTATCAATACCGGTTCTTAATGGAACCGGCACTGATATCTTATCTTCAGTACCGGTTTCTGTTATGAACCGGTATAGATAATGTACAGATTATATAAACGGTGCTTCTTCCTCCTCCAAACCGAGGAGGTCATTGCTGGTCGGGGACAGGAGCTAGCTATATTGTTGCGGGTGGATAATTCAAAATCCGGAAGAAATCAACCTATCCAAAGCTGTCTACGGTTAGTGAAGCGCTCTTCCTGCTTATTTCAATGACTTTTGCTCTCTAAGCTTAGCACCCGGTTTTAAACTCTACGGTTAGTGGATTGAGCTCTCTACTCTTAGTGCTTGCTCTGTACTCTCTAAGATTACTTACATTGGAACATTGATCTATATTACTCTCTAAGATTGCTCATTAATTGAAGATTGCTTTATCACAATATTGCTCAAGTTGACTGAATGGGTAGTCCATCAATTTTTTATTAATATATATGTCCTTCATTCATATTTTTGCTGTTCAACTTTTAGCTCGATCTCTTGCACCGTGGCCCTGATAAAATAAGGCTACAAAGGCTATAGCTGTTCAACTTTGTAATTTCAACTTATAGGTGTTCAACATTGCTGTTCAACTTTTAGCTCGATCTTATGTAATTTCCACGATGAATAATTGATCAATTATATATATGTATATGTATATATATAATTGATTTTTTTATGATGCTAATAATTCTAATGTACCAGATGGATCGATCGTGGATGTATGATGGTAGCACTCTTACTAAACGCTTCCTCGTTGGATTGGAAACTTTTTTGAAAGCCGCCACAACATATAAGAAGCCAAAAAACAAATCTGATATTCATTATATATGTTGTCCGTGTCGTGATTGTAAAAACTTGAAGAAGTTTTCAGATATAGAAGAGATTCGTACACACTTGATTACAAGGGGTTTTATGTATGGATATTTATGTTGGACTAAACATGATGAAGTTGAGGAGGATTTGCAAGCGAATAATCCTACTACATATTGGTCAGACATGGATAGCGAGTATGTGACAGTAGAGAGGCAAAATGATATTGATGACCTAGATGAAACGTTGCACAATGATATTGATGTCCTAGATGAAACGTTGCACGATGATGTTGATGACCTTGATGAAATGTTGCGTCATGTGGAGGATGATTTCTCTAGTGAAAGTGAATATCAAAAGCTCTTAAAGATGAAAGAAGACTATGAGACACCCATGTACTTGGGTTGCAAGAAAGAATACAACAAGTTGCATGTTGTTCTCACATTGCTGCAAATGAAGCTAAGCAACAGTTGGTCCGATAAAAGTTTTACTATATTATTATAATTTTTGAAGGATTTCCTTCCTACCAGTGTTATGCCTCAAAACACATATCAAGCTAAGAAGATTGTTTGTCCATTAGGACTGGAAATGGAAAAAATACATGCATGTCGGAATGACTGCATGTTATTTCGCAAAGACGATGCAAATTTGGAGGAATGTCGTGTTTGTGGTTCATCACGCTACAAGTCCAACAGTGAACATATTGATGGAGATGATGTGGGTGAGAACAATAGGGCTAAAAGAACACCTGCTAAAGTTGCTTGGTATTTTCCAATAATACCTCGTCTAAAGCGGTTATTTGCTAACAAAACAAATGCTGAGTTGATGCAATGGCACGAGAAAGGGCGCAAGAAAGATGGAAAGCTTCGACACCCGGCTGATGGAATTCAATGGAGGAACTTTGACAACAAATATAAGAACTTTAAAGCTGAATTAAGGAATATTAGATTGGGATTGAGTACAGATGGGATGAATCCATTTGGAGACACAGGACACACACATAGTACTTGGCCTGTGACACTATGTATCTACAATCTTCCATCATGTTTGTGTATGAAGCGTAAGTTTCTTATGATGCCTTTGCTGATAAGCGGACCGACTCAAGTCGGTAATGACATTGATATATATCTAAAACTATTGGTTGATGATCTTCTTGTACTATGGAACGATGATGTACGAGTATGGGATGAGTACAAAAAAGAGATTTTTACTCTACATGCTATGCTTTTTGTAACGATCCAAGATTTGCCGGCTCTTGGTAGCATATCAGGACAGCTCACAAAAGGATACAATGGGTGCATATGGTGTATGGATGAAACTGGTGGCATATGGTTAAAAAACTATAAGAAAGTGGTATACATGAGTCATCGTAGGTTTCTACGTGCAGATCACCCATATAGAAGAAATAGAACAGCTTTTGATGGCACAATCGGGAATTGTCAAGCTCCTAAGGTTCGTGCTGGGAAACAAGTATTCAAGATGGTACAAAATCTGAAGGTTGTCCTTGAAAAGGGAAAAGGAAGTACAAAGGCTCCACCTGATAGTTTGTTCAAAAAGAGTCAATATTTTGGAACCTTCCGTATTGGAAAGACTTAATGGTCCGTCATGCAATTGATGTCATGCACGTGGAGAAGAACGTATGTGAGGCAGTGGTTGGTACCTTGCTTAACATACCTGGCAAGACAAAAGACACACTGAAAGCACGTTTGGACCTAGAGGATATGAAACTCAGAAAGGATCTCCATCATACAGTCCTCGAAAATGGGTCAAAGAAACTTCCAACAACTTGCTACACCCTTAGTAAACAAGAAAAGATGAGCCTATGCGGTTGCTTGCATGGGATCAAAGTTCCAACTGGTTACTCTGCCAATGTCAAGAGACTGGTGAACATGAATACACTTAAGTTCCGCTTCAAGAAGTCCCATGATTGTCACATGATGATGGTTCAACTACTGGTTGTTGCAATTAGAGGTATTCTACCAGACAAGGTCCGAGATACAATAATAAAACTTTGCTCATTTTTCAATGCAATCTCTCAAAAGGTCATTGATCCGAGGAAGCTAATAAAGTTACAGGACGATTTGATCAACACTATGTGCAACCTCGAGACTATTTTTCCTCCTTCCTTTTTTGACTCAATGCCGCATCTTCTCACGCACATTGTTCATGAGATGAAATACCTTGGTCCTGTGTTTTTGCATCAGATGTATCCGTTTGAAAGATTCATGACGGTTCTCAAAAAGTATGTTCGCCGAGGTCGTCCAGAAGGTTCCATGGCACAAGGCTGGGCAACAGAGGAGGCTATTGAGTTTGCTATTGACTATATGGATTTAAAATCAATTGGTTTGCCGATATCAAGACATGAGGGGCGACTAAAAGGGAAAGGAACACGAGGACACAAAACAATCAATGTCAACGACTATGTTTCATTCATCCAAGCACATTTTTGCATTCTTCAACAGTCCGTAGTGGTGGGCCCATATGTCAACAAGCACGTACAAATGCTACGGACCAAAAATCCAAAAAAGTCTGAGGACTGGATTGCAAAGGAACACAGAGATAATTTCGGCACTTGGCTGTGATTACATATGATGGAAATAGTTCACAACGATGAAAAGAGTGCAGATGAGGTACTATTGGAAATGCTAGCTAACGGGCCGTCAACTACGATCCATACATATCAAGCGTATGACATTAACGGCTATACATTTTACACAAGGATGCAAGACACCAAAAGCTGTAACCAAAATAGCGGTGTTCGCATTGATGCCTATGATTGTGATGGGAAAAAGGAGACCTACTATGGCTTCATAGACGAGATATGGGAACTTCAGTACGGAGAAAAATTAAACGTCCCTCTGTTTCGTTGTCAATGGGTTGTACTACCACATGGACTAAAGATCGACAAGTACGGTATGACAATCATCGATTTCAAATTTGTCGGCTATAGAGAACAACCATTTGTGCTTGCCAAAGATGTTACACAGGTTTTCTATGTTAAGGATCCAAATCCTTGTAACAAAGAGGAGCGCCATATCGTTCTACAAGGAAAAAGAAATATTGTTGGTGTCGAGGATGTTATCGATGAGGAAGACTACAATCAATTCGATGACCTACCTCCATTCGGAGAGGATATCGTCCTCCACCTCATTGACGACAGTGAGGAACCTACGTACATACGTCGTGATCATGACGAAGCTATCATTATTAGATGAAAGAAACAAATTTTCATGTAATATTTAACTAACTATTATACTACTTGTATCCAAAGTCCGATACGAATAACAGAGTTTTGTGTGAAAATCAACGGACATAATTTATAAAAATAGATTACAAATTCAAGAGAAGCAGGTACAAGATTATTTTGTTACAATTCCACAACGAAGTAACAGACATGACAAACACATTGTTTACATATGGAAACATACGCTCGCCGAAACAAGGCACGTGCAAGTTGATCCCAAAAAGCGTTCATACTTATCTCTTCATCTCCAAGTTGGCTACTCATACGACGTCCTGCTGAGGATGAGGCTGCTTGTGGCCTATAGTACTCATCGTTAGCAAACATATCAAACGCTCTATCATGTTGAGCAGTTTGTCTAATAAAATTATGCAATGCTATGCATGCCAATATAATTTTGGTTTGCTTCTCCATTGGGTAACTCGGTAGGTCGTACAAAATCCTCCACTTCTCCTTCAGCACTCCAAATGCGCGCTCAATAACATTTCGTAGTGACGAATGCGCGAAGTTGAATACCTCTTTCTCCCCCTTAGGTCGCGGGCCCGATTGGAAATCCGGGACATGGTACTTCGTCCCCTTGTACGGTGCCAGATACCCAGGACGGTTTGGGTACCCTGAATCCACTAAGTAATACTTTCCTGCAGAATAGTTAAAAGAACGGTCATTGCAAATATGTTGGATTACGTACATATGCGTACTTGCCAAGAAAAACTAACGACTGTACCTGGAGGTGGGTGCGGAAACTTGTCTCCATATTTGTTGATCGCATCATTAAACACTCTCATGTCATGTACCGACCCCGGCCAGCCGGCAACAACAAATGTGAATCTCATATCAAAGTCACAAACGACCAGCACATTCTGAGATGTGTACCCATGTCTACCCGTATGCTGCACGACATTCGCTGCTGGGACTTCCACAGGTATGTGTGTTCCATCCAACGCGCCTATGCAGTCATTAAACAAAGGACTGAACCGAGGTTGCTGTAACCTTGTATGCACCGTCCTGAACTGCGGATCCACAGGCTTAATAATATCTGCAGCAAGCCTATTCATAGTATGAAGAACTTTCGTGAATGTCCGACTAACTGTCTCTGTCGATCGAACAAACCTATTTTTTACTTGGTGTACCGATTGCGGTGCTCCAACCATCCATAAGAACATCCCCAAAGCCTCAACGCTGGACATTTTGCTACTCGACTTAAGGCCGTACCTCTCAACTAGCAACGTATGAAGGTTGTCAAACAAATATCTTTCCATTCTAAACATGTCGTAGCAATCTGACGGATCGTCAAGAGTTATTTGTACCCATTGTAATCCACTAAGTACCGGTTGTCTCGGATCGGACTTGTTCATGTACGTTTCATAATAATATGTACCGACCATAAATGTGGCTAACATGAGGTCATTTGTTTGTTGAGTGGCGCAAAGTATCCGCGCGTACACTTCATCTTCATCTTCGCCGTCATCACTTTCGCTGGCGTTGCCTTCCGCGTTCAATGTCGCGGCATGAAACAGACTCAACTCTTGCTGCTCCTACGAAAACTCACATATTCGTCAGCAACAATTCAAATACCAAAACCATGCGTGGTTAACACAACAAGACAACACGCTTAGTAGCAGCACAACAAATGTAATATGCAATACAACGCACAAACCAAACATCATCAATGGGTTCACATGTCACACACAATGTTCCCTACGAATTCACACATCCTAAGGCAAAAATAGACTACAACAGATTCTGCATCTCAGCGCGTCGCTTCAGCCATGCCAACCGGACGGAGTTAGTTTTAATGTCACAGAACCACCATCTAATCGACTTATTCTCAAACAAAACAGTTGCAGGAAAGAACAATGGATCGTCCTCGGCGACTCCGCACTCCTCAAGCAGCTCCTTACACCTTTTCAAGGATGCATGCGCATTGTTCTGCTCCATGGCCGACGTAGTCGCGGCAGAGCTCGCAGAAAGTTTGTTAACAAGTTTCTCCATAAGGCCGACCATTGGGCTCTTTGTCTTCTTATGTGGCCATGCAGCTGTGCTCCGGCCGCTCGATCGCTTGCGCCCGCTGCTTGTGGTCTGACTCGGAGCAAACTCAATCAGTTCTTCGTCTTCGCCACGTGCATCGTCGTCTTCCTGCTCCTCCTCCCCAAGGATGCGTGAGGTGGACCCATCCACAGTTACACCATGGAACATCTCCTCCAGCTGAGGTAGGTACACGGGAGGTCCCTGCTGTAGCTTCCTCCATTCCGATCGTCCCTGCGCGACAACATAATGTTTCTACGGGCATGCAGAATTGGAAACGATTGAACGGACGACAACGAAATGACGTACCTCCGTATGTTTCCTCCAGAAGGCATCAGGGGCGATGACAGTCCCGTTAGGTGCACGTCCCAAACCTGTCTGCTTCTGCAGCCAGCACCAGAATGTGTACAAGCCCTTCAATTGACCGATTCTATTCTTCAGTTGAGTCCTGTCATGTCTAAGTCCAGTGGCCATGTAGTACTTATCGGCGATTATCTTGTAGCCACGGGCAGACATGGTGCCGTTCACACAGGTACCTGTCCGTATTTGCTCAACGCACAACTCGCAAAGAATTAGAGTATGCTGGTCCATCCAATTAGCCTTGTGGGTTCGCATCTATGAACGGTCAAGCAATATTGGACACATCAATGACTCCACTACAAGTATTAGAGGTGCTGGCAGATATGTTTGAAGCAATGAGGGAGCAGGAACGACTTACAGAGGATTCCGCAGCGCCGACGGGTTCGTCCATCGGTTCAGAGAACGAGTCGTAGCCGTGGTGGGGAAGCACGTCGTCCGGCGTAGGCCCTCCAATGTCATCGTTGTGGAAGCGAGGAGACGAGAGGCCACGACCGCGTCGACGGTTACCTCTCCGGCTACCACCTGCGCCAACGCCTGTAACTTCGGTTGGCCGTCGGGTTGCAGAAGAACTCCGCCCTCTTTCAGGCGCAGCAGTGCGTTCCATGGGACGAGGCCGCAACGTCGACGCCCGGCCACTGCCAACTCGACCGGCATTGCGACCACGTCCAGCAGGCGACTGTAAAAAGGCGCCGTACTCGGGAAGGTGCCAGAATCTGGCAGCATCTGTGTTAAGGTCCAACCCCTGCATGTCGAAGTCTGGAGGGCCCTGGATGCCGCCGTCCGCCGCCGACCAACCGCCCCAGCCGCCAGAGCTGTTCGCATCCAGCTGGGAGAAGAAATCCCTGTACGGATCGCCGCCGTCGCCGTCCATCAATACGAACCGGGAGTGGGCAACTGAGGCCGGCGGAGGGTTGGGCTCTGGTGCAGAGCCGGTGCTCGAAGAAGTGCGTTGCGCGCCGACGGCAGGCGACGGCGGCAGCTCCGACGGGTGCGGCGGCAAATCAGGGAGTGCCTCGGCCACAGTTAGGAAGGGGGAGGACGGACAATGCAGCGAATCACCGGCGCCGCCGTCCGTGAGGGGGCCCCAAGCGGGGACCGGCGGTGGCGCCCTCACTGGCGCCGGTGCGAAGACGGACGACGCGGCCCCAAGCGGCCCCGTGAGGGGCGCCGGAGCGGGGACCGTCGGCGGCGCCCTCACTGGTGCCGGGGGGACGACGGAGGACGCGGCCCCAAGCGGACCCGTTAGGGGGGCCGGAGCCGGGGCCGTCGGGGCCGTCCGAAGCCTCACCGTTGTAGCCGCCGGGAGGTCGCGCGACGCGGCCGCCGGATCCGGCCTCACGGATGAAGTCTCCGACTTCGAGGCCGAAGAAGGCGCCGGAGGAGATGCGGCACGACGCGCAGCGTGGGGCGGCAACGGCGGCGCAGAGGAACGACGAGGAGGGGCCTGCTGGCGGCGGCGGAGCCGGATGGGGGCGCGGCGGCGGCGGGCACTCGGGTGGAGGCGCCGAGCGGATAAGGCTGCCATCCACAACAAGGAGCGTGCGTACGAGGGCATCGATGTCCGTCGCGGTCCATAGTGGGCTAACCTTCCGTTTGGCTCCCGCCCACGCTCGCGTGGCACTGTAGCTCAAGGCTCATCAATGCCGGCTCCAATAAGAACCAACACTGATACTCCCCAATATCAATGTCGGTTCGCCAACAGAACCGGCATTGATAGATGAATATCAATGCCGGTTCAATACTGGAACCGGCATTGATATGGGGGAGTATCAATGCCGGTTCCACTTTGGAACCGGCACTGATACTTCTCTATCAATGCCGGTTCCAACTGAACCGGCATTGATATTCCTCTATCAATGCCGGTTTCACTGGAACCGGCATTGATAGAGTAGTATCAGTGCCGGTTCTTATTGGAACCGGCATTGATGTTGTGTTTTCATCAAAAGTTATAAGACGCGCCCGCGCCCGTTCCTCACTTTCACCAAAACAAAGTCGATCACTCCGCGCTTCTTCCTGTTCCTGCCGGCAACCCTGCTGCTGTCACCCGCCGCCACCGACGATCCTGCTCGCGGCCGCCTCCGGCGCTCCCGCTATCATCCGCTGCCTTTGCCGCACACGCCGCCGCCTCTACCACCCGCGCAGCCGCCGGCCCTGCCACCTCTACCGCTCGCGCTCGCTGTCCCTGCTGCACACTCTCGGCCGCCGGCGACCCTACGGCTCTCTCCCACCGCCGCCGACGCTAACGCTCGCGGCCGCCGCGTCTGCCGGTGAGATTTCTTTTTTTACCAGCACATTGGGATAAGGAGGTCGCGATCGTTGGGAAAAGGTCATCGGGCGTTTATGAGTCAATTTCGATCATTTTGAGCCCTTGTTTCACCACAGTGTATACTTGGACCAGATGTAAATCTGTTGCCTTGTGACCATGAGCTTTTAGGTTTCAGTGCAAAGTTTGGATTTCTTTTAGGTTCAATTGTGATGAATGGGACGATTGATTACTTTTAGGTTGTATTTAAGCAATGCTTCATCAGAAATCCATTCTAAAACCTCATTCATAGCACATGCTGCAACAGGGGGCTTATAGCCTGGAAAAACAGTACCTGTGAAGTATAGTGCTTGTGAAGTATAGTGCTTGTGAAGTCCTGGATATAGCCTTGTCAAGTCTTCGATGTAAGTCCTTGTAGTATAGATTACCTCACAAACCTTTTAGTCCTCGATGTAAGTCCTCGATGTAAGTCCTTGTAGTATAGTCCACGGTTGGTAGTATAGTGCTTTGTGGCATGTCCTGTTGTCAAGTTGCTCATACAAAATTAATGGTTCATACTTTTGTATAAATAAACAAACTCATGTTTCATTTGTTGTAGGAATGCCACGTAAAGCACGAGTTCCCCAACCCATCGAGGGTCCAGATCATGAGCTACATGAAGCCACTGGGGATGATCAGATGGATAGGCCAAGTCGGCACCCCTTGCAACATATTGAAGCGCCAGATGGAGAGTACAGTGATGAGGATGTACATGGAAGCCCAAGTGATTACCTCAACTTCGAGCAAGGTGCAATTGCAAATGAAGGTGGTGATGGAGAGGATCAGGGGGGAAGAGGACGTGATGGTGATGAAGAGGGTCATCACAATGAGAGCCTAACCACACAAATCAAGCGTGGGCGTGGTCCGAGCAAACTCCCTGATGGGCATTTCACCATCACACATGTCCACCAAAACGGGGAACTCCTTGAACCTAAGCGTGCGGCAACTATATGGAAGACAACAATTGGAAAGCTCGTAAGAGACCATGTGGCCATAACTTATCAATTTTGGAGGAAAGATGCAAGTGTCGATAAGTATGCAGTGCCCAATAGTGTTAAAGAGTTTCTATGGCAACAGCTGATGGACAAGTTTGAGTTCCCGACTGGATGTGACATGGAGGTAGTGAAGCAGAGGGCCCTTTCCTCATGTGCCCTTTCTTTCAAAACATTTAAGGGTACATTATACAGAAAAGTTCACTTGCAAGGTCTCACACCAGACTGGAATCAATATCCAGCAGTGAAACCTTTTTGGAATGCATTCATAAAGTATAAGGAATCGGATGAAGCTAAAGCCGTCAGTCAGAAAAACAAGACAAATGCAAAGAAGAACCTGTATCCCCATCGAACAGGATCACGGGGCTACGCAGGCAAAGAAAGCCAATTTGAAATGATGGAAGAAGAGGTAATCCACTTGGGTGGTACTCCAGTGACGCTTAACTGGAGCCCTCGATGTAAGAGGTTTTTGTGGGCTAGAGGAGTTACCTTATCACCCGAGGGAGAATTAATCTTCAAGGACGAGCGGGATAAATGTCTAGCTGAACTTTTAACAAAAGCCAACTCTGAATCTTCGAGGGTACTTTCAAGCCGCATAGGGATTACGATGAGCTAACCTATGCATTGGGCAATAAGGAGCATCCGGGCCGTACAAGAGCCTTTGGTAATAAGTCTTGGAAGATTGCAATGCAATCAAACGCTGATAGCTATAGGAGAAGAAGGAACACAGATGATGATATCATGCTCATATTAGAAAATGAGAGGCGAAAGACAGCTGAGATGATACAACAGGAAATAGCCAAAGCTAGAAGCGACTGGGAAAGGCAATCAAATGCTACAAGTCAAATCGGCAATCGGAGTAGTTGTGCATCCACACCATTGGTAGAAGAGGACAATGCTCATTATGCCATTGATGACCTTAAAGAGAGTGCACCATGCAAGTTGGTTTCGTCTCTATTGGGTGACCCGATTATGGTGGGTTCTGGGTTGGTCGAGCCTGCGGATGAAGGGACTACCTTCAATGGTCAGCCGATACCAAAGTGGTATGCAATGGTACATTTGGACAGTGTAACCCCGGCTGGCCGTAAATTCAAACTGGAATTCCCTGGACAAACGGGTGAAGTTATGCTTAAAAAGAATGTTGGCTCGTACGTGTTGTGGCGAAAGCGTGACATCGTGTTTGGTGACTTGGACTCTGATAGTAATTCAAGCTCCGCACATTTGCCGCACGAACGAGGCCAAGATGAAATGCCGCAACAACAACCATCACCCAAGAGCCTAGACGCCGACGAGCAGGCAGATTCATCACATCAGCAGTTGTCACCCGAGAGGCTAGAGGCAACCAATGTGGCAACCTCATCACAACCGTCGCCAAGAGGTTAGGGGTGACAAGAGCAGCAACATCGTTACAACACCAACCGTCCCCCAAGAGGTTAGCCGTACAAAAGCGACCAGCTTCCCAAATGCAACAAGGAAGATTGGGAAGGCCCACTATGTCACCACAGCAAGGCAAGAAACCTCATTCAGCACGACCTAAGAAAGCACAAGCTAAGCTATCTTATGAGAAGACCGATGAGGAACTTAATGAATCGGTGCGTGCTGATGTCACAAAGTTTTTTGAGAAGCCAACAATTCCTGAGAGGACAGAGGCCGACCGACAGAATGAAGTTAGCTTTCTACGGACGTTGAGCAAGCCTCCTCGAGGTTCACCAACTAACTTTGCACGCATAATATATAAAAACTCTTGTAGGCAACGGTCAAATGAGATTCTAAAGCAGAGAAGCCAAGAGCAAAATCTTGATGAATTTCTTGCCAGTGCTGGAATAACAAAAGATCAATATATGGATGAATCGAGGATCGAAGTTGCCAAGCCTACCACCCGTAAGAGTTTTGTTCTTGGTGAACCAATGGTTAATGAATTTTTGTTTGACGAAAGCACGCAAACACGAAATTTCCATAGCTGGTACATGGAACAAGCAAAACATGGTAGAGAGATGTTTGCATTTTGTAACGTCCCGGCTCCCCGAGGCCGGGCTCGCTTACATTAGATAGCTTTTATAGGATATAGACTGACCTCACAGACCAACACAAGTCTTTTCTATGCACATTTGTCCTCACTCGTGCGCATCCGGAAATAACTTCCCGGTCGGTCACCCATCCTGAAATTGCTCCAGGCCAAGCACGCTTAACCTTAGAGTTTTCTGGAGCTAGGCTACCGGAAAAGAAGCTGCAACTTGTTGGTACGAGTATTCTATCAATACTATTAAGCCCTGGGCCGGGATGTTACACTCTCACCCCCTTAGAAGACCGACGTCCTCGTCGGTCAACCCCAGGCCAGGAACGTCCCCTCTTGGCCACGTCCGTGTGCCCAGTGCCAGCGCATGTGCCATGCTGTGTGACCGCTCTCTGGGCTCACACCAGCCATGCACACCATGCCTGCGCAACTGCGACGCACGCGCCCGTGAAACCGCGAGAGTCGGCTCTGATACCAACTGTAACGTCCCGGCTCCTCGAGGCCGGGTCCGCTTACATTAGATAGCTTTTATAGGATATAGATTGACCTCACAGACCAACACAAGTCTTTTCTGCGCACATTTGTCCTCACTCGTGCGCATCCGGGAATAACTTCCCGGTCGGTCACCCATCCTGAAATTGCTCCAGGCCAAGCACGCTTAACCTTAGAGTTTTCTGGAGCTAGGCTACCGGAAAAGAAGCTGCAACTTGTTGGTACGAGTATTCTATCAATACTATTAAGCCCTGGGCCGGGATGTTACACATTTCGATACAGACACAAAGATTTTTTACATGGTGATGGTGAGGAGTATGTCTTTTGGGATGAAGTGTATCAATTATTGCAAGGAGACGCTCTTGGAGCTCAACTCATCTGTTTGTGGGCATTGTAAGTCACGTCTTTGTCTAGTTTTGAGTACATTTTGATGCACCCTATCTACCTAATCTTAATTATTTTGGTTTTTTGTAGAATGATTTTAAAAATGTGTGAGGACTAGAAAATCGAAGATACTGCTATAATGGACCCATTGCGTGTCAACGAAACCATGGTATCTTCTCAGCCGAAAGAGACAGAGGAATGCATATTCGGCTTTCTCTTGACATCACAAAACAAAAACAAAATTTTACTACCTTACAATTTTGGGTATGTGTTCATCACTTATGAATAACTGTTATATACACACATCACTTTGTTTATTACTTATGAATAACCATTTGCTATGATTCTTTTGTCTTTTTGTAGTTTCCATTGGACCCTTTTTTCGATTGACATAGCGAATAGCAAGGTCATTGTCAGTGACTCCAAAAGGAGACCACAAACAGATTGGAAGAGTCTCAAAGATGTCTTACAAAGGTAAATTCATTGTTTTGTTTTTTATTTGTTATATCATGAACACTAATTATAACTTCTAAGAATATATGTACAGGGTGTATCACAGATATGTTAAGGCTAATGGGAGGTGCCTTCCATTCACAAAAGATCTCCGGTTCAAAATTAATTTGAATTGTAGGAGACAACCTGATGGAAACAATCAGTGTGGCTTCTATGTATGTCTCAATATGATTGAACCCGTTAAAGAAGCTATGTATTCGTCCATCCATCCGAAGGACTATGCAAACTTCACAGTTGACGTAAGACAAACATCATGTTTAAACAACTTTCAATTTGCACATGTGAAAAGTGATTGACTTTGATTACTGAAATTGCAGGTAAATGATCGAACCGAAGGAATCTCACCACAAAGAATTCTAGCAGTTCAGGAACAACTTCTAGGATTTATCAATCAACATGTCATTTCAGATTCTGGTGTCTTTCATGTGTCCACATATGGCCAACAACAATCAAAATCTATGCCACAGTCTTCTAAAAGATCTACGCCAGCATCTTCAAAATACAAGAAGCGTATTTAAGTTGCATCACTTAGTTACAAAAAAGGTTGTGAGGCCTATGTTGTGTGAGAGTTTTTGTTGCTCCTGGTGTTTGTATGTAAGACTTTATATATAGTACATGTGTTCATCAAAAAATGTTTCTGAGATTTATAGCTGCTACTAATTTCTGTGACTACTATCTATGTTTATGTTATGATGATGATACTTTCAGATGTCAATAGTGATGCTAGTGCTAATTTGAATTTTTTACTTTTATCATGGAACAAACCATCAATACTGGTTCTTAACAACAACAGGCACTAATAGACTAGTTATCAGTGTCTGTCGTCCTTATGACCGGTACTGATGTTTAACTATCAGTACCGGTCCACAACTGGAACCGGTAGTGACGTTCAACTATCAGTACCGGTTCCAGGTACGAACCGGTACTGATACTTAACTATCAGTACTGGTCCACAACTGGAACCGGTACTGATAGTTGAACGTCAGTACCGGTTCGTACATGGAACCGGTACTGATAGTTATTTATCAGTACCGGTTCACGGCGGAAACCGGTATTGATAATTTGAGTTCCAGTACCGGTTCATATTGTCAACCGATATTGATGATCTGCTTATCAGTATCGGTTGTATACCGGCATAGATAAGTCAATATTATCAGTATCGACATATTGCTGCCGACCCAAAAACCGGTATTGATGAAAGTTATGAACCGGTAGTGATGAGTCTTTTTGTAGTAGTGTAACATTGACTTTTGTCGTCAACTTAGACCATTAGATTTCTCACTAAGATAGTTAAACCACAATCTATATGATTTTATATATTCAAACTACCTTTTTAATAAAAACAAATGATTAAAGTCGATGTTAGAAGTCAAAAATGTCAAAAAGTTAATAACTGAGTAGTATTTGTTATTTAGAATTAAAGTTGAAATCTAGGATTCTTCAGATTGCATGATCATATTGAGTTACAATTGTGCATGATCACTAACCACTGTCAGTGAAAGTGTTGGAGAAGTTGGAATTGGAAAGCATGGAATCATGGTGTGTGCACAGATGCAATTTACATGGTAATCAACAACCCAAGCTCAGACTGAATAGGATTCCTTTGGCAGGATAATCATGAGTATTTAAAGGAGGCACATTGTTTATTAAAGACAACGATGGTATATGTAATCTCTTCGTTCTCTTTTTCTTGTCGTAGTTGACTGTGATCGATAACTTTAATCATTCGTCTTATTCTAAAATATATAAGTATTTACATGCTTTATTATGATTTGATTTATCACTTAAGATTTTTGAAACTAAATTTTGAATTTTACGCATTAGAACTAAGACAATGAATGCAGCTTTGCTTTGAAGTGGGTTGGGAAGGCAGAGAAAGGGGATTTGTCAATCCCCCCAAAAAAAAGAATTTCAAGAACTGTACATGTCCCTTGCGTTTGGCAAAACCAGAAGGGTCAAAATTTTGGAAGGGGCTTCATAAAGTATAATATTTCAGGTTTGTGATGAAAGAAACATACTGTTTTGGAAAGACTCTTGGCTGAGTAACACGACTTTGAGGTTACAATTCCCAAGACTAGAAAATATGTAGGAAGAAGAATCTTGTGGTTTGTGAAGCGGAAGAAGATGGACAATGACCATGTCTTTTTTATTTTATCACTGACCACAATGAGAAGACAAGGTTAGTTATTCTTCTACGAATATCTAAACTTTTACACCTAATACTCCGTGAGGAACTCTGGCAGGAACTTGATGGTGTAACCCTGATGAAGAATCAGACATGGTACGGTGGAGTTGGAGAAAGCATGAATTCATAGTACCAAATCGATGTATAGGTTCGTAACGGACAGGGGGTAAACCGAAGGATGAGGAGGTTATGGAATAATAAGTTACCAATGAAGGTTAAATCACGCTAGATAAATTACCAACTGCGGAACAACTTTAAAAGGCGTGCAAGTTTGTGCGTCGATGTGTGTGTGTGGTGGTGGTGGTGGTGGTGGTGGGGAGTGTGGGTGTTGAAACTACAGATCACAATTTAGTTCAAGAGAAGTACTCCGGTGAAGCTTTTCTAAAAGTGACACACATCTTAAAGCAGTTATTATATTAAGTAATGATTTTTTTATTTGAACAGAGACGGATTAACGAAGCCGCAGCCGCGAGGGAGGAGCTTGCCGATAAGCCCATCATGTCCTCAGCTTGCGAATGCGTCAACTCCTTGTTGGAGATTCCCTGACAGGCCTCCTCTCCTCCCTGAGAAGTCAGGCATGTGGCTGACTCAGACGCCACGGGCGAAGGATGTTTCTGGGACCTTGTAGCTTGCCGCGGTGCCGCCCAGCTCTGTGCCTCTGTTGCCCCGGCGCGTTGCAGCTCGGTGAACGATTTCGTGCCTAGGAAGGCCAGGAGGCCTCGCGCTGCATCTCGCCATGCGCACCAGCTGCCAAAAGCGCGAGCGCTGCATCGATCGACAACAGCGAGAGGACGCAATTGATCGCGTTCAGCCCTGCCACCCGTTGACTGACCTCGCTCCCTGACTAGAGGGAGGCACAACGCCCTGCTTTCGCGCTCCGCCTGCAGAACGCCAACACCGAGGGATGAGTGAGAGTAGATGCCACGAAGCGCAGTCCACATGTCCCCGTTACTGGGAGGGACAGACTCCGACTCCAGTGGCTTTGAGAATAATTGGAGAATACGTAATATATTAGATTAAGGATGTATGATTATATATATAGGTAAGACGGGAGCCAAACAAGAGATAGGTCACACGTCGAGCTTAGTCCTACTTAGAAACGAATGTAGGTTCTAGGCCAATACGAATACAATGCGCTAACACCCCGTAGTCTGAATGTCAAAATCAACTACTAGAACGGACGTTCAGGGTGGATCGAAACTCCAAAAAAACGGACATTGGTACACCTTTTGTGAAGATATCCGCATACTGATATCGTCAGAACGTGAAGAACGCGAACCTCCCCAGGGCGACATGCTCTCGAACGAAGTGAAGATCAATCTCAATATGCTTGGTCCGTTGATGCTGAACAGGATTTACAGATATATAAACTGTATTAATATTGTCGTAAAAGACAACCATAGCATGTTGCAAAGGACTGTGAAGTTCCGCCAACAATTGGCTCAGCCAGCATGCTTCAGCAACACCGTTGGCTACTGCACGGTATTCGGCCTCAACACTGGATCTGGAGACGGTCTGTTGTCGCTTCAAAGACCAAAAGATGAGGTTGTCACCAAGAAACACGCCGAAACCTGAGGTGGATTTACGTGTGTCGAGACAACCAACCCAATCTGCATCTGAGTAGACAATAAGCTCGCTCGGAGTAGTCTGGTGGAGAGTAAGACCAAAGTCCAAAGTGCCATAAATGAACCAAAGAATGTGCTTCACAGCATTAAGATGCAGCTCACGAGGATCTTGCATGAAGAGACAAATCTGTTGAACAGCATAGGCGATATCGGGTCTGGTAAATGTGAGATACTAGAGGACACTAGCCAAACTACGGTAGTGAGTAGGGTCGACGACCGATGTACCGATAGAAGACAATTTGGAGTGCGTGTCAACAGGAGTGGTGCATGACTTGCACTCGCTCATACCCACACGATCCAGAATATCCAACATATACTGCCGTTGTGACAAAAAGAGACCCTTAGTTGTGGAAGTCACTGCAATGCCGAGGAAGTGACGTAGTTGTCCTATATCAGTCACAGAGAATTCCCGCTGTAAATCAGAGATGACACGGCGGAGAAGAGAGTCTGAAGATGCTGTAAGAACAATGTCATCAACATAGAGCAGAAGATACATTGAATCTGAGCCTCGACGAAAAATAAATAATGAGGCATCCGATTGGCTTCAACGAATCCCAAAGAGAGCAAATATGAGGCAAACCAGCTGTACTATGCACGAGGAGCTTGCTTCAGTCTATAAAGCGACTTGTTCAAGTGACAGACATGATCAGGATGACTAGGGTCAACAAACCCGGAGGGCTGCATGCAGTAGACTGTATCAGTGAGGGTGCCATGAAGAAAAGCGTTCTTCACATCAAGCTGATGAATAGGCCAACCACGAGAAAAAGCCAATGTGAGGACAACGTGGATAGTAGCCGACTTCACAACAGGGCTGAAAGTCTCCTCATAATCAATACCGGGATGGTGAGTGAAGCCTCATAGAACCCATCGAGCTTTGTACCTTTCCAATGATCCATCAGATAAAATCTTGTGACGGTAAACCCATTTGCCAGTGACAACGTTAACACATGCGGGACGAGGAACAAGAGTCCAAGTATTATTCAAGAAAAGAGCATCAAGCTCAACCTGCATAGCGGCACGCCAGTTTGCATCTTTGAGGGCGACGTGGAATGATTTCGGCAACGGGGAGGTGCTTGTAGCTTGAAGATTGAGCCGCTCCACAGGAAGCTGAAATCTGGATTTAGCACGGGTGTGCATGACGTGGTCGTTGCCGGGCGGGGGAACGATGACGACCAAGGGCGGAGCAGTGGTGCGCCGCAATGCCGCAGCGTCTGGTGCGTCGGGTGCGACAGCCGCGTGCGGCACGGTAGACTGGGTCGCAGGCGATGCACCGGAGTGGGCAGCCGACAAGGACGCCTCAATGGACAACGACCCGGGGCTCATTAGCGCGCCAGCGGGAGACGCGCCTGTGCTAGGCGCCGTGATAGGAGCCGTTGCCGGATTGGTAATAGTGGCCGATGCTGTTGCCGGATTGACACTAGTAGGCGACGAAGAAGTACTTGCAACCAGAGATCTCGAGCCAATAGGTAAAATAGTAGTATCCTCTTCAAAGAGAAAATTCAACGAAGGAACAGGCATAGGAGAGGTGGACATCTCAGCAAAGGAAAAAAGAGATTCATCAAACATGACATGGCGTGAGAGGATGATTCTATTGGAGTGGAATCAAGACACCGGTAGCCTTTATTTCGGAGAAATATCCAAGGAAGACACAGAGGATGGACCTAGGGGCGAGTTTGTGGGGGATGGTGGAGGAAAGGTTTGGGTAGCAGGCGCAGCCAAAAACCCGTAAGTGGTCGTAAGAGGGTGGGGTGCCATGGAGCGCAAAGAACGATGTTTGAAAAGCTAGGGTTTTAGTGGGTTGGAGATTTAGAATGTATGTGGCGGTCTGGAGGGCTTCAACCCAATAAATCGGAGGTAGGCTAGCCTGAAATAGGAGAGAGCGGAGAACATTATTAACAGTACGAATAATATGCTTGACACGACCGTTCGTTGGGAAAGTGTATGGGCATGACTTACGAAGCTGCACACCATGGGTAAGAAAGAACGTGTGCATGCTAGAGTTGTCAAACTCACGACCGTTATCGCACTGAACACTCTTGATGGTGGCATCAAACTGGGTGCGCACATAGGAGAAAAAATTAGAGATGGCACTAAAGGTATTGGATTTTAAGCGGAGTGGAAAGGTCCAAACATGATGCGAGCAATCATCTAAAATAACGAGGTAATATTTGTAACCCGACACACTGGCAACAGGTGATGTCCAAAGGTCACAATGTATAAGATCAAAATTGTTTGCAGCACGTGAATTGGATAAATGAAAGGGAAGACGCACGTGGCGCCCTAATTGACAGGCATGACAAGTGGTCGAAGTTATCTTTATTACAAGTGATAGCTTTGGAATTAATGAGCTTGCTAAGGACTTCACGACCTAAATGACCGAAACGACGATGCCATAAAGTGGTGGAGGCGGTGGATGTGACGAGGGTTGCAGGGCTGGCGACATTGGCTTGTGTGGGGAAGAGGTAGAGGTCGTTGGAGCTATTGCACTTGGCAATCGCGCTCCTGGTCAGGAGATCCTTCACAGAGAGGTCGAAAGGGTCAAATTCGACGGAACACTGGTTATCGGTGGTGAAATGACAAATAGAAACTAGATTCTTAATAATGTGCGGAAAAACTAAAACATTATTAAGAGAAAGAGGACGATGTTGTGTGTGACGCGAAAGAGACCCTACAGCAATGACGGGAAGCAAAGCCCCGTTCCCAACAATAATAGATGAAGGATAATGTGATGAAGGAGGGTGAGAGGAGGATAGTATATCAGGGTCCGGAGTCATGTGTGCAGCCGCTCCAGAGTCAGCGTACCACTCGAAATTGGATGGTGGTGCGTTCAACGTCATCGTGTTGAATTGGTTGACGAAGGATGCCTGATCCTAGGATGCGCCACCAGGTGCAGGCACCCACGCTTGCTGTGGAGGCATCTGCCGAGGAGGCACCCACGCCTGCTGGAAGGGTGCTCGGGCTGAGCCAAGGCTCGGTGGAGCTCCTCCGGGGTAGTAACCGAGGGCAGGAGACGTGCCGTAGGGGGAGTACGGCATCGTCACTAATGCCGGTGGCACGGGCGGGCGAGCACTGGAAATAACACCGCGGCTGTAGGGCCATAACTGACGCGGACCGACCCCAAAAGACTCGATCCGGAACGGATCCTGCATCTCGCTAGGATCCTGTTGGGCAATGTTCGGTGAAGCGAGCATACACATGGTATAACACAGGCAGGATAACAGCAATCTTTTACAGGATAAGAGAATTTAGTACATCATGGTTTCATAAGTTGAAAGTATGTCTTACATCATCGGAGTACGGTTGAAAGTTTTGAAAATCACGAATATAGGGAAGACTTTAACGGGGTACAGACTCCGACCCTCATCATTAAGCAAAAGTATGGGCCTTGCCCAGTGGCACGATACTACTAGCCAACATTCACTGCGGCGAATCACAACGTTCCCACTGAAGGTTCCCGATCTCTGGACAAGGTTCTTTCCACTGGTAACTATCATCCTGGTTATACGTGTTGGCGCCTGAAAACCACGTATTCGCAAAGCGTGAGCTTCTAAGAAGCTCAACAAGACTGACCCGTCAAATTGGCTAACTACAGCCGACACCTAGACATGCTGGCTGACTCAGGGTAGGTTTCTTGCCAAAGGACTCGTATTACCTGAACTAGTCTTGATCAAGTTTTAGCTAGGTTAAGTGATTAAAATCATAACTTTAGTTTGCACTGATCTAGGCAATCATAATAGAACAATAGATAATATTCATCATATCTCAATCATCATTCTTATAGCTCATCATCTTAATTATAATGTGGTGCGTTTCATAAGCAGACTCACAAACTGGGAGCGACAGCGATTCGAATTGATTTACATCTGCAGGGATAATCTAGTCATATGACACATGCGCATTCCAGACCGCACGTGGCAACCGTTCGCACCAGATCCTGTAAAGTCAATTCCCTTCTACGCCTGCCTTAGCAGTGCCGCAGCCCACCAGAATACATGTCCCGGATGGTTTCTATGGAGTTCCCACACTGCCCACCACAAATTGCCTCCAAATCAGACACCATAGGGCAGGTTGGACTTTGCAATCACTAGGCTTCGTAGGTTTACTGGGCCCCAGTATACCCAGCATATGATCAGTACATTCAATGCTCGATCAGACTCGAACCACACGAATCAAACAAGACTACGGTCATCCTGGAACCAGTCCAGTTGCCGACGTACTTTGTACCCTGTCTGATCCTCTAGCTTTTAACTTTCTTTAATCATCCATAGTCATGTGTCATATGTTTCAGAGAAAGTTTCGATCAAACCCTAGCAGTCGCGAGCAGCGTCCACTCTACTCGACTTCTACCGTTAAGTATCGCTAAGCATAAAACATACTATAATGGTTACCTAAACCAAGTACCGATAGGGTTTCCTATGGAAAACAGATGCAACTAGGGTTTCAATCAACTCCTAGAAACCTAATGCACAATCACAACACATATTGTTAAAAGGAAAAAATTTAAAACTTGGTTGTGCCTCGGGGCTTGCCTTGATCTCCGGGGTTGGTGATGATGACCTCTTCGGGGATTGAAGACTCCGGATCGACAGTTACGGCGTTCTCTTCAGTGTCTACATAGTGCAACATGAGTAAGATAAATTATGACTAAATAATGTAATATGATGTTTTCATCATAGATTACTATAGTGTTTTCATTGTTACCACTTAGGGGTTTTAGGGTTAACCCTAATTTCTCGAATTCGGCATTTTATTAAAGAATTTATTCTTATTGAGTATGGACCAAGGTGAAACTTCAGATTTTACCGGGAGACTATTTTTAGTTGACGATGCTCCCTAAAATACGAATTTTAGAATTTGGTAGAATCCAAACTGAATTTCCTGGATTTTATAAAAATTCAGTAAAGTATGCTGTTATTCAAACCATGGGCTAAAGTGAAACTTTAGATTCTATCAGAGGATTATTTTTAGTTGATAGTGCTCTCTGAATTATGAATTTTGAGTTTGGTTGAGGTCAAGTTGAACTTTCTAGATTTTATAAAAATTTCAGCAAATTTTCTGTTATTTAAACTTATAAAACCAGAAATAAATACTAAAAATTGGTGTAAAATCATGGAATTTTATACATGCACCAGTGAGCATCTAAGATAAAGTTTTAATTAAAGGTCTAGATTTTTGAATGACTTTTATAATGTATTTTAGAAAATGACAAATTAAATTGGTAGTTTGGAGTATTTTTAATGATAAGCATATAACTTTGTTGCTGTAAAGTCCTAAGAAAATTACAGGTGGTGCACAGTGCTATGCTACACTCATGATTCAAGTTTCAACCCTAGCACCTCCCTGGAACTCCATTTAAAATTCAGAAATAGAAAATATTAATATATTTATTGAGGAAGTTTCATGAACTTTTTTGAAAAAGTGTTTCAGCAGTAAATTAGTGCATTTTGCATGGGTTATAAAAAATTTGGGTTTGGCATTTTTATATTTTTTCTCAATTTACTAGGCATTTTACAAAACCGACTAAATAATAGGGAATTGAAATTAAAGGAAGAAGGGGGCAGAACAGGGAAGCAGAACAGGGCGGCAGGTGCCGAGCTCCGGCGAGCTGTGCAGAGGAAGCGAGGGGGTTTAAGGCATAGAGGAAAGTGGAGAGAGCTTCACCAACCCGACATGAACCTAGTGGAGGGGGCAGCCCTCGGGGATGACCGGAGGTGGGGGTTTGACGGTGAGGTCACGGCGGCGTTCGTCCTCTCCGGCGACAATCTGTGGACGAAACCATGTCAAGGAGGTGTGCACGGGTCAGAGGGAGTAGCCAGAGAGAAGAATTGAAGCGAGGGGCGTACCACGACGACGAACTCAAAGCTCTATTGCCGGCGGCGGCGCTCTCGACCGGAGGGGCGTTCCCATGAAATGGTGGCGATATAAGACGATTCCTCTTGCAATGAGCAAGGAGCTCTGGGGAGTATGAATGGCAAGGTGGTGCAGCTTGGTTCGCTTTGTATTGCACTGTCAAAGGGAGAGTAGGGGTGGTTTTAATGGCGAGGCATGGTGATTGGCGCGCGCGGCGGCTTGGCGTGCTCGGGAGGAGAAAGGGGGGGGGGCGTGAGAGAGAAGCAGGGGAGGGAAGAGGTTTTGGCGTGATGCTTTCATCGTGAGTGCATCACCGACGGAGGAGCAGAGAGAGAGAGAGAGAGACGAGCGCGAGCGGTGGCCGTGGATTTGGGCGGCGGGCGGTGTGGCGTGCCGCAGTGGAAGGGGGAGAGTAATGGGGCGAGGGAGAGAGAGAGAGTGTGACACGCCAGGTGTCACCAGGGCAAAATCGACGATTGTAAACCCTAATCCATAATTTCACTCACTTTAAAGCAGATTCAATCTTAGAAATAAAAAAGAACATTATTTAAAATGCTTTAAAGGAACACTATAAGAGGTTTGACAAACAACAGAGCACTTTAGCAAAATCCGAAGAAATCTCAATCAACAGTGTCGAAATCTCGTTAACAGGAAGAAACCCAAACCCTAACTCTTGACCATCAAAATTTCCACAGAACTCTAGCCATATTTTTACATAACAATTAAGTACACTTCAAGATAGAATTTTGGGAAATTATTCAAGATTTTTGGAAAGGATTTAACCCTCTAAAAATTCACACAAGCTATAAGCAACCTAGAAATTCAAGAATTTTTAGAGGCCAAATCATGACTTGAACCTTAAATGAAAAAGTGTTCCAAATAAATTCTGAGCTTGTATAAAAATTATCAAAAATTTTAGAGCTCGGGAAGTGTGTATTTTAATTGAATTGCAGCTAGGCTTTAATTAAAAAAATAAAAAATAAAAACTAGCTGTGTCGGGCGGGCTACAGTGCCCCGCCCGCCCGACAACACGGCGCGGCAGGGCACGTTGCCCCCGCCCGACACGGGCCCTGTGGGCACATCGCCGCCACAATTGCCACACCGGCCTCCTCACCCTCCTCACCCCCCTCGCTCTCTCTCTCTCTAGCTCTCTCTCTCTCTCTCTCTCTTTGACTCTCCCTCACTCTTCTCCTCGGCCGACCGCCGCCCGAGCAGCCCAGGGCGCTGCCGCCATGCCGCCCCCTTGCTCCCCTACTCCCCTACCCCCGGCCCTTCTATAAATGGCGCGAGCTCCTCCATCTCCCCCCCCCCTTCTTCCATTTTTCTTCTTCCCCGCGCAAGCACCCACTTCCTCTGCCTCGGCCACCGCTGTAACATCCCGAACTGAATTCTCGCTAAATCTTTTGTCAATAAAGGCTTATTGTGTTTAATAAGAATCTCAAAACCCAAAGTTAATGACATCGTAGAATCTAACCAACAGAACTTAATTTCAAAAATTTAATTTGAAATCCAATCGTTATTGTCTTTCTGCTTCTCACTTCTTTCGCCGTGCATCGCCGGCCTTGCTCCGCTCCGAGCAGGAACGAGCGCCGACCGGTCTCCTCTGTTCTCCCAATTGTAAACCGCCGCCCGAACCCCTGCTCCAACCCGGGCGCCGTTTCCCTGTTCATTTCCATTGCCTTCCCGACCCCGGCTTTGTGAGCCGTTTCGCCCGACCTCCGACCCAGAGGTCGGATGACTTTTGCGTTTCGCCCGACCTCCGACCCAGAGGTCGGATGATTTTCACGATTCGCCCGACTCCGACCCCCAGCGGTCGGACATTATTTTCCGTCTCGCCCGACCCGTCATCACTCTCCGCTTCGCTCGACCCGAGGTCGGACAAGCCGTTCGCTCCGTCTCGCTCGACCCCAAGGTTGGACAAGCCGTTCGCTCCGCCTCGCTCGACCCCGAGGTCGGACATCTCGCTCCGCCTCGCTCGACCCTGAGGTCGGACAAGCAGTTTCGCTCCGTTTCGCTCGACCCCCGAGGTCGGACAAGCCGCATTTCGTTCCGCCTCGCTCGACCCCGAGGCCGGACAGACTCGTCGGACCCGAGCTCGAAGCGGCCGCGCCATTAATGCTGCCGGTCATCTTCCCAACCGTAAAAGTGCCTGGCCGTACACAGCAGTGCTGCCACCGCGCCGAAAGTCTTCGTGATGGGACGCGCACGCCCGGCGCCCATGCGCTGCAGTACACTGCCGCCGCGCCAACTTGCGTCGTCCTGGAGAGACAAAAGGAACGGAGGCTGATATTTTTCCCTGAGACGAAACACTTCACTCGGCGAGCTCCTTTGCTCCTCTGCGCGCTCGTCTCTCTGCTCTCGTCTCCACTCCCTTCCGCCATTACAGCCGAAGAGCCCCGCAGGGCCGAAGCAGAGCCAGCTTCTCTCGTGCTCAGGTGCGCTCGGTAAGCCTTGCCCTGCCGACGGTTCCATCGTCCGTCGTTATCGTCTCTAACCGCCGCCCCATTCTTCCGCAGTATTTCAGCAGTAGCGGCGCGTCGACATCTCTTTCCGACGACCGGTCTCCGTTGCTGTTCTTTTCCACCGACAGCCCTCTGGTAATCTTTGCCGTCCGACCAGTCTAGCTAGTCCCGTCTACCGAAGCAACACTAAGGTTTGTTAGAGAGAAATTGATGCAACTTCACTCATCTGTTAATACAAGATTACCTTGCATCTTCATATAGGAACCGAGCTGCAGACGGCCACTGAGGCTGAGGAGGACTTCCCCGCTGCCGACCCCGCCGTCGACTGTGCTAACTTCTCCCCGAACCGAGGCAAGCCCCGGTGCATACCTATGTTTAAAGTTTTGCTTTCTCACTGTGTATGTAGGTTTTGTTGTGCATTAAGTTTCGAGGCTTGTGTGGAAACTTAGTTGCATGACTTGTAGGATCTCCTACGGGTTGTCCTGTTAGAGCCAGTACGTTAGTGCTATGCTTACTAATGGGGCAACGAAGGGAATTGAGTGGTATGGAGACTACTCAGGGGATTATTTATAGGAGTAGTTAAGGAAGTCAGGACCCAACATTGTGTGAATAAAAATTGAGCACAGTGTCGGGTGCGGTTGCATTGGTCAAGTTTGAGTTGTGTACCGAATACATACTGGTATATGGGACCCAGGAAACCGACGTAGCTCATTGCGCAGTGATTGGACGACCAGCCATCTCTTTTTCCGGGTGAACGGACCAGTATGGTGGATGATTTCGCATTTTTGTTTCTTGGGTATGTGTTAGTGGGAAAGGCTTGGGGCCGTACAGGGACGCAGGGCGTTGCCTGGAGGACCATGTCCTTGGAGAGATGGCAGTCGGGCCGACACTGTCGCGATGCAGTGAAAGGTGGCCACGTGCGACTCGTGGAGTGCGCACGTGTCGTGTTATTCGGGTTTCTCCTGCAGGATGTAAAATCAATTATAATTGCCGTCCCTCGCGGTATTGAGTACCACTTGCTCCTTTCTGCCGTGGCGACACTATAAAAATGTGATAGCAGGAATTGTGATTGGAGATTTGAGAATAAATTTCAGAACTGATGTATTGCACTTGTTTGCTTAGTTGCTGCCTCACTTAGTAAAAATTTCATTAGCTATTTGACAACTTGGCTAAAATACTGAAAAAAAAACCATTAGTAGTGCTGTCGTTTGCAAATACCTACCAGCTGCCACCAATATTCCAGCATTTTAGGAGTCGGCCTTAGAAGGCCTATTGACGGGTAAGTCTTGCTGAGCGTCAGTCGCTCACGGTTTGTTGATTTGCTGTTTTGCAGGTAATAGTGCTGACTGTAGCCAGGGTGGTTGGGAAGAGGAGACGTCCTCGGAGTGGACCTTCGAGTGGGTCCCCGCTTCTCCCTCCCGTGGAGATTAAACACCATCGGGCTGGGGTGTTTGATCGAGGCGCCGAGTGTTAGATTTTTGCTTCCGCTGAAATCCACGTGTTTGTTATCAAAACTACGTTTCCGCATTTCCAAAACTCCTGAAATCAGTTGTAATATAACCAGAATTAATGTATCTTTAAGTCATTTATGCGAGTCCTTGTTAATTATAGTACTGTAAAGTCACTTGTTTCGACAAGCGGCCCCCCCGAATGATCCTGGATGAGCAACCGTTCGATTTTATCGGACGGGGTTGCGACAACCGCCCACCGACGCCATTGCCGCCTCCACGGTGAAACGCCACCCCCGACCAATTTCAATCCAATTCCTTCACCAAATCAGTTTTTCTCCACCCCGTAAAGCTCACAGAACCCTCCATCCTCCGGATTCAAGCCCCCATTGTCGGAATTTTGCTCACCGCCGCCGCCCCGAGACACCCCCACGGTGAGACCCCCTATCCCGGCAAAGACCTTGATCAATATCATGTTGCCGAGCTTTTTTGTGTCTAGTAGATCGTAGAAAGCCAAGGTTCGACGGCCGGCGACCACCCCATCGTCGGGAATTGGCCGCCGGAGCTCACCGGAGACAGTCCCCTGTTTTTCCTTTTTTCTATTTATTTTCCAGATTATTGTTCTGTTTTGTAAAATCCGTAGAAATTCATAGAAAACTCAAAAAATAGAAAACCAAAATTTTTTAGAACCCCCTTGAGAAGGACCAATTTTCTGTTAAATCACTTTTTAACAAATGACCAAACATTTGCAGAATTAATTAGAAACACTCCTTTCTGTTTTTGAATTCTAAATTGCATTATAGAGCCATTCTAGGGCTAACCTTTGATCTACAAGTATCCCATGGTACTGCACACCCTCTGGAATTTTATGAAGATTTTAGGAACACGAAATGGCATCTAACCATATTAAATCACTTCAATCTGCCTAGTTTGAATACCATTTTCGAAAGTACATTGTAAAAGTCATTTATAAGGTTAGACCCAAAAGCAAAGTTTTAGATCTGGCGCTCAGGATTGCCCACATAAAATTTCATAATTTTATTCTAAGGTTTACTAGTGCTTCCTGATTTTATAAGATTTAAAAACAGGAACTTTGATGAATTTTTATAAAATACAGAAATAGGCCCCACCCAAAGCCCAAAATACTTATTCCAGGGAGTACTACCATCTAAAAATAACTTAAGGAAGAATTAAAATCTTTCTTTTAACCCTAGTTTAATAGCCGACGAAATTAACCAATGTTTAACCGATGAAAAGTGTCGAATTAACTTAACTAGAGTTGAAGTTGTTGAACATGCCAACTAAAAGTCACCTCATGAGAGTTGAATAGATTTATTTGAACATCATTCACAGATTAAGAATTTAATTTAATCGACGGCGTCGAGTAATTAGGGCTAACCCTAATTCTAGGCGTCGCCAATCTAAACCCTAGATTACTATTGATAATAACAATAAGTTTCTTTTTCTTGAGCTTATCATAATCCTACTGCATCATGTAGATTCTGACGCTCACGAAGTAGCTGCGGATCCAAGTTCCTCGATCCCCGCCGACGGAGTCAACATCAACTCAGAGGAACCAGGCAAGCCCCGGTGCACAACCGTTGTTTAAAGTTTTACTTTTACACTAAGTGTGTCTTGTTTATGCATTAGGTGCTAGGAGTTGATTGAAACCATAGTTGCATTTGTTTTCCATAGGAAACCCTATCAGTAGCTGGTATAGATACCCCCCTAGTATGCTATGCTTAGCAGGTATTGCCGGTAGATGTCGAGCAGAGTGGACGCTGTCGCGAGTAGTAGGATATTGAATGAAACTATTTCATGAGATGTGCCACACGATTGTGAATGAATTAGAAAGATGAAAGATTGAGGGTCAGACTGGGTACAAGTAGGTCGGCGACTGGTCCGGGACCAGGGTGACCGTAGTCTGGTCTGATCCGTGTGGCACAGCTGGGCAAGTATTGAATGTACTAATCGTATGCTGGGTGTTATGGGCCCCAGTAAACCTACGTAGCCTAGTGATTGCAACGTCGAACCTGCCCTACGGTGTCTGACTAGGAGGAGATCTGGGGTGGGCAGCGTGGGAACTCCACAGTAACCGTCTGGGACGTGTTGTCTGGTGAGACGCGGCGCTGCTAAGGCAGGCGTAGGAGGGAATTTGACGTTGTAGGAGCTGGTGTGAACGGTTGCCACGTGCGAGTCTGGGACACGCACGTGTCGTACGATTAGGTTAACCCTGCAGAGGTATAAAAATCGGTTCGAATCGCTGTCGCTCTCAGCTATGAGCTTACTTGAACTCTCTGTCACATTCTAGTTAATAGGTTGAGACACAATGAGGATGAATTATGATTTTACTAATGCTATTGTTACTTCTGTTATGTTTGCTTAGCTCAGTACTAATTAAATTTATTTTTCTAAGCACTTAATCTGATGCTAAAATTTGATCAAGAGTAGTATAGGCTTGCGAGTCCTTTTACAAGTAAACCCACCCGAGTCAGCCAGCATGTCTAGGAGTCGGCTGTAGTCAGCCATTTTTGTCGGGTAAGTCTTGCTGAGCTTCTTAGAAGCTCACGCGTTAGCGTCTTGTGGTTTTCAGGCGCCGTCATGCAGGACCCAGCAGGTAGCTTCCATTGGGAGGAGCCTCTCCCCGAGTTTGGGGACCTCCAGTGGGAGTTGTGCGAGTCGCCGCAGTGATATACTGAAATGGCTAGTAGCATGACGCCCGTGGGCATGGCGCGTGCTTTTGCTTAAGTCCGAGTGCCGGAGTCTGTAATCGTTCTAGTCTTCCGCTGATTTTTGTTTCAAAACTTTCGCGTACTCTGAATCAATGTAAGACCTAACTTTAAATTTATGAACCAATGATGTATTAAGTTCTCTCTTCTTGTAAATCATTGCTGTTTATCCCTGCCTGTGTTGTATCGTGTGTACGCTCGCTCCGCCGAGCGTTGCCCAACAGGATCTTGGCTCAACGACTGAACGGATCCATCCCGGGACGAGGTTTTCTGGGCGGGTCTTGTCAGCTTTGGTATCAGAGCCGTGTTGGGAAACGGTACAACATTTAAGGCATATTTTCAAAAATTACGTGCGAGTGAGGTACGCGCCCTATTAGTTAATAGGTTATCAGGTGGCAAGCTAACCTAGTGGAGGAGCTAACTAAACCAGTCTAGATTTACTTTTCTATAACGACGCACCTACGCTCAGGTAAGCAAGGTAAGGTACGCCGCTCGACTGCTGTGAAAGATCGAGAAATCCCTGTTGCATCCGCAACAGTAGCGTTCTATACCATGATGGTATGGAAGGAGATATTATGTTCGCTGTAACATAGTACACCCCCTTGCCGTTTAGGGAGAGAAGCGGCCCTCTACCGTACGAAGTGTGGGTTACGGACCTGTTGCGAATGCAGACCTTCGCAACAGTGGAGTCTTGTGTCTTTGGCACACAAGAGATGAGTTTATTCCTCACGACTTCGGTTTTGCGGAACACTCTCATACCTCCTCTGCCTGAGGTAAAGTGCAGTCTGTCGCCGCGCAGGGAAGGTCGGACACGTGATCCCCGTACGTGACCTACTCGGGGCGACCCATATGGCAATGATATGGGTTGTTGTTTTTACTTTTGATATATATTTATATTGCACTGCCTGTGATGCCATTTTCTGCAGGTACGCTAACCACGATAACGTAAGAAACGTGTAGTAACGGCTAACTTGAGTGCGATCCTGCCACCGCCTACGCGTATTCTTTTTACTTTGTGAGGACGTATAGGCCGATGTAGGATTGCATTGCATGAAGAAATGTTAAAATCCTTCAAACTTGTACTAAAACCATCCAGGGGCAAAAATTCCATCAATAATGGCTGTAACACCATCAGAAAAATTAAGAGGTCAACCTGGATACCTTCCTCCCTTAGGGATTGCGTGGATTCAACCGAGTTGGAGTAAAGCCCTTGTACACCATTGAGCCTTTTACAATACCTTCCTCGATGAGAAGATTGTCTCCTTGACAGGTCAACTTAGATGGTAAAGCACCTTGGACAAACCGGCTGTCGCTAGTTAGCATCCTTAGTGACCGATTTGGATCACCTTTTTACGCAGGATGAAAAATATTTTACGTATCGGAAGATTTAGCATGTTTTGAACTATGTGTCAACATGTGGCTTCTGATTGATAAAATATTATTCATCTCTGTGTTGCAGATGGACGACAACACGATCGAGCATGGGATCGCAGAGATAGGCATTGAGGACTCCACCCCTACCTACGTCACCAAGAAGTCCGGACGCAGAGGATTCGTGGAGATACTCGAGCAGACCTTGCAGTCACTGGGATATGCGGAGACTCCATGGTTTCAGATCCGGGAGTATCGGCAGTATGATCTACCACGCTACTCGGCCACCGTTACACTACCCACGCACCCTCAGCATGCCAACGGAGAGATTTATACCACCACCACATTCGGTTCAGATAAGACGGAGGCCATCGAGTCAGCCGCCCATCAGGCTTTTTTGAGGATTTGTGAGCGACACCTTGAGGACCTGGCAGACAAACTAGCGGCGATGTTTCCGATACGGGACCAGGTCGACCGTACATGGCACCGTAATGTCAAGAATGCTTAGAAGAGGACTTTCAGGGGAGAGATGGACCATGTTACTCCCTTGTTCACGTGGAGCCTAGCGCTACTCAACTTGCATGAAGACATTGTTCTCACAGCTCAGATGGATCATCAGACCTTGCGACAGGCTCATGTAGAGATAGCTCAACTCAAGAAGAAGGTCCCGGACTTGGAGAGCAGAAACAATGCACTGCGTGCTCGCTGCGACGCGCGCGCTACACGTATCTCTGAGTTAGAGGCGGTCTCCGAGATTAAGACTGCCAAGATCCATGCTAGAGAGAATGATTGCAACATCATGTTGCAACACATTCACCAGCTCGAGATACTCAGGGATAACATAGTTCAAATGGCGGGACTTTTGGAGGCACAGCAGCCGCCTCCCGCTAACGATGATGCTCCTGAGTCAGAAGTATCGGATCCCGAAGCTTCAGACCCAGAGCTAGACGAGGAGTAGATCGGAGGTGGTTCCGAAATGATAGTTTAGCTAGATGCTTCGCTTAAGGAGTGCGTTATCTTTGTCTTGGTGTTAGTATGTGTTCTCAAGAGTTTATCTTAGTGGCGTGTAATATTTTGGATGTAAAAGTGGTGGTTTGACAGTTTAAGGAATTGGACGATGGATGTACTGTCACCTTTTGGGGAATGAAGGAAGTTTGTTTTTATTGAACTATCCGTGCCGTGCATATTGACGTACATTTACTTATGTTGAGAAATGGATATGGGTTGAATTACTCTAATAAGGATCCTTTTTGCTTTTTCAGCATGGTGAACACTAGGGCAGGACGTCAGGAGGCGGAAAGCTCCAACCCGCCGCCCCCGCCAGCTGAGCCAACCTTGGCGGCAGCTCTGGCAGCCATGCTCCAGAGCAGCCAGCAGACACAAGAGATGCTGCGGGCCATCCTAGAAAATAGTGGTGCAAATCGAGGCGCTCGGAACCGCGACCAGGACAGCACGTATGCTGAATTCCTGGCCACTCATCCCCCGGAGTTCAGAGATGCCCGGGAACCAATGGAGGCAGACCACTGGCTTCGTACAATCGAGGCCAAATTCGGGCTGCTCCGTTGCTCGGAGACCCAGAAGACACTCTTTGCAGCCTAGATGCTCCACGGACACGCTGGAGCCTGGTGGGCCAACTACTTGGCCACTCTCCCGGCCGACACCCAGGTGCCATGGGCACAGTTCCGAGAGGCGTTCCGCGCTCACCACATCCCCGTGGGACTCATGCAGAGGAAGGCCAAGGAGTTCATGGCCTTAACACAAGGGAACCGCACGGTGCACGAGTATTCCCGTGTGTTCAACCAACTTGCTCTATATGCTCCGGAGCAGGTTGACACGGATGCTAAGCGGAAGCACCGCTTCATGGAAGGGCTGAACATCATACTCCAGGGTCGCTTGGCCCTGAACCAAGGCGGCTCAATCAACGAGCTAGTCAGCAACGCCCTCATCGCCGAGGAATACCTCGAGAAGGAGCAGCGGGAAAAGAGGCGAGCCAGCAGTGGGCCATCAAATGCCCCGCCACCCAAGTACCGTCTGGTGTACACTGCACCCGATGGTAGGAGGTACAAGGCCACCCCGCCGCAGGCACCGTCATTCCGTCCGCCGCAGCAGCCATACCGGCCCCCACAGAATCAGCAGCAAGTCGGCTACCGCGCACCTCCCCCGCCGCAAAGGAACCAGGGTGTCCGCCCACCTCAACAGGGCGCCCGCCCTGGACTAGGCACGCCTTGCTTCAACTGCGGGCAACCCGGACACTTCACCCGCGAGTGCCCCTCCAACCAGCAGTCCGGAGGCAACCGGCAGTCAAATCAAGGACAGGGCCAGCAAAAGGGCCAGAAGAACACCAGGACCGGTCGGGTAAACTACACCACGACCGAAGGAATTGCTGAGGGCGAACAAGTACTGGCGGGTACGTTTTCACTCTCTACCCACTCAGCTTTTGTTCTTTTCGATTCCGGTGCAAGCCACAATTTTATACGTAGGAATTTTGTCAAAGGCAAAAACCTAGCCACAGTTCTCCTAGAACCACGTTTCGTACTAAAATCGCCTGGGGGCAACATATTATCAAACCATGGCTTAAGTGAAGCTCCCCTCAATCTGGGAGGTCACATCTATCCCATTTTCTTCATCATCCTAGATGGGCAGGGTATCGATATAATCATCGGCATGAAATGGATGAAACACCATAATGCCATCCTTGACATTGCTAACCGTGTAGTCCACTTAACCTCCCTACTTCACGGTTCCATGTCCATAAACCTAGATCACCCTAAAGCCACCCTCAATCAAGTCTGCCATGTTGTCGGGAAAAGTCTGGACGAGATACCAGTGGTTAAAGAGTTTCCGGACGTATTCCCTGAAGACTTACCTGGTTTACCACCGGATAGAGATGTGGAATTCCAGATTGAGCTGTTGCCAAGCACAGCCCCGATCTCCCGCAGACCGTACAAGATGGCACCCAAGGAGCTAGCAGAGTTGAAGAAACAGTTGTAGGAGTTGTTGGACAAGGGCTTTATACGGCCCAGTACCTCGCCTTGGGGTTGTCCGGCATTGTTCGTGAAGAAGAAGGACCAGTCATTGAGACTATGCATGGATTACCGTCCCTTGAATGCGGTAACTATCAAGAACAAGTATCCTTTGCCACGCATAGACACTCTATTTGACCAGTTGGCAAGAGCAAAGGTCTTCTCGAAAGTCGATCTTCGGTCTGGATATCATCAGATCAAGATCCGTTCCAGTGACGTTCCGAAGACGGCCTTCTCCACCAGATACGGGCTGTATGAGTATTTGGTGATGTCATTTGGACTCACAAACGCACCAGCGTACTTCATGTACCTCATGAACTCAGTATTCATGCCGGAGCTGGATAAGTTTGTAGTGGTGTTCATTGACGACATCCTAATATACTCCAAGTCAACCGACGAGCATGCAGAGCACCTTCGGACAGTTCTCCAAAGACTCAGAGATCATCAGCTCTATGCCAAGTTCAGCAAGTGCGAATTCTGGATTGAGCGTGTTCAGTTTCTGGGTCATGTTGTGTCCGCGGAAGGTATTTCTGTTGATCCAGGGAAGGTGTAAGATGTTGTTAATTGGAAAGCACCCACAACAGTCCACAAGGTGCAGAGTTTCTTGGGATTAGCGGGATACTACCGTCGTTTCATTCCCAACTTTTCCAAGATTGCCAGGCCTATTACAGACCTACTCAAGAAGGATCAGAAGTTCAAGTGGATAGAAAAGTGCGAAGAAGCCTTTCAGACTTTGAAGAAGCACTTGACCACAGCACCAGTACTCGCCCAACCAGATTTGAGCAAGCCCTTCGACGTGTATTGTGATGCGTCGGTCACTGGACTTGGTTGTGTGTTAATGCAAGAAGGACGGGTAATTGCTTATGCTTCCAGACAACTCCGCAAGCATGAGGTGAATTACCCCACACACGACTTGGAATTAGCAGTCGTGGTATTGGCTTTGAAGGTGTGGAGGCATTACTTATTGGGAAACCTGGTACACCTCTACACCGACCACAAGAGTCTCAAGTACATCTTCACCCAGAATGAGTTGAACATGAGGCAACGAAGATGGCTAGAGTTGATCAAGGATTACGAGATAGAGATCCACTATCATCCGGGCAAGGCTAATGTGGTTGCAGACGCGTTGAGAAGAAACGCCCATTGCCACTACTTGGATCAGGGAGTTGCCACCGAAGAACTAGAGCCAGCCGTAAGGATTCTACCCCACGAAGCACTCTACAACCTAGCCTTAGTGCCAACACTTAGAGATGAGGTAGCCAAGGCCCAGAAGCTTGATAAGGGCATGGAGAAGATCAGATTAGGACTACAAGAAAAGAAGATGCAGTGCTTCCGTGAAGACGAAGAAGGAGTTTTGTGGTTCAAGAACAGACTGGTAGTGCCGAAGGATCACGAGCTCCGAAGGAAGATCATGGATGAAGCTCATTTATCCAAGTACTCAATTCATCCTGGCAGTAACAAGATGTATCAGGATCTGCGAAAGAAGTTTTGGTGGACAAGGATGAAAAGAGAAATCGCTCGGTATGTAGCAGAATGTGACACCTGCCGCAGAGTAAAGGCCGACCATCTGAAAGGCACAGGGTTGTCGCAACCTTTGAGCGTTCCGTCATGGAAGTGGGAAGACATAAGTATGGACTTCATTGTTGGACTGCCCATGACAGCTCAAAAGTTGGATTCAATTTGGGTCATAGTGGATCGTTTAACAAAGACAGCCCATTTTATTCCTGTCTCAACCAGATAAACCATGAAGAAGTATGCGCAGCTGTACATTGACCGGATAGTCTGTCTGCATGGAGTGCCCAAGACGATTATCTCCGACCGAGGCACCCAATTCGTCAGTCGATTTTGGAAACAACTCCACGAGTCACTAGGAACCAGGCTAATCCATAGCTCAGCCTACCACCCTCAGACTGATGGTCAGACGGAAAGAGTGAACCAAATACTTGAAGACATGCTCCGAGCTTGTGTTTTGGAGTACGGAAAAGGATGGGACACCTATCTATCACTAGCAGAGTTCTCGTACAACAACAGTTACCAAGCCAGCATCCAAATGTCCCCTTTCAAAGCACTTTACGGCCGTAGTTGCCGAACCCCACTCAACTGGTCAGAAGCAGGCGAGAGAGTTGTATTGGGACCAGACCTGGTACATCAGGCTGAAGAAAAGGTACGGGTTATACAAGCCAATCTGAAGGCCGCCAAGTCAAGACAGAAGAGCTATGCAGATAAGAGGCGTAGACCATTGACCTTCGAGGTAGGAAACTACGTCTACTTACGAGTCTCGCCAATGAAAGGAGTTCAACGGTTCGGGATCAGAGGCAAGTTAGCACCCCGGTATATAGGTCCATATCCTATCACAGCCAAGTGCGGACCAGTGGCGTATCAAGTGGAACTGCCAGAAAGATTATCGGGAGTGCATAACGTATTCCATGTCTCCCAGTTGAAGAAGTGCCTGAAGGCACCGGTAGACCAAGTGATTCAAGAGGTGGAAGAATTGCAACCAGACTTAACCTACCCAGAACGCCCAGTACGGATACTGGATGAGAAAGAACAGGTTACTAGAAGATGGACACTCAAGTTTTACAAGGTTCTGTAGAGCAACCACACGGAAGACGAAGCCACGTGGGAATCTGCAGAATTTCTTCGGTCACACTACCCCGCGCTACTCCCAAACCCCTAGGTACCTATGCCTATCCTAACCCTCTCCTTAAATCTCGGGACGCGATTTCTTTTAGGGGGGAGGGCTGTGACAGCCCAGGTGTCACCAGGGCAAAATTAACGACTGTAAACCCTAATCCATAATTTCACTCACTTTAAAGCAGATTCAATCTTAGAAACAAAAAGGAACATTGTTTAGAATGCTTTAAAGGAACACTATGAGAGGTTTGACAAACAACAGAGCACTTTAGCAAAATCCGGAGAAATCTCAATCAACAGTGTCGAAATCTCGTTAACAGGAAGAAACCCAAACCCTAACTCTTGACCATCAAAATTTCCACAGAACCCTAGCCATATTTTTACATAACAATTAAGTACACTTCAAGATAGAATTTTGGGAAATTATTCAAGATTTTTGGAAAGGATTTAACCCTCTAAAAATTCACACAAGCTATAAGCAACCTAGAAATTCAAGAATTTTTAGAGGCCAAATCATGACTTGAACCTTAAATGAAAAGTGTTCCACATAAATTCCTGAGCTTGTACAAAAATTATCAAAAAATTTAGAGTTCGGAAAGTGTGCATTTTAATTAAATTGCAGCCAGGATTTAATTAAAAAAAATAAAAATAAAAACTAGCTGTGGCGGGCGGGCTACAGTGCCCCGCCCGCCCGACAACACGACGCGGCAGGGCACGCTGCCCCCGCCCGACACGGGCCCTGTGAGCACGTCGCCGCCACAATTGCCGCGCCGGCCTCCTCACCCTCCTCACCCCCCCCTCGCTCTCTCTCTCTAGCTCTCTCTCTCTCTCTCTTTGACTCTCCCTCACTCTTCTCCTCGGCCGACCGCCGCCCGAGCCGCCCAGGGCGCTGCCGCCATGCCGCCCCCCTGCTCCCCTACTCCCCCTACCCCCGGCCCTTCTATAAATGGCGCGAGCTCCTCCATCTCCCCCCCCCCCCCTTCTTCCATTTTTCTTCTTCCCCGCGCAAGCACCCACTTCCTCTGCCCCGGCCACCGCCCACCGACGCCATTGCCGCCTCCACGGTGAAACGCCACCCCCGACTAATTTCAATCCAATTCCTTCACCAAATCAGTTCTTCTCCACCCCGTGAAGCTCACAGAACCCTCCATCCTCCGGATTCAAGCCCCCATCGTCGGAATTTTGCTCACCGCCGCCGCCCCGAGATACCCCCACGGTGAGACCCCCTATCCCGGCCAAGACCTTGATCAATATCATATTGCCGAGCTTCGTCGTGTCTAGTAGATCGTAGAAAGCCAAGGTTCGACGGCCGGCGACCACCCCATCGTCGGGAATTGGCCGCCGGAGCTCACCGGAGACAGTCCCCTGTTTTTCTTTTTCCTATTTATTTTCCAGATTATTGCTCTATTTTGTAAAATCTGTAGAAATTCATAGAAAACTCCAAAAATAGAAAACCAAAATTTGTTAGAACCCTCGTGAGAAGGACCAATTTTCTGTTAAAGCACTTTTTAACAAATGACCAAACATGTGCAGAATTAATTGGAAACACTCCTTTCTGTTTTTGAATTCTAAATTGCATTATAGAGCCATGCTAGGGCTAAACTTTGATCTACAAGTACACCATGGTACTACAAACCCTCTGGAATTTTATAAAGATTTTAGGAACACGAAATGGCATCTAACCATATTAAATCACTTCAATCTGCCTAGTTTAAATACCATTTTCTAAAGTATATTGTAAAAGTCATTTATAAGGTTAGACCCAAAAGCAAAGTTTTAGACCGGGTGCTCAGGATTGCCCACATAAAATTTCATAATTTTATTCTAAGGTTTACTAGTGCTTCCTGATTTTATAAGATTTAAAAACAGGAACTTTGATGAATTTTTATAAAATATAAAAAATTCATCTAGGCCCCACCCAAAGCCCAAAATACTTATTCCAGGGAGTACTACCATCTAAAAATAATCTTAAGGAAGAATTAAAATCTTTCTTTTAACCCTAGTTTAATAGCCGACGAAATTAACCAATGTTTAACCGATGAAAAGTGTCGAATTAACTTAACTAGAGTTGAAGTTGTTGAACATGCCAACTAAAAGTCACCTCATGAGAGTTGAATAGATTTATTTGAACATCATTCACAGATTAAGAATTTAATTTAATCGACAGCATCGAGTAACTAGGGCTAACCCTAATTCTAGGCGTCGCTAATCTAAACCCTAGATTACTATTGATAATAACAATAAGTTTCTTTTTCTTGAGCTTATCATAATCCTACTGCATCATGTAGATTCTGACGCTCATGAAGTAGCTGCGAATCCAAGTTCCTCGACCCCCGCCGACGAAGTCAACATCAACTCAGAGGAACCAGGCAAGCCCCGGTGCACAACCGTTGTTTAAAGTTTTACTTTTACACTAAGTGTGTCTTGTTTATGCATTAGGTGCTAGGAGTTGATTGAAACCATAGTTGCATTTGTTTCCCATAGGAAACCCTATCGGTAGCTGGTATAGATACCCCCCTAGTATGCTATGCTTAGCAGGTATTGCCGGTAGAAGTCGAGCAGAGTGGACGCTGCTCGCGAGTAGTAGGATATTGAATGAAACTATTTCATGAGATGTGCCACAGGATTGTGAATGAGTAAGAAAGATAAAAGATTGAGGGTCAGACTGGGTACAAGTAGGTCGGCGACTGGTCCGGGACCAGAGTGACCGTAGTCTGGTCTGATCCGTGTGGCACAGCTGGGCAAGTATTGAATGTACTAATCGTATGCTGGGTGTTATGGGTCCCGGTAAACCTACGTAGCTGACACGACCCGCCCAGAAAACCTCGTCTCGGGACGGATCGGGTCAGTCGTTAAGCCAGGATCCTGTTGGGCAACGCTCGGCGAAGCGAGCGTACACACGATACAACACAGGCAGGGATAAACAGCAATAATTTACAAGAAGAGAGAACTTAATACATCATTGGTTCATAACTTTGAAGTTGAATATTACATTGTTTCAGAGTACGCAAAAGTTTTGAAAACGATAACAGCGGAAGACTAGAACGATTACAACTCCGACACTCGGACCTAAGCAAAAGCATGCGTCGTGCCCACGGGCGTCATGCTACTAGCCAATTCAACAATTCACTGCGGCGATTCGCACAACTCCCACTGGAGGTTCCCGAACTCGGGGAGCGGCTCCTCCCAATGGAAGCTACCTGCTGGTTCCTGCATGACGGCGCCTGAAAACCACAAAACGCTAACGCGTGAGCTGCAAGACTTATCCAACAAAGTGGCTGGCTACAGCCGACTCCTAGACATGAAGGCTGATGGGGTAGGTTTATTGCAAAAAGGACTCGCAAGCCTATGCTACTCTTGTCAATTTTTAGCACAGGTTAAGTGATTAGAAAGTAAATTTAATTAGCACTGAGCTAAGCAAACATAACAGAACCAACAATAACAATAGTATTGCTCAATATTCATTCTCATTGTGTCTCAACCTAATTACTACAATGTGACAGAGAGTTCAAGTAAGCTCATAGCTGAGAGCGACAGCGATTCGAACCGATTTTTATACCTCTACAGGGTTAACCTAATCGTACGACACGTGCGTGTCCCAGACTCGCACGTGGCAACCGTTCACACCAGCTCCTGCAACGTCAATTCCCTCCTACGCCTGCCTTAGCAGCGCCGCGTCCCACCAGACAACACGTCCAGACGGTTTCTATGGAGTTCCCACGCTGCCCACCCCAGATCTCCCCCTAGTCAGACACCATAGGGCAGGTTCGACGTTGCAATCACTAGGCTACGTAGGTTTACCGGGGCCCATAACACCCAGCATACGATTAGTACATTCAATACTTGCCCAGCTGTGCCACACGGATCAGACCAGACTACGGTCACCCTGGTCCCGGACCAGTCGCCGACCTAATTGTATCCAGTCTGACCCTCAATCTTTTCTCTTTCTTACTCATTGACAATCGTGTGGCACATCTCATGAAATAGTTTCATTCAATAACCTATTACTCGCGAGCAGCGTCCACTCTACTCGACTTCTACCGGCAACTATCCGCTAAGCATAGCATACTAAGGGTATCTATACAAGCTACCATCAGGGTTTCCTATGGGAAACAAGTGCAACTATGGTTTCAATCAACTCCTAGCACTTAATGCACAAACAAGACACACTTAGTTGTAAAAGAAAAACTTAAACAACGGTTGTGCACCGGGGCTTGCCTGGTTCCTCTGAGTTGATGTTGACTTCTTCGGCGGGGGTCGAGGTACTTGGATCGGCAGCTACCTCGTGAGCGTCAGAATCTACATGATGCAGTAGGATTATGATAAGTTCAATGAAAAAGAAACTTATTGTTATTATCAATAGGAAAAAGAAAAAATAGGGGGCTGTCTCCAGTGAGCTCCGGCAGCCAATTCCCGACGATGGGGTGGTCGCCGGCCATCGAACCTTGGCTTTCTACGATCTACACGACATGACGAGGCTCGGCAACATGATATTCATCAAGCTCTTGGCCGGGATAGGGGGTCTCACCGTGGGGGTGTCTCGGGGCGGCGGCGGTGAGCGAAATTCCGACGATGGGGGCTTGAATCCGGAGGATGGAGGGTTCTGTGAGCTTCACGGGGTGGAGAGGAACTGATTTGGGTGAAGGAATTTGATTGAAATTGGTCGGGGGTGGCGTTTCACCGTGGAGGCGGCGTCGGCGACTATGGTGGACGGCGGCCGGGCAGAGGAAGGGCTTGCTTGCGCGGGGAAGAAGAAAAATGGAAGAAGGGGGGGGGAGATGGAGGAGCTCGCGCCATTTATAGGAGGGCCGGGGGTAGGGGAGAGGTAGGGAACAGGGGGGGTCGGCATGGCGGCAGCGGTCGGGCGGCGTAGGGCGGCTCGGGCGACGACAGAGAAAAAGAGAGAGGGGGGAGAGAGCTAGAGAGAGAGAGCGCGAGGTAGGAGTGAGAGAGGAGAGGGATGAGTGAGAGAGAGGAGCGCGGGGTGAATTGAAGGCGACGTGGGGTGGATGCTGGTGTCGGGCGGCGCAGCTGCCCTGCCGCGCCGCGTTGTCGGGCGGGCGGGGCACTGTAGCCCGCCCGACAACAGCGGTCCTTTTTATTTTTTTTTATTTTAACTGGAATGCAATTCGATGAATTGGCACACTTCCCGAGCTCGCAAATTTTTGAGAATTTTTGTACAATCTCAGGAATTTATTTGGAACACTTTTCGTTTAAGGTTCAAGTCATGATTTGGCCTCTAAAAATTCTTGAATTTCTAAGTTGATTATAGCTTGTGTGAATTTTTAAGAGGCCTAAATCCTTTCCAAAAATCTTGACTAATTTCCCAAAATTTTATTTTGAAGTGTACTTAATTGTTATGTAAAAATATGGCTAGGGTTCTGTGAAAATTTTGATGGTCAAGAGTTAGGGTTTGGGTTTCTTTCTGTTAACGAGATTTCGACACTTGTAGTTGAGATTTCTCCGGACTTTGCTAAATGCTCTGTTGTTTGTCTAACTTTTCATAATGTCTCTTTAAAGCATTTTAAATAATATTTCTTTTTATTTCCATGATTGAATCTGCTCTAAAGTGAGTGAAATTATGGATTAGGGTTTACTGTTGTCGACTTTTTGCCCTGGTGACACCTGGGGTGTCACAGTAGCCTAGTGATTGCAACGTCGAACCTGCCCTACGGTGTCTGACTAGGAGGAGATCTGGGGTGGGCAGCGTGGGAACTCCACAGAAACCGTCTGGGACGTGTTGTCTGGTGGGACGCGGCGCTGCTAAGGCAGGCGTAGGAGGGAATTGACGTTGCAGGAGCTGGTGTGAACGGTTGCCATGTGCGAGTCTGGGACACGCATGTGTCGTACGATTAGGTTAACCCTATAGAGGTATAAAAATCGGTTCGAATCGCTGTCGCTCTCAGCTATGAGCTTACTTGAACTCTCTGTCACATTCTAGTTAATAGGTTGAGACACAATGAGGATGAATTATGATTTTACTAATGCTATTGTTACTTCTGTTATGTTTGCTTAGCTCAGTGCTAATTAAATTTATTTTTCTAAGCACTTAATCTGATGCTAAAATTTGATCAAGAGTAGTATAGGCTTGCGAGTCCTTTTGCAAGTAAACCCACCCGAGTCAGCCAGCATGTCTAGGAGTCGGCTGTAGTCAGCTACTTTTGTCGGGTAAGTCTTGCTGAGCTTCTTAGAAGCTCACGCGTTAGCGTTTTGTGGTTTTCAGGCGCCGTCATGCAGGACCCAGCAGGTAGCTTCCATTGGGAGGAGCCTCTCCCCGAGTTTGGGAACCTCCAGTAGGAGTTGTGCGAGTCGCCGCAGTGATATACTAAAGTGGCTAGTAGCATGACGCCCGTGGGCACGGCGCGTGCTTTTGCTTAAGTCCGAGTGTCGGAGTCTGTAATCGTTCTAGTCTTCCGCTGATTTTTGTTTCAAAACTTTCGCGTACTCTGAATCAATGTAAGACCTAACTTCAAATTTATGAACCAATGATGTATTAAGTTCTCTCTTCTTGTAAATCATTGCTGTTTATCCCTGCCTGTGTTGTATCGTGTGTACGCTCGCTCCGCCGAGCGTTGCCCAACAGGATCTTGGCTCAACGACTGAACGGATCCGTCCCGAGACGAGGTTTTCTGGGCGGGTCTTGTCAGAGAGGAGGGGGAAAGATCCTTGCAGGATTCTCGCATTGAGGAGACGGCTCCGCCATGGTGCAGGCGCGGACGGCGGAGGAGGTGGCGCAGCTGCGCCGCTGTTGGTGGGCGCCCGGCACGCTCAGCCCCTTTTCCTTTAATTTTTTTTCTGCATTAATTTCAAATCCCATCTCCAATTCAAATGAATTCGCATCTCCCGAGCTTGAAAAATTTTGAAAATTTTTTGTGGGCGCTCAGGGATTTATTTGGAGCAACTTTCATTTAAGGATGAAGTCCTGATTCTGTCTCTAAATTTTTTTTTGAATTTCCAACTAACTTCAAGTTTGTTTGAATTTTAAGTGGTTTAAATCTTTTCCAAAAATTCTGATAAAATCTCCAAAATTCTATTTTGAAGTGAACTTCATTGCCATGTAACAATATTGCTAGGGTTACATAGGATTTTTGATGGATTTCGAAATGGGTGTTTGAATTCTTTCCTGTTAAAGAAGGATTTTTGTACTGTGGGTTAAACCTTCTGATTAAAATAAAAGTGTACTGTAAATCACCAAATTTTTTTGTGCATGCTATTGGAAGTGTTTAATACAACATTGCTTATTAACTTAAGTGTGAATTTGCTTCAAGGTTCAAGATTTAAATCCTAGGGTTTAAAATTTATCGATGATTTCATGCTGGGGTGTCACAATAACTGCATAGTGCCGTGTCACGGGTTGTAGACGGAAGGGAACTGTGGCGAATGGTTCAGCGGACCCAGCGTAGACTGGCTGTTGCCCGTGGAGTTGCCGCCGCGCCCACGACGACGGTTGTTGGTCTTGTTGGAGGCGCCGCCGGAGTTGCCCGTGCGAGGCGGGCCACCATTGCCCTCATGCCAAACGAAGGGCCACCAGGGGGCCGACCGGTGAACTGTGGCGCCGTGATGAAGAGACTGCGATGGCGGTGCACCCGTCCCCGAAAGCTCGATCTCCTCGAGGAGAAGATGAGTGCGGGCCTTGTTGAAGGTGGAGAACGGCCGATGCATCTTGATGTTGGACACCATATGACGAAAGTTCTCGTTGAGGCAACAAAGGAGGGTGAGCACATGGTCTTGTCGCCAACGTGATCTCCAAATTCTGCAAGGGCGCTGGCCATAGTCTCTAGATGCGTGTAGTAATCTGTGATGGAGAGCGTGCCTTGCTTGAAGTTGCAGAACTCGGCTTCAAGTAGGAGAGCACGGGACTCGCCCTAGCCCAAGAATTCAGCTTCGAAAAAACACCACGTGACGCGAGCGCGATTTTCACGTAGCATAACAGACTGGAGCAGCACGGAGGAGATGGTTCCGTAGATCCATGTGAGCACCGTGCAATCCATCTGCGCCCACGCCGGGCGACGCGGTCGGTGGATGTCGGAGAGCATGTGATCGCTCAGAGCAATACTTGCCGAGGGCGATGAGGATCAGGCTACGCCAGCGCCCATAGTTGCTGGCGGCCTTATCGAGGGTGACCGGCACGCGGGCAGGGATGTTGAGGACGGCGTTGGCTTGGGCATGGATGGCAGCGACAGCCGCCTCCTCGACGTCGAGATCGTCACACTCCTTCTGAAGATGATCTTCTTCAGCCTTACGGTCGCACTCCTCTTCGGCCTGGCGCTGGTCATCATCGTCGGGCATGGCGGCGGCTAGGGTTTGCAGCACCGGGCGCGCGGTGGAACAGAGGGGCCTGTGAGCGTGTCAGCGGCGACAAGAAGGTCGGCGAGGAGCTCAGCGGAGGCAGGAACCGGCGAGAAGATCTCGACGACAGTCGTGTAGTGGCGGCTAGGGTTTGCGGAAGCGAGGAGAGGACACAGGAGCGAATCGTCTCGTGATATCATGAAAGCATGGGAATAATTGGAGAACACGGGACGTATTAGATTAATGATGTATGGTTACATATATAGGCGAGGTGGGAGTCAAATAAGGGGCAGGCCACACGCCGAGCCTAGTCCTACTTGAAAATGAATATAAGTCCTAAGCCACTACGAATACAATGCGCTAACATCCAGGTCTCGCTGCTCACCGCTGAGCGCCTGGGGACAGCCTTCCTCGAAGCTCGCCACCGCCGCTCGGGACTCGGGATGGACGAAGGCTCACGGAAAGAATATAGAGCAGCAGATGTCACGGCTCACGGCCGTGGCTTAGTTTAAGCTGGCTCCTTTGAAATTAATTAATTAATATAATAACTGCTTTGAGATTTGTGCCATTTTTTTAAAAAAGCTCCACCGGAACACATCTTTTAGTTCAAAGTATTTGGCTAAGCCTCAAGGAAGCCTTGGGTAGGGAAAATACTCCTGGCTGCTTGGCTGAATTCCTGGCAAAGTGCCTGCAATTGGAGGATGGCGATTATGATTTAATTCTACTTTCTTTTGGGGTAGTTAACTGGTCAATCCAGACGACCAGGAACAGTGGCGATAGAAAAACTTCGACATTTCCATAGCTATTCTGCTGTTCAAATCACTGTCGTTCCTGCAGCGGCGGGGGAAGCCTTCGCTGAGCATCCCAACAGACCACTTAAAAATGGGTCTCAAAAACATTAATTTAAGAGCAACAAAAAAATTTAGACTTAAATTTTATCCCATCCTCCAATAGAGTACGTAAAAATAGATCCTTAAATTTTAAATTATGTCATGTCATCAGTTTTATAATCTGAAGTCTAGTGTCTGATATCCTCTCTCTAATCCTAGTTCTAGTCGGTGGTTTAAAAAAAGAGTCCGGCCTCCTCTCTTTCTCTAATCCTAGTCTTAGTTGGTGGTTTAAAGAAAAGAGTTCGGTCAGCGGATGATAGAATTGATATTGTCTATTTTTTTCTTATTTATAAATAGAAATAAGAAAAATTTATGGGGAGTCAAAAAAAAATAGGAGCAGTTTTGAGGTATATATTGAGGATGATTTTTACTCAAATTTCTTATAATTTGATTTAGGAAGTATTTTAGCCTCTCCGCTGGAGATGCTCTGAAGCAATCAGATAAGTAGAAGATTGAAATCGCAGCTTAAAAAGTGAGCTTGTGGCTAAAATCTTTCGGGAAGAAGCGGGAGGGTAGACGACATTTTCCGTTACCATTTTCCTCTTTAGCATCTGGCAGTAACTTTGAGGCTGGTTTGTGTCTGATGTCAAGAACATGTATCCTAAGTTGGTGTCTGTCACATCCTCTTTTTTGAAATCTTTGTTCAGTTTGATAATAAGCTCACTGACCTTAGTTTTCAAAAGTTTAATTAATTTTTGTAAAATGGGAAAGATTTTGGTAAACAAAACAAAGTTTTTTCTTTTAATATACAACCTTTAAGTAGCTTTTGATGACCTTCACAATTCATAATAAAAATATATCAATGTTTTTACATATTAATTAAGAGCACAATAAAATATAATTCTGGAGATTTTATCAGAATTTTCGAAATGGTTTGACACCTTTTAAAAATCCAAACAGTTTAAAATTTGGGTGAAATTCACAAAATTCCAGAAACCGAATCTTGTCTTCTTCCCAAAAGTAAAGTTGTTCCTTATTTTATTTTGGACTTGCACAAAACTTAGCAAAATTTTCAGAGCAGCAGAGCTACCCGTTTCAAACGAAACATTTCGTACCAGAATAAAAAAAGTTTTTCGTTCAGCACGACGCGCGCTTCGCGTCGCCGTCCGTATCCCGCCGTAGCTTTCAACCCCGACGGTCAATCCGCGACCTCATGCACCACTCGCCGCTGCAAAGCCTGCACCACTCCTCTGCCCGAGCCCCGTAGCCATGGCGCCGCGCTGCCGCGCCTCACGCAGGCCATCGCACTAGCGCACCGTCTGCACGCCGCCGAGCACGTCAAGACGACGGGCGGAGCTCCGCACTTCCCTTTTCTGCTTAGCCATCGCGCGCAACAATCCAACATTTTCATTCACGTTCTCCTCTCCTAGCGCCGCGCAGCAGAGCCCTCTCTTTAACTCCTCCCCGCACGCGCCCGTACTGGCCGCCATTGCCGCCCCCGCCCTGCTCACGCGACCAGCTCTAGCCAGAGCGCGTCAAGGGCCAAGACCGTGCCCTTTTTACTCGCCTCACTCTCACGCAGCTCACCGGCAACACCACTCCCCATTTCCCCGCCTCACACATTGGGAACATGGTCTTCTTCCACCTCTCGTCGAAAACTGTGCCGTGCCGCAAATTCTTCGAATTCGTCCTCTTAGTGCGAATTTGGTTCGATCCTTCCGCCTGCTACTCCCTCTCCACCTTGCGTGCTCCCTGATTTGTTCTTGCTCACAGAAATCCATCGGGCACCGTAGCAAAACTCTTCTGTTGAAGTGGTTTGTCATGAAAATTCATGAAACTTCCTAAATAAATATATTAGTTAAAATAGTTTTCGAATTTAGTTTAAATTTTATGCATGTTCTAACACTAAAACCTGTGCACATCTCTCTGTTAGAGCGTGCATGTCATCATGTGAATTTACTATATTTTATCATGACAAATTGCTATGAATACATGTAAAATAACTAGATTCTACCACTAAAATTTACTATTTTCTAAAATACATTGTGCATGTCAACTAAAATTGATAATACATGTTCCAAACCTTATGTTTGTTACATGCAAGTTCATTTATCTGGTTTCATGAATTTATCATGTCCTTTAGTACCATTTACTGATTTTGTAAGTTTGAATCATAGAAATTTGTTAGATTTTTAATAAAATCTTGGAAGCTCAACTTAACTCCAAACCAGTTCCAAAAATCTTGTTTTGAAAGCTAATTTCAACTGAAAATAGTTCCAAACCCGTAACGGAAGTTTGAATTTTGCTAGAAAGGATGTTACGACTTTTACAGATGTTTACCTATGTCGTAAACAGGCAAAGATCAGTAAGCTCGTGTTCTTTGTAACGCGAAGAAAATATTCAAACATAGTGTTGTAGTAAACCCTAGCCATCTAGTTTAGCCTCTGCATGAGACTTGTTTTTGGGATTTTTCCCCGAAAACGATGTTCTTGTGCTACTTGATCAGAACCAGAACACGGAACCAATTTTTCAAATCGGTAAAATTGTTTCCGCAATAACTTGAGCTATAGACCTCGACACGTTTCTTTTTTCATCATGTTAGTAGTCTTGGTAGCTACCTTTTTGCACCATATCACATCATTTGCATGCATCATGACATACATTCTCATATCGATGCATTTTACTTTATATAGTATAATCCGTCGGAGATTGACATGGGTGATGCTGAGGGAGGAGCACCTAAGGTTGACCAGGTTGCTGAGGAGAATGTCACCACTGATGTTCTTACCATTATATTTAACATTTGGTATGAACGAAAAAGTGCTCAGACCAAGAATAACACGGCCAGGTCCTAGGTCAACCTAGACGGGACCTACAGCACACAAGACCACCCTTCATGCTGCACTCCTATCCCACCTTCCGGATTTCAGTTTCATAGCTTTCCTAATTTTGTCAACATATGAACTTACCACAAGCCCAAAAGTAACAAGGGAGAATGCTATACATGCGAGTAGGACTTACCACTCAACTTCTACCATAGAACTAAGCATGGCTAAGCAATTCGGGACTCAAGTAAAGGACACGCTACCCAGTAGACTAGGTGACGTAATCAACCTAGGAGGGGTAACATGCAGCAATATTGGGATTTTCCGACAATACCACTAATGCTTGACTTAATGTAATCATATACGTAAGCATGTATATATTTACCTTGCTACTGTCAAATTGTATATCCTTGGAGTCGTTAAATAATTTCCACAATAGGGTAAGTCTTGCGATTACCTTTGTACTCAACTTTGCTTAAGTTTTTGCAGGTAAGTATGAGTTGGTGTTCGGGTACTTCGTCCCCACCGATGTTGGCGAAGGGGAGGAGTAGCCCGACTGTTCATGTGATCGCGATTGCGGTGTTCATGGGCTGAGCACCGTAATTTTTTGTTTATTTTTCAAATTGCAGCCGCTATGTTGCTCTCGTCGTTATGTCGCTTCCGCATTTTAATTTCAAGATTTATATATTAAACTTATGCTCTATAATATTATTCTAAAACTGATGTAATTGAACCATTTATGATTTATGCGATGTATCAATCGTTGTTTGTTCCGACGTGTTTGGATCTTAGACAATGCTTAAGAAGCATGTAGGGAGACTACCGGGTTTACATTGTGAATTCGATAAAATTAATGTGAATTAGACGGTTCCTACAGTGTCCCCAACAATGTGTTGGGCCTAAGTCTGTAAAACACAAGTCCCATGCTTTATAAAAGGCGGTTGATCTTTATTTTAAAATTAATCCAATTTTTGTGCAACAAGCGTCTAAATTTATCAAGGTGTTTCACCTAGTCTTCCAACTCTCAAACTACAGATCTGACACCCTAAACTTATCGAGGTGTGTCATCTATGTTTCCAAACTTCCTATACGGTTTATCGTAGTCTATTTAAACCCTAAACTTATCAAGGTGTGTCTTCTACATTCCCAAACTTACTGTATGGTTTATCGTAGTCTATTTAGTTTCGCAAACTTGTTTGAAGGTGTCATCTAAGAGCAACTCCAACCACTCCCTAAATTAAGTCCCTAAACTAGAATTTAGGAAGTAATTGAAAAAATAACTCTTCAACCATTCTCTTTACTAGGTTCTTAAACATAGCCAGTTCTTAAATAATCCATCTCGCTTCCTACATTTAGAGACTAAATTAAAACTCCCAAAAGATTAAAACAACTTCATATATGGGCTGGGCGGAAGAAAATTACATACGTGACAAATATTTTAAATAGATTTAAGAATTTATATTGGGAGCTGTTGAAGTAAATGAGATTTTTTACTCTCAATACTTGTTTACAAATTTACTAAAACAGTCTTTGAGAATAAAATTTTAAGGATTGGTTGAAGATGCTCTAAGTCCTCTAACTTACTAATTAGTTTACTCATGTTCCAAGTAACTTTAATTAGCATTAATCTTCATCATCAAAGTTAAACACCAAATCAAAATATAAAAAAAAATTAATATGGTTAAAGTTAAACTAGGTAGAAATAAAAAGAAACTGGGATCGTCAAAGTTAAACACAGTTCATAACACTAGGTTGAAAATGAAAAAATTGAGACTATCAAGATTGTTTGTCCTGTTTCATCCGGTGTTTACTTTTGATAATCTCAATTTTGCTATTTGAGATGGTGTTAAATTGATAGTATGGCAATAATTTAAGAGGAGGATGAAAATCCGACCGAATTTCAGGTGACGACGAAGTGTAGAGGGTGACAGCAGAGCACAGGCAACGAGTGGTGGACGCTGCTAGAGCCGGGTGGTGCGGGCGGGGCACGGCGTGCAGTGGCGAGGACACCGCCGTGTCCTAGAAGGCAGTTATCGCCGGTGGTGGCGCCGGTAGCCAACTTAGGACTGGGGGTTTGTCCGGTACTCCATTGTCCGGGACTCCATTGCCGAGAGGCAAGCTTTGCTGCGGCGGTGGCGCGCGATGTCCGGCAAGTAGATGTAGTTATCGATTGAAGCTTCACAGGATTCGTAACGGAATGATGAGTTCATACACTTAAGAGTGACATATGATTTATGATAGAAGACATCAAGTTGACATATTAATGTCAATTAAGGTTAGATCGTGAATAAATTACTTAACAACTTAGAGGGCCTAGATAACAACTTCAGACAAGTTTGGGAACGTAAATAGACTATGATAAACCGTATAACAAGTTTGAGGTCCTCGATGAGACACTTGATAAGTTTAGAATGCAACATCCGCGTTTTCGTAATTAAGAGACCTAGGTGACACGTCTCGACAAATTTAGGTACATGCACTTTACTCTTATAAAAAAATTAGCAAAGCATAGCTATGAGACACTAGACCTAGATGCAAAAAGTAAAAAAAGAAATAGTAGATGTAATTGATTTGGTGGCTTGCCTTCTATTTGTAGGGTGGTTGGACTTTGCCTCTTAGATCGAACAACTCCTAACCGTCATGTTTGTGGTCTCCAAAACAACCGAGTGATAGTTACAATTGAGTTTCAAGCGATATCCACAAAAATTAAAACATTTCAAAAGTACATATATTTATACAGTACATCGAACGTAATATACGCACCCATAGACAACAATATAGAACTGCAAGTTTGTCTATATGTATTAAAGATCCAATGATAGAGATTTATCTGATCGCAAATATCAATACTGGATAATATTTTATTCCATTAAGGGTAATACTTAGAAATAAAAATATAATATTAATTAATTATATTATTCATATTACTTAATAATAATAGGATTTTTTTGTGTGTATTAATTGTTATTGTCAATAATTTTCCAATTTAGGTTTCATATTTTCGACCCACAAAGGTATTAATAAAATAAAAATTTGGTAAAATGATTGTTTAAATTTTGTAAATATTTAAATTTAATTATTGTTGTGATAATTAATGTGGCTGTAATGCCAAGATAGCAGACTTGCCTAAACAGTGGCATTAATCAAGCTCAGAATCAGCCAATTGTCTGGAAGTGATAAGTTCTCATCACGCCCTTGATTTTCTGCGACTGCTCAAGTTACATCATTAAGCAGCCATTTTTGTAATAAATCCAGATGCAAACCGCCAGAAATTGTGAACTGCCAGAACAGCCTACTGCTCTACTTTTATCGGGCATACTAAACCACCAATAGTTACAAGAAACTAGTACCCAGTGAAAAGTCGCTAAAATTGGAAAGAATCTGCGAGCGGGTGGTTCCAATTTGCTGAGCAATTTCGAGCTGCTCTTCCAAAGACAGCATCTCATAGCTGCAAAATAGAAACCATGAAAGTGCATGACTACGAGCAAATGATACCATAAAAAGTTCAGCATAATCAGAAATCATACCACGAAGTGCAATTTCATTCTGACATCTATGTTTTAATTATCAAAGGACAGACCTAGTGCTGGAAGCTCACACAAGATGGGGTCTAGGGAACGATTATATGAGGCTGCGTCGAACCAAGGACCCCTTGACACAAGTGGGATGACTTAACCACTGCATGAGGCCTAGTTATAGTAATATTGTGTTTCCAGCAATATAGTTATAATAGTAAGCATGCAAATTTAAATAAAATCATTTTTGGATAAGAAAAACTTTCCCCAGTTTCCACCAGATTTCTTAGAAGATATAAGGTTCCTCACGCATTTTAATTCAAATACATTTCTTCCTTGTTGGAATAAGCCATTCTCTAGAATTTTGCTTCCGTGAAAATGTTACTTTAGAAAAATCAATTTCAAACTGGATCAAGCAAAACAAGTTGTGCATCAAAGGTTCACTTACTGCGAAAGAAGTTCAAAGTCAATGATGTTGTCTGGCCCGGGACGATGCGCCTTTCCATTGGATTTAAACTGCCTAAATGATTTCGGGTTCAAGCCACACATGTGGGGGACTGCATCCACAAGTTTTCGCTGTAAGCTCTGGAGCCGACGAAATGTTAATTCATCAATAGGTGCAATGCACCCGATGCCACCATCCAATGTTGCAAATACAAGAGCAAAACGATTTGTCTTTTCAGATACCAATCCCTGTGTGGGCAGCATCTGCAGTCTCAAAAACTTTGATACATGGGCTCCAATATGAAACTCTGCCCTGGAAAGAAGTTTTTGCCCTTTCCAACTCTCCACCATTTTGGGAGCATAGTAGAAAATCTGCACGCTGTCATTTGTCAGTGAATGTAATAACGAATTGTGTAGAGTTCACTCTACCAGTCGTGAGGTGTGACCAATAACAAGAAATCAAAGCAGATATTATAGAGGTCAGCCAAAATCTTAATTGGTAGACCAAACATGTGCAATTGTGGATGGGTTTGAATCAGCCATCTAGGTGGTGCAAGCCCTAGTATAGTATTTTCATGAATGCTTCTTAAATTATTTTTTCTTTGAATAAATGCTTCTTAAATTATTCATCTTTGCAAATCAAGCAAGAGTATTAAACTTCTGTGTCACTCGAGGAACTTAGCCTAGTTCAGTTGGTCAAGGAACTCAAGGAACAAATCCAGGTGCCTATTTCTTATTTACAGTTTTCCTCCTAGTTTGATCAAGCTTTTCCTTTTTGTTTGCTATGGAATCAAGTATTCTAGTGTTAGTTTGTCATCCCCTGGCAAAAAATAATATTAAAAATAAGAACTATAGTACTAAGTGCAAAAATGAAGCATTTAACAATCAATGCAATTTTAAATTAGTATCACTGAACATCGACATGTATAGTTTCCAAAAAAAATAATAGGTACATGGGTATATAGTAAAGGGTGATTGAATGAAACAAAGGATTATAGTCGTTCATGAATAACATTATAGGTTACAAGAAATTACCTGCACGTTCTTGTCAAAATCAGAAACTACAAGGCTCAATGTGCTCCCATCAATTAAGAACTCAGTTGCAAAACAATCAAGCGATGCAAAATCTTTTGCCAGCAGACTCAATTGAGAACCTTGCTCCTTCCAGCTCAGAAAATATATGCTTTTATGAATATCACCAAACAAAACAAAGTTTTTGACCTGTCGGGACATTGAAATGAAACAATGTATATATGTAATAGATTGCTATGCATCAGTTATTCACAAATTTTTTTTTTGACATGCATCAGTTTACTTTTCCTTCAGAACAGCAATAGCCTACTACAATAACGGATACTACATCAGTTTACTCTCATTGTAAAAGACAAGAAACCAAAGCAATTGGAAAAAAGATAAACAAACATATTTAAGAATCGGAATACGGATACTAAATTCAACAAACAAAGAAATACAAAAATGATAGATCCAAAATAAATAGGAAGGAAATATATCTTAAGCTAGTTTAAGTTTCATATGGGCACACGACAGCCAGAAATAGAAATTTATTGTCCATGCTGTATATGGTGACCAAACTCACAGCTCTTGTAAAGCATTTTCAAAGCTTTAAAAGAGGCCACCAAACAGGTAATACATCTAAAGAGGGTGAAACAGAAGGGTATTTTAAGAAAAAAGTCAGTGAGATGACACCAAAAGTGCAAGGAGAATATATGTGAGAGAATTCCTTATGTGCCATTGAAACATAGTGATATCCGGATCAGCCACTGAAAATGCTCTTCCCTTTGGTGCCATGAATTTGAAATTTCTGTCCCTTCGGTGCCACTACCATCACTAGCACCATAACATCTGTTACTTTCAGAAACTTAATGCTTTGCTAAGTTCATCAATTTTCAATTAAAAAATAAAATAAAACTGAAACATTCACAAATAACATAAACTATTCCTTACGAGTTATAGTATCAACACCAAAATAAAGAAAAATTTTAGAGGACACGATGTTTTTGTTTTGAGCCAATGAACAGAAGGACATTAAGCACTGGCGTTAGTGGTGAACCTTAACTCTTTGCTATGTTCACCAATTTTGAATTAAAAAGTAAAAGAAATCTAAACATCTACCAAAAAGAAAAATTATTCCCCGTGTTACTGTGTCAACTGTCAATACAAAAAAAAGTTAGGGGTATGAAAACTTTTTGTTTTCAGCTAGAGAAAGAAAAATGTAAGGGCATTGGTGCCACTAGTGGTCATTATTCAAAGGAACCTTTACACTTGCTATGTTCACTAGTTTAAGTTTTAAATTCAATAATGGAATAGAATCCAAACATTTGACATCAATGAAAGCTGTTCCTAACATGTTACTCTGTGAACAGAAAAATTTAAAGAAATTCTGGAGCATAGGAAGTTCTTTCTTTCAGCTAAAGAAGCGTTAAAGACCATACACTGGTAGTGACGGCAGTGGCACACAATGGACGAAATTATTTCAATTGATGGCACTGAAGGGAGAGCACTTTCGCAGTGGCTGATAGGGGCGTTTGCTATCTTTCAATGGCGCACAAGGAACTCTCAATATTTTTCCCGCACAAGTTCGATACTACTAGCAATGGGCTCCAATTCAGGGATCATTTTGGAACATCAAAAGAATGATTCCTTCACAGTTTTTTCACAAACTTGAATGTATCGGAAATCAATAGATGTTATTATAAGGTAATTTCAAGGATAATTAAACAATAAAAATCAGGCAATGAATGAAGACGGGAAGCTTTGAAAAAGTGGTCAAGAACAAAATATGGTTAACATTAGCTTTCAACATACCACCTAAATCTTTCCATGTATAAACAAATGGTGATCTGTAACCATGAAAAGGGATCTTAGTGAATTAAACGAGTTTCAATGTTTCAAAAATCTTTAAATAAATGTAGTACGCATGAAATGAAGGGCCTCTTTAGCACAGCACCAACTACAAGATGTATGCTGGAGTTGGAGTTTGTTAAATACAATAACGTGTATTATATTTTTATTTCTAGTTTAAAACATCGTAATGCCTGTGTTTTAGAGGGTGTTCACCCTTCTATCCCTAGCCTGCTCTATCCATTTTTGTTTCACCTTTTAGGTTCTCTCACGATATAAGAAACAGCCTATCATGACCCGGTCCGGAATGAGAGGCGGTATTTGTTTTTTCCTCTCTTTTAATATAAAGATGCACAACTCTCCTATGTATTTGAGAAAAGAATTTTCTAGTTTAAAATAGAAATAAAATGAATTAACAAAATATCCTCAATCTATTCACAGCTTTAGCTAAATGAATTTCTGGAGCTAGATATGAGCAGCTCCAAGAAGTCCACGAATTATCTTAGGGCTGGAGCTGTGCCAACCCAGGCCTAAGCAGAGTGGCACCAAGCACATCTATGTGAAGAGCCACAACAAAGAAGCAATAAATGTATCATTATTCCTCATGTTCTTACAGTACCACTTGATGATTGAGTCTTAGCTTTAATGGTGATTAAGCACCTGTTTTACCTAGCAGTATGGCTGTTTCAGCAGCCAGCCTAGTGTGGAAACTAGTCAATAAGTCTAGGACTGCACTGCAGTCATTTTAGTCTTTTGTATTCACACCTAGTCTTGTGTATCCACACCTAGAGTCAGTCAATCTGACAGTACTCTTTAGTCTTCCTTTCACAAGTAGAAGTCAGTCCAACTTGTTTTCACAAGTAGTATTCAGGCTGTATAAATATGCATTATGGGCTATCAATCAAAGCAAGCTTGCAGCTTCAGATTCCAACACCACTTGTGTTTTCTGAATATTGATATGAAAGATAAATTTGAACCTGTATTTTTGCAGGTTTACCAGAGTTCATGCTGCTGTTGTGATAAGGCCACCAGGGAATAAGCAGCTCAAGAGATAGATGGGAGAAAGGAGGGATAGAATGTTATGGGAAAACATATGGACCTTTAGTGGGCCCAGGTGGCACTGTAGTAGCGCGTTTCGTAGCAGCGGCTACTATAGCTGTGGCTAGGGTCAGATTTTTTGTGTTACTCTGTAGATAAAGAGAGCAAGTGTGTACTAGAGGGTCAAGAAGTAAAGAAGAAATCATTCACGTAGGCCAGGCCTCAGGAAGGAGGGCGACTTGCAGGGTTCTAGTCTATCCATATCACGTGTACTACATGCTAGATATTTTACTGATTTTTAAACATTGCAACATTTTGATTCTCATATTCTCAACCAATCCACAATAAAAAACAACAACAACAACAACAATAACAACCAAGCCTTTTAGTCCCAAACAAGTTGGGTTAAGCTAGAGATGAAACCTAAGAGGTCCAACATGAACAAGTCTCAAAAGGAAATCAGGGAAAAACGCTGAAAGACAACAGAAAACCAACCAACCAAAAGGCAAACTAGCCCAAAGGAAAAAAGGGATAAAACAGCCAACATCAAATATCAACACAAGAGCGATGAAAGATTAAAAAAAGGAGAAAAGGGTAAAAAGCAAACCAATCCACAATAAAGCATCAGAAAAAATGAAGGATGTTTTGTAACATAATTCCTTTTATAATTATCAAAACTAAAACCGAGATTCTTATGTTCCTCTTGTTAAAACATGAAAATTGGAATTAAGTTCCTACATACTCACAATGTTCAGGCTCACGACATGCAATGGGGCATCATAGAATGCAACGGCCGTCAATTCAGACCCACTCCATTTGTTCAGTGTGATCTTAGGACCAGAAGCGATAAGGAGATGACCTTGAAGAGAGGCAACAGCAGATACAGCACCTTTAATTTCTTTTGAGTAGACTTCTGTGACCTGAAAGTGTTCCCAACATGTTAAAATTTGCAGTAATTAAATGGAAAATACTTTTCACACAAGAACAATACTGCTCCTCCCAACTACCAGATTCGAAGAATTTTCACTTCTAGTGAAGGAGAACAGAAGCACCCGTCCTCGAGAGGCAACATCCTCCCCTTGAACATAAGCAGTTCCAATTGCCATCAGGCTTTCATTTTCCTTTGTCGTTGTGTTCTGAGGTAAAATGAAGAATTTCTGTAAATATTATTTTTGTTTGACAAAAAATCACTTTTGGGGGGGGGGGGGGGGGGGGGGGGGGATGAGATACATACTTGTAATGCAACAATACGCACTGTTAGAGCGTTTTCAAATGGCTGCATCGGAATGGTGAACTTTGTCACCCAGCATCCACTGGGCTTCTCCAACTCCATAATGCGAACTTCAAATTCATCAATAGTGTAAACCTTTTGGAAGTCATCACCGCTAGTAACTTCGTTCTCTATGTACATACCCAGTTCTTGATCAGCCATAGAAGAAAGAACATGATTTAGGGGGCGAATAACCTGTAGAAAGGAATTGAGAATCTGACAATTTTATCTATATATCTGATAGCAATAACCACAACGGAAGAGAGCAGCGAACCAGTATGGAAAAAAAAAAGAAACTATCCAATTAAAACTGAAGTGCAGTTCATAGTACTTACTGGAACAGACACAATAAGTGGATAAAGGGACTGCTCTGCATAATATGTGACCTGATGTGGTGTGCCATGCAGAGGAACCTACAAATGTAAAACATAGGAGTTCTGATAAGAACCAAAAACATGCAAATAATGCTACGATCTAGCTTATGCATATAGAAAAACTAATTTTACCTTCTGAACTGGCCAGTGGTTGTCATAGTTATACGCTGATGGCAACTGACATATCTTCAGAAAGCCCTGCAACAAAATGTATGAATATCTATTTCAAACCAAAAGAGTGCAAGCATCTAAACAACATTACATTAAAGAAAAATAAAACACCTAACAGCCTTACCTGCGATGTAACATATATAAGCCCGTGGCAACAATTTATATTGTGGAGAACGGTAAAGGCTACAATGGGACCATCACATAACTGCAAAATTTTAACTATTCAGAAAAAGTATAATATGATAGATGATGTTGCATCTAACTGTCAATGTGCCATTTTCTAGGTAACCAATAGAAGCATACCCAAGTACATAACAATTGCCATTTCACTGGTCACTTTCAAAACGTACAATATATCACAGATATATGCATACAATGCTGCCCCGAGTTGAGTAAAATAGATAATAAGAATGGAACTAGCAGAGTTAGAAAAATATGAGCATCATCTTGAAAATAGAAAGAGAAGGTTCTGAATGGCGTTTGGAACAAAAATAAAAAAATGCATAATTGTTTGGCGCCCAGGTGTGCGCGTGCCCTCACTACTGGATTCTACATGCTGCAATCTTTAAAATTTTGTAACAAAAAGTTAGATGTGTAGTACATTTGAAATGAAGTGTGCTCATAGAATTTTAGCATGAAATTCGGCCTAAATTTCAAGATACAAAATAGACAACAATCAGTCTCACACGTTTACCATGTGCACATAGTGCCCCCTTGTGATTTTTGAATCTTGATATCAAAGATGATTTTGGCAATGATCTTTTGCAGGTTTTCATACCTCTTATGCATGTTATTTAATATGATTTTTATGACATTTTTTTTAAAAATGCAACATCTAAAATTATTCCATTATCAATAACTGGGGACGCGCGCCCCCGTGGGTGCCAAATCTGTATTGAAAATGAATTATATGGTTCATCAGTAACTGAATTAAGCTAGCTACAAAATACTACCTCCAACTTTTTATTATTGATGTTAGTTATAAAAATTATACTAAACAATGTCAATAACCAAAAACTGGAAGGATACTCAAGAAGAGAATATCATTGCTTCCTAGTCATACGGGCTTCACACTTGTATACCTGTGGATGCACCCTAAAGCGCTGACGACAAACCATAACCCAGGTTGGCCTTGGGCCACTAAGAAATAATCCCTCATAACCACCGATGTTGTTGAAAATTGTTATTCTTGGTCGTGCGAGGCTTGATATGTCATCCCGTGACGTGATATCAATTGAAATTCTCCGAAATCTCAAATTTCTGAGTCTCGAATCACTGTCATTGCTGGGATCAGTAGAACTGTGAGGTGACATAGGAAAAGATTGTGTGTTGCTTTCGAAGCCATCACAACAATACGCATGGTAACACAACAATGTTCCATCATTCAATAACCCAAAGAGGAAAGGCCGACTGAATTGACCAGACCATCTATGCATGGCAAGCTCGACTATCTTAATATTACTTGCTTCTTCTTTTTTCAAAGACATTTTAGTAGCATCTCGACTCCCTGTCGTGGTAACCTTAGTGGCAGCATGAGTAAATGAATCAAGCAAAAGTGCTGGTCCAGAAACAAAATTTTCCACAGAGAACACAGATTTGAAACTGGGAACTTCCAAAATTTCCAGTTTACCACTTTCATAACAGATGATGCAATATATATCAGATTGGTCATGAGATGAATTATCATTGCCATCAATAGCATCTATAAGACCACTAGATAGCCATGCATCAGTGCGTGCCTTTCTTAGCCATAGCTCGGGACCTCTGTCACTGTAAAGCATACACGAAGATATTTGCTCATTTGAGCTTGCAAATATGCCAGGAGTTTTGACAGAAATAGTGCAATTAGAATTATCTGCACCAGAAGAAATAGCATTACCATCATCCAGTAACCAACTATGTTAATATAGTTAAACTGTATTGGTGCCTCATGGATAAACCATACCTCCTACAAGGAGTCGAATAGTTCCATCAAACATCTTCAAAAGGACATATGGATCTGCAATTGAAGCATATGCTGCAAGAGGCTCAGAACTCAATGATGATTCTGAAGGATGTGTGGTAAAGTTGAGCTCTTGCGTCATGAAGGAACCATCAAGCACACGAGCACCCTTGGCATAGACCTGTATGACACGCCGCCTGAAAATACAAATAGTAATTTGGGATGAAAAAAAGAATAAGTTTGATATTTTAATGAGCAGCCTTAAATCATTTTATGGATGAAGGTTTTGCCATACTATACCAACAAGCGAAAATGTTAAAAAAAAAAAACCTACGAGTATATGCCACTACAACTAAATGGAACTATGTTTAACTGCATAAAGAGAAAAAAAACTACATGTTATACTGAAAAAGTGAGAACTCCTTAGTAATGCTTCAGGTGAAGAATAATCTATAGATAGAAAGAGCACAAAGTGTTAAAGGGACCCTTCAAGTTGCTAAATTAGATATTGTTATAGTGACAAAGATGAGGGTCCATAATGTTGGAACTACAATCACTTGCTCACTAACACAAGCTCACTGGTGGGAGGTAAAAGATGAACAATGCAAGCACAACAAGCAATGGCGCACAAACGCCCCAAATGCATGAACGTCGCAACCCTGAATTGCTCTTCACTTGGCACTGACCAAACGAACGAGTACAGACCCTTTTATACCCAAACGGCAAGGCAGCGCCTACGCAAACTATTAAGCGAATCCCGTGTTCACACATGGATGTTCTCCTGCCCGAACTCTACTCGTTGTGAGCTGCTCCTCATCCGCCGAGACCTGGGCACCAGCCTTGACCGAGAGCCAAGCCCAATGCGACGCCCGCAACTGACATGCACGGCCGACAGATTGATCTTGTGCTCCGACAACCTACGAGTCTGATGCAGCAACGATCCAGGCTAAGCGCATACTCTTTCCTGAACTCTATACACAACACACAAACAACACACGCACGGACATACACTGGCAACACACCATGGTGTGCTTTATTTTCTAACAATCTCCTCTTAATCACGACATGGTGCATATCACCTACAGGTCATCTGCATCGGCAAAATGCTGCCCTTTCCAGAGTGCTTTTTGCTGCGACGATCGCACCGGCCAGCCTCCCACTGCTCCTCAGTGAGCAGCAAATGCTCGACGCCATCCGCAACCTCCTAGACGATGAGGCCACAAGATTCTTTGACCACGCACAGCTTGCCAACGAGCTTCCGTGCCTGAGGGAGCCGAGATGCATAGAGAAGCCGTCGAGTTTCTTGCCGTCCTTGAACGTCACATTCTCGAACTGCTTGCGGAGGTGCGCCTTGGCTCCTGCTCACGGGCATCACCCATCCTCAAGGACTTCACTATGCTCATGCCTCATTCACGTTCTTCACACCGAGCTCAGACGGCATTCGTGCATGATGGCATGCCTCCACAGCGTCCCAAATCTCCATGCCCTTGAGGTGGCCCTGGAGCGCCACTCGTGGTAGTTCATCTTCGTTAGCTTCAGCACCTCCCCCGTGATGGCGGTGACGCGCTCCACCACGACCATACGTGACGAGCTGCTTCCGTCAACCTTCTCACCACCACTAGCCATCTCCCGAGTGCTCGAACATAAGGCTCTGAATACCATTGTTGGAACTACGATCAATCGCGCACTAACATAGGCTCACCGGCAAGAGGTAGAAGATGAACAGTGCAAGCCGCCGCCGAGCTGTAGACTGCACCGCCGCCCTATCCATAGATACATGGACTCGGTCCGTTGACTTTTCAAAAGGAAAATAAATCTGTTAAATCCAGAAAATCCTAAGCCCTATCTTATTTGCATAAAAGCCTCTAAGTTTTCTTTTATTTACTTTTAAGTCTTTTTCTGCATAAAACACTAGATCTTCTCTAAAATTACCATTAGGTCCCTGCTCACTTTAATATTTACAGAGAATTTTCATAAAAACATGCTCTTTTCATTCATGTCATGTACATATTGATTTGGCACAATATTCATTTTGCTTGTTATTTGCATTGTATGTTGGCGTGGGATGCGAGTAGAAGGTTACGATCTGGAGCAATCTGTAGAACCAGGAGTTTGAAGGTTAGATCAGCACCCAGCTTAGGAGGAAAAGCAAGTAATTGATCATCTTGCACCTGCTCTGTTTCATTCTATAAATAGATTGCATGCTTGAGTCAATATGCGAGAACTCCTATGATATGGTTTACTAGAATTATTTGATTATTCTTGTCACCTAAAACCTACTCATAGAATGGGTAGATCTCGCTTAGTCTGTTATGTTAATTGGGATGGGCTTCATACTTATATAGTAATTAATATCGGTGCATACATGATTGGATGGTGGTTATGGATGAGACTGTTATGATGGTGATGATGTTAGTAGATAGGATCTAAGCGGGAACGATGGTGGTTGGTGCCGTTGGCACGAATTGGGTTTGGTGGAATGCTTGCTTAGACCCTAAGGTACGAATCGGAGAGCGGCCACCCAGGATAACAGTGCCACCACAAGACTGAACGTGGGATAAGCTTGCCTGATTAATTAGGTGTTCTTCTAGTCTCGTGCAAGTCAATGGCGGAGCGGAGAATTGAAGCTAATAAGCTATCTTTGGATCCGAACGACGCAATAGGGGGCCCTTGGTAAAGAACACGTACCGAAGGACCGTTCTATGGACAGGTACCTGACGGTCGCTCGTTAGCGACTAGGCATCAGGAGGTCGTCTTAGAACAGGCGCCCGAAGGTTGTTCTACGGTGAAACCTTAGCGGGCCTATGCGTGTTGGAAGACCTTTCGGAAAGGTCTCGTAGTGAAACCCTGCCACACATGGTTACGTGCGGCTTGGATCCTCACCCGAGTAGTTGGATGGTTTGAAGATGGATACGAAGCAACTATGATTGGTTGGGTTGGGTTGGGTTGGCCTTCACCCAGTTAAGTAGGTTGCTAATCTAAAACTGAACCACTAATTGCTACAACAAGCTTAATGAGCTTTCGTTGTTTTGGCCTCACGTCATCTTCTCCTACACCCGCTAGTACGACAAGTGCTCACACTTGCTTTCCCCAATTACATTGCATAACTAAAGGAGGAGAATGGGTGTACAATCAGAATGGAGAAGCCGAGTACCAGGCGTGTTGTTCATCGGTCAATTGCTTGTGCGATGGGCACTTCCACTTATTTATAATCCATTAGATCTACGGGTCCCTTTATTGTAATAAACTATATGCTATGATACTCTGTGTAACGATGTATTAATTTGGATATGGATGTATTCTGATATTCATCATGATGTCACGGTTTGTGTGTAACTTGTCCTGGGCACACAAACGGAGGTCTAGTTTTCTTCTTACAACTAGGCGTGACATGCTTGCAACATGCCATGGCATGCTCTACTTTCTAACACATATTAGGTCGATTCATAGCACCATAGGATAAGAGACTTAATCCGGATTATCTAAACGTGGAACATCTTCTAACGATAAGCATATCGGGTAACTGAACTAAGTTAAAAACTCATGAATTTGCCCTGATTTATATAGGCTTAAGGCCTTATACAAATCACATTAAAACTAATAAGAGAAACTAGATAACAATTCGTACTTGTAACTGGACAACTAATATGTCTGATCTCAAAGATAAGTCCAGCATATCCTGTGAAAATTGCCTAAAAGTTCAAAACTAGAATACTTTGTCAAAACACACTTGGAGGTTTCAAAAAACTTCTTAAAAACTCATGATCCAAAGTTGCACCAATTTTAGTGAGATAACAAAGTTTTAACCTCAAATCAAACCCGATACCATTTGCGAAAAAATTGCAAGTTACAACAATGACAAATCTGGGTTTTAGATGCACTACAGGACAAAAAATGGTCTATCCTGTCCTGTAGTGCATCTTTATGTAGTATGTATCACTTTTGTATCTCACAAATGGTAGTGTCGAGGTTAAAATTTGTGTAGCTCCATAATAGAGGTGCACCTTTGGATGACTTTTTCAGAATTTTGTGAAACCTCTATGTATGTTTTTTATGGGGTTTTCAAGTTTCCAACTTTAAGGCAGTTTTCATCAGTGAACAGGCTAGTTGGTTTGGTGGTTCTAGACAGAAACATAGTTCCTCAGATTGGTAGCAAATTTTAGGTTGGAGTTAAAAAGTCCCCCTCTTCGCTCTCACAGTTACCATGCCGCTTTGTAGGGGTGGGGCAAGGATTCGGGGGTTTTCTTGACCAGTATGAGGTCTTCTTGTAAGCATAATTCCCAGGGGCTTCTTAAACCGCACCCCCTCCTGCAGGTAGAGTTTTTTTTTTTGAAGGCAATTTCACCTGATATGCTGCTTGATCATACCAGTATAGTTGTGTGAGCCAAATTTGGCTCTGATTTTGAAGTGTATAAAGATAAGTTTATATTGATAGTAGTAAAGTTAGAGTTCTCTTCAAACTCTTGGTAGTAAACGGTTATGGACCATCCATAACACCGGCTCTCTCCCTCAGGCTCTCTCTACCATACATCAACAGCTGCATTATCAACACATATGTACACACACAAACACACATGCACAAGCTCATGCACGCACGCATGCCCACAGTTGAGCATTCTGTTATAGAGAGGGATTGCAGGATCCCCTGAGGTGACAAATACGAGAAGAATTACAATAATTATAAAGGTTCCAGTGGCATACCTCCCAAACAAGTTACCAGCAGCAAGTGTGCTTGCCTGAACATTATAATCAACCGTTTCAGTAACTTCGCCTAGATCGTCACCTGTCTGAAGCACCTATGTAACAAAAAAAAAAAGTGCTGTAGCCTTAGTAACCGATTTGTCAAACAAAAAGAGAAGTATTGAAATCAAACAATATGTTGTGGTCAAACAAAATAAGAAGAATTAGAGGATCCAGATCAAAGGCAACCATATATGTGTTTAAACAGTAAATTATTTATACTCCAAATGAAAGCATAACATCCTTGGTCTCACACCATACATCCCTACCACATGGTCAAATATAAAAATACTCGTTTTAGAAATCATACAAGGTAGAGAGGCAGACTAAGAATGTATAGAATGCAGGTAACGATATATATACCTAGCTAAGGATAGAAAACAATCATGTTTAGTGTAGGGGCAATTCGCTATCTGCTACTTAATAAACCACAAGCTATTAATGTTCCAGTGCCCATAAGTCAACCTCATGAGTTGCCTACCGCGAGATAGGTAGTAATTATTTGCTGTATTATGTTTGTTACGTAATTTACTGCTGGCAGTTTCTGTGTACGATGTACTCTCTAGCATGCAAGTACGCAATGCAACTATTTTAGGTCACATTACAAAGAAAAAGAATTCAGCCTGAAGGCAGTACAGACATTTCAGGAGTAGTAATAGTTTTTGCAAATGTAGCAGAAGGGCCTCAAAGATGCAAGTGCACAAATTACAAGCGGTGGATTCGGTGGTATGGCTAGGCCATTATATCATAAATGTAAGCTCAGCAACATCCAGTCAAGCACAGTTCAAAGTAATAACTCAGGCCTCAACGTCACAATAAAACCTATACAGTGCCGGGATCAACCTACCCTACCTCCTAAGGCTTCATTTGGATAGGGCGGGATCGACGGGTGTCCCAGCCACTTCCTGGCCATCCGGGGAACCCCACCCCGGCGGGGAAAAGTTTGACGTGGAAAATAGAAAACGCGTTTGGCAACTGCTGAAACCACGTAGAACTCATCGGATCCCGCTCCACCCCGGTGTACTTCTAGCTCCACCGCAGGACGGGAAAATCTATTGCTTATGTTGCTCGCTCTCTCCTCTCCCTTTTGCTTATCTTCGCCGTAGCCACTCGAGAGTCCTTGCCGCCACCTGGGAGTCCTCCACTCTGCCACCCGGGAGTCTTCGCCGCCACCACTGCCGCTGCCCGAGCATCCTCGCCGACGCTGTTCCCTGCCTAACCATCACCTCCTCCGCAACTACGCGCGCAGATCGAGCAGCTCTCTGCTCCATCCTTCCCTACCTGTGCTGCCATTTTCGTCGCCTTAAGCATCGATTGAAGGAGGGTGAAGAAGGTAGTGCCTGACTGAATCTTCCATCCTCCTCCTCCAATTCTTTCCTCTCTCCTCCCTTACATGCTTTGGAGTTGTCCTCTGGAGGGTAGCCCTTGAACTTGTTCTTGAACGGCTGCATTCCCTCGAGTCAAATGCTTCTTTTCTGTACAGCTGATGGATAAAATATCTAGGAAGTTTGTGGAGCAAATTTTGTTTGAATGGCACTGCTAAAAGCTCAAACAGAAGTTCTCAACCTCTTATTTGAAGTGTTATGCTAGTGGAAACTGTTTAGTTTGAATTTTTTTTACTGTGTAATATCATGTTCTAGAGTAGCTGAGATATGGATTAGTTATTATTTAACTGCAGAAGTCTGGCAGTAGCTAGCTCAGTCCATGGATGCTTCCTCCTAAATCAGTGAGCGTCTTGTTTAGAGAATGGCTGTTTTAAGCAGTATATCAGACGATATCTTATGAATGGTTGGGAATCATAATGCACACTGTAATAGGAATTAAATGGTAGTTTCTGCTTTTATATAACTGATTGGTTTCAAAGAACAATCAATGAGTCCTTCAGAAAATGACGAAGTTGGTTTGCAAGCTATAGAAATGAGAACAGAAGTCAGGAACATGCTTGGAACATACCAAAATTGAATCAGTGGCTTTCACAAGGCTAATGTACAGGGACACAAAGTGCCTGACAAATAAAATACATAGATAAAGAATGTTTGGCTCGCTTGATAATAAGATGTTGAAACAATCTTGTGATTTATGCTTGTGTTGATTATTAGAACTGCTTCTAACTATTTTGATGAAGATTTGTAGAACAACATGCATGGCTGGTTTGAGTTTAGTTACTGAACGACATTTTGTGGTGAACTACCAAGAATCGACCAGTAGCTTTTAGGTTATCATTTTTTTAATAGATACGTAAGTCACTGGAAAGTGCCCTGACATTTGTTATGAATCTACAAACACCTTTGTTCTCTGTTGTGCACTCAAATATTGAGCAGACTTGACTTCAATTTTTTGGCAACTGAATCTATTTAGCTTTACTGCAGCTATAATTCAGGTCCATACTCACTTTAATTAGTGCAATTAATGTTGAAATGAGCAAGGTGAAAACGAAATAGATATCTTTCTTCATGTGTTTCTGCTATTTATGCGTTTCTACCGCTTCATGCTTGCAGCTATTTTTGTTTTCATATTTACTAGTGACATTCAAATATGCCCCTGTGATTGGCATAATTGATATCTGAACCTTAATTCCATTCTGCTGCATCATTCTTTTCGAAACTCCATTTCCACTAAAATGATCTTTCATTCCAACAGAAAAGTTGTAGAGCTATACACCAGTTGTTTCACTAAAATGATAAAAGACTCTACAGGAGATCTAACTAGCTATGATGAATCCATATATGTTTTCATTTGGAAACTATTTAGTTCTTCCACCCTGTTCCGAGCATTTCTTCATCTAATCTTCTCTGAGCTGCAATTCCTTTCAGATAGTAGAACACATGTCTGAATACACTTCCTGCTTTTCATTATGATTTGCCATTGCAATATAAAGGTTTATTTCACACTGCCATTAGTTTGTGATTCTAATTTTTCATACTGAGCCTGTGATTCCGATGCTTTATCCTGAGATTGTGATTCTGATCAATGCGCACCTTAATTTCACCACCACATACGAACTGATGTTTCACCACCACATACGACCTGTACATCAGTTCATACAACGTATATAAAGTAGACTAGTAGAGCCATTATGGTCTCAAGTGATCAATACTTTGTGGGATAATAAGCTTATGAAAGTTCTCATTTTTAACAATGTGGTACATTTTATTGCAGAGAAATGTAAACCCATTTTGATGATAGTAGGGTGATGGAAGGAAGTACTTTAAGATCACTTTGCATTGTGATCAAGATTTAAAATCACTTTGAAACCTGCTTTGTATTTTTTTTTTTTTTTTGAGATCAAAATCTGATCTGTATTGTGACCAAGGTTTTTCTTTTTGGGTCTACAAGTCTATATGGAGATAATTTATGCTACTCCTAATTATGCATTGTCAGGGCTGATTTGGCGCCCAAGAGGGCACGCGCCCCCAGTTATTGAAAATGGAATAATTTTACATGTTGCAACTTTAAAAAAATGTCATAAAAATCATATTAAGTAACACACGCAGGAGGTATGAAAGCCTGCAAAAGATCATTGTCAAAATCATTTTTGATATTAAGATTCAAAAATCACAAGGGGGCACTGTTTGCACATGGTAAACAGTGTGAGACTGGTTATTGACTATTTTGTTTCTTGAAATTTAGGACGAATTTCATGCTAAAATTCTATGAGCACACTTCATTTCAAATGTACTACACATCTAACTTTCTGTTACAACATTTTAAAAGATTGCAACATGTAGAATCCAGTAGTGCGGGCGCGCGCCCCTGGGCGCCAAACAATTATGCATTGTTGTACTGGATATCAGTCTCTGTGTCATTCTTTATTGTTTTCCTCTTTTTGTTTGACATGGAGTACTGCTAATGGGTAGCTGAAAAAAAGGTGTTCGTTCACTCCTGTCATTAGTCTGCCTGTGTCATTCTTTGTTTTCTTGTTTTTGTTAGCATGAGTACTAAAAAATGTGTCAGTTCAGCTCTCGTGACTAGTCACTTGCTACCACAGCTAGCCACCTGCGCCTGCACCTGATCCACGCCGCAGCCAAGCGCAGGTCGTGGAACGTGGGTTGCTGCGCAGGGATACGGTGAGACCACAGGGTCAACCACATCCACGCCAGTGCCGCATCACGCGGGGGTCCGCCACTGAGATTTGCCAAACGAAGCCTAAGTTTATATATAGCCCAACCCAGCCCGGTGGTTATGACCTGGACCTGTTCTGTTATTCTGGAATTAGTCTTGGTCAGACCAGACTCGGGCCTAGCCTTTTAAACTTCATGAAGACCATAGACCCGCACCGTGGGACTGAGTAAGGTCTATAAGCACCAGTTAAGTAAAGTCTCAAAAACTTCCATATATTACAAATATTTAACTATTCTTATCTTTAGTTTCACTTCAGTACTCGATAAAAAATGATTACTAACAAATCATAAGGAATAATTCAATATAGTATATCTTCAACAAGAATCAACAAAATCAAATTAATGATACCATTGTCCGGCTTTCCAGGCTTATTATCAAATAAGCATGATATTCATTATCTTCCATTGTGCTTCCCCGAGAACTCTTATAGTAGACTGTCCAAATACCTGTGCAACTTGGTAATTCCACCTAGGCACATTTTATGAACAAGCATAAATACAGGTATATATCAAAACTGAAATTCCTATTAGAAAAAGAAAATGAAGAAGACAACATAAAAGTGACTCGATAATTCATCACTATTGCCAATTTCCCCCACACAACTCATTTTGGGTACACTCGACAAATCATTTTATCTACCACATCTCCACCAAATCTACACAACAGTTCACTGTAGCCTGGTTGCAATATCATCATCTACATCACCCGTGGTGAAAGAAAGCCATATCCTTATTAAGACGATAGCAATAAGTAAGCACTCATAAATATAATAGCAGAAGATTTGAACAGATGGACTTGGGATACATATGATGTATAGGCCATTGTAGAACTCCAGTAGCCCATTATGAAAAAGAGGCCTACCCACTCTTCTAACCCGAGAAAATAAAGTCAACCTATGTCAGCTACCACCTCTCTCTCTCCAGCAATCTTCATCTCGAGCAGCGATTATGGGCAGCAGAGGCCTTAAAAGCAGATCCTGCTTCATCCTCCTTGTGCTGCTTGTCTCTTCAACCTCAAGTCCGGCAACCACGACCATGTGGATTGCCGGCACGCAGAAGAATGCAGCCCACCAGGCATCGACCCTCTCCCTAGGCTCCTATACTGCATAACTACCACTTATACCCCTAGGTAGAGCGGTCACCTTCCGCTCAGCGCCTTAGCGCGTGGAAATGGGCCGAATAACGCCTTTTGTTTCATGGAATAAAGGTGTATCATAGGATTTTCAAAATAAAGAGTTAAATCTAGAAAAGGAATATGCACCTCCGTGATTAGATCTGGCCGAATAGACTGTTGAAGAGCAGAAAGTGTTCCATTCTTTCCGTGACCAGAACAGCAAACCTGAGATAGCAACACTGATAACATTTTTGACCAAAAACACTGATAACTGAAGAAACTAAAACGGGGAACAACAAAATAGGACTTGCTATTATGACAATATTAATAGATTACATTTATGAAAAGTTGGCAACAAATCTTCAACAAATGAACCAGATAGGACTTATTATAACTAACAATTAGAAGAGTGGCACAACTTACCAACTCATAATTGCTTTGTTTTGCAATTCCAGCTGCATTGGGATCCGAATTAGTTCTTAAACCATATGCAAAATCTTTCAGGGGACCAACATTGATCAGAGCATCTCTCACAATGAATGAAATATTCTGAAAATTTCATGTAAAACAATCCAGTAAGAAGAAAAAAATGTCAAGCAGATACGATACTTTGAGCAGCGGGAAATTCATCATTGTTTGACATAGAAAAAAAAAACTACAAAATTAGTCCAACCGGTTGTCGAGGGTCCAAAATATCAATTATCTATTAACTTCTAACAGAGAAACCATCCTACTGAAAATAATGATCAGACCTGTGCTGAATCTAGGCTGTTTGGCACCGCATTATTGTTATGGAAAGAAAGTTCCTCCACACTGGTCACATCTTGTAAAACATCAGAGGGGGTCCTTTTCAAGCGCTTTGAGAAAGGCAGGCCACCTTCAGTATCAGCAGACTGTCATACAAATAATTCATTATACGTCAGTAATCTACTAGAAACCGATTAAATTTAGCATACTATCCCAACCTTGGTAGCTACACATATGATTGATGATTAATGCATAGCTCGAAACATGTACAGAAAGCAGACGACTCGTCACTCATATGTTATGGAAACTGTTAGAACCTAACAAAACAATCATCTAAGACTGTTTAGAAACATTTTCATCAAATGCTCAAAAATTCTCAAAACATAATGCATAAGAAAAGCTGGCACCAACAAAAATTAGAATCACTAAAAATTTCAAAATACCAACTGTCAGTGAAGCAACCAAGATCAGGGGTTAGCATTAATTCCCTTTGGGATTCGGCTAGAGGCTGAAACAATTAGAGTGAGTGACCCACAAAAAAGGCACAAAGATTTAGCCTAGAGCATAACACCCTACTCCTGCTTGTACTCGTACCCTAGGAGATTGCAGTTGGTCTGAGTACAAATGTTCTTGTGGAGGAGGATTTTAAGTGTCAAGAGTCTTAACTCTGGCTGGTCTTGGACCTCCCCTTTTATAGTCCAATTGGACCAGTGCAACACAGCAGCGACAATATTGGGCATACTCGATCTAATCTATTGTTGCCTACCTCTAATGACGCCATAAACCTCCTTGAATACAGCACCAGCTAGGCCTAAGCGCTGCTATAGTAACAATACTGGGCTGTACTACTGTTGCACGCTGGCCCAAGGCCCCTAGGTCCATATGGTGGAAGGAGTGGAGTCATGACCACCACAAGTGGCTAAGTATGTCACACGCGTCTAGAGTACATTTAACTGTCTATACATCCAGTCAGAGTTTTTGTTGATAACATGAGACGAAAATGAGAAGTAAGCAGTGCTGCCAATAGGCATATCCGCAAGCATGTGGACGTATTCATAGCCACATGTTCAAGGCACATAGAAACACTAGTCTAAGAGGCAACAAAATATATGAGATAGAAGGGACAATATGATCATCATGACAGTTTGTAGCTATACATGTTACAAAATTGCATATTACCAAATACCAGGTGAGCAGGTCAATTCTTTTAGCGCATAGGTTTACAGAAGAGAGAGATCTCAAAACTAACCTCCTCCATCAGATCTAGCAAAGCAGATGATGACACTCCACAGGAAAATTGCACGAGAAGGCTGTCTGCCAGACGACTACCAAGAAAGAAGAATGAACTTCCAAGAGTTGTCACACCCTATGCCAAACAGATCAGTAATCATGGAATGAATCCCAACATCTGGTGGGTCAAAAATAAATAACTGATGTGCAGAGTCTAGGTAACCAACCGAACTAAGGGCGGATGCTTTTGATTTCATAAGATCTAATCTTTGGACAGCTCTGTATATAGAGAAGTACATAACTATCAACTCGGTTATGATTAAAAAGTCCAAATCTTTGTACAAATGTATCATACCGCCCATCATAAACAACTGTTAGTAAAAGTATTTCTCCATTCTTCGATGAAAACATTACGATGTCATGGGATAACCATGTTGCCTTGGCAACATCGAGCTCCACATGGAAACTTGTTTTAGGAATTTCAGGGCTGCAGAGTCAACATTAAAAAAAAAAAGGTCACCATGTAACACCTCCAATGAAGGGGCAATAAACTAAGCAACAACAATCATGATAGTCAATGATCAAAGTGAGAAACATTGTATATTAGATATGCAACATGATCACAATACTAGATATCTAACATGATCATTAGTGCACCTGACAAATGCTCCAATGACTGAGGGCATCTGACAAGGAGGTAACATCAACACAGTCAACATAGTTTCTTTATTTGATGTATAGATGGTTATAAGTCTACAGCAACAACAACAATAACAACAGCCACCACCAAGATTTTTATTCCCAAACAAGTTGGGGTAGCTACAGATGAAACCTATGAGATCCAACACAAACAAGACCCAAAGAAAAACAGAAAAGACAAATGATGAAAGACAAAAAAAAAACAACAAACCAAAGACAAATGATGAAAGACACAAAAAAAACCCAACAAACCAAAGGTTTGAAGCACCCAAACACAAATGAGTAACAAAATGAACGATCGAAGGTAAACAATGGGGGGAAAAGTGAAAAAGTAAATCAAGGTTCTGGCACGAGTAAATTTATGTTGATTGTTGCTTGAATTTTACAAACATAAATTAGACCACTCATGTTCAAGTTTCAAAGTGAGCAGACTATACACCAGTAAGAGGGATTTTTTTCGTTTAATTCTCAGATAGGTGGTGTGTTCAAGAATCAAAGTAACAATACCCATGTAGTAATTCAAGGTGGTAATATATGGACTGAAGGCGAGATTGTACCTGCCATCAGGCTGTGACGCATAACTGTTTAATGCAAGAGAACATGATGTGGACTGCAACAATAACAAAAAAGTGTGAATCAATTACTAACGATCGGGCAATTAGAAAAATGGCATTAGTATTTAGGTTGGCAAACCTGGCTACGATAATGAATTGAATTAGCACAGACAACAAGAACACCGCTGATAGGAGGAGGCACTGCAAGAAGCTGGTATGCGTCATATGGCAGATCCTGCAAAGCATAAAATCCAAGAGAACTGCAAAGTTTTTACTAAATCCAAGAAAATGCATTACTATCAATGCTTCCATAAGGAAAAATTCATAATGAAGTCAACAGCTGCCGAGGTAAGCCATGCAAAAGACAATTTAAAATAATGGAAAATCACAGAAATCGTAATAAAGGAACTGCAAAAGACTAGATACTTAATATAACTTTCCGAATCCCACTAAAATTTATGAATAACTAAATTTATGAATAAAAACAGAAAATGAAGAAAGAACATTGAAAAATAAATTTCCAAGAAGGAGAAGATTTGGACAGGATTGGTAAAACTTTTCAAACTTTGACGATCAATGACCTTAATTTAAGTTTAAAAATGAAAAATCATGTATTAGAAAAATAATATAGAGTAGACTTATTTAGTTTTCAAAATAAAATTGACTTTTGAAATATCCTAAACTATTGGACATAAATATAGTCTAATAGAAAATTAGTTGTCTATGGAGAGCATATGTTGATAACTATAGTACTACTAGGTAAATGCCCATGTGTTGCTAGGGGTTGCTTTATCACAATGTGTCATTCGTTCGTTAATGAGGACTCGATGGAACGTTCACATGATTCTCTTGCATTGCACTAACTCATCACTTCATGTTGTATACTTATCCGTCCTGCTCACATCAGTTGCATGCATGTCGTGTGATATCTAAGTCATTTGTTTGTTCGTCATACGCAATGCAACATCCACTCGCATATTTACCGATGTATCTATGTTGCCTCCAAGCCCATATTATAAAGCCAAATTCAAGAACAATCTAAACCTCATTAATTCATAACTCGTGTGTTGAGAGAGGACCAAGGTGCATATTGTTCATTGGTGCTGGAACATCACAATTAGTAACAAGCTAGGGACAATTTACAAAAAATTGTTCTAAAAACCAAGCAAATGAAATAAACAATCATATTATTTTTTCTAAAGAAATGTCTATTGGATACGGATGAGCTAGCAGTGATATCGAAAAAAAAACTGTTGTCTATTCTGCTCCTCATATTAATCACTCTATGCATCGACTCATCATATATATTGATCATTAATTTTTGGTATCATGACTTTTTTATTTCCAATTTTCGTTGCACTTCTGATCCCATCTTTCTTCCGGTTGTTAGACATTTGAGCATAGGGCCCTCTGGAACTTCGACGTTTTCTTGCTTTAGGATTCATAATTTTAAGAATTGCGAGACAGTTATCCCAACCACTCGAGTCAGCCGCAACTATTTCGTCCGGTGAGTCAGCTATTCACGTGGCGCGTCGAGTCTTCCAATTGTTTTCTTCCCCTGTTTTTTTCATACGTGCAATCTAGACTCCATTTAGGATCGATACTCATGTGGGATCTGGACTCTGATTGTTCTCTTTCTTTTTCCTCTATTTTCCCGTTTTAGGATGTAGACTTTTTCTTTTTCCCGTTTTATTTCTTTTTCTCGTTTTGTATTTGACTCTCCATTTAGTATTTGACTTGACGGGTCTTCTTTCCATTTTGTAACTAACGTTATCTAGACTCTTCGTTTTGTATCTGACTTGATGGTGACTTCACATGAGGCAAACATCACGGCTTCAGTAAAATTATTAAGTAGTAGAGAAATGATGCTACCTCACCCAAGTGATTTCAAGCTGTCCGCTAGCAAGTCGCAACTAATGGTCCTTATCGATTCTGCTAGCACGACTAGGGACACAGACTCCGTCTGTTTGACTAATCAGCCAGTCATCAATTAGTCATCCAATTATTGGTCTGGACGACCAAGTTTCACTGTTAGGTGGGCTGCTGTTGGGCTGCAATTGCAAGCAGGCAAATGGGCCAACACCTTGACCCACTACGGTTACCAATATACTACTCTTTGCAGTTTCGCCAGCCACCAACCGAAGCAGCAGCACGCACGGTCAAACAATCCTTGGTGCCCCGTTGCCACCGACACCTTCCAGGCTTCAATCTGCCGTCGCCTGCCCTTATATGCTCCTCAGCTGCCATCGCCTTCAGCACTACCCAGCCCTGCCCTGCCTGGCCTCCTTCCTCCTTAAAGCTCTTGCCGCCGCCCCTCCTGCATCTGATGGTTCAAGGCCATCGATGAAGCTGCCACCGGCACAGTGCTGCAGCCCTGCCACAATTCCAAGATGAACTCCTTCTCTGATGGTGACTGTGCCTGTCCAACCCTCCTTCAATGGTGAGAGTGCCTTCCAACTTCCATCCTCCTCCATCCTCTTGCAGTTAGCTGCTCCCTCTCCTCATCCGGTCTTCCTTCAACCGAGTAGCTGAACTCAGAAGTATTATAAATAGTAACATTGCTCAACTAAATGAGTAATTGGTTTGGTCGGTCTAGTCTTAGGGAACGACCAGAAAACTTGAAATCATTGCCTCACCCTGTGATGCTTTATGGCATGACCCAATAACCAATATAATGAGAAAGAGTGAATCGTAGTCTACATGATGGTCCAACCTGTTAAACAATTTCAGTTCAGATGCAGAAGGTAACAAGAAGCATGATAGCCTATGGGATATAAACATAGGATTAGTTTAGAATTGAGATACAGCTGCCACAAAATATTGATAATTTGGCCTAACTCAAAGCACATATACGACTATACCCCTTAGAAACAAATCCAGCACCAATTTAAGATATATTTGATTAACGCTAATGCTTTTTGAAAACCCCATTTCGAAAAAATGTTACAGTACGACAGTACTACCTTTTTTTGCTAAGGGGATGTAGTAACTAATAGCAGATAAAGAGCATCCTGGTGCACTGTACCTCCTGCTTGCGCAGGTTCCGGGGAAGGGTCCGACCACTTTGGGTCTATCATACGCAGTCTTTCCCTACATTTCTGTAAGAGACTGTTTCCAGAACTTGAACCCTTGACCTCATGGTCGCAAGGCAACAACTTTGTAGTAACATATGGCAGATAGAGAACAGAAAACAAGAAATGAGTAATCGTACAATAAATATTGCACACTTACAGCAGCAGACCATATCTTTGGGTGTTGCTTTAAACTCATGCTTATACTAAATGCAGATATCATGCATGTGTGGTGCTTTGATGAGATACGCCCAGCCCATGTAGGCTCTTGCTCATGAAGTATGACCAATACGGGCTCAATATAACCTGAAATAATCAGGAAAACAATGATGGCATGAATAGAACAGTCCTGATAAGTATATGGCTAATGATCAATATATATTTAATTATCAATGTGTTTTACAAATTAAAATGAATCCATGATATGCAGAACCAGCAATAGTGAACAGAACAAGAAAGAAACACTTAAATAGCTTTCAACTCTGCAATTATCAACCACTTATACCCAATTAGGACACAGGAGCAGAATACTGCCTGTGTCAGAATGCAATGTGAATCAAAAACATAGGGTTGTCTCTATTATACTATTTAAAAAATAACCGTAACGTGGCGTCACCAACGAGGCTCTGGGTGAACATTGTCCGCCCGTATGAGCCAGGCTGTGAATATTTAATAGGTAGGGGTCTTTACTGAGAAACCTACTTTTTTGCGGAAAGAGAAACCACAATACTATACTACAACAATTTGAAGAAATCCACAAGTAAATATAATTTGAATTCACTAGTTGTGTTGAGTTGAGGCCTATTTCAATATAAAAAATTTCGATATTCCCATATTTCATTCTGGTCCAGTGTCCATTCCTGAAAACTGACGTGAGAAGGTGGCACTAGGCTCAGGAGTAGAACATGTATATAAGGTATGCTCCCTGTTTGGTAGCTTCGACCTCGCCCATGCCAGCCTCTCACACTGGTGCTGGGAAGCCACGATGAGTCTGCCGGCAACCCTCCATACAATCTACATAATCTATTACTCTTCTCCAGCTAGAAGTTTCAACTTTTGTTTAAACTTTTCTTTTACGTTCTTGTTGGCAGAGTGGCCTATCCATTTTCAGTAGATATTGATCCTTTTCTGCGTGTTTTTTTTTTTTTTTTGCTCTAAGGATGGATGAGAACTAAATGTTGATCCACACTAAAAGTGAGCTAAAAATGCATCACATAATTTATCTGAAATTTTATGTAATTTTTCTTGATAATTTATTTGATTTTACCCATACATGCTTTCATGTTCTAAGTTCTACTATTTGTTTTGCTCTAGGCCAGAAGCAGGTGACTTTATGTCATACCAGTGAATGAAGCAACAACAACAACAACCAAGACTTTTAGTCCCAAACAAGTTGGGGTAGGCTAGAGATGAAACCTGAGAGATCCATACAAACAAGTTTCACAGAACAACAACAAAAGATGAAAGACCATCAAAACTCAGCAACCAAAGACAAGTGATGAACGGAAGAAAAAAGTAAAAGGAATGAAGCACCAAAACAACCACGACCGACAAAAAGTGATGACGGATTAAAACGAAAAGGAGGTTAAAAAACAGAACAAGGTTCTAATACGTGTATAATTTCTATCTACGGCTAACTCCTTAGCGATATTCCAATCTCTCAAGTCTCTCTTCACACTCTTCCCATGTCAAGTTTGGTCTTCCGCTGCCTCTCTTCAGCCTTATTATCCCGCTAATTAAATTAATTAAATTCATACTCCTCCGGTCTTAAAATGCTGTCATTTCAGACAACACCAGCAAGCTAAAAAGAGCTACAGCAGCTTGTCCGAACGACATGAAAAAAGAACAGAGGAGTACAATATTGCTTCAGAAGTATCTTATACACAAATAATTTAGTAAGTTCTCTAGCTATTATTTAAATTGAACTTTGCTATGCTTTAGGTCCAAAGGGAGACATTATCTCTGAGACCATCAAGCAACCTTTAAGGGCAACATCATGTCTAACGGGCACCTGGCAAACACCTTGGGCGTGCTATTATTTATGACAACTTATTTTGCAATCTGGTATTTTTTAGCAGAACCAAATCTGCTGACCATCAGCTCTTCACTATTTGTAATCATTAGTACTACAGTGTTTCAATTAAGATTAATTTGGTATGCATCCATTATAACCTGTATGTTGGGTAAAAAGGTTCCCTATGTTTTTGAAGCTTATAGATTAGGGAGGTCCTGTGTGTATCTATAGCACCAGATCAGATGTTTTCTCCAGAGGTCAAGGAGCTGCTGGCTGCAGTAATCGCAAAGCCTTACTTAAAGCTACTAAAACGAAGCTTCAAGATGGTATAGAGGCTTCTTACAGACTTGTGTCTCTTAAGAATTGAGTGATTAATGGAGTTGGCTAAGATCACATAGTACAGTAGTTTCAATTTCACCATACTTGAGAAACCCTTATCTTGAACCCTAAATCCTTATGTTATGATAATATACTATTATTGATGGGTATAAGATAGTTATTGGGGGTCCAAGGCCCATCAAGGCACCTAAGGCCTGCTATCAAAAGAGGACCGCACCTGAGGCCCATCCAAGCATCCAAGGCCTACAACTGAAAGACGTACCGAAGAATCATGTCGACTGGTTACCAAAGGAGGAACGGTACCGAAGGGCGAGGCCGAAGGGCCATATCAGAAAAACACGCCTAAGGAAACAATGCCAAGCCGAGCCGGACAGGCCTCCCAGGTGACCGTACCGAAGGAGGCCACCACTAGCTTAGGCAGGCAGACTGTTCAGGTTAGTTGGAATAGAGCAAAAGCGTAGTAGGACCCAACAGTTGTAAACGGCGAGACACAGCTGGACATGTACTGTTAGGGTGTAGTATTACAGAACATCCCTTGCCAGACTGCCAAAAGGAGAGGCACCACTATAATAGGACCCAAAAGCACAGTGCACTAGAGGCTATAAATAGCCCATTGTGCCCCATTATAGAGGAGAACGGTAAGTAAAGACACTTCACTCTCCTCTTTTCTCTCCGGTAATAAAACCAACAATAACGATAGGCTACATGGTTTTTTTGAAGTAAAGTTCAACCAATTGATAATATTGTAACGTAACTTCTTTTAATGCCTAGGACCTCATTTAGTACATCAAAAGAAAGGGGGGTGGGGGGGGGGGGAGATTTAATGTTCTATATGAAATAAGGTATGGAACAATGGGTTCTACAAACTTAATGAATGGCCTTCAAGTAGTATGTTGGCCACAAAACCTTATCCAACTAAGATTTTACCCACAAAAAAGGTGTAGTGTCATCGACAAGGGAAAGAACTAAAAGAGTCTAGTGCCATAACCAGTGCTACAAGATGTTATGAGCTAAGAATCCTATCCTGCTAGTATGAGCTAAGAAAGATGGTGCAATGTTACAACAACAACCAGCCTTTTAATCCCAAGCAAGTTCGGGTAGGCTAGAGATGAAACCCCAAGGTCCAACTTGAAACCTAGACAAAGACCAGAGCGGTAAAGGAAAGGGAAAAAAGAGCGAAGAAAAGAACACTATATCGTAAAAGGGAAGGAGAAGGTGAAACAACAAACACGAATGCCAAGCAAAAGGAGGAACGGAAAGGGTAAAAAATACAAAAAACAAGGTTCTGGCACATGGATTGCCTGTCTCAGACAGATTCCTAACTAAAAGATGGGGCAACGTTAAATGAATAAAAGTCGATATAACATAATGCCACCATGACCTACTAACTGAAAATAAAATAGACATTCCCAAGACAATTTCAAAAAGGCTGCTAATAAAAGCAAGGATGGCGCGACAACAACAGACATTTTAATTAAAGTTCAACATAAGTTAGAAAGCACGTAACAGTTATTCAAAATGTAGCTATTGATACAGAAATTCCATATAGTGTGGAAACAGAATTTTATCTCACCATGCACAAATGTAAAATCTTTTATGTGTTTCATACTTAAAACACGCAAGTCAATCAAATATGAAGACTCAGTCCGGACAGCAGTTGAACTCAACACACGTGCAGGTTCATCTTCTCCAACTAAGTTCTGCTCAACCTAAGATATAAAATGTGAACTATGTGAGGAAAGTAAATTATTAATAATAGTACATGTTCAGAATGAAATGATGAAATATCATATGGATCCCTAGTCTAAAAGCAAGTTAACTGAGTGAAAAGAAGGCACGCTATAGACAAAGATAAAATGAAACAAGGGTTACAGGATATAATAATTTCGAAGTGACTAAGAGTATTAACGCCTCAGGAGAAAAAAATGTGACCCAATAAAGGAAATTTCACCTGAGCAGCTTTTAGGATTATCATCTGCAGTCCATAAACAAGTGCAGCACCACATCTGCCTTGAGGATCCGCTTTTATGATAGGACCCCAGGCAAATGACTCCCTACCCCTTTTCAGATGCTGCCATTCAGGACCTTCAAAGCAATGCATTGAGCTGCGACATCAGGAATCGTAGTGCGTTACCCTATAGTGGATCAATTTGTAGAAAGGCAAGATAGCAAAATAGTTCAACTAAGAAAAAAAGGATGGTCTCATTTAATGTGCCTGAGGAAGGGAGACAGAACAGAACAGTGCTACTTTCTATTTTTCTTATATCCATCTGCGATAAAAAAAAAAAGGATGAATGGTACTAGTGTAGTACAAGCCATCTTTTGATGCATCTAACAACAAAATTTGGGGTCTTATGGTGACATAAATTTTTATCAGATCATTTCGAAGTTTTACCAATGTGAAAACCTATAAAGCACATACTGCCTGAGTGTCACCGGTCACATAGCTCTTCTTATGAGCCTATCTACGCCAAAGAAGAAAAGTTACGGTGTATGCGTACCTTGTTCGCAAGCCATAGATACTTTCATCAAACTCCAAAACTGTTATTTTTGCATCTTTAAATGCAAGCGCAACGGAGTCTCGTCTATTCTCTGTGCCATCCGAAAGCACGGCCATTGACTCAACATTACCGTGGAGCCTACATGTCAAATTCAGAGAATTAGTCCTCCAGTGGTCAAGACTCCTAACTGCCTGAGATGTACAGCTACAAATTACACATCCAGAAGCAAGATGGCAGTGGTGGTGCCCAACCTGTAATGGCATAACAGCTCCAGTCGAGCCCCACATATCCCGTCCAGGACGGCGCCAGGCGAGGGCTGCGCGCCGACCGGCGCATCCTCGGTCGCGGCTTCAGCCCTCACCGCGTACACCTCGACCACATTGGCCGCCGCCACGACCAGATTTGGGGTGGGGCCCACGCGCCTCGGCGTCGTCGACGCCGCGGAATCAACGTCACCATCAGGCCCCAGGGTGGCCGCGCCGGCGGACGACGATGGGGAGGAGAAGGCGGCGGCGTCTGAGGGGGAGTGGGTGATGAAGCCGGCTGCGCAGTGGTCGATGCCGGTGGGCCAGTGCATCATCTTGTACGCCGCGTAGCTCATCTTCGCCGGGTGGGTGGCGAAGGCGACGGCCCCCAGTGTCTAGGGTTTGTTGGCGAGATTGGAGTGGCAAACGACGGAGGATGAGGCAAGAAACCCTAGAAACCCTTGTTGGCGGGACGACCAATTCCAGAAACGCAGAAACCGTTCGCTAAATTGATGACTGTTTGCGAGTTTGGTGTTTGGACCAGATTGCAACTGGGATGGGGTTTGGTTAGAGAAGTGGCGCCGGCAACGCTACGGCCTGGTTTGGAAAGAGGGGGATCAACGGTGATCCCTGCCTAATCCCGGCCATCCAGAGATTCACACCACCGACGGGAAACTCCACGTGTGTATTTCGAAAACTTCGTTTGGCAGCGGTGGGGAACCGAGTGTAACCCACCCGAACCCCCTCCATCCCCGCGTCAATCCAGCTCCCCCATACTTTTTCTCTAGCTCTCTCACATCTCGCTCCTCCCGACGGCGACAATTTTGCTTGTCCTGCCTACTGTATCCGGGAAAAAGAGCAAAACATAACATCTTTCTTGAACCAATTAGTCTGCACTGTATATAAGGTGTGTGTGTGTTGATTGCTTTTCACTTCTCATTACAACTGTCCAGATACTGAATAGAGGGGGGGGGGGGGCGATTGGGATCCCTATTAGACGGTCATTCAAAATATTTTCAAATCACTACTTACTAGACTTTGTCTATGTGATAATTACAACATGTAATAATTACCAGTAATTTCGAAAGCATGAAGTTCTTACAGTATGCATTTTCATGGGAAACTATTTTCGTTCTTCCTGTAGTAATACTCTTTAGTTTTACTGCAGCTACAACTCCCACTTTCTTTAGTGCAATTTAACTGCACAAGTCGCTGGTAGCAGCTAGCTCGGTGCATGGATGGTTCCTGCTAAATCAGTAAGCATGTTGTTTAGAGAATGGCTTTTTATTTAAGCAGTATCTCAGAGATATCTTATGAATGGTTGGGAATCATAATGCACGTTGTTGTTTCTTTGAACGCGCCGTAATAGGTATTAAATGGTAGTTTCTGCTTCTGTATGACTGTGGTTTGGAAGAACAATAGATGAGTCCTTCAGAAAATGATCAAGTTGGTTTGCAAGCTATAGAAATGACCACACAAGTCAGGAACATGAAACGTACAGAAACTGAATCAGTAGCTTTCAAAAGCCTATGTACAGGGACATCAAGTATATGAAAAATAAAATTCATAGATAAAAATGTTTGGATAGTTTTATAATAACATGTTGAAACAATCTTGTGATTTATGCTTGTTTGATTAATAGAACTGCTACTAACTTGTTTTTTGTTCAATTATCGAATGACATTTGTGGTCAACTACCACTACCGGATTTGTCACCTTTGCCATGTGCCAGGGGTACTCGCGAAGCTCAGAAAACATTCGATAAATCTTTTCCCGAGCGTGCCCGTCGACAAAGAACACTCGGCAAAGATTTTACCGACAAAGGCACCTTTGCCGAGTGTCAAATGCCGGGCGTTCGGCAAAGGTTTTACCGAGTGCTTGTTCTACCCTTCGGCATAGAAAAGGTGTCAGAACGGAGTTAGACGGAGACGGCTCTTTTGCCGAGTGCCAGAGTCGGCACTCGGCAAAGCCTTGATCCTTTGCCGAGTGTTGTGGTCATTACACTCGGCAAAGCCCTTTATCTTTACCGAGTGTTATGGTAAATAGACTCGGCAAACTTGTTACAGATCTAAAGATTTTTCCTATTTATTACGTTCCAACCAATCAAATATCACATATTTGACAAACAATACAGATATCACAAATATATTTCACCAAACATCACATATATCACCAAACATCACGTACATCACAAACACATCACATCTCATAAAACATCTCATATTTCTCAACATACATAAATATCTCACACAAAACACAATAGTTTCACAAATATCATCAGAAACATCAGAACATAAGTCATTCACAAACATAATTGCCAAGTGCGACAAATGAAAGAAGAAAACATCCAGAAACAACCACCAAACTGACTAAGGTGACTCTAGGGGGTGATAAGACCGAACATTTGACGGCGGCGACGCTCCGAATAGAGGAGTCCTCACATTCGATGTCGGAGATGCTCCAAGTTGATGGGGCACATCATTCGATGTTGCCGATTGATTCTTCACAAAAATTACGTCTATGAGACAAGATTACAATTGCTTTTAAGAATGACTTGTTTAAGTGAGAGTGCATTTTTTGGTAGCGAGTTCTTAATTTTTCATATCGGTAAACATTCATACTTATATGAGTAGTTGCTGGCACAAACTGTGGTGGGATTGGACCCGTTTGGATGCCAACAGATTGCAAAAACTGAAACATCTGCTCCCGTTGGGCCGCCAAGCTTGATTTCATCTCCTGTTGTAACCTTGCTTCCATTTACTCCCGTAGCCTCCTCTCTTCTTGCACCTGGGCCTATAATATGATCTCACCATTGTTACAAGTTATTTCAGTGTATGTACAATCAATGGACGATGAATAAAACAGAAAAAACCTGAAGTGCCTCCATCTGGTGCTACGAACTGCTCGGCTGTGGGCATATGGCCGGGCTCGAGCTGGTGCTCCTTGCTCGAATCTGTGAGAGAGTAGGAGTACTTCTGCTGTCGATGACGCTGTCGCCAAGCTTGTAGCGCCCATGCTTCTTGCCTCCTCCCGCCCTTATGATGACTTCGCCATCAAAGTTCTGGGTGGTCCGATCATAATCTTCTCCATGAACCGCCTTCGCCATTGATGTGTAATCGCTAAGGTGGCTGTGAACGCTTGCGTTGCTGTACGCCTCGGGCGGGTCCTTTGGGTTGTAGTGGACATCGGACGTTGCCTTCCCCTTGTGAGACATAGCATATGCCTGGAACTGGGAGCAAGGCTCACCACCATGTGACGACAACTGCGAGCAAAACAAGGAGCTGATTAGAAACTCTACAACATTGAGCGTTAGAATAATTAAATGAATTCATTGTAGCGCTCTAGACTCAAAAGAAATTAAATCACTTACAAGAAAGTACAAAATTTAAAGACTAAATCATTCAAGGAAATTTTCAATTAATTGTTCAACTAATCCTGCATTAATTGTCTTAGGGAATTTTTTTAAAACTACTTGTCTAATCGCGAGATTTTGAACTCAGTCAAATCGTTTAATTCGAATAAAAAATTTTAGGCTTTCACTTTTGTTTTCTAAATTCAAATTTAAATTTCCCAAATTCAGAAATCAAACTTTTGGGCCAATTCAAAATTTCAGATTTTGGAATTCTAGAATTTTTGGTGAATATTTTTGGTTTCCTCTCAAAAATATTCCACCAGTGGGACCCACGGGTTAGCGGGCCCCACTGGCCAGCCACCTATTTCTCTCTCTCTCTGTTTCTCTTTTTACTCTCTCTCTTCCCGCGCACACGACACACGCCATTTCACGCGCGCGCCTTGGCAGAGGACGGACGCCACCTGCTGCGCGCGGAGCTACGTTGCAGCGCGTCGCGGCGTGTGTGGTGAGGGCGCGACAGGATTTAAGCCGTCTCGGCCGCTCCATTGACCGCCTCGCTCGCGCCGCCACAGTCTTCTCCTCTCTCTTTTTCTCTGTTTCTTCCTTCATCAAGCGCTCGCAACGCCGTGCCCTATGCTCGCCGAAACTCATCGATTCGTTCGCAAAATCGAAGCGACAGGGGATCCCCTCCCTCTTTCCGACCTCCACCTGCAGCATTCCAACGGAGTTCGCCGGATCTTGGAACGCTGCCGCCCAGAACTCACCGCCGCAGAGGATCCGCACCGGTGAGGGCTCCGTTCCCCTCGCGTTTTAGTCCGTTTCTTGCCATTCTTGACCCTTGGAGCACGGCGCAGCTCTCACCGCCAGCCTTTGCCCAGGGGGAGCTCTCTATCGCCGGGAACACGAGTCGTCACCGACCGCCATGGTGCGCATCGCCGCCGACGCCTTTCGGTGAGGGCCAAAACCATTATCCCCCCTCTCTGGCTTCGCCGCGTTGTGTGGGTCATGTTTGACACGGTTGGGCAATCATCGCGCACCGCAGCGCCATCGCGCCATGGCCGCCGCGGTGGCCGGGCCGCCACTCGTCGCCGCCTCCAGTCCGGAGCTCGCCGACGGCCGATTCCCAGTCAAACCGACTCCCCGCGTCGAGCTCGTGCCGCCGGTGCCCTCGCTGCGGCCAGCCGTCGCCGGTGGCGCTACCGCCGTCGCCGGCCGAAGCTAGGAGCCCTAGCTAGGGTTTCTCTTTTCTCATTTTTCAAAAATTCAATTAATTCGGCTGGAACTTAAATAAATTATAAAAATTCAAATTTGGCTCAGTAAAATAAAAGCCAACTTTTCTGGAACCAGTGAAAAATGTGGTTTTTATGAAAAATATAAAACTTTTGGTTAGAATTTATTAATTTTGAGGCTTTATTTAATTAACAATAAATGGCCAAAAATCTAATTAATTGAATTTCAATTATTAAAATCTGAAAAATTTTGTGTAAAACCCTAGAATGTACCCTTGATATTAAAAAGTGTTTGATATGGCGATTAGGGTTGTTTTGGATGATGTTAAATGGTTTAGCATAGTGTTAGGATAAATTTAGTCCTCGACTTTAATTCTTTAACTTGTTATCGATCATTGTAACTCTTGAGCTGTTAATTAATGTTTCACCTCTTTACTTGCATCATGTAGACGCCGACGTAAACGAGGTAGCCATCAAGGTGGACCCCGAATTTTCTAAAGAAACCGCCGCTGCAGACCAGGAGGAGCATCCACAAGGTAAGCCCCGGTGCACTATCGTTTTCTAAAGTTTTCCTTTTACAACAGTGTATGTGAGTCATATGGTGTACATTTAGGTTGACAGGAGTTGAATGAAACCCTAGATGCATATGTTTTCAATAGTGCATACTATGAAATTTTGGTACAGGTAGCCCGATGTAGATGCTATGCTTAGCAATACCATACGGTAGAAGTCGAGTAGATTGGACACTGCTCGCGATATGATAGGAGTTGTTTGAAACTTCCACCTCTTGTTAGAGGACTTTTAGTGAGTTCATATTTCATGTAAAGAAACTGGGGTCAGACAAGGAACAATAGAAAGGCAACAGACAGGAGTTCTGTATGCGGTAGCTCTATCTGATTCGTGTGGTGCAGTTGGTTGAGTATTGAATGTACTGTTCACATGATGGAGCTGTGGGACCCAGTAAACCTAGGTAGCTTAGAGACGGCAAAGCTGAACCTACCTTACCGTGTCTGATTGGCGGCGGGCTGGGGTGGACAGTGTGTGAACTCCACAGATACCGTCCGGGGACGGGTGATCTGGTGGGATGCGGCACTGTTGAGGTAGCGTAAGAGTGAATTAGCTTTGCCAGATCTTGGAACGGTTGCCACGTGCGGTCCGGGATGCACACGTATCATGTGAGCAGGTTAACCCTGCAGGTGTAAAACGTTTCGAACCACGGACACTCTCAGCCTAGAGTTTGCTTAACCTCTCTGTCGCATATGTTAAGAAGTGAACAAGGAGAATAATGATGATTAAAGTTGTGATGAATAGTATGATCATTGTTTGTCAACATGATTGTTTAGTCATAGTGCTTACTAAAGTTTACTTTTCCGAACTTAATTTGAGCTAAAACTTGAAAGTAGGAAGCTACTAAGTAGGGCGTGTCCTTTTTGCAACTATACCCTACTCAAAGTCAGCCGTGCATGTCTAGCAGTCGGCTGTAGACAACCATATTGGCGGGTCAGTCTTGCTGAGCTTCTTAGAAGCTCACGCTCTGCCACTTTTGGTTTTCAGGTGGGTCAGATGTGTTCGGTGGTAGCGATGGTCATCCTTGGGAGGAGTCATGTGAGAGACCCGACCAATTTACATTCAAGTTTACCAAGTTAACTCGCGGCCCACGTATGGTATGCGAGAACTCAACCCGATAAAAGAGAATATAAACCTGGCAGTCCCCCAACATGCTTCTCAAGCAACGCCCAAGATCCAAGCATGTCGGTAACATCACAGGTGATACATTACATAGGTCATATTAATTAATTACATTAATTTAAAATATCCTTACATACCAAGGTTCATCAGAAGTCTTGAAACTAACAAATTAAAGAGCAAAAGCAATTCTAAGGAATATGATAGTCGCAGCGGTTGCAGCAAGAAAACAACAAAGGATCGCGATGCCCAGCTCACGAACATCGCAAATCACGGTCACTCGCATGTCTTGACTACGCCTCGGCCTCGCCGGCATCGGCGGGGACAAAGTAGCCGAAGACCAACTCATCCTCACCTGCAAAAACTTAAGCAAAAAACGTTGAGTACGAAGGTACTCGCAAGTCTTATCCTGTTATGGGAATTATTTCCCGACTCCAAGGATAATGCAATGAGGCTGTAGCAAGGTAAATGAGGTATAAGAATGGACTCGATTGCTTAAAGCAGAAACTACGTGATGAGGACATCACACCCATGGATACACACAATAATTCTCCCGCTGCTACAAATGAAGGTCCAATCAGTAGAGCTCGCGCCCGTCAACTTAATATAGAGGTGAGCTCGTTCCTTAGCACTCCATTACGAATTCTTGAGGATAGATTACTACCTAATGATGTTATTATGATTAGGAATCATGGAGAGGTCAGAGGAATGATGGAAGACCAGGTTGGAGTCAGCCAAGGACGTCCAAGCCAAGTCGGAGGCCCAGCCCACGTCGACTTCGAATCCAATTCGGAGTCCAGGAGCAGTCTCCACTAAAACGGACGCCCAGGTTGCATACGGACTCTGTTTTAGGCGATCTACCACTTCATGGAAAGAGGACGAGACCGTCTTTCCAACGGGACTGGTCCCATGTCCAAATTCCTTCTAGGTCGATGGGAATCGCCAAAACAGTGAGCCATCCAGAATCTGTCAGGGTGCTGCGACATCGATTTTGGGCCGGATGGCCTTGTATCAAGTTAGAGTCCATTAGGGTTTCGTCCAGGGGGACTTGCACGTCCCCAAGTCCTTTATATTCAGCCATCACCCCCTCCATTAGGGTCGGGTTTTGCTTAGATTATTTCTGTATACACAGATTCGCCGTTTCATCGGTTTGTGAGACCCCAACTTGTGAGTTTAATCTATATCTGTAAATTTGGTTGCTTTCCACTTCGTTCTTGCTTGTGTTCTTCGATTCGCAGGCAAGGATTAGCCTTCTTGACAAGGTCATCCATGTTCGCGCGGGTGATAACCAGAGGAGACGTGGTGCTGCGATTGCAGGGTTCGGGACGTGCCGTTCGGAAGCCGGATCGATTTGTGTCGCGAATCCGCCCAAATCGTTGATGATCAGAACCTGTAGAAAGATCAGGACCCCCGTCCCCATCAAGTGATAATCAGAGCTTCAGGTGTTCCCGCAGGTTCGCCTTTGTTTACCCTAATTTCTTGTTTCGTTTCATCCTATAGTCCATAAAAAAAAGCCAAAAACAGAATCGTAGTTTTAGGTTACATCTTGTCCAAAACCGTATTTAGCCATTGCATATTTCAATTTCAGAGTCTGTAGTGTTGAGTTCGTGTCCTTAGTTACGTTTTATTGCTGGTTTAGATCGTGTCTTGTTATGGTTTGTTTTGCTTCCGCCACCTTGTGTGAAACTCTAGCCGTCAATTTTTTTTTCCACACCCTGATCCCACCCTGAATTTAGTTTGTTACATCACATGTGTTATTTATTTTGACCACCCACCATTAGTTTCCACCTTTTACACAGCTTCCGCCATCGAATTCCTTGTTTTTCCGCGACCCGATTCATTGTCTGCCGTAATACGCATGCTGATTCGGACACCCTTCCATAAAACGGCCATAACTTTTGCATACGAACTCAAAATCAGGCAAACTTTATATGCAAAATGATCGGCACAAAATTTTGCATTTGATTTCACCCTGCTTTGCCAGGTTTGCCGCTTTTAGAATCCCGAAATTCACCCCGGGAGGGCACATATTGGAGGTCGAACATTCTGCCCCAACTTTCAGGCAGCTTCGGAAATTTCCATAGACCACATATTTGATCCAGTTGATCTGTAAATTTGTGTGGTTCATATTTCTATGCTCTGCTTGCTAAAAAAAATATCAAAAAAATAAAAGGAAAAAATAAAAATATTTTGGTGTCAAAAATTTCAAGTCGTTGCCAAAAATATCAAGTACTAGTAGAGAGAGTTCTATTGGTGACAGCAAAAGCATTAGCGACGGAGCATAGAATTGGGTGACATACTATATTTGGCAAGTGCTTGGGCTGAATTGAGTTTCCTTTGCCTATTAATCTTTGTTGCTGTTTTTCCTATACATCATCTTTGTCCACGTATCATAACTGTTATAGGACACATTTGACCAGCAATTAGGACCAATACTTTGGACACTTATTCAGTATTACTATCTGTTTTTGCTCTATGTTCCACTCACATATATATTGGCCTTTCAAGCTCCACATAACCCTTCTGAACAGGCACAGATTCTTCACCCTGTAATCGCCGGATCACTTCTCCCAGGTATCTTGCTTTGTGTTCACTTAGGTCTTTGCAAGAACTTGGTTTGAAACTTTCTGTTGCAGTCTGAGAGTACCACAATCCTAACACAGTAGTTGGTAGGGATAACCTTTGTCTATTTTCCTCTGTGTTTTGTTTTTCTTTCATCATATCGGCAGGAGACGAATTGGCGAGCACAACGAGCTTCAACGAGTGTGTCAGCCAAGACCAGGTGAAGGGAGCAATTGACAAGGCGCTGGAGGGCATCGATGAGAAGATCACTGATGCTGTGACGAAGAACTTAGGCCCTGTTCTTGACGACCTTACCACTCAATTGGCTGCCATCGCTACGCGACTTGATGTGTTGGAGCGGCGTCCACCTGCCGGCAACCACAACGACGACGACGACATCGACGACACTATCTATGATACCGATGGCAACATTGACGAGCATGCAACTCAGGGAGCTCGCCTTCGACGTCGACTACACCGTAACCGTCACGGCATGGGAGGTAACAACAACAATCAACATGCTCGCCCTCATGATGATCCATTTGCTAAGGTTAAATTTTCCATACCGCCATTCTCTGGTTTATATGATGTTGAAAAATATCTTGATTGGAAGACGACGGTAGAGCAGAAATTTAGTTCCCATCTAGTTCCTGAACAACATAGGGTTCGACAAGCTACTAGTGAGTTTAAGGACTTTGCTATTATTTGGTGGACTGATTTAGCTGCTGTCGGACGTTTACTTGCCACTTGGGATGCTTTAAAAACAGCTATGCGTGATCGTTTTGTTCCTCCTTCTTTTCAGCGAGATATGCGTCTCAAACTGCAGTGTTTAGAGCAAGGTAGTAATTCCGTCCAGGATTATTATGCTGAGCTACAGAAGGACATGATGCGTTGTGGGGTAGTTGAGGATAATGAGGATAAAATTTGTCGTTTCTACGGGGCATTGAGGCGTGAAATTCAGGATATTGTTGATTATAAAACCTTTAACAATGTCAACGAGTTATTCCACATAGCTATGCTTGCAAAGAAGGAATTGCAGGGAAGACAGGAAGCAGCAAAGACAAGAACCAGTCGCTCCTTCACGTCTAGTACGTCTACATCTACGGGAGCAACACGGTCCTCGTCAAGCTTTCGTCCACCTCCTATACCAGCCAGCAAGTGACCGTCCACCACAGCAACGCCTCCCTCGTCACGCCTTGCAGATTTTTCTAAATCCTCTGTGCAGGGTCCAGTGAAGAATCAACCATCCACTACATCCACTGGTCGCACGACTGACATTCAGTGTCATCGCTGCCTTGGACTTGGGCACGTGCAGCGTGACTGCCCAAGCAAACGAGCCTACATTGCCACTGAAGATGGAGGTTATGCGAGCACCTCCGACATAGAAGATGACGATGATGATGATGATGTTGCTGCTGCTGCGGACGGTGCTGCGGACTCCTTAGTCCTCGACAATGCCGACACTACCTTCCGAGCCATCGTTGTCCAGCGGGTCCTCAGTACTCAGATAACTCAACCCGACCAGCTCCAACGCCATAACTTGTTTCAGATTGAGTTCGTGATCAAGAATAGGCGAGCACGGGTGATTATTGATGGGGGCTGTGAGAGACCCGACCAATTCACATTCAAGTTTACCAAGTTGACTCGCGGCCCATGTATGGTATGCGAGGAATCAACCCGATAAAAGTGAATATAAACCCGGCAGTCCCCAGACATGCTTCTCAAGCAACGCCCAAGATCCAAGCACGCCGGCAACGTCACAGGTGATACATCACATAGGTCACATTAATCTAGCACGTATAGATACCCTTAGTATGCTATGCTTAGCAGATAATTGCCGGTAGAAGTCGAGCAGAGTGGACGCTGCTTGCGAGTGGTAGGATTTTGAATGAAACTATTTCATGAGATGTGCCACATGATTGTGAATAAGTAAGAAAGATAAAAGATTGAGGGTCTGACCGGGTACAAGTAGGTCGGCGACTGGTCCGGGACTAGGGTGACCGTAGTTTGGTCTGATCCGTGTGGCACAGCTGGGCAAGTATTGAATGTATTAATCGTATGGTGGGTGTTATGGGTCTCGGTAAACCTACGTAGCCTAGTGATTGCAACGTCGAACCTGCCCTACGGTGTCTGACTAGGAGGAAATCTGGGGTGGGCAGCGTGGGAACTCTACAGAAACCGTCTAGGACGTGTTGTCTGGTGGGATGCGGCGTTGCTAAGGCATGCGTAGGCTGGAATTGACGTTGCAGGAGCTGGTGTGAACGGTTGCCACGTGCGAGTCTGGGATACGCACGTGTCGTACGATCAGGTTAACCCTGCAGAGGTATAAAAATCGGTTCGAGCCGCTGTCGCTCTCAGCTATGAGCTTACTTGAACTCTCTGTCACATTCTAGTAAATGGGTTGAGATACAATGAGACTGAATTATGATTATTACTATTGCTATTGTTGCTTCTGTTATGTTTGATTAGTTCAGGGCGAACTAAATTTATATTCTAATCACTTAATCTGGTGCTTAAATTTGACCAAGAGTAGTACAGGCTTGCGAGTCTGTTTTTACAAGTAAACCCACCCGAGTCAACCAGCAAGTCTAGGAGTCGGCTATAGTCAGCCACGTTGACGGTAAGTCTTGTTGAGCTTCTTAGAAGCTCACGCGTTAGCGATATGTGGTTTTCAGGCGCCGACATGCAGGACCAAGCTGGTAGCATCCATTGGGAGGAGTCTTACCCCGAGATCGGGAACCTCCAATGGGAGTGTGCGAGTCACCGCAGTGAACATTGAAGTGGCTAGTAGCATGACGCCCGTGGGCACGGTGCATGCTTTTGCTTAAGTTTGAGCGTCGGAGTTTGTAATCGATGAAGTCTTCCGCTGTTATTCCCAAAACTTTAATTGCGTACTCTGATTCACTGTAAGACTTAAGTTTCAAACTATGAACCAATGATGTATCAAGCTCTCTCTCCTTGTAAATCATTGCTGTTTATTCCTGCCTGTGTTGTATCGTGTGTACGCTCGCTTCGCCGAGCGTTGCCCAACTGGATCCTGGCTCAACGACCGACCGGATCCGTCCCGAGACGAGGTTTTCTGGGCGTCAAAAGATCTATGAATTTTCAACTTAATTCAATTTTGTTGGAATTTTAAAAGGGTTTAAACCTTTACCAAAAATTTTATTTTAATGTGTAGTTAATTGTTATGGAAAAACATTGGGGTAGTTTTATTAAGAAAACAAAAGACCTCTTGAAAGCCGATTAAGGTTTCTGAAAACGACGAAAACTTCGAAACCCTGACCCAAAAGCCAAAACGGAAAAGGTCGAAATCAAATTCAAATCTAGTGAGCTCAAATTCAAAAGGACAAAAGGTTGAACTTTTTGGGATGTGAGAAGTCAGCCCACGGATGGGGTAGTTTCAGTGGGATCAGATCGAGTAGCCGCTGCTTGTGTGTGGCTAGTAGCGATGTGTCGTTGGGCAAGGCACTTGCTTTTACTTAGTGTTGGAGTCGGAGTCTGTACGCTTATCTTTCGCTTTTGTTTGAAGACTACGTTGTTTCCGCTGCTGTTTTTAGAACTAGGTTGTGTGTAATCAAACTCTATGTAATAACTACTCATGTAATATTTTCTTCTGTCTATAAATTGTTCTGTTATCTATCTGTGTTGTATCCTGTGTATGCTCGCCTCGACGAGCATCCCCTAGAATGGATCCCGGGAGGAGGGACCTCCCCTGTTTCAGAGGGGTCCGTCACAGCTGGTATCAGAGCCATTCTGGGATGGGTACGACCTTTTCCAGAGCATATTTTCGAAAACCACGTGCGAGTAAGGAACGTGCCCTTAGTAGAGCTTGGTTGTATCAGGTGGCAAGCTAACCTAGTGTAGGGGCTAACAAAACCCAGTTAGATTCATTATTCTGTAACGATGCACCTACGCTCAGGTAAGCAAGGTAAGGAACGCCGCTCGACTGCGGTGAAATGTCGAGAAATCCCTGTTGCATCAGCAACAGTAGCGTTCCGTACCATGGTGGTATGGGAGGAGGTATTATATTCTTTGTAACATAGTACACCCCGTTGCCGTTTAGGGAGAGAAGCGGACTCTACCGTACGAGGTGTGGGTTACGGACCTGTTGCGAATGCAGACTTTCGCAACAGTGGCGTCATGTGTCTGTGGCACACAAGAGATGAGTCTGTTCTGCACGACTCAGGTCTTGCAGAACCTTCTCATACCTCCGCTGCCTGAGGTGAAGCGCAGTCTATCGCCGCGCAGTGATGGTCGGACACGTGATCCCCGTACGTGGCGTACTCGGGGCGACCCATATGGCAATGATATGGGTTATTGTTTTTACTTTCGACATATATTTATTGAACTACCTGTGGTGTGATTTTCTGCAGGTATGCTGACCCGTTCGCGTAAGAACGTGTAGAAACGACTGACTTGAGAGAACGATTCTGCCACCGACTTAACGTATTAGGTTTTATTTTATGAGGACGTATAGGCCGATGTAGGACTGCATTGCATATTATAATTGGAAGATCACTTGAATCTTAAAACATCTAAACTTTCAAACCTAAGGAACGTTAAAATCCTTCCAACTTATCCTAAAACTATCTAGGAGCAAACACTTCCATCAGTAACGGCTTTAGCGGGTGTAACTTGGGTCCAGGGAGTAGGTCTCTCTTTTACCAGATATGTGAACCTTCTAGTTGACAAAAGCCTCATGCATGCTTGAATTAGGTGTCGACATGTGACTTCTGTAAAATAAAGTATTGTCCGTCTTTGTAACTGCAGATGTCGAACAACTCGGTTGAGAATGGTTTGGAGGACCATGGGGTTGAGAACTCCACCCCCACTCGGATGACCCAAGAGTCAGGGCGTAGGGGTTTTCCCGAGTTGCTCGTTAGACACTGCATTCCTTAGGTTGTACGGAGGCCCCGTGGTTCCAGATTCGAGAGTATTCCCAGCATGGTCGACACGACTGTTCTGCCTCAATCACGATTCCCGCGCACTCTCACCGAGCGGAATAGGAGGTCTGGACCACCACATGTGTTGGTTTGGATAAGACCGAGGCAATCGAGGCCGCCGCTCACGAGGCTCTGCTTGGGCTCTGTGAGAAGTACATAGAGGACTTGGCAGATCAGCTGGTGATGTTATTTCTGATACGGGACCAGCTTGACAGTACCTGGCGCCAGAATGTCACGGCAGCCAGGGACGAGACCATAAAGGGGTGAGGAGATTTTGTGACCCCGCTGATCCTGCAGAGTGTGGCTATGCTCAACTTATATCAGGACACAGCAGCCTCGGCCCTCTATGATCGTCAGGCCTTGGGGCGTACACACAAGAAGCTAGCTTTTGCTCAAGAGAATATTCGAGCCCTAGAGAGCAGGAACAATGGGCTACATGCTCGTTGTGACGCCCGGGCACAACGCATCACGAGCTCGGGTAGCTCGCGGCAGCTAGGCTTGCCCTGGTGCATGCAAGGAATGCCGACTGCAACGCCATGTTGGAGCAGATCCATCAGTTGGAGATTACACGGGATGAGGCCCTGCAGGCGGTCGAAAACCTCGTCCATGAGAATCACCACATGCAGCACTAGATCGCTGGGCTCTTAGAGGCACAGCAACAGCAGCCTCCGCCACCAGCTGACGAGGGCGCGCCCGAGTCAGAGGTGTCAGACCCAGATGCGTTGGGCCCTGAGTCCGATGAGGAGCAGGGCAGTGAAGGTGACGTCAGCGCTTAGGGTTGTGACTCTGTAGGCTCGCTAGTTGGTAAGGTGTATTAGTTGCAGAAGTGAATGGTGCATGGCTAGTATTAGTGTGTTCCGATTGTATCCCCTATGTATGGTTTACCATGGTAACAATGTGTTGTATGCTGATTGTAAGACCGAAGATGCATGACAATGCTGGTTGTAACTGAAACCGATGTATTGTCGTAATTTTGGGAATGAATGCAGTTTGTTTCCTATGTACATACTATGTGTGTTACATATGTGCATTCTTTTGTTGTACCATGATGAGTGTATTTTTGGACGACCATACTAACGGAACCCTCAATTTTTGAATTTCAACATGGTGTGAAGCGATGAAGGGAGTTCTTATGGGGGGGAGGAGCAAAACCCACCACCCCCACCAGGTGCTCCCACCCTCGCAGAAGCTATGTCAGCCATAATGCACAACTCCCTACAACAAGGGGAGATGCTGCGGGTCATTCTGGAAAACAGCAACAGAACCGGGAATGCCGTGGTCCGTGCGATAACAGCACATATTCGGACTTCATGTGTATACACCCTCCTGAGTTCAGGGACGCTAAGGAACCGCTGGACGCATATCATTGGCTTCGTACCATCAAGGCCAAGTTTGGGCTTATCCGTGCACTGAGCACCAGAAGACTCTGTTCGCAGCCCAGATGTTATATGGGCATGCCGGCGTGGTGGGCCAATTACATAGCCACCTTTCCACCCGGTACTGAAGTGCCATAGGAGCAGTTTAAGGTAGTTTTCCGTGCTCATCACATCCCCACCGGACTGATGCAGCGAAAGGCCAAGGAATTCATGGCCTTAACTTAGGGAAACCGCTCCGTCCATGAGTACTCTAGAGCGTTCAACCAGCTATCACTTTATGCTCCGGAGCAGGATGACACGGAGGGGAAACGTAAGAGACGCTTTATGGAGGGCTGGATACCACACTTCAGTCCCGCATGGCTCTGAACCAAGGCAGTACACCTTTAATGAGTTTGTGAGCAGCACCCTTATCGCTGAGGAGTATCTTGAGAAAGAGCAGCACGATAAGAGCGAAGCAGTGGTGGCTCATCTAGCACGCCACCTCCGAAGTATCGCTTGGTCTACACTGCACCTGACGGGAGGAGGTTCAGATCGGTTCCTCAACCTGAGCCGTCCTTCCGTCCACCTCAGTAGCAGTATTGCCCCCCCCAATACCAGCAGCAGGGCGGGTACCGCGTGCCACCACCCCCACAGCAGTAGAACCGGGATGCCCGTCCACCTCAGCAGGGCAACCGGCCGGGAACCGGAGCTCCATGTTTCACTTGTGGGCTCCCGGGGCATTTCGCTTGCGAATGTCCCACACGCAGGCAAGGTAATCCGGGTCGCCAGCAGAGCTCAGGGCAGAACCAGTCAAGGGGGCAGAGGGCAACCAGAACGGGTTGGGTGAACTACACCACGACCGAAGACATTGTAGAGGGGGAACCTGTGCTGGCGGGTATGTTCTCACTCTCTGGTTACTCCACTTTCGTTTCTATTTGATTCTGGTGCCTCTCACAATTTCATCAGTCAAAATTTTGTTGAGGGTAAAAACTTCAATACCATTCTCCTAGATCCACCCTTTGTCATAAAATCACCAAGGGGAAGTATCTTGTCACGATATGGGTTAAGGGAGACACCGCTAATTCTAGGCGGGCACACCTACGCTACCTCTTTCATAATCCTTGATGGCAGGGTATTAATGTTATTATTTGTATGAAGTGGATGGAACACCACAAAGCCCTTCTCGATATAGCTAACCGTGTAACCCGCCTAACCTCACCACTTTGCGAGTCTGTATCCTTAAATTTAGATCACCCCATATCTACTTCCACACAAATCTGCCATACTATCGGGAAGAGTTTGGAGGAATACCAGTGGTGAGAGAGTTTCCGGATGTGTTTCCAGAAGATCTACCGGGTTTACCCCTAGACCGAGATATTGAATTCAGGATTGACTACAGCCAGGCATGGCCCCGATTCCCGCAGACCATATAAGATGGCGTCAAAGAACTGGCTGAGTTAAAGGTGCAGTTGAAAGAGCTGTTGGACAAGGGTTTCATACAACCCAGCTCTTCTCCTTGGGGTTGTCCGGCATTATTTGTGAAAAAGAAAGACCAATCCCTAAGGTTGTGTGTTGACTACCGTCCTTTGAATCCGGTCACAATCAAGAACAAATATCCACTACCCCACATTGACATCTTATTTGATCAGCTGGCTGGAGCTAAGGTATTCTCCAAAATAGATCTCCGATCTGGCTATCACCAGATCAAAATTCGGCCAGAGGATGTTCCGAAAATGGCATTCTCCACGAGATACAGCCTGTACGAATATCTGGTGATGTCCTTCGGACTCACCAACGCGCCAGCTCACTTTATGTATCTCATGAACTCTGTCTTCATGCCCGAAGCTAGACAGATTTGTTGTCATGTTCATCGATGACATTCTGGTCTACTCTAAGACCACGGAAGACCACTCCGAACATCTCCGAATGGTCTTGCAAAGGCTGAGAGATCACAAGTTATATGCCAAATTTAGCAAATGCGAATTTTGGATTGATCGGGTCCAATTCTTGGGCCATGTGGTCTCCTCAGAAGGTATTGCAGTTGACCCAGGGAAGGTACAGATTATTCTTGAATGGGAAGCACCGACCACGGTCCATAAAGTTTGCAGTTTCCTCGGAATGGCAGGGTATTACCGACGATTCATTCCAAGCTTCTCTAAGATAGCTAAACCAATAACTGAGCTGCTCAAGAAGGGCAACCAGTTCAGGTGAACCGATAACTGTGAAAAAGCCTTCCAGACCTTGAAAAAGCACTTGATGACAGCCCCAGTGCTAGCGGAGCCTGATCTGAGCAAACCATTTGATGTATATTGTGATGCGTCTGGTGTTGGTCTCGGATGCGTGTTAATACAGGAGGGTCGAGTGATCGTTTATGCTTCCAGGCAACTCCATAAGCAGAGCAGAATTATCCGACTCACGACCTAGAGCTGTCAGCGGCAGTACTAGCACTAAAAGTGTGGAGACACTACTTGTTGGGGAATCTCGTGCATCTGTATACTGATCATAAGAGTCTGAAGTATATTTTCACCCAGAACAAGCTCAACATGAGACAACAAAGGTGGCTTGAGCTGATTAAGGACTATGAATTGGGAATTCATTATCATTCTGGCAAGGCTAATGTCGTTGCAGATGCCTTGAGTAGGAATGCTCATTGCCACTACCTAGACGCCCTACAAGTTCTACCACATGGATCATTGTACAATCTCGCTTTAATCCCAACCATTAAGGATGAGGTAGCAAGGGCCCAACGAGAGGACAAGGGTATGGAGAACATCAGGCTCAGATTAAAAGAGAAAAAGATGCAGTACTTTAGAGAGGATAAGGACGGGATATTATGGTTTAAGGACAGGTTAGTAGTGCCGAAGTGACGCGGACCCGCCCCAGAAAACTCAGTCCGGGATGGATCCCGCATCTCGCCAGGATCTGTTGGGCAATGCTCAACGAAGCGAGCATACACATGGTACAATACAGATAGAATAAACAGCAATCTTTTACAAGGGGAGAGAATTTGATATATCATGGTTCCATAAATGAAATTAAGTCTTACATCAGAATACGAATAGAGTTTTTGAAATCATGGAAATACAGCAGAAAACTTCGACGAGCTACAGACTCCGACTCTCAGACTAAGCAAAAGCATGAACCTTGCCCAGTGGCATCATGCTACTAGCCACTTGAAGATTTCACTGTGGTGAACCACAACATTCCCAGTGAAGGTTCCCGAACTCTGGACGAGGCTCTTCCCACTGGCTATCATCGTAAGTATACACATCAGTGCCTGAAAACCACGTATTCGCAAAGCGTGAGCTTCTAAGAAGCTCAACAAGACTGACCCGTCAAATTGGCTAACTACAGCCGACACCTAGACATGATGGCTGACTCAGGGTAGGTTTACCTTTGCAAAAGGACTCACATTACCTGAACTATTCTTGGTCAAGTTTTAGCTCAGGTTAAGCGATTAGAATGGTAATTTTAGTTTGCACTGATGTAATCAATCATAAATAGAACAACAGATAAAATCATCATCATAACTTAATTATCATCCTCATAGCTCATCATCTTAATGTATATGATAGAGAGATCAAGTAAACCCATAGACTGAGAGCAACAGCGGTTCGAAACTATTTTTATACCCTGCAAGGGAAAACCTAATCATACGATACGTGCGCGTCCCAGACCGCACGTGGCAACCGTTCACACCAGATCCTGCAAAGTCAATTCTATCCTATGCCTCCCTTAGCAGTGCCGCATCCCACCAGAACGCACGTCCTAGACGGTTTCTGTGGAGTTCCCACAACTACCCACCCCAGATCGCCTCCGAATCAGACACCGTATGGCAGGTTCAACTTTGCAATCACTAGGCTACATAGATTTACTGGGCCGCATATTCCCAGCATATGATTGGTACATTCAATATTTGAGCAACTGTATCATACGGATCAGACAAGACTACGGTCACCCTGGACCCGGTCCAGTCGCCGACCTACTTGTACCCTGCCTGACCCTCAAGTTTTTATCTTTCCTTAATCATCTTATCCATGTGTCATAAATTCTCAGGTGATAGTTTCAATCATTTCCTAGCCGTCGCGAGTAGCGTCCACTCTGCTCGACTTCTACCGGTAAGTATCGCTAAGCATAGCTACTACAACGGTTATCTATACCAAGTACCGATAGAGTTTCCTATGAGAAAACAGATACAACTAGGGTTTCAATCAACTCCTCAAAACTTAATGCACAATCACGACTCTTAGTTATAAAAGGAAAAACTTTAAAGCGGGTTGTGCACCGGGGCTTGCCTTGGTCTCCGGGGTTGGTGATGACGACCTCTTCGGGGATCAAAGACTCCGTATCGACAGCTACCTCGTGCGCTTCGGTGTCTACATGATGCAACATGAACAAGATGAGTTATGGTTAAATATTGAAATATGATGCTTCATCATTGATTACAAAGGGTGTTTTCATAATTAAGAGGTCTACAGCTAATCCTAGTTTCTCGACTTCGGCATTTTATTAAAGCATTTTACTCTTGATGAGTGTGGACTGAGGTGAAACTTCATAGTTGACCAGGAGACTACTTTTATTTGATAGTGTTCTCTGAACTATGAATTTTACAATTAGATTGAGGTTAAAATGATTTTTCTGGATTTTATAAAAATTCAGCAAAGTTTCTGGTAATTAAATTTATGAAATCAGAATTAAATACTAAACCTTAGTGTAAAATCATGAAACTTGATGTAGACACCTGTAAGCACCTAATTTAACGTTTTGATTAAGGGTTGGATTTTTGGATTACTTGCACAATGTATTTTAGAAAATGACAATTTAAATTAGCAGTTTAGAGTATTTTCAATTATATGCATATAACTTTGTTGTTGTAAAATCCTAAGAAAATTTCAGGAGGCTTATACTGCCATGTTACAATAATGGTTCAAGTTTAAGCCCTTGCACTTCTCTGGAACTTCAACTAAAATTCAAAAACAGAAATGAGTAATGTATTTATTGTGGGAGTCCCACGAACGTTTTGAAAAAGTGTTTCAGCAGTAAATTAGTTTACTCTTCAAGGTTTCCAATAAAATTTGGTTTACCATTTTTTGATTTTTCCTCGATTTACTAGACATTTACAAATCTTGCTAAATAATAGAAAATCGAAATTAAATAGGAAGAAGGGGGCAGAACAGGGGAGCCGAGCACGGCGGCGGGGGCCGAGCTCCAGCGAGCCCGTGGCAGAGCGGCGGTGCAAGGCGGGCCCGAGACCTCGCCCTACACCTTCTACGCACCCTGGGAATGCTCGGCGATATCACAACGGGGTCGATTGCCTATCGGAAGGTGGCCGGCGATGGAGCGCTTCACGGAGAACGGCGGCGACCTCGCGTTCCTGTCGAGCCGGGCGAAAATCTGAGGAACGATGACCTCCATGAGCTGCACGACGGCTGGAAGAGCATGTTGGACAAGGTTAGCAGCGGGTAAAACAACCGGAGAGGGGTGCTCACCGTGCGACCTCGCGGCGGCAATGGTGGTGGCGGGGTTCCGAGCGGAGGAGGGTGGAAGAAGGTGCGGGCGTGCTGCGAAGGAGAAATGGGAAGTAGGGGGAGAGTGGAGGAGGCTCGAGGTGCCTTAATGTGTCGCGGAGAGAGAGAGAAGGAGGGGGGGGGTGGCAGAGGTCGACGGTGAATGGCGGTGGCAGGCGGTGGCGTGTCTCGGGGAAGCAAACAGAGAGAGTGGGAGAGAGGGAAGGCAGGAGCGCGGGAGGGAGAGAGAGAGAGAGGGAGAAGATGTTGTGGGATTCGTGGACTCTACAGCATGGTGGGAAAAGCCGTGCCGGTCGGCGCCTGCCGCACTACCAACCGCGCGGCGATTGGCCGCCGGGGCGGCGGCCCGACCCTCTGTTTTTTTTATTTTGTCCAATAAATTTAAAATCCCGACCTAATGAAACGGAATTCATATTTCCCAAGCCCGGAAAATTTTCAAACTTTTTGTGGGTCCTCAATGGATTATTGGGAACAATTTTCATTAAAGGATAAAGTTCTAATTCGGCTTCTAAAAATTCATGAATTTTTAATTAATTTGTTTGAATTTTTAAGGGGTATAACCCTTTTCTAAAAATTTTGATTAAATCTCCAAAATTCCATTTTGATGTGAACTTAATTGTCATGTAAAAATATTGCTAAAGTTACATAGGACTTTTGATGGATTTTGAAAGTGGTGTTTGAATTCTTCCCTATTAAGACATGATTTTTGTACTATGGATAATCTCCTGACTTAATAAAAGTGTTATGCAATTTATCAAAATTTTTGTGCATGCTATTGGAAGTGTTTAAACAATATTTTTTATTAGCTCAAGCGTAATTTTTGTTTCCAAGTACATGTTTTAAATTCTTAGGATTTCAAATTTATCGATGGATTCCGCAGTGACACCTAGGGTGTCACAGCCCTCCCCCCTAAAAGAAATCGTGTCCCGAGATTTAAGGAGAGGGTAGCATAGGCATGGGTACCTAGGGGGCTGGGAGTAGCTCGGGGTAGTGCGCTCGAAGGAATTCTCCAGACTCCCACGTGGCTGCATCTTCTGTGTGATTGCTCCAGAGGACCCTGTAGAACTTGAGTGTTCGCTTCCTGGTAACCCGTTTCTTCTCATCCAGTATCTGGATTGGACGTTCTGGGTATGTTAGGTCTTGTTGCAATTCTTTCACTTTGAAATCACTTGATCTACGGGTGCCTTTAAACACTTCTTCAGTTGGGAGACATGGAAGACATTGTGTATCCCCGATAACCCTTCTGGTAGTTCCACCCGGTATGCCACTGGTCCGCACTTAGCTGTGATGAGGTATGGACCAATGTATCGGGGTGCTAACTTGCCTCTAACTCCGAATCGCTAAACTCCCTTTGTTGGCGAGACTCTTAGGTAGACGTAGTCTCCTATCTCGAAACTTAGTGATCTACGCCTTCTATCCGCATAGCTCTTCTGTCGGGACTTGGCGGCCTTCAGATTAGCTTGAATGACCCGTACTTTTTCCTCAGCCTGCTGTACTAGATCAGGTCCAAATATGATTCTTTCGCCTGCTTCTGACCAGTTGAGCGGTGTTCTGCAACTACGGCCATAGAGTGCCTCAAAAGACGATATCTTGATACTTTCTTGGTAGCTGTTGTTGTACGAGAATTTCGCCAATGACAGATAAGTATCTCAGCTTTTCCCATGCTCCAGAATGCAAGCTAGGAGCATGTCTTCAAGGATCTGATTTACCCTTTCAGTTTGGCCATCTGTTTGTGGGTGGTAGGCAGAGCTATGGATTAATTTAGTCCCTAGCGATTCGTGGAGCTGCTTCCAAAAGCGTCCTATGAACTGGGTACCTCGATCAGAGATTATGGTCTTGGGCACTCCATGTAGACATACTATTCGCTCAATGGATAATTCTGAATACTTTTTCATTCTATAATTGGTACTGATAGGTGTGAAATGAGCGGATTTTGTCAGACGACCCACGACTACCCAAATGGAGTTATGCTGTCGAGAGGTTACGGGTAGCCCAACAATGAAATCCATGCTGATATCTTCCCACTTGTCGCAACCCCGTCCGATAAAATCGTACGGTTGCTTATCCAGGATCATTTGGGGTGTCACTTATCAAAGCAAGCGACCATACAATACAATAATTAACAAGGACACGCAAACGAGGTTTAGAGTGTACATAAATTCTTAAGATTACATCATTGGTTCAATTCATTTAAGTGCGGAAGCGTAGTTCGAAAATGAACGGTTGACAGGAGAAGCTAATAATTACAACTCGACGATACAATTAAGCACGCCAGCCCGCGGGTGCTTAATCTTCATGGGTCGGAGAAGCGGGAACCCACTTGAAGGTCCACTCCGAGGGTGCTTCCCCTTCCCAGCCACCACAACCAAACGAACCAAAGTTACAAGCATCATCTGCAAAACATTAATCCACAAAGCCTAAGCAACTAATACTCAGCAAGACTTACCCGTCAACGTAGCCATCTAATGACCGACTCCTAGAATGCAGAGAGTATTGGTGGAAGTTGATCGGGTATTGCGAAAACAGCGCTAATAGTCTATTCTAATTTTAGCCAAGTTAACAGGGTCGCTATGAATTTACTAAGTGTGCCGTTATTGCTAAACAATCAAGAGTTCAACATAACCAATCAGGGTGGAAACGACCACTTTCATCATAAATCCACTATTTACATATCGTTGCGGCGGAAAGGAGCAAGTGCTACTCTTGACCATGAGGAACGGCAATTATAATTGATTTATATCCTGCAGGAGAAACCCGAATGACACGACAAGTGCACACTCGAATGAGCCACACGTGGCCACCTTTCGCAACATCGTGACAGTGTTGGCCCAACATCGATCCCTCCAAGGACATGGTGCTCCAGGCGATGCTCTGCATCCCTGTACGGTCCCAAGCCTTTCCCACTAGCACGAGCCCAAGAAAAACAAAAGCGAATTCATCCACCTTGCCGGTCCATTCACCCAAAAAAAGGGATGGCCAATTGTCCAACAAAGCATAGTGAGCTACGTCGGTTTCCTGGTCCCATTTACCAGTATGCACTCGGTACACTACTCAAACTTGACCAATGCAACCGCACCCGATAAGGTTCTCAAATTTTAATCACCTTTAAGATCAAACATATTCCTTGAATTCTTTCTTATTTGATTAAGCACGAGTAGTCTCCATACTACTCGTATTCTACCGGCGTCCTATTTTTTAAGCTTAGCATTCTATCGATGGCTCTGCCAAAATAACCCATAGGAAAACCTACCAAGTCATGCAACTAGGTTTTCACGGCAATTTCCTCGAAACTTAATGCACAAGCAACCCTACACACATAGTGATAAACAGAAAATTTGTAAAACATAGGTGTGCACCGGAGCTTGTCTTGATCTGCAGAAAATTCAGCACACTCAAGAGAGAAGTTAGCTCCTGCGGGTGCCTCCTCTGGATTCTTGTTTGCAGTCGGAAATTTCGGATCGGTTCCTATATGATGAAAATGCAGTAAGATTGTGATAAGTTAATTGAAAAGAGTCACAATGCCTTTATTAAAGGTTAACTATGATTTTGACGTTAGGAATCAGGGTTAGATCGACACTTTTCTTGAGTATTAATTATTTAACAACTACGACTACTAATCTAGGGTTAAAAATGAAACTTTTACTTATACCTCAAGATTATTTTTAATTGATAGAACTCTTTGAAATATGCATTTTGAGCTTTGGTTGAGGCCTAGATGGAATTCCTAGATTTTATAAGAATTCATCAAAGTTTCTGGTATTAGATCTTATATAATCAGAAACTATAAGTAAACCTTTGAATAAAATTATGAAATTTTATGGGGTCACTCATGAGAAAAAAGCTAAAACTTTGATTTAGGGATCTAATCTTTTTTATGACTTTTACAATGTATTTTAGAAAATGTTTTTTTACTAGGCAGATTGGAGCATTGTTAAAGTGTTGCATGGAACTTTGTGGTCCTAAAATCTTCATTAAATTCCAGAAGGTGTATATTGTCATGATGCACTTGAAGGTCAAATATTAGGCTTAGCACTGTTCTATAATTTAAATTAAAATTCAAAAACAGAAAAGAGTGTTTTAATTATTTCTGAAAATGTTTGGTCATTTCATAAAAAGTGTTTTAACAGAAATTTAGTCCTTTTCATGAGGTTTCTAACAAATTTTGGTTTATGATTTTTGAATTTTTCTGTGATTTGTTAGACTCTTTGCAAGGTTGACCATTTAATAGGTAAATTGAAATTAAAAGCTACAGTGCGGCCGAGACAGGAGACATGGCAGGGGCGGCTCTCCGGTGGAATTCTCGCCGGAGAAGAGGGTCAGGGCGAGAATCAAAGTGTCGTGGAGCTTCACCTCGATGCAAGGAACTAGTTTGTCGTCGAAGATGGCCACGGGGAAGGGTGCAAGGTGGTCGGCGACGTGAGGCTTGGAGCGGCGTCAATGGCGGCCGAAGTGGCGGCGCGAGGCGTTCTTCGTCAACGGCGATGGACTGAGGCCATAACCTTGTCAATCGGGTGCGCAAGGACTAGATCAAGTAGCCGGTGAAAGGAATTGGAAAAGCATCGTACCACGACGACGAATTTCGGAGAAGGGTGGCCGCTGGTGAGGTTCTCGTCCGAAAGCAGGGCGGCGGCGTTCCGGGCAAACGGCGGCACGGCCGGGGCTCTTGGTGGTCGGAGAGCAACAGGAGGAGGAGAGGAATCTAGCCGGCAAGGTGGCGGGGCTGGGGAATGGCCGGAGCTCGCTGGCGTCGTGGAGGTGGCGGGCGGCGGGTATGGCGGCGGCAGAACAGAGGAACAAGACTTGCACGCGGGGAAGAGGAGGGAGAAGAAGGAAGGAGGGCGCTGGTGCTTGGCTTTATGCTCGAAAGAGAAGTAAGGAAGGGAGGGGGAGGAGGTGGGCGTGCGCGCACGACGATGTGGGGTGATGGCCGACGGTTCCCGTACTGGGGTAGGCGGCCGGATGAGCGGGGCAGCGGCGCGCGCGGGAGGCATTCAAGGCGCACGTCGCGCTGTGCTGCTCCGTTCTTTCTCTCGGCGCTGGGCGATGGAACAGCATGGCGCGGTTGCTTGCCGGCCGAGGGAAGAAGGACAGGGCGACGTAGGAACAGCGCTCGGCCGACGCCAGCAGAGAGAGAAGAAGGAAAAGAGAAAGGGAGGGAAAGAAAAGAGAAAAAGGAAAAAGGAGAGGGAGAGAGAGAGAAATGAGTTTTTGGAAATTATTTCTCCTCAAGTCATAGAAAATAAGTTGAATCTCCCTTTTACCTTAGAGATTTCACTAAAAGATGGAATTGTTTGAAATGGGGGAACCAAAGATTTGAATTTGAATTGTTACTTGCAAATTTGAATTTCCTTTATTAATCGCTTGCCTCCTTGTCCATTATTTAAATTTTCTGACATAATTAGGTTTTTGATTTGGGTCGTTTCGGAATTTGAATCAAGGCTTGAACAATTTTTGAATCCTTTAACCCTAGGTCCCAATACCTAACTATTTAATTTCCTCGACGATTAGGGTTTCGATAAAGTTAGTTATGAGGGTTCGACCTTATTCGCACATTAATCTCCTTCGGCCCGTTTTACATGGAGAGCTTTCGTGTTCTTCTTCAACTTCAATTTCAAATTTTAGATTTGCAACAATTTAAAATGACAAGAAGTTTTTCATAACTCATTTTAATTTGATGAATTAGCAGTCATTTATTTAGTATCCTCTACTTTCATTAAATAGGAGAAATCCTCTAATTCTTTATCCCACACCATGGACTCGTTTATTAATTTGATTAGCTAGGTTTAAGGCGGGGTGTCACACCACTTTTAGGACGGAACATTTAAAGGTTGCAACAATCCTGCACCTTTCAGATGATCTGACTTCACTCTCCGGCAGGTGTCACACTCTACTATGTACCGAGGCGATCTCTCTCTTCATCCTTATCCACCAAAAGTTCTTCCTCAAGTCCTGGTACATCTTGATGCTGCCCGGATGAATGGGGTATTTGGACAAGTGAGCTTTATCCATGATCTTCCCTCGGAGCTCGTAATCTTTTGGCACTACCAATCTGTTCTTGAACCACAAAACTCCGTCTTCGTCTTCCCGAAAGCACTGCATCTTCTTTTCTTTTAGCCCTAGTCTGATCTTTTCCATGCCCTTATCAAGCTGCTAGGCCTTGGCTACCTCATCTCTAAGTGTTGGCACTAAAGCTAGGTTGTATAGGGATCCATGAGGTAGAATTCTCAAGGTCGGCTCTGTTTTTCCATTGCAACCCCTTGATCTAGGTAATGGCAGTGAGCGTTCCTACTCAATGCATCTGTAACTATATTGGCCTTGCCTGGATGATAGTGAATCTCCAGTTCATAATCCTTGATTAACTCCAGCCATCTTTGTTGCCTCATGTTCAACTCATTCTGAGTGAAGATGTACTTTAAGCTCTTGTGGTCGGTGTAGAGATTCGCTAGATTTCGCAGTAAGTAATGCTTCCACACCTTTAGAGCTAACACCACAGCTGCCAACTCCAAGTCGTGTGTGGGGTAATTTAGCTCATGCTTACGAAGTTGCCTAGAAGCATAAGCAATCACCCGTCCTTCTTGCATCAACACGCAACCAAGCCCAATACCTGACGCATCACAATACACGTCAAAGGGCTTGTTCAAGTCCGGTTGGGTGAGTACCGGTGCTGTGGTTAAGTGTTTCTTCAGAGTTTGAAAAGCCTCTTCACACTTTTCCGTTCATTTGAACTTCTGATCTTTCTTGAGCAGCTCTGTGATAGGTTTGGCAATCTTGGAGAAGCTGGGGATGAAGCTACGATAATATCCCGCTAATCCCAAGAAGCTACACACTTTGTGGACTAACATGGGTGCTTTCCAATCAACGACATCTTGCACCTTCCCCGGATCCACAGAAATGCCTCTAGCGGACACCACATGACCCAAGAATTGGACACGCTTAATCTAAAATTCATATTTGCTGAATTTGGCATAGAGCTGATGGTCTCTGAGTCTCTGTAGGACATCTGGAGATGTTCAGCATGTTCATCGGCAGTCTTGTAGTATACTAAGATGTCATCAATGAACACCACTACAAATTTATCCAGCTCCGACATGAAAATTGAGTTCATAAGATACATGAGGTATACTGGTGCATTAATGAGTCCAAATGACATCACCAAATACTCATATAGCCATATCTGGTGGAGAAGACCGTCTTTGGAACGTCGATAGGACAAATCTTGATCTGATGATCTAAGATCGACTTTAGAAAAGACCTTTGCTCCAGCCAGCTGATCAAACAGAGTATCTATGCATGATAGTGGATACTTATTCTTGATGGTGACCGCGTTCAAGGGACGGTAATCCATGCATAGTCTCAAGGATTGATCCTTCTTCTTTACAAATAGAGTCGGACAACCCCAAGGCGAGGAACTGGGCCGTATAAAACCCTTGTGCATCAATTCTTTCAACTGTATCTTCAACTCAGCTAGTTTTTTTGGTGCCATCTTGTATGGCCTGCGGGAGATTGGGGCTGTGCCTGGCTGTAGGTCAATCTGGATTTCGACATCCCTGTCCGGGGGTAAGCCAGGTAGATCCTGGAAACACATCTGAAAATTCTCTGACCGCTGGTATCTCATCCAAACTTTTTCCGACAACATGGCAGATTTGCTTGGGGGCAGATCTAGGGTGGTCTAGGTTTATGGAAACAGATCCGTGAAGTGGGGAGGTTAGGCGGACTACACGGTTAGCAATATCGAGGAGGGCATTTTGGTGTTTCATCCATTTCATACCAATGATAATATTGATGCCCTGCCCATCTAGGATTATGAAAGAGGTAGGATAGGTGTTACCTCCTAGATTTACTGGTGTCTCCGTTAAGCCATAGTTTGACAAGATATTTCCCCCAGGTGATTTTATAATGAAGGATGGTTGCAGGGGGACAATAACTAAGTTTTTACCCTTAACAAAGTTTTTACTGATGAAATTATGCGAGGCACCTGAATCAAAGAGAACGAATGCTGAATGACCAGAGAGCGAGAACATACCCGCCAGCACAGGCTCTCCTTCGGCTATTTCTTCGGTCGTGGTGTAGTTCACCCGACCGGTTCTAGGGTTCTTCTGGCCTCTCTGTTGGCCCTGTCCTTGGTTGGCATGCCGGTTGCCTCCGGTCTGCTGGTTCAAAGGACACTCGCGAGTGAAATATCCCGGCTGCCCGCATGTGAAGCACGGGGTTCCTGGTCTAGGACGGGTGCCCTGTTGAGGTGGACGGACACCCTGGTTCCTCTGTGGTGGTGGTGGTAGCGCTCGGTAGCCACCTGGTTGCTGATTTGTCGGGGCCAGTAGGGTTGCTGCGGCGGGCTTAATGATTGGCTCTGCGGGGGTGCAGCCCTGTACCTTCTACCATCTGGTGCGGTGTACACCAAACGGTATTTCAATGGTGGTGCATTTGACGGACCACCCCGCTGACCCACTTCTTCACTCATTGCTCTTTCTCCAGGTATTCTTCGGCGATGAGGGCGTTGCTCACAAATTCACTGAATGAGCCCCCTTGATTCAGGGCCAGGCGGCCCTGGAGTGGAATGTTTAGTCCTTCCATGACACGGTGTTTCCGCCTCGCATCCGTGTCAACTCGCTCTGGAGCATATAGAGCAAGTTGGTTGAACACTCGGGAGTACTCATGCACTGAGCGGTTGCCTTGGGTTAAGGCCATGAACTCCTTGGCCTTCCTTTGCATCAGTCCCGCGAGGATGTGATGGGCGTGGGACGCCCCCTGAACTACGTCCAAGGCACTGGGGTGTTTGGCTGGAGGGTGGCAAGGTAGTTGGCCCACCAAGCACCTGCATGCCCCTGAAGCATCTGGGCGGCGAAGAGGGTCTTCTGGTGCTCCGCGCAACGGAGCAGCCCAAATTTGACCTCGATCGTGCGAAGCCAATGATCCGCTTCCATCGGTTCCCGGGCATCCTTGAATTTCGGGGGATGCGTTGCCAGAAAGTCAGCATAGGTGCTGTCCTGGTTTTGGTTCCTGGGGCCTCGGTTTGGGCCAGCATTCTCCAATATGGCCCGCAGCATTTCGTGGGTCTGTTGGCTGCTCAGTTGGCGGGGGTGGCGGGTTGGAGCCTTCAGCATCCTGCCGTCCAGCTCTCGTGTTCACCATGCTGAAAAAGCGAAAGGTCCTCATTAGTGCAGTTCATTCCATGATTCTATTTCGACATATGCAAAAGAATGTCATAACACATGACACGGGATAACTCGTAAAAATCAAACTTCATTCATCCCCAAAATGATGACAGTACATTAGTCCCACGACTTCCTAGACTGTCACACAATCCATCCTTACATCAACACGGTTACACTGCAGCTACTGCCACTTTACGAGACAACACAACGCTGAACCACAATGAGTACAACACACTCCTTAAGCTAACAACTAAGAATGAACTCAAACTGCGAGATCATCTTCAAACTACTCATCCTCGGGTTCGGGGTCTGAAGCGTCGGGGTCCGACACTTCTGACTCTGGTGCATCATCATTCGCGGGAGGCGGCTCTGGGCCTCTAAGAGCCCCTCAATATGATGCTGCAGATGAAGGTTCTCGTGAACAAGGTCCTCAGCAATCCGCACTGCATTACTCCGGAGTATATCCAGCTGGTGAATGTGTTGTAGCATGATGTTGGAGTCATTCTCTCGAGCATGTATCTGGGCTGTCTTGATTTCAGAGACTGCCCTCAACTCGGCAATTTGCATGTCTCGTGCGTCGCAACGAGCACGTGGCCCATTGTTCCTGGCCTCCAAGCTCTTTACTCTCTCCTGGAGTTGGGCTAGCTCTTCGTGAGCTCGTCGAGGAGCCTGGTGGTCACGGTGGGCCGTGAAAGCTGTATCCTCATACAAATTGAGCATTGCCAAGCTCAACGCGAACAGCGGAGTCACATGATCTTTCTCTCCCTTGAGAGTCCTGTCAATGCCATTCTTGATGTTCCGGCACCATTTACTGTCGATCTGGTCCCTTATCGGGAACAGTGCTGCTGGCTGGTCTGCCAGATCCTCTAAGTGTCCCTCACAAAGCCTCGACAACCTCCGCCTTGTCCGAACCAAAAGTGGTGATGGTCCAAGCATCTCCGTCAGCTTGGCGAGGGTGAGTGGGTAGCGTAATTGTGGCTGAGCAGCGAGGCTGGCCGTGCTGTATAAACTCCCTGATCTGAAACCATGGAGTCTCCGTACAGCCTAGCGACTTCAGCGTCTGCCGGAGCAGCTCAACAAATCCCCTGCGTCCCGACTCTTGAGTGACGCGGGTAGGAGTGGAGCCCTCGATTCCAAGCTCCTTTGCGCACTGCTCGATCCTGTTATCAGCCATCTACATCACAGAGATGAACAATATTTTATTAATCAGAAGCCACATGTTGACACATAGTTCAAGGCATGCAAAAATCTTTCGACACATAAAATATTCTCATCCCTGCGTAAAAGGGTGATCCAAGATCGACACTGACGTTGCTAATCTAGCGATAACCAAATAACCCAAGGTGCTTTACCAACTAAGTTGACTTGTCAAGGAGACAATCTTTTCATCGAGGACGGTACTGCAAAAGGCTCGATTAGGCTTAGGGTTCTATCAAGACTCGATTTGTGCCACGTAATCTCTAAGGGAGGGAGGTATCCAGGTTGACTCTTTTATTTTCTGAATGTGTTATAACCATTATTGATGGAATTTTTGCTCTTGGATGGTTTTAGTATAAGTTTGAAGGATTTTAATGTTCCAGGATTTGATAAACTAGAATTCAGTAACTTTATTGGTTTTACAATTTTATTATGCAATGCAATCCTGTCTCGGCCTATACGTCCTCACAAAATAAACAGAATATACGCTTGCAGTGGCAGATCGCACTCAAGTTAGACGTTGCTACATGCCTCACATGATATCGAGGTTAGCGTACCTGCAAAAGATAGACATCACAGGCAGTTGCAATATAATATATATGCAAAGTGAAAACAACAACTCATCATTGCCATATGGGTCGCCCTGAGTAGGCCACGTACGGGGATCACGTGTCCGACCTTCACTGCGCGGCGACAGACTGCACTTTCTCCTCCGGCAGCAGAGGTATGAGAGAGTTTCACAAAACCTAAGTCGTGAGGAACAAACTCATCTTTTGTGCACCAATAGCACAAGACACCACTGTTGCGAAGGTCTGCATTCGCAACAGGTCCGTAACCCACACCTCGTACGGTAGAGGTCCGCTTTTCTCCCTAAACGGCAAGGGGGTGTACTATGTTACAACGAACATAATACCTCCTTTCGTACCATCATGGTACAGAACGCTACTGTTGCTGATGCAACAGGGATTTCCCGACCTTTCACCGCAGTCGAGCAGCATACCTTACCTTGCTTACCTGAGCGTAGGTTCGTCGTTACAGAAACGTAAATGTAAACTGGGTTTAGTTAGCTCCTGCACTAGATTACTTTGCCACCTGATATAACTTACTCCTATTAGGGATCGTACCTCACTCGCACGTAATTTTTGAAAATATGCCTTTAAATATCATACCATTTTCCAACATGGCTCTAATACCAAGATGATGTGGACCCCCCCAAAAAACTCAGTCTAGGACAGATCCTGCATCTCGTGAGGATCCTGTTGGGCAATGCTCGGTGAAGCGAGCATACACATGGTACAACACAGGTAGAATAAACATCAATCTTTTACGGGGGAGAGAATTTGATACATCATGGTTCCATAAATTGAACTTAAGTCTTACATCAGAGTACGAATAGGCTTTTTGAAATCATGGAAATACAACGGAAGACTTCGACGAGGTACAGACTCCGACTCTCAGACTAAGCAAAAGCATGAATCTTGCCCAGTGGCATCATGCTACTAGCCACTTTAAGATTTCACTGCGGTGAACCACAACATTCCCACTGAAGGTTCCCGAACTCTGGATGAGGCTCTTCCCACTGGCTATCATCGTAAGTATACACGTCGACGCCTGAAAACCACGTATTGGCAAAGCTTGAGCTTCTAAGAAGCTCAAAAGGACTGATCCGTCAAATTGGCTAACTACAGCCAACACCTAGACATGCTGGCTGACTCAGGGTAGGTTTACCTTTGCAAAAGGACTCGCGTTACCTGAACTATTCTTGGTCAAGTTTTAGCTCAGGTTAAGTGATTAGAATGGTAACTTTTTGCACTGATCTAATCAATCATAAATAGAACAATAGATAAAATCATCATCATAACTTAATCATCATCCTCAAAAGCTCATCATCTTAATGTATGTGATAGAGAGATCAAGTAAACTCATAGACTGAGAGCGACAGCGGTTCAAATAATTTTTATACCCTGCAGGGGAAAATCTAATCATACGACACGTGCGCGTCCCAGACTGCATGTAGCAACCGTTCACACCAGATCCTGCAAAGTCAATTCTCCCTCCTACGCCTGCCTTAGCAGTGCCGCATCCCACCAGAACACACGTTCAGACGGTTTCTGTGGAGTTCCCACAACTGCCCACCCCATATCGCCTCTGAATCAGACACCGTAGAGCAGGTTCAACTTTGCAATCACTAGACTACGTAGATTTACTGGGCCCCATATTCCCAGCATATGATTGGTACATTCAATATTTGAGCAACTGTGTCACACGGATCAGACAAGACTACGGTCACCCTGGATCCGGTCCAGTTGCCGACCTACTTGTGCCCTGCCTGACCCTCAAGTTTTTATCTTTCCTTAATCATCTTATCCATGTGTCATAAATTCTCAGGTGATAGTTTCAATCATTTCCTAGCCGTCGCGAGTAGCGTCCACTCTGCTCGACTTCTACCGGTAAGTATCGCTAAGCATAGCTACTACAACGGTTATCTATACCAAGTACCGATAGAGTTTCGTATGGAAAAACAGATGCAACTAGGATTTCAATCAACTCCTAAAAACTTAATGCACAATCATGACTCATAGTTATAAAAGGAAACACTTTAAAGCGAATTGTGCACCGGGGCTTGCCTTGGTCTCCGGGGTTGGTGATGATGACCTCTTCGGGGATCGAAGACTCCGGATCGACAGCTACCTCGTGCGCTTCGGTGTCTACATGATGCAACATGAACAAGATGAGTTATGGTTAAATAATGAAATATGATGCTTCATCATTGATTACAAAGGGTGTTTTCATAATTAAGAGGTCTAGAGATAACCCTAGTTTCTCGACTTCAGCATTTTATTAAAGCATTTTACTCTTGATGAGTGTGGACTAAGGTAAAACTTCATAGTTGACCAGAAGACTACTTTTATTTGATAGTGTTCTCTGAACTATGAATTTTAAAATTGGATTGAGGTTAAAATGATTTTTCTGAATTTTATAAAAATTCAGCAAAGTTTCTGTTAATTAAATTTATGAAATTAGAATTAAATACTAAACCTTAGTGTAAATCATGAAACTTGATGTAGCCTAATCTAAAGTTTTGATTAAGGGTTTGGATTTTTGGATGACTCTCACAATGTATTTTAGAAAATACCAATTTAAATTGGCAGTTTAGAGTATTTTCAATGATATGCATATAACTTTGTTGTTGTAAAATCCTAAGAAACTTTCAGGAGGCTTATACTGCCATGTTACAATTATGGTTCAAGTTTCAGCCCTAGCACTAAAATTCAAAAATAGAAATGAGTAATGTATTTATTGTGGAAGTTCCATGAACTTTTTTGAAAAAGTGTTTCAGCATAGATTAGTTTACTTTACAAGGATTCCAATAAAATTTGATTTACCATTTTTAGATTTTTCCTCCATTTACTAGACATTTTACAAATCCGGCTACGTAATAAAAAATCGAAATTAAATAGGAAGAAGGGGGCAGAACAGGGGAGCCGAGCAGCGCGGCGGGGCCGAGCTCCGGCGAGCACGTGGTGGTGCGACGGTGCAATGCTGCGCCCGAGACCTCGCCCTACACCTTCTACGCGCCCTGGGAATGCTCGGCGATATCACAACAGGGTCGATTGCCTACCGGAAGGTGGCCGACGACGGAGCGCTTCGTGGAGAACGGCGACGAACTCGCGTTCCCGTCGAGCCGGGCGAAAATCCGAGGAACGATGACCTCCCTGAGCTGCACGAGGGCCGGAAGAGCATGTTGGACTATGTTAGCGGCGGGGAAAACAACCGGAGAGGGGTGCTCACCGTGCGACCTCGCGGCGGCAATGGCGGTGGCGGAGTTCCGAGCGTAGGAGGGAGGAAGAAGGTGCGGGCGTGCTGCGAAGGAGAAATGGGGAGTGTGGGAGAGTGGAGGAGGCTCGGCGTGCCTTAATATGTCGCGGAGAGAGAGAAAAGGAGGGGGGTGGTAGAGGTCGAGGTGAATGGTGGTGGCGGGCGGTGGCGTGTCTCGGGGAAGCAAACAGAGAGAGTGGGAGAGAGGGAAGGCAGGAGCGCGGGAGGGAGAGAAAGAGAGGGAGAAGATCTTGCAGGATTCGCCAACTCAACAGCACGGTGGGAAAAGCCGTGTCGGCCGGCGCCTGCCGCGCTGCCAACCGCTGCGGTGGTTGGCTACCGGGGCAGCGGCCCGACCCTCTGTTTTTTTTTATTTTTGCCAATAAATTCAAAATCCTTACCTAAATTCAAATGGAATTCGTATTAAGCCTAAAAAATTTTCAAACTCTTTGTGGGTCCTCAATGGATTATTGGGAACAACTTTCATTAAAGGATAAAGTTCTAATTCGGCTTCTAAAAATTCATGAATTTCCATTTAACTTCAAGTTTGTTTGAATTTTTAACGGGTACAAACCTTTTTTAAAAATTCTGATAAATCTCCAAAATTCCATTTTGATGTCAACTTAATTAGCATACAAAAATATTGCTAGGTTTACATAGGACTTTTAATGGATTTTGAAAGTGGTGTTTGAATTCTTCCCTGTTAAGACATGATTTTTGTACTGTGGACTAAAATCTCCTGACTTAATAAAAGTGTTCCGCAATTTATCAAAATTTTTATGCATGCTATTGGAAGTAGTTAACCAATATTTCTTATTAGCTCAAGTGTAAGTTTTGTTTCCAAGTACATGTTTTAAATTCCTAGGGTTTCAAATTTGTTGATGGATTCCGCAGTGAGACCTAAGGTGTCACACGAAGAGTCTTGTGTTCCGAAAGAAGATTATGGACGAGGCTCACCTGTCAAAATATTCCATTCATCGAGGCAGTAATAAGATGTATCAAGACTTGAGAAGAAAATTCTGGTGGACATGGATGAAGAGGGAAATTGCGAAGTATGTGGCCAAGTGTGACACATGCAGGCGGTCAAGGCGGATCGTTTGAAGAAGCCCAGACTCTTGTAACCCTTGAGTGTTCCTGCTTGGAAATGGGAACACCGCAGCATGGACTTCATAGTTGGGCTACCCATGACCTCTCGTCGTCATAACTCCATTTGGGTAATCGTGGATCGCCTAACTAAGTCCGCTCATTTCATACCGGTGAACACCAATTATCGGATGAAAAAGTATGCGGAATTGTACATAGCTCGAGTTGTCAGTCAACATGGGGTGCCAAAGACCATCATCCCCGATTAGGGGGCCTAGTTTGTTGCTAGGTTTTGGGAACAACTGCATGCAGCATTGGGTACCAAGCTAATTAGAAGCTCAGCGTACCATCTCCAAACTTGCGGACAGACCGAGAGGGTCAATCAAATTTTGAAGGACATGTTGCGAGCCACCGTGCTAAATCATGGCGGGAATTGGGATGAATACTTACCCCTGGCAGAGTTTGCTTACGACAACAGCTACCAGGGAAGTATTCAGATGTCACCTTTCGAGGCGCTGTATGGTCGGAGTTGTAGGACCCCGTTAAACTGGTCTGAGTCGGGTGAAAGGGTAATACTTGGACGGACCTAGTTCAACAAGCAGAAGAGAAAGTGAGGTCCATCCGGTCTAACTTGAAGGCCGCCCAATCCCGATAGAAAAGTTATGCAGACAAAAGACGACAACCCTTGAGTTTTAATGTGGGTGATTTTGTATATCTAAGGGTCTTGCGCACCAAGGGAGTACAGCGATTTGGGGTGAAAGGCAAGCTGGAACCGAGGTACATTGGTCCATTTTTGATCCTTGAGAAGTGTGGGCCGGTAGCGTACAAGTTAGAATTACCAGCACACTTGTCGGGATTGCACGATGTCTTCCACGTGTCGCAACTAAAGAAGTGCCTAAAAGCCCCGTCGGACAAAACTGTACTAGAGGTGGAAGGGTTACAACCGTATCTGACTTATTCAGAGAAGTCTGTCAGGGTACTTGATGAGAAAGAACGAGTAACCAGAACCCGGACCATCAAATTTTATAAGGTTCAGTGGAGCAATCACTCTGAGGAGGAAGCCATGTGGGAGTCAGAAGAGTTCCTCCGTGCACATTACCCCGAGATTCTTCCATCGTCGCTAGGTACCATCACTTTTTCCGTCCTTGCTTTTTAAATCTCAGGACGAGATTTCTTTTAGGTGGAGGGTTGTAGCGCTCCAGACTCGAAAGAAATTAAATCACTTACAAGAAAGTAAAAAATTTAAAGACTACATCCTTCAAGGAAATTTTCAATTAATTGTTCAACTAATCCTTGCATTAATTGTCATAGGGAATTTTTTTTAAACTACTTGTCTAATCATGAGATTTTGAACTCAATCAAATCGTTTAATTCGAATCAAAAATTTCAGGCTTCCATTTTTGTTATCTAAATTCAAATTTAAATTTTCCCAAATTCAGAGATCAAACTTTTGGGCCAGTTCAAACTTTCAGATTTTGGAATTCCAGAATTTTTGGTGAATATTTTTGGTTTCCTCTCAAAAATTCCACCAGTGGGACCCATCGGTCAGCGGGCCCCACTGGCCAGCCACCTATTTCTCTCTCTCTCTGTTTCTCTTCTTCCTCTCTCTCTTCTCGCATGCATGACGCACGCCATTTCACGCGCGCGCCTTGGCAGAGGACGGCCGTCACCTGCCGCGCGCGGAGCTACGTTGCAACACACTGCAGAGTGCATGGCGAGCGCGCGAGACGTGCACACGATAGGATTTAAGCCGTCTCAGCCACTCCGTCGACCACCTCGCTCGCGCCGCCGCAGTCTTTGACACGACCCGCCCAGAAAACCTCGTCTCGGGACGGATCCGTTCAGTCGTTGAGCCAAGATCCTGTTGGGCAACGCTCGGCGAAGCGAGCGTACACACGATACAACACAGGCAGGGATAAACAGCAATAATTTACAAGAAGAGAGAATTTAATACATCATTGGTTCATAACTTTGAAGTCGAATATTACATTGTTTCAGAGTACGCAAAAGTTTTGAAAACGATAACAGCGGAAGACTTGAACGGTTACAACTCCGACACTCGGACTTAAGCAAAAGCACGCGCCGTGCCCACGGGCGTCATGCTACTAGCCACTTCGACAAATCACTGCGGCGACTCGCACAACTCCCACTGGAGGTTCCCAAACTCGGGGAGAGGCTCCTCCCAATGGAAGCTACCTGCTGGGTCCTGCATGACGGCGCCTGAAAAACCACAAAACGCTAACGCGTGGGCTTCTAAGAAGCTCAGCAAGACTTACCCGACAAAAGTGGCTGACTACAGCCGACTCCTAGACATGCTGGCCGACTTGGGTGGGTTTGCTTGCAAAAGGACTCGCAAACCTATACTACTCTTGTCAAATTTTTAGTACAGGTTAAGTGATTAGGAAAAATAAATTTAATTAGCACTAAGCTAAGCAAACATAACAGAAGTAACAATAGCAAAAATAATCATCATGTTCATTCTCATTGTGTCTCAATCTCTTTACTAAAATGTGACAGAGAGTTCAAGTAAGCTCATAGCTGAGAGCGACAGCGATTCGAACCGATTTTTATACCTCTGTAGGGTTAACCTAATCGTACGACACGTGCGTGTCCCAGACTCGCACGTGGCAACCGTTCACACCAGCTCCTGCAACGTCAATTCCCTCCTACGCCTGCCTTAGCAACGCCGCGTCCCACCAGACAACACGTCCCAGACGGTTTCTGCGGAGTTCCCACGCTGCCCACCCCAGATCTCCTCCTAGTCAGACACCGTAGGGCAGGTTCGACGTTGCAATCACTAGGCTACGTAGGTTTACTTGGGCCCATAACACCCAGCATACTTAGTACATTCAATACTTGCCCAGCTGTGCCACACGGATCAGACGAGACTACGGTCACCCTGGTCCCGGACCAGTCGTCGACCTACTGATACCCAGTCTGACCCTCAATCTTTTATCTTTCTTACTCATTGACAATCGTGTGGCACATCTCATGAAATAGTTTCATTCAATATCCTACTACTCGCGAGCAGCGTCCACTCTGCTCGACTTCTACCGGCACTTATCTGCTAAGCATAGCATACTAAGGGTATCTATACAAGCTACCGTCAGGGTTTCCTATGGGAAACAGATGCAACTATGGTTTCAATCAACTCCTAGCACTTAATGCACAAGCAAGACACACTTAGTTATAAAAGAAAAACTTTAAACAACGGTTGTGCACCGGGGCTTGCCTGGTTCCTCTGAGTTGATGTTGACTTCTTCGGCGGGGGTCGAGGAACTTGGATCGGCAGCTACCTCGTGAGCGTCAGAATCTACATGATGCAGTAGGATTATAATAAGTTCAATGAAAAAGAAACTTATTGTTATTATCAATAGTAAGTCTAGGGTTTAGGTTGGCGACGCCTAGAATTAGGGTTAACCCTAATTACTCGACGTCGTCGATTAAATTCAATTCTTAATCTGTGCATGATGTTTAAATAATTCTATTCAACTCTCATGAGGTGACTTTTAGTTGGCATGTTCAACAACTTCAACTCTAGTTAAGTCAATTCGACACTTTTCAGCGGTTAAACATTAGTTAATTTCGTCGGCTATTAAACTAGGGTTAAAATGAAGATTTTAATTCTTCCTTAAGATTATTTTTAGTTGGTAGTACTCCCTGGAATAAGCATTTTGGGCTTTGGGTAGGGCCTATATGAATTTTCTATATTTTATAAAAATTCATCAAAGTTCCTGTTTTTCAATCTTTTAAAATCAGGAAGCACTAGTAAACTTCAGAATAAAATTATGAAATTTTATGTGGGCATTCCTGAGCACTAGATCTAAAACTTTTCTTTTGGTTCTAACCTTGTAAATGACTTTTACAATGCACTTTAGAAAATAGTATTTAAACTAGGCAGATTGAAGTGATTTAATAGGGTTATATGCCATTTCATGTTCCTAAAATCTTCATAAACTTCCAGAGGGTGTGTAGCACCATGGTGTACTTGTGGATCAAAGGTTAGCCCTAGCATTGCTCTATAATGCAATTTAAAATTTAAAAACAAAAGGAGTGTTTCTAATTAATTCTGCAAATTTTTTGGTCATTTGTTAAAAAGTGCTTTAACAGAAAATTAGTACTTTTCACGAGGGTTCTAAAAATTTTGGTTTGACATTTTTGAATTTTTCTGTGAATTTCTACAGATTTCACAAAAATAGAGAAATAATCTGGAAAATAAAAAGAAAAAGAAAAACGGGGGAGGTTTCTCCGACGAGCTCCGGCGGCCGTTTCCCGGCGATGGGGTGGTCGTCGATCGTCGAACCTTGGCTTTCACGATCTACACGACACGATGAAGCTTGGCAACATGATATTCATCAGGGTTTTGGCCGTGAGAGAGGTGCTCACCGTGGGGGTGTCTCAGGGCGGGGGCGATCGATGAAATTCCGGTGAACGGAGCTCAAATCCGGAGGGGGAAAGCTGTGGGAAGCTTCACGGGAGTGAGAGGGTGTGATTGGTTGAGGGAATTTGAGCGGGGAATGGCCGGGAGTGAGTTTTCACCGTGGAGGCGGTTGCGGGCGGCTATGGCGCCGGCGGCCGGCTGGGCAGGGGAAAAAGGGGGGGTCCTCGCGCGTGGGAGGGGGAAATGGAGGAGGGGGCGTACCCATTTAAAGGAGAAAACGGGATAGGGGAGTGGGGGAGCAGGGGGGGTGTGACCGGCGCAGTGGTATGGCGGTCGGGCGGCTCGGGCGGGGGAGCAGAGAGAGAGAGCTAGAGAGAGAGAGCGATGGAGTGAGGAGGGTAGGGAGCCGGCCAAAACTTGAATTCAACGACGTGCTCCACAAATGCCGTGTCGGCCGGGCGGCTGCGGTGCCCTGCCGCGCCGTTTTGTCGGGCGGGCGGGGCACTGTAGCCCGCCCGGCAAAACTTATTTCTTTTTTTTTCTTATTTTTCATTAAGGCTGGAAGGCAATTCAATGAATTGGCACACTTCCCGAGCTTGAAAAATTTTGAGAATTTTTGTACAAGCTCAGGAATATATTTAGAACACTTTTCATTTAAGGTTCAAGTCATGATTTGGTCTCTAAAAATTCTTGAATTTCTAAGTTGATTACTGCTTGGGTGAATTTTTAAGAGGTCTAAATCTTTTCCAAAAATCTTGAATAATTTCCCACAATTCTATTTTGAAGTTTACTTAATTGTTATGTAAAAATATGGCTAGGGTTCTGTGGAAATTTTGATGGTCAAGAGTTAGGGTTTGGGTTCCTTCCTGTTAACGAGATTCGACACTGTTGATTGAGATTTTTCCCCGGACTTTGCTATAGTGTTCTGTTGTTTGTCAACTTTTTCATAGTGTCCCTTTAAAGCATTTGAAATAATATTCCTTTTTATTTCCAAGATTGAATCTGCTTTAAAGTGTGTGAAATTGTGGATTAGGGTTTACAGTTGTCGACTTTGCCCTGGTGACACCTGGGGTGTCACAGTCTTCTCCTCTCTCTTTTTCTTTGTTTCTTCCTCCATCAAGTGCTCTGCAACGCCGTGCCCTGTGCTCGCCAAAACTCGTTGATTCCTTCGCAAAATCGAAGCGACAGAGGATCCCCTACCTCTTTCCAACCTCCAACCGCCGCATTCCAACGGAGTTCGCCAGATTTTGGAGCGTCGCCGCCCGGAACTCACCGTCGGAGAGGAGCCGCACCGGTGACGGCTCCGTTCGCCTCGCGTTTTAGTCCATTTTCTTGCCATTCTTGATCCTTGGAGCACGGCAGAGCTCTCACCGCTGGCCTTTGCCCAGGGGGAGCTCTCTATTGCCGGGAACACGAGTCGTCTGATGTGGACCCGCCCCAGAACCTCAGTTCAGGACGGATCCCGCATCTTGCCAGGATCCTATTGGGCAATGCTCGGCGAAACGAGCATACACATGGTACAACACAGACAGGATAAACAGCAATAGTTTACAAGACTAGAGTATTTAATACATAATTGTTTCAAAAATGGAGATTTAAGTCTTACAATATCTCAGAGTACGAAATAGAGTTTTCAAATCAGATACAGCGGAAGACTAAAACGGTTACAGACTCCGACACTCATAAAGCAAAAGCATGAACCGTGCCCAGTGGTATCATGCTACTAGCCACTTCAAGAATTACTGCGACGATTCACACAGCTCCCACTGGAGGTTCCCAACCTCGGGACAAGACTCCTCCCATTGGATGCTCTCATCCTGGTTATGCACGTCGGTGCCTGAAAACCATGTATCGCAAATCGTGAGCTTCTAAGAAGCTCAACGAGGCTGACCCGTCAAATTGGCTGACTACAGCTGACACCTAGACATGCTGGCTGACTCAAGAAGGGTTTACCTTGCAAAATGGACTCGGATAACCTGAACTACTCTTGATCAAATTTTAGCGCAGGTTAAGTGATTAGAATGGTAACTTTAGTTGGCACTGATCTAATCAATCATCACTGAAGTAATATACAATAATAATCATAACTTCATCCTCATTGTATCTCAACTTTCTTCATTGTATGTAACGGGGTGCGTTTCATGAGCTAACTCACAAACTGGGAGTGACCGCGGTTCGAAACGATTTTTATACCCTGCAGGGGAAAACCTAATCATACGACATGTGCTCGTCCCAGACCCGCACGTGGCAACCGTTCACACCAGATCCTGCAAAGTCAATTCCCTCCTATGCCTGCCTTAGCAGCGCCGCATCCCACCTGAACACACGTCCCAGACGATTTCTGTGGAGTTCCCACGCTGCCCACCCCAGAGCGCCTCCGAATCAGACACCGTAGGGCAGGTTCGACTTTGCAATCACTAGGCTACGTATATTTACTAGGCCCCATTATATCCAGCATACGATTAGTACATTCAAAGCTCAATCAGGCTCGGACCACATGGATCAGACAAAACTACGGTCACCCTGGACCCAGTCCAGTTGCCAACCTACTTGGTATCCTGTGTGACCCTTCAGCTTTATGTTTCCTTACTCATCCATCATCATGTGTCGTATGTCTCATGTGATAGTTTCAATCAATATCCTACCAATCGCGAGCAGCGTCCACTCTGCTTGACTTCTATCGATAAGTACTTGCTAAGCATAGCATACTGAAAGGGTCATCTATACCAGCTACCGATAGAGTTTCCTATGGAAACAGATGCAACTAGGGTTTCAATCAACTCCTAGAAACTTTAATGCACAAACATGACACATAGTTATAAAAGAAAAGTTAAAACTTGGTTGTGCACCGGGGCTTGCCTGGATCTCCTACTTCGCGGGTGATGACGACTTCGGCGGGGATTGAAGACTCGAGATTGTCAGCTACGACGTTCTCTTTGATGTCTACGTGATGCAATATGAACATGATGAGTCCAATTGAAAGATAACACGATGATTTCATTAAAGAAAATTACAGGATTTCCATCGGCGATATTTAGAGGTTAGGGTTAACCCTACTCCTCGACTCCGTCTTTTTATTAAAGCTTTTACCTTAGGAATGAGGTTCAAAATGAAACTTCTAAATTTTTCCAGAAGATGATTTTTAGTTGGCAATGTTCTCTGAATTAGGAATTATAAATTTTGGTTGAGGTTAATCTGAATTTTTGAGATTTTATAAAAATTTCGTAAATTGCTGTTATTTAAACTAGGGGTAAAAATGAAACTTCATATTGTATCATGAGCTTATTTTTAGTTGATATCACTCTATTGAATATGAATTTTGAAATTTGGTTGAGGCCAAGATGAATTTTCTAGAGTTTATTAAAATTCAACAAAATGTTTGTTATTTAAATTTATAAAATCAGAAACAAATATTAAACCCTAGAGTAAAATCATGAAATTTGATACAAATACCTATGAGCACCAAATCTAAATTTTTGCTTTTGGGTTTAACTTTTTGGATGACTTTCATAATGTAGTTTAGAAAATGAAACTTTAACTTGGCAGTTTAGAGTATCTCTAATGAGATGTATAGCACTTTGTAGTTGTAAAATCCCAAGAAATTCTTAGAAGATGTATACTATCATGTTGTGCTTATGGTTCAAGGTTTAGCCCTAGAACTCCTCTAGAACTTCAATTAAAATTCAAAAACAAAAATGGGTAATCTAATTATTCAAGGAATTCCATGAACATTTTTAAAAAAAAATGTTTTAACAGAAAATTTGTTCTTTTCATGAGGGTTCTAACAAATTTTGTTTTGGAAATTTTGAATTTTTCCTTAATTTATTAGTCATTTTACAAAATCGGCCGACTAATGAAAAAATTGAATTTGGAAGAGAAAATGGCGAAACAGGGAGGTGGCAGGGGATGCGGCGTTCGACGTGGTGGGGAGCATGACAGGGTCGACGAGGGACATGGAGACGAAGTCTAGGAGCTGCGCCTCATCCTTGGGGTGCTCGGCCACGAGGGGGTCTCCAATCCGTGCGGTGACGGCGGCCCGAACAGAGGAGCCCCCGGCGACGACGTTCCCGACCGAAGGAGCAACAACCACGGCGACCACAATCTCAGCAAGCTATGCGGGGGAGTGAAAAATGCGATTGGCAAGCCTTCGGTGCTAAATTCGAAGTAAGAGGGGGTTCTCACCATGCGCGTGCTCAGCTCGGCAATGGCGGCCGGCGAGGAAGCTCAATCCAGCGGACACCGGTCGATTGAAGCCTCCATGCGCTTGTGGGGAGCAAGAAGGGGTCCTGGCACACCGGATTGACACGGATTTGGTGGAGTTCAGAGAGGGAACGCTGCGGTGGCCACTGCCCGCCTGGCGCTCGGTGAGGAGGAGAACAGAGGAGAGGGAGGGATGAAGAACAAGGGGGTTTGCGTCGTCCGTGGTGACCGAGAGCAGAGAGTGGGATGCTGTGACTACCTTTAACACGCGCGGGAGTGAGAGAAAGGAAAAAGAAGAGGAGTGGAGCAACACACGCGACGCCGACGACTGGAGGAGCGCGGGCAGTGGCGTGCCGGGGAGAAAACAGAGACGCGGCCATTGGGGAAGAGAGAGAGAGAGGAAGGAGGGAGAGAGGGAAAAGATGTCGCAAATCTTGGGGATTTAATTCTCGGCTCAAAAGGGGAGCCGCCGGCCGGCGCCTGCCGCGGCGGCCAGCCACTGCGGCGGTTGGCCGTTGGGGGCGGCGGCCGGGCACTGTTGAGCTTTCTTTTCTTTTTTTTTTAATTTGCTATCTATTCAAAGCCTTGAACAAAAGTCAATTGAAACTGATACTTCCCGAGCCCGAAAAATTTTGTAAATTTTTGTGTGTGTTCAGAGACTTATGCGGAACAACTTTTATTAAGGTTCAAATTCTGATTCAGTCTCTAAAAATTCTTGAATTTCCAAATAGAAACTAGTTTGTGTGAATTTTAAAGGGGTTTAAATCTTTTCCAAAAATTCTGAATAAATCTCCAAAATTCCATTTTGAAGTGAACTTAATTGTTATGCAAAAATATTGCTTGGGTTATATAAAAATTTTGATGGGTTTCTAAGTAGGGTTTAATTTTTTTCTGATAAAGAAGGTTTTTGATACTGCTAGTCAAAATTCCCCGAATCTACTAAAAGTGTTCTGTTATTTGTCAAAATTTTCGTAGTGGTTCTTTGGAGTATTTCAAACAATACTTCCTTTTACTACAAGTGTCGATTTGCTTCAAGGTGCCTGATTTTGACTATTAGGGTTTGAAACTTTGTCGATGCATTATGCGGTGATACCGGGGGTGTCACATCGTCGCCGGCCGCTGTGGTGCGCATCACCACCGACCGCCTTCCGGTGAGGGCCAAAACCATTACCCCCCCTCTCTGGCTTCGCCGCGTTGCGTGGGTCGTGTTTGACACAGTTGGGCAATCAATCGCATGCCACAGCGCCGCCGCTCGTCGCTGCCGCCAGTCCGGAGTTCGCCCACGGCCGATTCTCAGTCAAACCGACTCCCTGCATCGAGTTCGTCCTGCCGGTGCCCTCGCCGCGACCAGCATCACCGGTGGTGCCGCCGCCGTCGCTGGCCGAAGCTAGGGCAAAAGCCCTAGCTAGGGTTTCTCTTTTCCCATTTTTCAAAAATTCAATTAATTCAGCTAGAACTTAAATGGTTTAGCATAGTGTTAGGTTAAATTTAATCCTCGACCACTTTAATTCTTTAACTTGTTATCGATCATTGTAACTCTTGAGTTGTTAATTAATTATTTCACCTCTTTACTTGCATCATGTAGACGCCGACGTGAACAAGGTAGCCATCAAGGTGGACCTCGAATTTTCTGAAGAAACCACCGCTGCAGACCAGGAGGAGCATCCACAAGGCAAGCCCCGGTGCACTACTGTTTTCTAAAGTTTTCCTTGTACAACAATGTACGTGAGTCATGTGGTGTGCATTTAGGTTGACAGGAGTTGAATGAAACCCTAGATGCATATGTTTTCAGTAGTGCCCACTATGGAATTTTGGTACAGGTAGCCCGATGTAGATGCTATGCTTAGCAATACCATACGGTAGAAGTCGAGCAGATCGGACATTGCTCGTGATATGATAGGAGTTGTTTGAAACTTCCACCTCTTGTTAAAGGACTTGTAGCGAGTTCATATTTCATGGAAAGAAACTGGAGTCAGACAGAGAACGATAGGAAGGCAACAGACAGGGGTTCTATATGCGGTAGCTCTGTCTGATACATGTGGAACAGTTGGTTGAGTATTGAATGTACTGTTCACATGCTGGAGCTATGGGATCCAGTAAACCTAGGTAGCCTAGAGACGGCAAAGCTGAACCTACCTTACGGTGTCTGATTGGCGGTGGGCTGGGGTGGATAGTGTGTGAACTCTAGAGATACTGTCCGGGACGGGTGATCTGGTGGGATGCGGCACTGTTGAGGTAGCGTAAGAGGGAATTAGCTTTGCCAGATCTGGGAACGGTTGCCACGTTCGGTACGGTCAAAATGGATCCCAGGAGGAGGGACCTCCCTCATTTGAGGGGCGGTCCGCCACATTCATGTACCCATCTCTCTCCGTATGCATCAAGGTTTAGGTTGCCTTGATGGTGTGGCGCACCTGGCATCATTAAACGCCGCTCCCGACAAGTGTTGTGGCTCTCCTCCCAGTCCTCAGCGCACCACCGGACCACCTTCTGTGTCCAACACTGCAAATGCCTCGTGCACCACCATGGAGGCACCTACACGTCATATATGAAGATCAAATTAAGCGTATTTATTCTTGATATTGATGTTCTATGTTTAATGTTCTATGTTTACCTCAAGGTATTGCTCTCGAGTCAGCGTCATGGTTCTTGCTTGAGACTTTGTGATCTTGACTTTAAGGAACGTGGTAAGTGAGGACGGCCTGGATATGTACCTCATAACGCATGTCCTTCACGAGTTTGTAATAGACTTTGTTTGTGACCCTCCATGCATCTGAAAAAAATACTACATATAGACATGATGCGTCAGCTCATTATTTTAAAATTATGACATGGAATGGGATATTGAGCAATGTAGTAATATAAAGACTTACCCATAGCTGGTCGTCACCCACTCCGTCTTGTTGCTCTATAACCTACCATCCCGATCTCTAGAATCGGGAACGGCCACGTAGTGGTCAAACATGTACGCTGGCTGCCACACTCCTCCGTACTAAACCAGGTGATGGGAATGGGGTCCCGATCTTCCTACAGGTTCTGATAATCAACGATTTGGGCGGAGTAACGACACAAATCGATCGGCTTCCGAACGGCACGTTCCGAACCCTGCAATCACAGCACCACGTCTCTTTTGGTTATCACCCGCGTGAACACGGATGACCTCGCCGAGAAGGCTAGTCTTTGTCTGCGAATCGAAGAACACAAGCAAGAACGAAGTAGAAAGCAACCAAATACAGATGAAAATTAAACTCACAAAGTTGGGTTCTCACAAACCAATGAAACAGCGACACTGTTTTTAACAGGAATAATCTAAGCAAAACCCGACCCTAATAGTGGGGTGACGGCTGGATATAAAGGTATTGGGGATGTGCAAGTCCCCTAGACACAACCCTAATAGACTCTAACTCGGTACAAGACCAACCGGCCCAAAATCGGTGTCGCAGCATCCTGACAGATTCTGAACTGTCCAATGTTTCGATGATTTCCGTGGACTCTGGAGCAATCTATTCTCCATAGTAACATATAAACTCAGTACTTAAGAATGAGCTCACCTCTAGATTCAGTTATTTGCCCGAGCTATAGTGATTGGTCCATCATTTGTCGTAGCGGGAGAAGGATTGTCTGTTACCATAGGTGCGATGTCCTCATCATCCTCCCCTTCTTGAAGCAGAGTTGTCCTCAACTCCAGCTCATCATCTTCTCCTAAGTATGGCCCCCAATGGAAAGCAACACCCTGCATAACCGTCGTGGGCGTAGGCCAACTCTGAATTGCCTCCACCTTACCCTTATCAACCTTGATGCCCTGTCGAGTCACAACATAGCCAAGAAAAGAGACTCGATCGGTGCAAAAAATGTACTTGTCGAGGTTACCAAACAAACGTGCATCACGTAAAGCAGAAAAAACAGCACGTAGATGATCCCTATGTTCAGCTATAGACTTGCTATAAATCATGATATCATCAAAGTAAACCACCACAAATTTTCCTATGAATAGACGTAAAACTTCATTCATTGCTCTCATAAAAGTGCTAGGTGCATTAGTTAAATCGAAAGGCATGACTAACCACTCGTACAATTCAAACTTAGTTTTAGAAGCAGTTTTCCATTCACCACCAAGTTTCATTCTAATTTGGTGGTAACCACTACGCAAGTCAATTTTAGTGAAGACAGTAGCACCACACAACTCATCATGCATGTCGTCTAGCATAGTAATAGGATGACGATATCGTATAGTAATGTTGTTTATGGCTCTACAATCTACACACGTGCACCACGAACAATCTTTTTTCGGAACCGAAAGAACAGGAACAGCACAAGGACTAAGGCTCTCACGTACGTCCCCGCGGTCCAAAAGGTCCTGGACTTGACGCTGAATTTCCTTAGTCTCCTCAGGGTTGGTTCGGTGCGCCGCACGGTTCGATAAACTTGCACCAGGAATCAGGTCAATCTGGTGCTCGATCCCTCAAATGGGTGGCAGTCCTCGAGGGATCTCGTCAGGGAAAACATCATGAAACTCCTGTAAAAGGTTAGCAACCGCAGGTGGCAATGTACAAGGCAAATTATCCATTGAAAATAAGGCATCCTTGCACACTAGAACATAGCATGGAGAAGTACCATCAGAAATTTCAGCAAGGTCAGATTTTATAGCAAGCATGATAGGGGATTAAAAAGTGATATCTTACTGAGTTTCAGGTTTAGTATGAGGAGGTTGTTTAGCATTAGCAGCCCTCTCCCTATCAGATTCAATAATTTAACCAGATGTCATGGATAACAAAGTAATTTTCTTCCCTTTATGCATGAAGGTGTACTTATTACTACGACCATGGTGCAAAGCATCATTATTATGGTCCCAAGGACGACCCAACAAAGAGAGCATACTTACATAGGAAAGACATCACAATCCACAGAATCACTATAAGTACCAATGGAAAAAGGAACGCAACACGATTGTGTTACCTTAGCTTTTCCAAAGTCATTCAACCACTGAATATGGTATGGATGTGGATGTGGTCGCGTGGTCAAGCCGAGCTTCTTGACCAAACAAGAACTCACCAATTGTTGCAGCTGCCCCCGTCAATGATCACACATGCTCACCGATTCTTGATCACAAACTCAATCTGAAACAAGTTATGGCGTTGGATCTGATCCGGTTCGCTTACCTGTGCATTGAGGACGCGCTGAACAACGATGGAGTGATACACAGAGGCGTCGTGGTTGCCGAGAACAACGCTGTCCAGAGATTGCGGAGCGTCGTTCTCTGTATCTTCAATGTCGGATGTACTTTCGTAACCTCCGTCATCAATGGCGATGTAGGCACGCTTGCTTGGGCAGTCACGCTGCACGTGCCCAAGTCCAAGACAGCGATGGCACTGGATGTTAGAGGTGCGCCCCGTGGAAGTAGTGGAAGGCGAAATCTTGGCTGGTCTCTACACAGAAGATTTAGAAGACTCCGCAGGATGTGTCGAGGGAGGCGGTGCTGTAGTGAAAGGTCGCTTGCTTGCTGGTGGAGGGGGTGGACGAAAACTGAAAGAAAAACGCGGTGCTCCGGTTCTTGACGTTCTCGCAGCTTCCTGGCGTCCCTGCAATTCCTTTTCGGCAAGCATAGCAAAGTGGAACAACTGGTTGACAGTGTTAAATGTCTTATAATCAACAATGTCCTGAATTTGATGCCTCAACCCCCCATAGAAATGACAGATCTTATCCTCATTATCCTCAACTATACCACAACGCATCATGCCCTTCTGCAGCTCAGCATAATAATCCTGGACCGGATTGCTACCTTGCTCTAAGCGCTGCAGTTTGAGACGCATATGTCGCTGAAAAGAAGGAGGCACAAAGCGATCGCGCATAGCAGTTTTCAACTCATCCCAAGTAGCAGGCAACTGCGTACAACAACACCAGTCCACCAAATAATAGTAAAGTCCTTAAATTCGCTAGAAGCTTGCCTAACTCTACGTTGTTTAGGGACTTGGTGAGCCTCAAAATTTTTGTTGAACCATCATCTTGTAACATCCCGAGCGAAATTCTCGCTAATCTTTTGTCAATGGAGGCTTATTGTGTTCAATAAAAATCTCAAAACCCAAAGTTAATGACATCGTAGGATCTAATCAACAGAACTTAAATTCAAAAATTTAATTTGAAATCCAATCTTTATTGTCTTTCTGCTTCTCACTTCTTTCGCCCGTGCACCGCCGGCCTTGCTCCGCTCCGAGCAGGAACGAGCGCCGTCCGGTCTCCCCTGTTCTCCCAATGCAAACCGCCGCCCGAGTCCCTGCTCCACCCCCGGGCGCCGCTTCCCTGTTCATTTCCATGCCTTCCCGACCCCGGCTTTGTGAGCCCGATTCGCCGACCTCCGACCCAGAGGTCGGATGACTTTTACGTTTCGCCCGACCTCCGACCCAGAGGTCGGATGATTTTCGCGACTCGCCCGACTCCGACCCCCAGCGGTCGGACATTATTTTCCGTCTCGCCCGACCCGTCGTCATCACTCTCCGCTTCGCTCGACCCCGAGGTCGGACAAGCCGTTCGCTCCGCCTCGCTCGACCCCGAGGTCGGACATTTCGCTCCGCCTCGCTCGACCCCGAGGTCGGACAAACTCGTCGGACCGAGCTCGAAGCGGCCACGCCATTAATGCTGCCGGCCATCTTCCCAACCGTAAAAGCGCCTGGCCGTACACAGCAGTGCTGCCACCGCGCCGAAAGTCTTCGTGATGGGACGCGCACGCCCGGCGCCCATGCGCTGCAGTACGCTGCCGCCGCGCCAACTTGCGTCGTCCTGGAGAGACAAAAGGAACGGAGGCTGATATTTTCCCAGAGGCGAAACGTTTCACTCGTGCGCACTCCCTTGCTCTTCTGCGCGCTCGTCTCTCTGCTCTCGCCTCCACTACTTTCCGCCTTCACCGCCGAAGAGCTCCGCAGGGCCGAAGCAGAGCAAGCTTCTCTCGTGCTCAGGTGCGCTCGGTAAGCCTTGCCCTGCCGACGGTTCCATCGTCCGTCGTTATCGTCTCTAACCGCCGCCCCATTCTTCCGCAGTATTTCAGCAGCAGCGGCGCGTCGACATCTCTTTTCCGACGACCGGTCTCCGTTGTTGTTCTTTTCCACCGACAGCCCTCTGGTAATCTTTGCCGTCCGACCAGTCTAGCTAGTCCCGTCTACCGAAGCAACACACTAAAGTTTGTTAGAGAGAAATTCATGCAACTTCACTCATCTGTTAATACAAGATTACCTTGCATCTTCATATAGGAACCGAGCTGCAGACGGCCACCGAGGCTGAGAAGGATTTCCCCGCTGCCGACCCCGCCATCGACTGTGCTAACTTCTCCCCGAACCGAGGCAAGCCCCGGTGCATACCTATGTTTAAAGTTTTACTTTCTCACTGTGTATGTAGGTTTTTGTTGTGCATTAAGTTTCGAGGCTTGTGTGGAAACTTAGTTGCATGACTTGTAGGATCTCCTACGGGTTGTTCTGTTAGAGCCAGTACGTTAGTGCTATGCTTACTAATAGGGCAACGAAGGGATTTGAGTGGTATGGAGACTACTCAGGGGATTATTTATAGGAGTATTTGAGGAGGTCAGGACCCAACATTGTGTGAATAAAATTTGAGCACAGTGTCGGGTGCGGTTGCATTGGTCAAGTTTGAGTTGTGTACCGAATACATACTGGCATATGGGACCCAGGAAACCGACGTAGCTCATTGCGCAGTGATTGGACGACCAGCCATCTCTTTTTCCGGGTGAACGGACCAGTAGGGTGGATGAATTCGCATTTCTGTTTTTCTTGGGCATGTGCTAGTGGGAAAGGCTTGGGGCCGTACAGGGACGCAGGGCGTTGCCTGGAGGACCATGTCCTTGGAGAGATGGCAGTCGGACCGACACTGTCGCGATGCAGTGAAAGGTGGCCACGTGCGACTCGTGGAGTGCGCACGTGTCGTGTTATTCGGGTTTCTCCTGCAGGATGTAAAATCAATTATAATTGCCGTCCCTCGCGGTATTGAGTACCACTTGCTCCTTTCTGCCGTGGCGACACTATAAAACGTGATAGCAGGAATTGTGATTGGAGGTTTGAGAATAAATTCCAGAACTGTTGTATTGCACTTGCTTGCTAGTTGCTGTCACACTTAGTAAAATTACATTAGCTATTCTCATAACTTGGCTAAAATACTGAAAAACTATTAGTAGTGCTGCCTTTTGCAAATACCTACCAGCTGCCACCAATATTCCAGCATTTAGGAGTCGGCCTTAGAAGGCCTATTGACGGGTAAGACTTGCTGAGCGTCAGTCGCTCACGGTTTGTTGATTTGTTGTTTTGCAGGTAATAGTGCTGACTGTAGCCAGGGTGGTTGGGAAGAGGAGACGCCCTCGGAGTGGACCTTCGAGTGGGTCCCCGCTTCTCCCTCCCGTGGGGATTAAACACCATCGGGCTGGGGTGTTTAATCGAGGCGTCGAGTGTTAGGTTTTTGCTTCCGCTGAAATCCACGTGTTTGTTATCAAAATTACGTTTCCGCACTTCCTAAACTTCTGAAATCAGTTGTAATATAACCTGAATTAATGTATCTTCAAGTCGTTTATGCGAGTCCTTGTTAATTATTGTACTGCAAAGTCACTTGTTTCGGCAAGCGGCCCCCCCGAATGATCCTGGATGAGCAACCGTACGATTTTATCGGACGGGGTTGCGACACATCTCCCAATCTAAATATATCTCAGCATTATATGAACCAGAAAAGGAGGGTATGGAAAATTTCACCTTAGCAAAGGGATCGTCCTAAGGTCGATGCTGGTTGTTACCTCCCATACCTTGGCGGTTTCTGCGTAGGCGATGTCGAGGCGTGCGTCTCGGTCGTTGTCATCGTAGACGGTGTCCTGTCATCGTCGTTGTTGCCTAGAGGTGGACGCCTTTCCAAATTGTCAAGCCGCATTGAAAATGCGGCCAGCTGAGTGGTGATGCCTTGGAGAGTTGTTCCTATGTGCAGGTCGTTGAGGGTCTTCATCACAGTCTCAGTGATCTTGTCATCAATATCTGCGACTTTTGTAGTTGGGAAAACTTGTGATTCCAATCCCCGCTACAGGAAAAAATGTGTTTTCTCTCTGCTGCCATAGCAGGGCAGAAACCTGTTATTGTTCGGGAAATCCCATCCTTGATTGATTCTTCCCATTTAGGTCTTGCACACTATTCCTCATTTGGTCGAGAAATGAGTTGTAGTGTAGGACTTGCGCCTTTCATTTTGGAAATGAGGGCTAATTGTTCAACTTTTTACACAGATGGCAGGACGTACTCGCGGATCAAGCGGACAGGACCAGGCTAGTGGCTCTAATCTTCCTCCACCGCCGCCCCCACCTCCAAGGATGTGGGAACAATTCATGGCCACCCAACAGCAGCTCATGCAAGTCCTGATCGAGCAAAATCGTCAGGGTGGTCGTCAGCGTGCACAAGCACCCCCGCCAGAGAGCTCCTTTGGGGATTTCTCGGCCGTCCATCCGCCAACCTTCGCGGATGCAGCTGACCCACTGGACGCTGACAACTGGCTGCACACCATCGAGTCCAAGTTTGAGCTCCTTCACTGCACCGAGCATCAGAAGACTCTCTTCGCGGCCCAGCAACTCCGCGGACCGGCGAGAGCGTGGTGGTTTAATTACACTACCTCTCTTCCCGATGGCCACCAAGTGCAATGGACGGAGTTCCGGGAAGCTTTCAGAGCACATCATATTCCTAAGGGCCTCATACAGCGCAAGGTGAGAGAATTTGAAGAGCTGCGCCAAGGCCACATGAGTGTCCACGAGTACTCGCGCAAGTTTAACTACCTGGCGCAGTACGCTGGGCACCACGTGGACACGGACGCCAAGAAAAGGAGCTGTTTCATGAAGGGCCTAAACTCCAAGTTACGTGATCGCCTAGCCCTCCACCACAGCGCCAATTTCAATGCATTGGTGAGCGCTGCCATTGTCCAAGAGGATGCCATTCGCGCCCGTCAAGAAGAGAAGAAGCGCAAGCAGCCAGCTGGAGGTCCCCCTGGGAATCAGCAGCCCCAGAGGTATCGTCTAGCCATTACGTCTCCTACGGGCCAGAGGTACAAAGCTCCGGTGCCACCGGGTGGAAATTTTCGCCCGTCATTCCAGCAGCGGTCCGTAGCGCGTCAAGGCCAGCAAGCGGGTTCTCAGGCCGGAAATTCCAGCCAGTCGGCTCCAACTTCTCACCCGCCGCAGCCGTACAGCAACACGGGGCCGAGGCCGTGTTACAACTGCGGTCGTCCTGGGCATTTCGCCAAGGATTGCCGGCAACCTCCCCGTCAGCAAGGCCAAGTCCAGCAGAGCGACCCTCGCAGCGACAACAATTCCCGCTCTCAACCTGCTGGAAATGGACAGAAGCAGGGCCGTGTTAACTACACCACGGTCGAGGAAATTCAAGAAGGAGAACAAGTCCTTGCGGGTATGTTCTCAATTCAAGAAAATTCTGTGTTCGTTCTCTTCGATTCGGGTGCAACCCACAACTTCATTAGTAGGACATGTGTCCAAAGGTGCAGCCTCCGCACCATCATCGCTAAAACACCCTATCTTATCACATCACCCGCCGGAAAAATAACAACTACACTAAAAATCCAGCTAGTACCATTAAAATTGGAAGGAAAAATCTTTAAGTCCCAATTCATCGTTCTTGACCACCATGGCATAGATATAATACTAGGAATGGGTTGGATGGTGCACCATAGAGCCGTGCTACATATCTCGCCACGAAAAATCCAACTAGACTCTCCGGTGCACGGTTCCATATCTTTCCAAGTCACACCACCCACTCCAATTTTCTGGAGCCTTCATCATGTCTCCGGAAAGAAGCTTGAAGATATTCCGGTCGTGTGTGAATTTCCCGATGTATTTCCGGATGACTTACCGGGACTGCCACCCGATCGTGATGTTGAGTTCAAGATTGAACTTCAACCCGGTACAGCTCCTATCTCCCGAAGGCCGTATAGGATGGCTCCAAATGAGTTGGCAGAATTGAAAATCCAGTTAAAGGAGCTACTGGACAAGGGATTTATTCGACCTAGTTCATCTCCATGGGGCTGTCCCGCCATATTTGTGAAGAAGAAGGATGAGACCCTGAGGCTTTGTGTTGATTACCGGCCATTGAATGCGGTCACTGTCAAGAATAAATATCCTTTGCCTCGCATTGATATTTTATTCGATCAACTTGTGGGCGCCAAAGTCTTCTCTAAAGTAGATCTGCGCTCGGGGTATCATCAGATAAAGATCCGTCCCGAGGACATTCCAAAGACTGCCTTTTCTACAAGGTATGGTCTCTATGAGTACCTTGTCATGTCCTTCGGTTTGACCAATGCTCCAGCCCACTTCATGTATCTAATGAATTCCGTTTTCATGCCCGAGTTGGACAAATTCGTCGTGGTCTTCATCGACGACATCCTTATTTATTCCAAGTCGGAGGAAGAGCATGCGGAACATCTTCGTATTGTTCTCCAGAGGCTGCGGGAACATAAGCTGTACGCCAAATTCAGCAAATGTGACTTTTAGTTGAAAGAAGTACAGTTCCTTGGTCATGTGATTTCCGCCGAAGGTATCTCTGTTGACCCAAGCAAGGTGAAAGATGTGCTTGACTGGAAGCCCCCAAAGTGCGTCAAAGATGTTCGCAGCTTCCTTGGGCTTGCTGGATACTATCGACGGTTCGTCCCGAACTTTTCAAAGATCTCCAAGCCCATGACGGAATTGCTTCACAAGGGGGTCGCTTTCTATTGGAGTGATTCTTGTGATGAGGCTTTTCGAACTCTCAAGAAACACTTAACCACCGCCCCAGTTTTGGCTCAACCGGACATCACCAAACCGTTTGATGTTTATTGTGATGCTTCTGGCACGGGCCTGGGATGTGTACTGATGCAAGACGGTCGCGTCATTGCCTATGGATCAAGGCAACTGCGACGTCATGAGTTGAATTACCCCACTCATGATTTGGAACTCGCCGCAGTTGTGTTTGCCTTAAAAATCTGGAGGCATTATCTTCTTGGGAATCTCGTACACTTGTACACGGATCACAAAAGCTTGAAGTATATTTTTTCTCAAGATGATCTGAATATGAGGCAAAGAAGGTGGATGGAATTGATCAAAGACTATGAATTGGAAATCCATTACCATCCGGGCAAGGCGAATGTCGTGGCTGATGCCCTAAGTCGCAAAGCTTGCTGCAATCTCATCATTTCTCAAGCAAATTCCATTGCCCCATGTTGCAACCCAGATGAACCAAGCCTTCGTGTCGTTCCCCACGGAGCTTTATACAACTTGGCTCTTATTCCTACCCTCCGTGAGGAAATTGTGACTGCACAAAAGGTTGATGAGGGCATGAAAAAGATCCGCGCTCAAATAGGCAGTAACAAAATGAAGTGTTTCCGCCTTGACGAGGAAGGTGTTCTATGGTTCAACAACCGTCTGGTCGTACCAAAGGATTTTGAGCTGCGGAAGAAAATCATGGATGAGGCTCACCTCTCCAAGTATGCTATCCATCCAGGTAGCAATAAAATATACCAAGATCTACGAAGGAGATTTTGGTGGACTCGAATGAAGCGCGAAGTCGCTCGATATGTTGCTGAGTGCAACACATGTCGCCAGGTCAAAGCAGATCATCTGAAGAGCGCTGGTCCGTTGCAGCCTCTCAGTGTGCCATCATGGAAATGGGAGGACATTAGTATGGACTTCATCGTCGGTCTTCCTCTCACTGCCCAGAAGCACGATTCTATTTGGGTCATAGTAGATCGACTCACCAAATCTGCTCATTTCATCCCAGTGAACACCCATTATAATGCGAGGAAGTACGCGGAGCTTTATATCTCTCGTATCATGTGCCTCCATGGTGTTCCAAAGACCATCATTTCTGATCGGGGTACCCAATTTGTGAGCCGTTTCTGGGAACAATTTCATGAAGCACTTGGTACTAAGTTAATTCATGGTTCAGCTTATCACCCCCAAACCGATGGTCAAACAGAGCGTGTAAATCAAGTTCTGGAAGATATGCTTCGCGCATCTGTGCTGACCCATGGGAAGAGTTGGGAAGAGTGCTTACCTTTGGCTGAATTTTCGTACAACAATAGCTATCAAGAGAGCATTAAGATGTCTCCATTCGAGGCGTTGTATGGTCAGCCATGTCGCACGCCTTTAAATTGGTCTGAGGCAGGAGAAAGAGTAATTTTTGGACCCGATTTGGTGACTCAAGCCGAAGAGAAAGTGAGGGCTATTCAAGAAAATTTGCGAGCTGCAAGGTCCCGGCAGAAAAGTTATGCCGACAAAAGACGTCGACCGTTAACTTTTGAAGTGGGTGATCACGTCTATCTTCGTGTGTCACCAACAAAAGGTGTCCAACGCTTTGGCATTAAGGGCAAGTTAGCTCCAAGATTCATTGGACCTTTCAAAATCATCGAGCGATGTGGTCCAGTAGCGTATCGATTGGAGCTGCCCTCTCATATGTCGGGAATTCACAACATCTTCCATGTCTCTCAGCTCCGGAAGTGTTTGAAGCTGCCTGAACAAGTGGTCATCCCGGATGTTGAAGTAATCCAAGAAGACCTCACATATCCGGAGATGCCGATGAAGATACTTGATCGGAAGGATCGCGTAACTCGCCGGAGAACCAAAACTTTCTTCAAGGTGCAGTGGACAAATCATTCGGAAGATGAGGCTACCTGGGAAAGTGAAGAATTTCTTCATTCACAGTTCCCGGAATTCATGGCATCGGTCGTGAAATAGTCATCGGTTTCCCCCTTGTAGCGTTTCCTCGAAATCTCGGGACGAGATTTTCTTAAGGGGGAAGGGCTGTAACATCCCGAGCGAAATTCTCGCTAATCTTTTGTCAATGGAGGCTTATTGTGTTCAATAAAAATCTCAAAACCCAAAGTTAATGACATCGTAGGATCTAATCAACAGAACTTAAATTCAAAAATTTAATTTGAAATCCAATCTTTATTGTCTTTCTGCTTCTCACTTCTTTCGCCCGTGCACCGCCGGCCTTGCTCCGCTCCGAGCAGGAACGAGCGCCGTCCGGTCTCCCCTGTTCTCCCAATGCAAACCGCCGCCCGAGTCCCTGCTCCACCCCCGGGCGCCGCTTCCCTGTTCATTTCCATGCCTTCCCGACCCTGGCTTTGTGAGCCCGATTCGCCGACCTCCGACCCAGAGGTCGGATGACTTTTACGTTTCGCCCGACCTCCGACCCAGAGGTCGGATGATTTTCGCGACTCGCCCGACTCCGACCCCCAGCGGTCGGACATTATTTTCCGTCTCGCCCCACCCGTCGTCATCACTCTCCGCTTCGCTCGACCCCGAGGTCGGACAAGCCGTTCGCTCCGCCTCGCTCGACCCCGAGGTCGGACATTTCGCTCCGCCTCGCTCGACCCCGAGGTCGGACAAACTCGTCGGACCGAGCTCGAAGCGGCCACGCCATTAATGCTGCCGGCCATCTTCCCAACCGTAAAAGCGCCTGGCCGTACACAGCAGTGCTGCCACCGCGCCGAAAGTCTTCGTGATGGGACGCGCACGCCCGGCGCCCATGCGCTGCAGTACGCTGCCGCCGCGCCAACTTGCGTCGTCCTGGAGAGACAAAAGGAACGGAGGCTGATATTTTCCCAGAGACGAAACGTTTCACTCGTGCGCACTCCCTTGCTCTTCTGCGCGCTCGTCTCTCTGCTCTCGCCTCCACTACTTTCCGCCTTCACCGCCGAAGAGCTCCGCAGGGCCGAAGCAGAGCAAGCTTCTCTCGTGCTCAGGTGCGCTCGGTAAGCCTTGCCCTGCCGACGGTTCCATCGTCCGTCGTTATCGTCTCTAACCGCCGCCCCATTCTTCCGCAGTATTTCAGCAGCAGCGGCGCGTCGACATCTCTTTTCCGACGACCGGTCTCCGTTGTTGTTCTTTTCCACCGACAGCCCTTTGGTAATCTTTGCCGTCCGACCAGTCTAGCTAGTCCCGTCTACCGAAGCAACACACTAAAGTTTGTTAGAGAGAAATTCATGCAACTTCACTCATCTGTTAATACAAGATTACCTTGCATCTTCATATAGGAACCGAGCTGCAGACGGCCACCGAGGCTGAGGAGGATTTCCCCGCTGCCGACCCCGCCATCGACTGTGCTAACTTCTCCCCGAACCGAGGCAAGCCCCGGTGCATACCTATGTTTAAAGTTTTACTTTCTCACTGTGTATGTAGGTTTTTGTTGTGCATTAAGTTTCGAGGCTTGTGTGGAAACTTAGTTGCATGACTTGTAGGATCTCCTACGGGTTGTTCTGTTAGAGCCAGTACGTTAGTGCTATGCTTACTAATAGGGCAACGAAGGGATTTGAGTGGTATGGAGACTACTCAGGGGATTATTTATAGGAGTATTTGAGGAGGTCAGGACCCAACATTGTGTGAATAAAATTTGAGCACAGTGTCGGGTGCGGTTGCATTGGTCAAGTTTGAGTTGTGTACCGAATACATACTGGCATATGGGACCCAGGAAACCGACGTAGCTCATTGCGCAGTGATTGGACGACCAGCCATCTCTTTTTCCGGGTGAACGGACCAGTAGGGTGGATGAATTCGCATTTCTGTTTTTCTTGGGCATGTGCTAGTGGGAAAGGCTTGGGGCCGTACAGGGACGCAGGGCGTTGCCTGGAGGACCATGTCCTTGGAGAGATGGCAGTCGGACCGACACTGTCGCGATGCAGTGAAAGGTGGCCACGTGCGACTCGTGGAGTGCGCACGTGTCGTGTTATTCGGGTTTCTCCTGCAGGATGTAAAATCAATTATAATTGCCGTCCCTCGCGGTATTGAGTACCACTTGCTCCTTTCTGCCGTGGCGACACTATAAAACGTGATAGCAGGAATTGTGATTGGAGGTTTGAGAATAAATTCCAGAACTGTTGTATTGCACTTGCTTGCTAGTTGCTGTCACACTTAGTAAAATTACATTAGCTATTCTCATAACTTGGCTAAAATACTGAAAAACCATTAGTAGTGCTGCCTTTTGCAAATACCTACCAGCTGCCACCAATATTCCAGCATTTAGGAGTCGGCCTTAGAAGGCCTATTGACGGGTAAGACTTGCTGAGCGTCAGTCGCTCACGGTTTGTTGATTTGTTGTTTTGTAGGTAATAGTGCTGACTGTAGCCAGGGTGGTTGGGAAGAGGAGACGCCCTCGGAGTGGACCTTCGAGTGGGTCCCCGCTTCTCCCTCCCGTGGGGATTAAACACCATCGGGCTGGGGTGTTTAATCGAGGCGTCGAGTGTTAGGTTTTTGCTTCCGCTGAAATCCACGTGTTTGTTATCAAAATTACGTTTCCGCACTTCCTAAACTTCTGAAATCAGTTGTAATATAACCTGAATTAATGTATCTTCAAGTCGTTTATGCGAGTCCTTGTTAATTATTGTACTGCAAAGTCACTTGTTTCGGCAAGCGGCCCCCCCGAATGATCTTGGATGAGCAACCGTACGATTTTATCGGACGGGGTTGCGACACATCTCCCAATCTAAATATATCTCAGCATTATATGAACCAGAAAAGGAGGGTATGGAAAATTTCACCTTAGCAAAGGGATCGTCCTAAGGTCGATGCTGGTTGTTACCTCCCATACCTTGGCGGTTTCTGCGTAGGCGATGTCGAGGCGTGCGTCTCGGTCGTTGTCATCGTAGACGGTGTCCTGTCATCGTCGTTGTTGCCTAGAGGTGGACGCCTTTCCAAATTGTCAAGCCGCATTGAAAATGCGGCCAGCTGAGTGGTGATGCCTTGGAGAGTTGTTCCTATGTGCAGGTCGTTGAGGGTCTTCATCACAGTCTCAGTGATCTTGTCATCAATGCCTTCAAGCGCCTTGGTAATTGCTCCCTACAATTGATCTTGACTGACGCACTCGTTGAAGTCCGCCGGAGTCCTAGATTCCTCGGTACATGACATGATGAAAGAAACAAGAAACACAGAGAAAAGAGGTAAGGTTATCCCTATCAACTACTGTAAGAATGGTGGCACTCCTGGACAGCAAAGGAAACTTCAAACCAAGTTCTTGCAAGGATTTAAACGAACACAAAGCAAAGATACCTTGGAGAAGTGATCCGGCAATTACAGGGTTAAGAATCCGTGCCCGTTCTGAAGGTTTAAGTGGAGCTTGGAAGGCTAATATATATGTAAGTGTAACACAAATCGAAGCCAGATAGTAATATTGAATAAATGTCCAAAGTATTGATTCTAGTTGCTGGTCTAAAGCGTCCTATGACAGTTATGATACGTGGTCAAAGAACATGTGTAGGGAAACAGTAACAAAGATCAATAGCCAAGGAAAATTGAATTGAGGACAAGCATAAAACAGCACCCGAGTGTTCCAATAAAAGTTTATCAATTTATTTTTTTTCTTTTTCTTTTTTTTAACACTAGGCGTTATCACCCGCGTGAACACGGATGACCTCGCCGAGAAGGCTAGTCTTTGCCTGCGAATCGAAGAACACAAGCAAGAATGAAGTAGAAAGCAACCAAATTGCAGATAAAGATTAAACTCACAAAGTTGGGGTCTCACAAACCGATGAAACGACGACACTGTTTTTAACAGGAATAATCTAAGCAAAACCTGAACCCTAATGGTGGGGTAACGGCTGGATATAAAGGTATTGGGGACATGCAAGTCCTCTGGACACAACCCTAACGGACTCTAACTCGGTACAAGGCCAACCGGCCCAAAGTTGGTGTCGCAGCACCTTGACAGATTCAGAACTGTTCAATGTTTTGATGATTCCCGTGGACTCTGGAGGAATTTGGATGTGGGACTGCTCCTTGACTCCGAGTTGGATTCGAAGTCGACGTGAGTTGTATCTCCTACTTGGCTTGGACGTCCTTGTCCGACTTGTACCTGGTCTCCAGGGCCTTCCTTGACCTCTCCATGATTCCTAATCATAATATAATCCTTAGGTAGCAATCTATTCTTCATAGTAACATATAAACTCGTACTTAAGAACGAGCTCACCTCTAGATTCAATTGTCGTGCCCGAGCTCTTGTGATTGGTCCTTCATTTTTCGTAATGGGAGAAGGATTATGTGTAACCATGGGCGCGATGTCCTCATCACCAGGCCAGGAAAATGTTCCCTGCATAGAAGACCCAGGATGCCATTGACATCTCGTCTGTGTTCACCTTCTACCACAATCTTCTAGTTCCTGTTCAAATAATTAAGAAACATATTATTTTGTATTGTGATTTTCAACATATGAAATGAATAAGTAGTGATAAAATTTAAAATTACTTACCTTTCCCCACTGGGTCGAATCACCAGGCGTCTCTCAGGAGGTATCGGTCGCTGAGGGAGGCTCGAGGGACCTCATTGGTAGATACCCGACGAACTCACTGACCCCCCATCCTCAGACGACGGCACAGCCTCGACCCCCTCGTCCTCCTGCTCCTCCTCAGGCGACGCCACTACCTCCTCCTCCGTCTGTGGTACCTCCTCCTCTGCCTCAGGTGATGGCTCCTTTCTACGCCGACTTCTTCGATAAAGCGACGCTATGTTCCTCAACCACCCACCATCTTTGTCCAATCACCTGCAATTTAAAAGTGAAAATAGGTAAGCAACAAGTTTTAAGATAGATCAGTAAAACAAACAAAACAAAATTATAAAATAATATAAAATTACATGTACTAGAAGTATCATCATAATCGGGTTTAGCTGGATCATAAGTCTCATCGTCGCTATTCTCCATGTCGATATATGCAGCATTATCGGAAGGAGCAATGTTGTCTTCATTGCCTTGCCTAGACTTAAACGTTCAAGTAATGCTAAGTCTTGCACATCTTTCACCTCATCTCCATATTCGTTGTGAACAACCCTTTCATAGTCTTCTTCCATTCCGATCGCTTCAGTTAAGTCTATCTCAAACTCCCTTCTAGCCCCTCTTCTTGAAAGAACTCTCCGTCATATGTGTTTGCATCAATGTTGTAGTCTTCATCATTTGGGACAGGTACTTTATCGTGTGGCGACACCTTGTGTACAATGTCCCAACCCTTAAGACGGTTATCGGTTTGGCAAGGGTATGAGAGATAATAAACTTGCGTGGCCTGTTGAGCCACAATATATACATCGTCTCCTGGTAAGACGGAATCTCGGCGAATTTTCAACTAGCCCAAGATTAGGGGATCGTCTCGTTACTTCAGGATCGAACCAATGACATTTGAATATGACAGGATTAAGAGGTTTGCAACCATGAAATTTCAGCTCGTATATTTCTTCAATTATTCCATAATACTCGACCCCATCCATCCCGGGCGTAAAAACTCCGGAATTTGTGATTCGTTGATTGGGCCGACTTTGCTCATATCTTGTTGTGTGAAAGCGATAGCCATTAACGTCATAGCTGGTAAATAATCTGACCCTATAGGCAAAGCCATTGGCAACCTGTCTCATGTCGGCACTCACAGACGCATCGGTTTGGCCCTGCAAGCATAAGCACGATATAGTATTTTGATACAAGAGGATTTTGTAATGTGAAACTCAGTACGAACGGAATATGTTAGAACCTTCTGTTTGAACCAAGAAATGAAATCAGGCATTCCATTTCCCGCACCCTGTTTTAGTAGGGCCTCAGATTCCTGCGGGGTAGGTCCCTACCTCATGCCAGAACTGATGATGAAATTCCCTACACAAACGAGAAACAAGGGGTTTAGATACATAATAGTTGCATGCCAGAATACTTGAGAACAAGTTCGTCGAGAAGTTACCCCATGTATGGCTCCACTTCAAATAGGTTGTTCAACACATATAGCAGTGCACCACTCTTCATGTTTCAAAGTCTTGGGATTCGCATCACTTACACTTCCTAGTTGCCCTCGAAAAAGGCTGAGGTTCGATTCATTTTTGCCAACATTGTAACGAGGGAGTGGATTATGCAAGCTAGGCAGCTTGTCACCATAGTATGTTGTTGTGAAGTTCGCACCTCCTCCAGAATATATGCCTCTGCAATGGAAGCCTCAATTTTGGCTCTATTTTTACATTTACTTCGAAGAACCTTCAAGCATCTCTCAACACGATAGCACCAATGGGCCTGCACGCCCCCCCCCCTCCCAATTCTTGCCTCATACGAAAGGTGCAAAATCAAATGCTGCATCGAAAGGAAGAAGCCTAGTGGAAAGATTTTCTCCAATTTACAAAGCAACACTGGTGTCATTCTTTCCAGGTCAGCAACCACGATCCGAGGTAACTCCTTGGCACAAATCTGACAGAAAAAATAGCTTAACTCTGCTAGCACTTGCCACACATGCTCTGGGACATAGCCTCGAACCATCGTCGGAAGAAGCCGCTCAATCCATATGTGGAAGTCATGACTCTTCATCCCATTGATTCGCATAGTAGATACGTTCACTCCCCTTCTTAGATTGCATACCCATAAGGAAACATTAAGGTTTGGAACCATTCTAGTACCTCCCTCCTTTAGGGCTTCGTCAAACGAATTCGGCCTTAGGCCTTCTCCATGTCTTGCCGCGACTAGGAGGCTTCATCTCTAGGTTTGGTCTATTGCATAACTGTCACATCCCAAAAGTTTCAAACTTTTGTCCTTTTGATAATGAGCTCACTGATTCAATCCTTTGTTTTTGACCATTTCCTGTTTTGAATTTGGGTCAGGGTTTCGAAGTTTTCGTCGTTTTCGCAAAACCCTAATCGACTTTCAAGAAGCCTTTTGTTTTCTTAATAAAACTACCCCAATGTTTTTGCATAAAAATTAAGTATACATTAAAATAGAATTTTGGAGATTTTATGAAAATTTTTGGTAAAGGTTTAAACCCTTTTAAAATTTCAGCAAAATTGAACTAAGTTGACAATTCACAGATCTTTAGAAGCTGAATCAGTGCACCTTCCTTTAAGAAACGTTGTTCCAAATAATTCTTTTAGCTCACACAAAAAGTTTCAAAAATTCTTGAGCTCGGGAGCTAGGGTTTTCATTTGTCTCAAGAGGGAGGGTAATTGGATTAATTGAAAAATCAAACTGAAAACAGCCTACCGTGAACAGTGCCGGCCGCCCACAGCCACCACTGCCGTGGCCTTCGCCCGCCAGAGCCGACTGCCCCGGCCGATCTCCTGCGCCACGCCATTACTCCATCTTGGCAGAGGATCTCCCCAAGGATTTTCTTCACTGCTCCACTTCCCCTCCCCCTTCCTCTCTCCTCTCTCTCTCCACTGGCGCTATCTTTTCTCCGCTCAGGCACGACATTGTCGCTGCCGAAGCCACCGCCCCTAGCGCCAATCGCCGGCCACCGCTCCCCTCACCAATCAACGGTGCGCCACTGCTCTCTCCTTCCTTGGCTCACCTTCTTGGAGCATAAAGCCCCAAGCACTCGCTCCCCTCCTTTCCCTTCGTTCCTTGCTCTGTTCTGCCGCGCGCCACAGAACACCGCCTCCATTGCCGCCCCTCGACGTCAGCCCACTCCGGTGAGTCCCCAGCCTCGCTACCTTGCCGCCCAACCTCCCCTCGGCCTCCTGAAGCTCTCCAACCATCTGGCCCCCCCAGTTGTGCCCTAATTTCTCAGGAACGCCGCCGCCCCTGTTTTCGGCCGAGCACCTCACCGGCGGCCACCTCTTTCCAAAATTCGTCGCCACGGTAGCTCGATTCTTCAATTCCTTTCACCGGCTATATCCTATCACCATGGTGCACCAATTTGACAAGTATTGATCGCAGCTCATCGCTAGTGAGGAAGGAACACCTCGCGCCACCACCTCGGCCGCCATTAACGCTGCCTCAAGCTCACCGTCGCCGACCACCGTGCCGCCTTCCCCGTGGCTATCATCCTCCACAAATCGGTGCGCTATCTCACGGTGATGCTCCACGACCTTTCAATTTCCCCCCTAGCCCTCCCCTCCGGCGAGATTTCACCGGAGCACCGCCACGGCCATACTTCCCCTGTTTCTGTTACGGTTCCATTCAATTTTCTATTTTCCTTTTATTTAGTCAGAAGTTGCATAGTGTGTAGAAAATCATGGAAAAGTATAAAAATGCCAAACCTAATTTTATTTGAATCCTTGAATAATGAACTAGTTTTCTGTTAAAGCACTTTTTCAAAAAATGTCCCTGAAATTCTTTAATAATTCATTGAAATATTTCTGTTGTTGATTTTTAGTTGAAGTTCCAGAAGGTTTCAATGGTTGATTTTTGTAACATAATTGTATCTTGTCATGATGCATCTCCTTCATTTTTACCAGAATTTTTCATGAACATTTGTGCATGCATGTCATTGTTAATATCCTCAAAACCCTAGATTATTTACCTGTGTCTAAGTACATTAGGCAAGTCGCCCAAAAGCCCAAGACCTTTAACAAAAACTTTAGTTTAGATGCTCAGTAGTAGATATATAAAGTTTCATGATTTTTCCATAGGTGTTAGTGCATGTTTCTGATTTTATAATTTTGGAAAACAGAACATTGTTTAATTTTTAGTTAATTCATAGAAGCTCAACTTGACCCCAAACCAGAGCCAAAAGTCTTAGCTTAGAGCCTACTTTCAACTAAGAATGGTCCCATACCTGTAACTTAACTTTGAATTTTACCGGAAAAGTCGTTACGACTTTTACGGCACCGTTACGGTATTCCCGATGTTGTGAACGGGCAACGACCCTCGGAGGGCTCGTGTTCCTATTAACGCAAGTCAAAACCACTCAAACTTAGTCTCGTAGTAACCCAAGCCACTTAGTAAAGCCAGTACATGAGATGTGTTTTGGGATTTTTCCCGAAAATGACATCCGTGTGCCACCCGATATCGGAACCGGGAAACCCGTAACTGGTATCGGTAAAAAAAAAAACTGTTTTGGCCATAACTTGAGCTGTAGAACTCCGATTTACTTCGTTCTTTTTGCATTGTGTTCGTAGACTCAGTAGCTACCTCTCTGTACCATATCGCATCATTTGTGCATCATGGCATCATGGCATACATCTTATCGACGCGTTTTTACCTTATAGCTTACGATCCGCCAGAGAGTGACACGGGTTCTGCTACGGGAGAAGCACCAGAGGTTGATCCAGCTGCTGAGGAAGACAACACCACCGTTGTTGAAGGCAAGCACCTCATATTGCTACCCTAAGTAATTTACTTAATGATTAATATGAATGCTTACGTATAGGACTGCATTAAAGTCGGGCATAGTGATAAAGTCGGGAACACCTATTATTGTTGCATGTACCCCTCCTTGGTATTGAATACGTCACCTTGTCAACCTGGGTAGAGTATCTTTGTTCGAGTCACGAAATGCTTAGCCATGCTTAGATAACACGGTAGAAGTCGAGTGGTAAGTCCCACTCGCACGTATAGGAATCACCTTGATTACTTATGAGCTTGTGGGAAGTTCATATGTTGGTAAAAGTTGGAAAGTGTTAAAAGCTGAAATCTGGATAGTGGGATAGGAGTGCAGCAAGACATGGAGGTCTTGTGTGCCGTAGGCCCCGTCTGTGTTGACCTAGGACCCGGCCGTGTTATTCCTGGCCTGAGCACTCTCCGTTCATACCACATGTCCGATATGATGGTAAGACAAGCTGAGTATCTTACTGCGTACCAACGTTTGGCCGATGACTGCACGGTATGTGGAACGAGGGAGTCATGGGTGCCTGCGAGGCCGTGATACTCGACGAGGGACTCACGTGTGCCTGCAAGGCCGTGGTACTCGGCACCGTGTGGATTTTCCAACCGTGTGGGCACGAGTGTGAAAAAGGTTGACATGAGTACCCTTTTGTGTAACATTAGCGGGTTGCATGAGCCGTATGGTCCACAGTCGTGTGGGTACAGTTGGACTCCCCTGCAGGGTGTAAAATCGGTTCGAATCCGCCACGGTCATGGTTATGATCAAGCTCAGTGTCCTTTGGATAATATCGTAGAGTTGTCACATAACATGTTGGAAATTGGAATATGGGTATTGGTATCCACGGTTCGGATGGAACATGGATGATGGTATGTACATGGTTTATTGTTACATGGTACTTAGGGATTGGGTTTATTAGATGTTCAGGCCCGCAGAGTCTTTTTACTTTATGCTTATTCACATATGCTTAGTTTCTGCTTTAAGCAATTGAGTCCATTCCTATACCTTATACCTTGCTACTACCACATTGCATTATCCTTGGAGTCGGGAACTAAATCCCAAAACAGGGTAAGACTTGCGAGCACCTTCGTACTCAACGTTTGTTGCTTAAGTTTTTGCAGGTGAGGATGAGTTGGTCTTCGGCTACTTTGTCCCCGTCGATGCCGGCGAGGGCGAGGCGTAGTCAAGACGTTCGAGTGACCGTGATTTACGATGTTCGTGGGCTGGGCATCGCAATCCTTTGCTGTTTTCTCATTGCAACTGCTGCGACTATCGTCTTCCTTAGAATCGCTTCCGCTCTTTAATTTATTAGTTTCAAGACTTATGATGAACCTTAGTATGTAAGAATATTTTAAATTACTGTTATTAATTAATGTGACCTATGTGATGTATCACCTGTGACATTGCCGACGTGCTTGGATCTTGGGCGTTGCTTGAGAAGCATGTTGGGGGACTGCCGGGTTTATATTCTCTTTTATCGGGTTGAGTTCTCGCATACCATACGTGGGCCGCGAGTCAACTTGGTAAACTTGAATGTAAATTGGTCGGGTCTCTCACAATAACGTTGTCAGATCCACTCTAGCCTTTACGTTGTCCTTGGTCTTATCAGGAATGTCCATTATTGTTGACCAAAGTTGTAACATCCCGCCTCCTCGAGGCCAGGCCCGCTTACATCAGGTAGCTTTTTATAGGACGTAGGCTGGCCTCATAGAGCAACACAAGTCTGTTCTGCGCACATTTATCCTCACTCGTGCGCACCCATGAATAACTTCCTGGTCGGTCACCCATCGTGAAATTGCTCCAGGCTAAGCACGCTTAACCTCACAGGTTTTCGAAGCTAGTCTACTGGAAAAGAAGTTGCAACTTGTTGATATGAGTATCCTATTAATCCTATTAAGCCCTGGATCGGGGTGTCACATACTCACCCCCTTAAGAGACCGACGTCCTCGTCGGTCAATCCCAAGCCAGGAACGTTATCTCTTGGCCACGTCCATGTGTCCAGTACCAGCGCATGTGTCATGTTGTGTGACCACTCTGGATCCACACCAGCCATGCACACCATGCCTGTGCAACTGCGACACACGCGTCCGTGAAACCGTGAGAGTCAGCTCTGATACCATTATGTAACGTCCCGCCTCCTCGAGGCCAGGCCCGCTTACATCAGGTAGCTTTTTATAGGACGTAGGCTAGCCTTACAGACCAACACAAGTTTTTTCTGCGCATATTTGTACTCACTCGTGCGCACTCGAGAATAACTTCCCGGTCGGTCACCCATCCTGAAATTGCTCCAGGCCAAGCACGCTTAACCTCAGAGGTTTTCAGAGCTAGGCTACCGAAAAAGAAGTTGTAACTTGTTGATATGAGTATCCTGTTAATCCTATTAAGCCCTAGATCGGGGTGTCACAAAAGTGCCTATGCAACATTCTTTTCGGTGTGCATTACATCAATGTTATGTGGAAGAACAAGGTCATCAAAATAGGGAAGCCTCAACAAGCCCGACTTATGAGTCCATATATGTTCCTCACCATATCCCACAAAACCGCCTTGTTGATGATTCGCCACAAGAGCATCTATCTAAGCATGAACCGCAAGACCTATCTTCATCTGCTGTGCAGGGTCAGCAACAAGGACACCTTTCATAAAGTTCTTGATGTCTCATCTGAATCTGTCACATCCCAAAAATTTCAAACTTTTGTCCTTTTGAATTTGAGCTCACTAGATTTGAATTTGATTTTGACCATTTCTACTTCGCATTTTGGGTCAGGGTTTCGAGTTTTATTGGTTTCGAAAACCCTAGTTGTGCTTTGAAGAGGGCTTTTGTTTTCTTAATATAACCAACCCAATGTTTTTACATAACAATTATGTACACATTAAAATAGAATTTTGGAGATTTTATCAAAATTTTTGGAAGAAGTTTAAACCCTTTTAAAATTCAAACAAGTTTGAACGAAGTTGAAAATTCACAGATCAATAGAAGCTGAATCAGGGCATCTTCCTATACGCAAGGTTTTTTCAAATAATTCAGTTAGCTCATACAAAAAGTTTCAAAAATTCTGGAGCTCGGGAGGTAGGGTTTTCAATTGACTCAAGGGAGGGTAATTGAATTAATTGAAAATCAATTTGAAAACGACATGATAAGCCAGAGTACCCACCGCCCGCAGCGGCCATTGCCGTGGCTAGCAGCCCGAGCACAGCGCCGGCCGCCCCAGCCTTCCCGCGCCTCCATTACTCGCCCAAAACCGAATCTTGCCAAAAGATCTCACACCACTGCTCTCCCATCTCTTCTTCCCTCCCTCCTCGCTCTCTCTCTCCACTGGCACCCGGCAGACCGCACGGCATGCCATCTCTGCCGAGCGCCACCGCCCTCCCGCGCCTATCGCCGCCTGCCGCTCGCTGCACCAATCCACGGTGCCCTTTCTGTCTCCCTCTTTTCCCCCGCTCGGCTCACTCCTCTTCGAATACAAAGCAAGCCACAGCTCCAACTCCTTTCCTTCTTCCCCCTGCCTTCCTCCCTGCCCAGTGCGCCGCCGCCATAGCTGCCGCCAGCCACCTCCACGACGCCAGCAAGATCCGACAGCTTCCAAGCCACACCACCGTGCCTGGAAGATCCCCCTCCTGCTCCTGTTGCTCTCCAACCACCAAGAGCCCCGGCCGTGCCCTATTTTCGCCGGAACATATCTGTCGTCTCCTCGGCCAAAGAACAACGCTGGCGGTCACCTTTCTCCAAAATTCGTCGCCACGATAGCTCGATTCTCCAATTCCTTTCACTGGCTATCTCCTCTGATCCTTGCGCACCCATTTGACAAGTATTGGCCACAGCTCATCGCCGACGATGAAGAACACCCCGCGCCATCGTCGGCCGCCATTGAAGCCGCCTCAGGGCCTCACGTCGCGGACCCCTTTTCCCGTCTCGTCCTTGGCCGTCATTGTTGACAAACCAGTTCTTGCATCGAGGTGAAGCTCCACGACTGCTCCATCCCCGCCCTAACCTTCTTCTCCGGCGAGAATCCCACCGGAGCTGCCGCCGTGGCCTAATTCCCCTGTTCTGCCAATGTTCTATCCATTTTTCCATTTTCTTTTAATTAGCCAGAGATTGTTAAGCATGTAACAAATCATGGAAAAATCTAAAAATGCCAAACCTAATTTTGTTTGAGTCCTTGAACAATGAATTAAATTTTCTATTAAAGCACGTTTTCAAAAATGTCCCTAGAATTTCTTTAATAATTCATTGAACTATTTCTGTTTTTGATTTTTGTTTGAAGTTCCAGAATGTTTCTAGGGTTGATTTTTGTACCATAATTGTATCTTGGCATGATGCTCTCCTGCATTTTTACCAGAATTTTTCATCAACATTTGTGCATTAGGTACATTTGGAAATATTCATAAATGCCTAGTTTATTTGTCCTTTTCTAAGGTACATTAGGAAAGTCACCCAAAAGCCCAAGCCCTTTAACAAAAACTGTATTTTAGATGCTTGCTAGTAATATATAGAGTTTCATGATTTTTCCATAGGTTTTAGTACATATTTCTGATTTTATAACTGTGAGAGACCCGACCAATTTACATTCAAGTTTACCAAGTTGACTCGCGGCGCATGCGAGAACTCAACCCGATAAAAGAGAATATAAACCCGGCAGTCCCCCGACATGTCTCAAGCAATGCCCAAGATCCAAGCACGTCGGCAACGTCACAGGTGATACATCACATAGGTCATATTAATTAATAACATTAATTTAAATATTCTTACATACCAAGGTTCATCATAAGTCTTGAAACTAATAAATTAAAGAGCGAAAGCGATTCTAAGAAAGACGATTGTCGCGGCGGTTGCAGCAAGAAAACAGCAAAGGATTTCGATGCCCAGCCCACGAACATCGCAAATCACGGTCACTCGAATGTCTTGACTACGCCTCGCCCTCGCCGGCATCGGCGGGGACAATGTAGCCGAAGACCAACTCATCCTCACCTGCAAAAACTTAAACAATAAACGTTGAGTACGAAGGTACTCGCAAGTCTTACCCTGTTGTGGGAATTAGTTCCCGACTCCAAGGATAATGCAATGTGGCTGTAGCAAGGTAAATGAGGTATAGGAATGGACTCGATTGCTTAAAGCAGAAACTAAGCATATGTGAATAAGCATAAAGTGAAAAGGACTCTTGCGGGCATGAACATCTCATAAACCCAATTCCTAAGTACCATATAACCATAAACCATGTACATACCATCATCCATGTTCCATCCGAACCATGGATACCAATAACCATATCCCAATTTCTAACATGTTATGTGACAACTCTACGATATTATCCAAAGGACACTGAGCTTGATCATAACCGTGACCGCGGTGGATTCGAACCGATTTTACACCCTGTAGGGGAGTCCAACTGTACCCACACGACTGAGGACCATATGGCTCATGCAACCCGCTAAAGTTACACAAGGGGGTACTCATGTCAACCTTTTTCACACTCGTGCCCACACGGTTGGAAAATCCACACGGTGTCGAGTACCACGGCCTCGCAGGCACACGTGAGTCCCTCGTCGAGTATCACGGCCTCACAGGCACCCATGAATCCCTCGTTCCACACACCGTGCAGTCATCGGCCAAACGTTGGTACGCAGTGAGATACTCAGCTTGTCTTATCATTATATCGGACATGTGGTATGAACGGAAAGTGCTCAGGCCAAGAATAACACGGCCGGGTCCTAGGTCAACCCAGACGGGGCCTACGGCACACAAGACCTCCATGTCTTGCTGCACTCCTATCCCACCGTTCGGATTTCAGTTTTTAACACTTTCCAACTTTTATCATCGTATGAACTTGCCACAAGCTCATAAGCAACTAGGATAAATCCTATACGTGAGAGTGGGACTTACCACTCGACTTCTACAGTGTTATCTAAGCATGGCTAAGCATTTCGTGACTCGAACAAAGACACTCTACCCAGGTTGACGAGGTGACATATTCAATACCAAGGAGGGGTACATGCAACAATAATAGGTGTTCCCGACCTTATCACTATGCCCGACTTTAATGCAGTCCTATACGTAAGCATTCATATTAATCATTAAGTAAATTACTTAGGGTAGCAATATGAGGTGCTTGCCTTCAACAGCAGCGGTGTTGTCTTCCTTAGCAGCTGGATCAACCTCTAGTGCTTCTCCAGTAGCAGCACCCGCGTCACTCTCTGGCGGATCGTAAGCTATAAAGTAAAAACGTGGCGATAAGATGTATGCCATGATGTACAAATGATGCGATATGGTGCAGAGAGGTAGCTACTGAGTCTACAAACACAATGCAAAAAGAATGAAGTCAAACGGAGTTCTACAGCTCAAGTTATGCTCAAAACAGTTTTACCGATTCCGATTACGGGTTTCCCGGTTCCCGGGTTTCCGTTCCGATATCGGGTGGCACACGGATGTCGTTTCCGGAAAAAATCCCAAAACACATCACATGTACTGGATTTAATAAGTGGCTTGGGTTACTACGAGACTAAGTTTGAATGGTTTTGACTCGCGTTAGCAGGAACACGAGCCCTCCGATGGTCGTTGCTCGTTTACGACATCGGAGAATACCGTAACGGTACCGTAAAAGTCGTAACGACTTCTCCGGTGAAATTCAAAGTTAAGTTACAGGCATGGAACCATTTTTAGTTTAAAGTAGGCTCTAAACTAAGACTTTTGGCTCTGTTTGGGGGTCAAGTTGAGCTTCTATGAATTTACTAAAAATCAAACAATGTTCTGTTTTTCAAAATTATAAAATCAGAAACATGTACTAAAACCTACGGAAAAATCATGAAACTTTAAAGATCTACTTCTGAGCATCTAAACTAAAGTTTTTGTTAAAGGTCTTGGGCTTTTGGGTGACTTGCCTAATGCATTTTAGATAAAGGCAATTAATCTAGGGTTTTGGGGATATTATCAATGACATGCATGCACAAATGCTCATGAACAAATTCTGGTAAAAATTCAGGAGATGCATCATGCCAAGATACAATTGTGGTACGAAAATCAACCCTAGAAACCTTCTGGAACTTCAAATAAAAATCAACAACAGAAATACTTCAATGAATTATCAAAGAAATTCCAGAGACATTTTTGAAAAAGTGCTTTGACAGAAAATTAGTTCATTATTCATGGATTCAAATAAAATTAGGTTCAGCATTTTTATACTTTTCCATGATTTTTTACACACTATGCAACTTCTGGCTAAATAAAAGGAAAATAAAAAATTGAATGGAACAGTAACAGAAACAGGGGAATGGAGCACGGCGGCAGCTCCGGTGGAAATCTCGCCGGAGGAGGGGATTAGGACAGGGTTTAAATGGTCGTGGAGCATCACCTTGATTCAAAACACTGATTTGGAAAGGATTAAGCCCACGGGGAAGGGTGCAAGGTGGTGGTCGACGTGAACTCCGAAGCGGTGTTAATGGCGGCCGACGGGTGGCGCGGGAGAATCTTCCTCACTGGTGATGAGCTGCGGCCATTAACTTGTCAAATCGGTGCACATATCATGGAGAGCTCACCGGCAAAAGGAATTGAGGGGAGGGGGTACCGTGGCGGCGAATTTGGAGTTGAAGGCTGACGGCGGTGCGCTCGGCCGAAGGAAGACGATGACGGTGTTCCGGGCGACAGGGGGCACAGCTGGTGGACTCGGTGGTCGGGGAGCAGCAGGGAGTCGAGGGCAACTTGGTCGGCACGGTGGCGGGGCTCGGGAGTGGCCGGAGTGCTCTGTCGACGTGAGGGCGGCAGGTTGGCAATGGCGGCAGCGGCAGAACAGAGCAAGGAAGAAGAAAGCTAGGGGAGCGGGCGGTGCTCGGCTTTATAATCGAAGGAGAGGAGCCAAGTGGGGGAGAGAGAGCAGTGGCGCACCCGTGGATTGGAGCGGAGGAACGGCGGGCGGCGATAGGCGTTAGAAGGCGGTGCTCGGCAGTGACAATGTTGTGCTTGAGCAGAGAAAAGATAGCGCCAGTGGAGAGAGGAGAAAAGAGAGGGGAGAAGGAGCAGAGCGCGAGATCTTTTGGCAAGATTCAGTTTTGGCGAGTAAAGGAGGCGTGGGAAGGCTGGAGCGGCCGGCGCGGTGCACGGCTGCCAGCCACGGCAATGGGTGTCGTGGGCGGCCGGCACTGTTCACCGTCAGGCTATTTTCAAATTTTGATTTTTCAATTAATCCAATTACCCTCCCTCTTGAGATAATTGAAAACCCTAGATCCCAAGCTCAAGAATTTTTGAAACTTTTTGTGTGTACTAAAGAAATTATTTGGAACAACTTTGATTAAAGGAAGATGCCCTGATTCAGCCTCTAAGGATTTGTGAATTTTCAACTTGGTTCAAATTTGTTTGAATTTTAAAAGGGTTTAAAATTCTTCCAAAAATTTTGACAAAATTTCCAAAATTTTATTTTAATGTGTAGTTAATTTTTATGTAAAAACATTTGGGTAGTTTCATTGAGAAAACAAAAGGCCTCTTGAAAGCCGATTAAGGTTTCTGAAAACGATGAAAACTTCGAAACCCTGACCCAAAAGCCAAAACGGAAATGGTCGAAATCAAAGGATTAAATCAGTGAGCTCATTATCAAAAGGACAAAAGATTGAAACTTTTGGGATGTGACAATAACTTTGAAAAACAGAACATTGTTTGGTTTTTAGTAAATTCATAGAAGCTCAACTTGACCCCAACCCAGAACCAAAAGTGTTAGTTTAGAGCCTACTTTAACTGAAAATGGTCCCATGCCTGTAACTTAACTTTAATTTTCACCGAAAAAGTCGTTACGACTTTTACGGCACCGTTACAGTTTTCCCCGATGTCGTAAACAGGCAACGACAGTCGGAGGGCTCGTGTTCCTGCTAACGCGAGTCAAAAACCACTCAAACTTAGTCTCGTAGTAACCCAAGCCACTTAGTAAAGCCAGTACGTGAGATGTGTTTTGGGATTTTTCCCGGAAACGACATCCATGTGCCACCCGATATCGGAACCGGAAACCCGTAACCGGAATCGGTAAAACTGTTTTGAGCATAACTTGACCTGTAGAACCCCGATTAACTTGATTCTTTTTGCATTGTGTGCCTAGACTCAGTAGCTACCTTTCTGCATCATCTCACATCATTTGTGCATCATGGCATCATGGCATGCATCTCATATCGACGCGTTTTTACTTTATAGCTTACGATCCGTCGGAGAGTGACGTGGGTGCTGCTACGGGAGAAGCACTGGAGGTTGATCAAGCTGCTGAGGAAGACAAGACCGCCATCATTGAAGGCAAGCACCTCATATTGCTACCCTAAGTAATTTACTTAATGATTAATATGAATGCTTACGTATAGGACTGCATTAAGTCGGGCATAGTGATAAAGTCGGGAACACCTATTATTGTTGCATATACCCCTCCTTGGTATTGGATACGTCACCTTGTCACCTGGGTAGAGTGTCATTGTCTCGAGTCACGAAATGCTTAGCCATGCTTAGATAACACGGTAGAAGTCGAGTGGTAACTCCCACTCGCACGTATAGGATTTACCTGGGTTACTTATGAGCTTGTGGCAAGTTCATATGTTGGTAAAAGTTGGAAAGTGTTAAAAACTGAAATCCGGACGGTGGGATAGGAGTGCAGCAAGACATGGAGGTCTTGTGTGCCGTAGGTCCCGTATGGGTTGACCTAGGACCCGGCCGTGTTATTCTTGGCCTGAGCACTTTCCGTTCATACCACATGTTCGATATAATGGTAAGACAAGCTGAGTATCTCACTGCGTACCAACGTTTGGCCGATGACTGCACGGTGTGTGGAACGAGGGATTCATGGGTGCCTGCGAGGCCGTGATACTCGACGAGGGACTCACGTGTGCCTGCGAGGCCGTGGTACTCGGCACCGTGTGGATTTTCCAACCGTGTGGGCACGAGTGTGAAAAAGGTTGGATGAGTACCCCCTTATGTAACTTTAGTGGGTTGCATGAGCCTTATGGTCCTCAGTCGTGTGGGTATAGTTGGACTCCCCTGCAGGGTGTAAAATCGGTTCGAATCCGCCGTGATCTCGGTTATGATCAAGCTCAGTGTCCTTTGGATAATATCGTAGAGTTGTCACATAACATGATGGGAATTGGGATATTGTTGATGGAATTGGAATATGGTTATTGGTGTCCATGGTTCGGATGGAACATGGATGATGGTATGTACATGGTTTATGGTTACATGGTACTTAGGGATTGGGTTTATAGTAGTTGTTCATGCCCGCAGAGTCTTTTTACTTTATGCTTATTCACATATGCTTAGTTTCTGCTTTAAGCAATCGAGTCCATTCCTATACCTTATTTACCTTGCTACAGGCACATTGCATTATCCTTGGAGTCGGGAACTAAATCCCACAACAGGGTAAGACTTGCGAGTACCTTCGTACTCAATGTTTGTTGCTTAAGTTTTTGCAGGTGAGGATGAGTTGGTCTTCGGCTACTTTGTCCCCGCCGATGTCGGCGAGGGCGAGGCGTAGTCAAGACATTCGAGTGACCGTGATTCGTGATGTTCGTGGGCTGCGCATCGCAATCCTTTGCTGTTTTCTTGCTGCAACCGCTGCGACTATCGTATTCCTTAGAATTGCTTCCGCTCTTTAATTTGTTAGTTTCAAGACTTCTGATGAACCTTAGTATGTAAGAATATTTTAAATTAATGTTATTAAGTAATGTGACCTATGTGATGTATCACCTGTGATGTTACCGACGTGCTCGGATCTTGGGCATTGCTTGAGAAGCATGTCGGTGGACTGCCGGGTTTATATTCTCTTTTATCGGGTTGAGTTCTCGATATCATGCGTGGGCCGCGAGTCAACTTGGTAAACTTGAATGTAAATTGGTCGGGTCTCTCACAGAATGGATGGTCAAGAAGGAGGAATTGGTGATGTTTGTCAAATGATGAAAACTTGCCACCCTTCTTCAACCAAAGAACCTTAGACCTTCCTTGCATATTGGGCATGAAAACTTGCCGTGAACACACCAGGCGGAGAAAATCCCATACGCTGGGAAGTCACGCAGGGAGTAGTGGTACCAGACGTGCATTTTGAAGTTTCTCTTTGTAGCTCGATCGTATGTCCATACACCCTTCTCCCAAGCATGAATCAATTCATCAATCATAGGCTCCATATACACACCCATATTATTCCCTTAGTGCTCAGGAATTATCAATGATAAGAACATGTCTGTCGTTGAAAGATGACGTCCAGGGGGAGATTAAGGGGGATAACGAAAATGGGCCAACATGTGTATGGTGCAGTCATCATTCCATAAGGATTCAACGCATCTGTTGCAATGCAACACGTACATTACGAGCCTCTAATGCTTTGTCACGATGAATCCTATCAAAGTAGGTCCATGCTTCACTATCGGATGGATGCACCCATCTTATCAAGATTTTATCGTTTACCATTTCTATGCCATACTATCTGTTTCGCGGATTCCTCAGTCATGTATAGCTGTTGGATCCTCGGTATGAACGGAAGGTACCATACGATCTTCACGGGGATCTCGAGCTGCCTCTTTTGGCCATTACCAAAGTCAACCTCCAAGAACCTAGAGGAGTTAACATTTTGGACAGTACTGTGCTTCCGTATATTCTTTCCTATATAGGATGCACCTGTTTGGACACGCATCTATCTGCTCATATGGCATCTTAAGTGCGCGAAGGAGTTTCTGTGACTCGTACATGCTCTTTGACAGAATGTGGCCATCTGGAAGCAATCTACCCAAAATTGTTAACAAGGCATCAAAGGCCTCTCGACTCAAGCTATACTAAGACTTGAATGCCATTATGCATCCAATGCTATCCAATTGAGAAGCGTTTGTATGACCGTGAAGTGGTTTCTGAGCAGTTGTCAACATGTCTAAGAATGCCTTTGCGGTTGCCTCTGGCTCCTCCTCCATACGACCTTCAGCAAAGTTTGCTTCTTGATAGTCATTTAACATGTCTTTTACGGTGGTGTCAAAATCATAATCATCGATGCGTTGTCTCACGACCTCCTCTCTTATACGATCGGCTTCACCATGACAGATCCATCAGGTGTAGTCAGGCGTAAATCCATTCTTAGAAAGATGTTTGCCCATGACATCTTTTTTTTGTCGACGCCTGTTTACACATTTGCTGTAGGGACACAAGTGGCACTTGATCCTTTAGCATTGGCAAATGCTAGTTCCAAGAATGCATCGGTCTTTCGAGTCCATTCATCCGTCCACTAACTCTGACCTGTGCGGCCCGTGTACATCCACTCGCGGTCATCCATCCTTTAACATTTATATCAATGAATAATGTAACCATATATTGCATCTAAAAGTTGTTTCAAATATGTATAGGTAAGGATAAGTCCTAATCCCACCCAAGGATGCGTAGATGAAGTGAGTTTCCATGCTCTACTCCTATCCAAGACAGAATTTTGATAGCACCTCTGACGCGGACCCGCCCAGAAAACCTCGTCTCGGGACGGATCCGGTCGGTCGTTGAGCCAGGATCCTGTTGGGCAACGCTCGGCGAAGCGAGCGTACACACGGTACAACACAGGTAGGGATAAACAACAATGATTTACAAGGAGAGAGAACTTAATACATCATTGGTTCATAATTTGAAATTTAAGTCTTACAGTGAATCAGAGTACGTAATTAAAGTTTTGAAAAAGACAGCGGAAGACTTCATCGATTACCGACTCCGACGCTCAGACTTAAGCAAAAGCATGCACCATGCCCACGGGCATCATGCTACTAGCCACTTCAATGTTCCTGCGGCGACTCGCACAACTCCCACTGGAGGTTTCCGATCTCGGGGAGGGGCTCCTCCCAATGGAAGCTATCTGCTTGGTCCTGAATGACCGCGCCTGAAAAACCACATAACGCCAACGCGTGAGCTTCTAAGAAGCTCAGCAAGACTGACCCGACAAAATGGCTGGCTACAGCCGACATCTCTAGACATGAGGCTGATGGGGGTGGGTTTACTTGCAAAAGGACTCACAAGCCTATACTACTCTTGGTCAAATTTTAACATAGGTTAAGTGATTAGAATGTAACTTTAATTAGCACTAGACTAATCAAGCATAATAGAACTAACAATAACAATAGTAGTCATCAAAGTTCATTCTCATTGTGTCTCAACCTATTTACTAGAATGTGGTGCGTTTCACGAGCATGCTCACTAACTGGGAGCGACAGCGGTCCGAAACAATTTTATACCCTGCAAGGGGAAACCTGATCGTACGACACGTGCGTGTCCCAGACTCGCACGTGACAACCATTCACACCAGCTCCTGCAACATCAATTCCCTCCTACGCCTGCCTTAGCAGCGCCGCATCCCACCAGACAACACGTCCCAGACGGTTTTTGTGGAGTTCCCACGCTGCCCATCCCAGATCTCCTCCTAGTCAGACACCGTAGGGCAGGTTCGACGTTGCAATCACGGGGTTACATAGGTTTACTGGGGCCCATATCACCCAACATACGACCAGTACATTCAACACTCGATCAGTCTCGGACCACACGGAGCAGACAAGTCTACGGTCATCCCGGACCCAGTCCAGTCGCCGACCTAATTGATATCCTGTCTGACCCTCAAACTTTTATCTTTCCTTAATTAATTCATCATCATGTGTCATAATGTATCAAATGATAGTTTTATCCAACAACCTACCTTTCATGAGCAGCTCCACTCTGCTCGACTTCTACCGGCAATACCTACTAAGCATAGCATACTAAGGGGTATCTATACCAACTACCGATAGGGTTTCCTATGGGAAACAAATGCAACTATGGTTTCAATCAACTCCTAGCACTTAATACACAAACAAGACACACTGAGTTATAAAAGGAAAAACTTTAAATAACGGTTGTGCACCGGGGCTTGCCTGGTTCTCCGGAGCTGTTGAAGACTTCTTCTGCGGAGGTCGAGGCAACTGGATCTGCAGCTACTTCATGCGTTTCAGAATCTACATGATGCAGTATGATTAGGATCAGTTCAATTGCAAAGAAACTTACTGCTTTTACCAATAGCAACCTAGGGTTTCTGTGACACCCCAGGTGTCACCAGGGCAAAAATCGACAACTGTAAACCCTAATCCATAATTTCACTCACTTTAAAGCAGATTCAATCTTAGAAATAAAAAGGAACATTGTTTAAAATGCTTTAAAGGGACACTATGAAAAGTTTGACAAACAACAGAACACTATAGCAGAGTCCGGGAAAAATCTCAATCAGCAGTGTCGAAATCTCGTTAACAGGAAGAAACCCAAATCCTTACTCTTGACCATCAAAATTTCCACAGAACCCTAGCTATATTTTTACATAACAATTAAGTACACTTCAAAATAGAATTTTGGGAAATTATTCAGAATTTTTGGACAAGAATTAGACCTCTCAAAAATTCACACAAGCTATAATCCACCTAGAAATTCAAGAATTTTTTAGAGGCCAAATCATGACTTGAGCTCCGGAAGTGTTTCTTTTAATTGAATTTCTTTCCAGCCTTAATGAAAAAGAAAAAAAAATGTATTTTGCCGGGCGGGCTACAGTGCCCTGCCCCCGCCCGACAAAACAGCGACCGGCAGGGCACGGCGTCCCGCCCGACACGGCTCATGTCCGGGGCACGCCACCTTCTACCCGACGCTCCTCCTCACTCCCTCCCACGCTCCCTTCTCTCTCTAGCTCGCTCTCTCTCTCTCTCTCTCCCGCCCGCCTTTTCTCCTTTGCCGAGCGCCGCCCGGGACGCCCCAGTGCGCCGCCTCACTACGCCGGCCACGCCCCTCTCGGCTCCCCTACCCCCCTACCCCGGTTTTCCTTTAAAATAGGCGCTCCTCCATCTTCTCCCCCCCCCCCCCCCCTCCATTCGTCTTTCCCTCTCGCGCAAGCTCTTTCCCCTGCCCCAGCCGCCGCTGACGCCATTGCCGCCGCCTCCACGGTGAAGACCCCCTCCCGGCCGTTCCCCAATCCAATTCCCTCACCAAATCACTTCCTCCCTGCCCCGTGAAGCTCACAGCACCTTCCCCTCCTCCAAAATCGAGCCCATAGTCGGAATTTTGCTCACCGCCACCGCCCCGAGACACCCCCACGGTGAGCATCCCTTTCCCGGCCAAAACCTTGATAAATAGCATGTTGCCGAGCTTCGTCGTGTCGAGTGGATCATGGAAAGCCGAGGTTCAACCGTCGGCGACCACCCCACCGCCGGCAATGGCTCGCCGGAGCTCGCCGGCGCAATCCCCTGTTTTTCTTTTTTTTCAATTTATTTTCCAGATTATTGCTCTGTCTTCTAAATTCCCTAGAAATTCACAGGGAGATCCAAAAATGCTAAACTAAAATTTGTTAGAACCCTCGCGAAAGGGACTAATTTTATATTAGAGCACTTTTTAAAAAATGACCAACAATTTGAAGAATTAATTAGAAACACTCCTTTCTGTTTTTGAATTTTAAATTGCATTATAGAGCAATGCTAGGGCTAACCTTCGATCCACAAGTACACCATGGTACTACACACCCTCTAGAATTTTATGAAGATTTTAGGACCACGAAATTGTATGTAACCCTATTGAATTACTTCAATCTGCCTAGTTAAGATACTATTTTCTAAAATGCATTATAAAAGTCATTTAAAAGGATCAGAACCAAAAGAAAATTTGTAGATTTGGTGCTCAGGATTGCCCACATAAAATTTCATGATTTTATTCTGAGGTTTACTAGTGCTTTCTGATTTTATAAAATTTAAAAACAGGAAATTTGATGAATTTTTATAAAATATAGAAAATTCATCTAGGCCCCACCCAAAGCCCAAAATGCTTATTCCAGGGAGTGCTACCAATTAAAAATAATCTTGAGAAAGAATTAAAATTTTCATTTTAACCCTAGTTTAATAGCCGAAGGAATTAAATAATGTTTAACCGATGAAAAGTGTCGAATTAACTTAACTAAAGTTGAAGTTTTTGAATATGCCAACTAAAAGTCACCTCATGAGAATTGAATAGATTTCTTTAAACATCATTCACAGATTAAGAATTGAATTTAATCGACGGCGTCGAGTAATGAGGGTTAACCCTAATTCTAGGCGTCGCCAATCTAAACCCTAGACTTACTATTGATAATAACAATAAGTTTCTTTTTCATTGAACTTATCATAATCCTACTGCATCATATAGATTCTGACGCTCACGAGGTAGCTGCAGATCCGAGTTCCTCGACCCCCGCCGAAGAAGTCAACGTCAGCTCAGAGGAACCAGGCAAGCCCCGGTGCACAACCGTTGTTTAAAATTTTCCTTTTATGACTTAGTGTGTCTTGTTTGTGCATTAAGTGCTAGGAGTTGATTGAAACCATAGTTGCATTGTCTTCCATAGGAAACCCCAACGGTAGCTGGCATAGACACCCGTAGTATGCTATGCTTAGCAGATAATTACCGGTAGAAGTCGAGCAGAGTGGACGCTGCTCGCGAGTAGTAGGATATTGAATGAAACTATTTCGTGAGATGTGCCACACGACTGTGAACGAGTAAGAAAGATAAAAGATTGAGAGTCAGACTGGGTACAAGTAGGTCGGCGACTGGTCCAGGACCAGGGTGACCGTAGTCTGGTCTGATCCGTGTGGCACAGCTGGGCAAGTATTGAATGTACTAATCGTATGCTGGGTGTTATGGGCCCCGGTAAACCTACGTAGCCTAGTGATTGCAACGTCGAACCTGCCCTACGGTGTCTGACTAGGAGGAGATCTGGGGTGGGCAGCGTGGGAACTCCACAGAAACTGTCTGGGACGTGTTGTCTGGTGGGACGCGGCGCTGCTAAGGCAGGCGTAGGAGGGAATTGACGTTGCAGGAGCTGGTGCGAACGGTTGCCACGTGCGAGTCTGGGACACGCACGTGTCGTACGATTAGGTTAACCCTGCAGAGGTATAAAAATCGGTTCGAATCGCTGTCGCTCTCAGCTATGAGCTTACTTGAACTCTCTGTCACATTTTAGTAAAGAGATTGAGACACAATGAGAATGAACATGATGATTATTTTTGCTATTGTTACTTCTGTTATGTTTGCTTAGCTTAGTGCTAACTAAATTTATTTTTCTAATCACTTAACTTGGTGCTAAAATTTGACAAGAGTAGTATAGGCTTGCAAGTCCTTTTTTGCAAGTAAACCCACCCGAGTCAGCCAGCATGTCTAGGAGTCGGCTGTAGTTAGCCACGTTGACGGGTAAGTCTTGCTGAGCTTCTTAGAAGCTCACGCGTTAGCAATTTGTGGTTTTCAGGCGCCGTCATGCAGGACCAAGCAGGTAGCTTCCATTGGGAGGAGCCTCTCCCCAAGGTCGGGAACCTCCAGTGGGAGTTGTGCGAGTCGCCGCAGTGAATTGTTGAAGTGGCTAGTAGCATGACGCCCTTGGGCACGGCGCGTGCTTTTGCTTAAGTCCGAGTGTCGGAGTTTGTAATTGTTCTAGTCTTCCGCTGTTTTTGTTTCAAAACTTTCGCGTACTCTGAATCAATGTAAGACCTAACTTTAAATTTATAGAGTAATGTTGTATTAAAATCTCCTCTCCTTGTAAATTATTGCTGTTTATCTCTGCCTGTGTTGTATCGTGTGTACGCTCGCTTCGCCGAGCATTGCCCAACAGGATCCTGGCTCAACGACTGACCGGATCCGTCCCGAGACGAGGTTCTCTGGGCAGGGTCGTGTCAGCTTTGGTATCAGAGCCATGTTGGGAAACGGTACAACGTTTAAGGCATATTTTCGAAAATTACGTGCGAGTGAGGTACGAGCCCTATTAGTTAATAGGTTACCAGGTGGCAAGCTAACCTAGTGTAGGGGCTAACTAAACCCAGTCTAGATTTACTTTTCTGTAACGACACACCTACGCTAAGGTAAGCAAGGTAAGGTACGCCGCTCGACTGCGGTGAAAGGTCGAGAAATCCCTGTTGCGTCAGCAGCAGTAGCATTCTATACCATGATGGTATGGAAGGAGGTATTATGTTCACTGTAACATAGTACGCCCCCTTGCCGTTTAGGGAGAGAAGCGGCCCTCTACCGTACGAGGTGTGGGTTACAGACCTGTTGCGAATGCAGACCTTCGCAACAGTGGAGTCTTGTGTCTTTGGCACACAAGAGATGAGTTTGCTCCTCACGACTTCGGTTTTGCGGAACACTCTCATACCTCCGCTGCCTGAGGTAAAGTGCAGTCTGTCGCCGCGCAGGGAAGGTCGGACACGTGATCCCCGTACGTGACCTACTTGGGGCGACCCACATGGCAATGATATGGGTTGTTGTTTTTACTTTTGAGATATATTTATATTGAACTGCCTGTGGTGCCATTTTCTGCAGGTACGCTAACCACGATATCGTAAGCAACGTGTAGTAACGGCTAACTTGAGTGCGATTCTGCCACCGCCTACGCGTATTCTTTTTACTTTGTGAGGACGTATAGGCTGATGTAGGGTTGCATTGCATGAAGAAATGTTAAAATCCTTCAAACTTATACTAAAACCATCCAGGAGCGAAACTTCCATCATTAATGGCTGTAACATAACAGAAATTAAGAAGTCAACCTGGATACCTTCCTCCCTTAGAGATCACGTGGCATCAACCGAGTTGGAGTAAAACCCTGGCATATCATTGAGCCTTTTTTTCCAATACCTTCCTCGATGAGAAGACTGTCTCCTTGACAGGTCAACTTAGATGGTAAAGCACCTTGGACAAACCGGCTGTCGCTAGTTAGCATCCTTAGTGATCGATTTGGATCACCTTTTTACGCAGGGATGAAAAATATTTTACGTATCGGAAGATTTAGCATGCTTTGAACTTTGTGTCAACATGTGGCTTCTGATTGATAAAATATTGTTCATCTGCGTGATGTAGATGGACGACAACACGATCGAGCATGGGCTCGCGGAGATAGAGGTTGAGGACTCCACCCCTACCTACGTCACCAAGAAATCCGGACGCAGAGGATTTGTGGAGATACTCGATCAGACCTTGCAGTCGCTGGGTTATGTAGAGACTCCTTGGTTTCAGATCCGGGAGTATCAGCAGTATGACCTACCGCGCTGCTCAGCCACAGTTACATTACCCACGCATCCTCAGCATGCCAACGGAGAGATTTGTACCACCACCACATTCGGTTCAGATAAGACGGAAGCCATCGAGTCAGCCGCTGATTAGGCTCTATTGAGGATTTGCGAGTGACACATTGAGGAGCTGGCAGACAAACCAGCGGCGATGTTTCCGATACGGGACCAGGTCGATAGTACCTGGCACCGTAATGTCAAGATTGCTCAGAAGCGGACTCTCAGGGGAGAGATGGACCATGTCACTCCCTTGTTCACGTTGAGCCTAGCGCTACTCAACATGCATGAGGACACTGTTCTCACAGCTCAGATGGACCGTCAGGCCTTGCGACAGGCTCATGTGGAGATAGCTCAACTCAAGGAGAAGGTCCAGGACTTGGAGAGCAGAAACAATGCACTGCGTGCTCGCTGCAACGCGCGTGCTACACGCATCTCTGAGCTAGAGGCGGTCTCCGAGATTAAGACTGCTCAGATCCATGCTAGAGAGAATGATTGCAACATCATGTTGCAACACATTCACCAGCTGAAAATGCTCAGGGATAACGCGGTTCTCAGATGGCGGAGAACCTCGCCCATGAGAACCATCATTTGCAGCATCAGTTAGTGGGACTTTTGGAGGCACAGCAGCCGCCTCCCGCAAACGATGATGCGCCTGAGTCAGAGGTATCGGATCCTGAAGCTTCAGACCCAGAGCCAGACGAGGAGTAGATCGGAGGTGGTTCCGAAGTGATAGTTGCTAGATGCTTCGCTTAAGGAGTGCGTTGTCTTTGTCTTGGTGTTAGTATGTGTTCTCAAGAGTCTATCTTAGTGGCGTTGTAATCTTTTGGATGTAAGAGTGGTGGTTTGACAGTCTAAGGAGTTGGACGATGGATGTACTGTCATCTTTTGGGTAATGAAGGAAGTTTGTTATCCGTGCCGTGCATATTGACATACTTCTACTTATGTTGAGAAATGGACATGGGTTGAATTGCTCTAATAAGGATCATTTTTGCTTTTTCAGCATGGTGAACACGTGAGCAGGACGTCAGGAGGCGGAAAGCTCCAACCCGCCGCCCCCGCCAGCTGAGCCAACCTTGGCCACAGCTATGGCGGCCCTGCTTCAAAGCAGCCAGCAAACGCAGGAGATGCTGCGAGCTATCCTGGAGAATAGTGGCACGAATCGAGGCGCTCGTAACCGCGACCAGGACAGCACATATGCTGAATTCCTGGCCACTCATCTCCCGAAGTTCAAAGATGCCCGGGAACCAATGGAGGCGGACCACTGGCTTCGTACGATCGAGGCCAAGTTTGGGTTACTCCGTTGTTCGGAAACTCAGAAGACGCTCTTCGCAGCACAAATGCTCCACGGACACGCTGGAGCTTGGTGGGCCAACTACTTGGCCACTCTCCCGGCCAACACCCAGGTGCCATGGGAACAGTTCCGGGAGGCGTTCCGCATTCACCACATCTCCGCGGGACTCATGCAGAGAAAGGCCAAGGAGTTCATGGCCTTGACGCAAGGAAGCCGCACGGTGCACGAGTATTCCCCTGTATTCAACCAACTTGCTCTATATGCTCCGGAGCAGGTTGATACGGATGCAAAGCGGAAGCACTGCTTCATGGAAGGGTTAAACATCACACTCCAGGGTCGCTTGGCCCTGAACCAAGGCAGCTCATTTAATGAGCTCGTCAGCAACGCCCTCATCGCCGAAGAATGCCTTGAGAAGGAGCAGCGGAAGAAGAGGCGAGCCAGCGGTGGGCCATCAAATGCCCCGCCACCCAAGTACCGTCTGGTGTACACTGCACCTGATGGTAGGAAGTACAAGGCAACCCCGCCGCAGGCGCCATCCTTCCATCCGCCGCAGCAGCCATACCGGCCCCCACAGAGTCAGCAACAGGCCAGCTACCGCGCACCTCCCCCGCCGCAGAGGAACCCAGGTGTCCGCCCACCTCAACAGGGCGCCCGCCCTGGACCAGGCACGCCTTGCTTCAACTGCGGGCAGCCCGGACACTTCGCCCACGAGTGCCCCTCCAACCAGCAGTCCGGAGGCAACCAGCAATCAAACCAAGGGCAGGGCCAGTAAAAGGGCCAGAAGAACACCAGGACCGGTCGGGTAAACTACACCACGACCGAAGAAATTGCTGAGGGTGAACAAGTACTGGCAGGTACGTTCTCGCTCTCTACCTATTCAGCTTTTGTTCTATTCGATTCCGGTGCAAGCCACAATTTTATCAGTAAAAATTTTGTCAAGGGCAAAAACCTAGCCACAATTCCCCTAGAACCACCTTTTGTAATAAAATCGCCTGGGGGCAACACATTGTCAAACCATGGCTTGAGTGAAGCTCCCCTAAATCTGGGAGGTCATATCTATCCTATCTACTTCATCATCCTAGATGGGCAGGGTATCGATATTATCATCGGCATGAAGTGGATGAAACACCATAATACCATCCTTGATATTGCTAACCGTGTAGTCCACTTAACCTCTCCACTTCATGGTTCCATGTCCATAAACCTAGATCACCCTAAAGCTACCCTCAAACAAGTCTGCCATGTTGTCGGAAAAAGTCTGGACGAGATACCGGTGGTTAAGGAGTTTCCGGACGTATTTCCCGAAGACTTACCTCGTTTACCACCGGATAGAGATGTGGAATTCCAGATTGAGTTCTTGCCAGGCACAGCCCCGATTTCCCGCAGACCGTACAAGATGGCACCCAAAGAGCTAGCAGAGTTGAAGAAACAGCTGCAGGAGTTGTTGGACAAGGGCTTTATACGGCCCAGTACCTCGCCTTGGGGTTGTCCGGCATTGTTCGTGAAGAAGAAGGACCAGTCATTGAGGCTATGGTGGATTACCGTCCCTTGAATGCGGTAACTATCAAGAACAAGTATCCCTTGCCACGCATAGACACTCTATTTGATCAGTTGGCTGGAGCCAAAGTCTTCTCGAAAGTTGATCTTCGATCTGGATATCATCAAATCAAGATCCGTCTCAGTGACGTTCCAAAGACGGCCTTCTCGACCAGATACGGGCTGTATGAGTATTTGGTGATGTCGTTTGGACTCACAAACGCACCAGCGTACTTTATGTACCTCATGAACTCAGTCTTCATGCCAGAGCTGGATAAGTTTGTAGTGGTGTTCATTGATGACATCCTAATATAATCCAAGTCAATCGATGAGCATGCAGAGCACCTTCGGACAGTTCTCCAAAGACTCAGAGATCATCAGCTCTATGCCAAGTTCAGCAAGTGCGAATTCTGGATTGAGCGTCTTCAGTTTCTGGGCCATGTTGTGTCCGCGGAAGGTATTTTCTGTTGATCCAGGAAAGGTGCAAGATGTTGTTAATTGGAAAGCACCCACAACAGTCCACAAGGTGCGAAGTTTCTTGGGATTAGCGGGATATTATCGCCGCTTCATTCCCAACTTCTCCAAGATTGCCAGGCCTATTACAGATCTACTCAAGAAGGATCAGAAGTTCAAGTGGACAGAAAAGTGCGAAGAAGCCTTCGAAACTTTGAAGAAGCACTTGACCACGGCACCAGTACTCGCCCAACCGGATTTGAGCAAGCCCTTCGACGTGTATTGTGATGCGTCGGGCACTGGACTTGGTTGTGTGTTAATGTAAGAAGGACGGGTAATTGCTTATGCTTCCAGGCAACTCCGTAAGCATGAGTTGAATTACCCCACACACGACTTGGAATTGGCAGTCGTGGTATTGGCTCTGAAGGTGTGGAGGCATTACTTATTGAGAAACTTGGTACACCTCTACACCGACCACAAGAGTCTCAAGTACATCTTCACCCAGAACGAGTTGAACATGAGGCAACGAAGATGGCCAGAATTAATCAAGGACTACGAGATAGAGATCCACTACCATCCGGGCAAGGCTAATGTGGTTGCAGACGCGTTGAGCAGAAACGCCCATTGCCACTACTTGGATCAGAGAGTTGCAACCGAAGAACTAGAGCCAGCCGTAAGGATTCTACCCCACGGAGCACTCTACAACCTAGCCTTAGTGTCAACACTTAGATATGAGGTAGCCAAGGCCCAGAAGCTTGATAAGGGCATGGAGAAGATCAGATTAGGACTACAAGAAAAGAAGATGCAGTGCTTTCGAGAGGACGAAGAAGGAGTTCTGTGGTTCAAGAACAGACTGGTAGTGCCGAAGGATCACGAGCTCCGAAGGAAGATCATGGATGAAGCTCATTTATCCAAGTACTCAATTCACCCTGGCAGCAACAAGATGTATCAGGACCTGCGAAAGAAGTTTTGGTGGACAAGGATGAAAAGAGAAATCGCTCGGTATGTAGCCGAATTTGACACCTGCCGCAGAGTAAAGGCCGACCATCTGAAAGGCGCAGAGTTGTCGCAACCTTTGAGCGTTCCGTCATGGAAATGGGAAGACATCAGTATGGACTTCATTGTTGGACTACCCACCACCGCTCGACAGCATAACTCCATTTGGGTGATCGTGGATCGCCTGACAAAGTCCGCTCACTTCATACCTGTCAGTACCAACTATAGAATGAAGAAGTACGCAGAACTATACATTGACCGGATAGTCTGTCTACATGGAGTACCCAAGACAGTCATCTCCGACCGGGGTATCCAGTTCACCGGTCGATTTTAGAAACAACTCCACGAGTCACTAGGAACCAGGCTCATCCACAGCTCAGCCTACCACCCTCAGACTGACGGTCAGACGGAAAGAGTGAACCAAATACTTGAAGACATGCTCCGAGCTTGTGTTTTGGAGTACGGAAAAGGATGGGACACTTATCTGTCATTGGCGGAGTTCTCATACAATAACAGCTATCAAGCCAGCATCCAGATGTCCCCTTTTGAAGCACTTTACGGCCGTAGTTGCAGAACCCCACTCAATTGGTCAGAAGCAGGCGAAAGGATCATATTGGGCCCAGACCTAGTACAGCAGGCTGAAGAGAAAGTAAGGGTTATACAAGCCAATCTGAAGGCCGCCAAGTCAAGACAGAAGAGCTATGCAGATAGAAGGCGTAGACCATTAACCTTCGAGATAGGAGACTACGTCTACCTACGAGTCTCGCCAATGAAGGGAGTTCAACGGTTCGGGATCAGAGGCAAGTTAGCACCCCGGTACATAGGTCCATATCCTATCACAGCCAAGTGCGGACCCGTGGCCTATCAAGTGGAACTGCCAGAAAGATTATCCGGAGTGCATAACGTCTTCCATGTCTCCCAGTTAAAGAAGTGTCTGAAGGCACCCATAGACCAAGTGGTTCAAGAAGTAGAAGAATTGCAACCAGACTTGACCTACCCAGAGCGTCCAATCCGGATACTGGACGAGAAGGAACGAGTTACTAGAAGACGGACACTCAAATTTTACAAGGTTCTGTGGAGCAACCACTCGGAAGACGAAGCCACGTGGGAATCAGCAGAATTTCTTCAGTCACACTACCCCGAGCTACTCCCAAACCCCTAGGTACCTATGCCTATCCCAACCCTCTCCTTAAATCTCGGGACGCGATTTCTTTTAGGGGGGAGGGCTGTGACACCCCAGGTGTCACCAGGGCAAAAATCGACAACTGTAAACCCTAATTCATAATTTCACTCATTTTAAAGCAGATTCAATCTTAGAAATAAAAAGGAACGTTGTTTAAATTGCTTTAAAGGGACACTATGAAAAGTTTGACAAACAACAGAACACTATAGCAGAGTCCGGGAAAAATCTCAATCAGCAGTGTTGAAATCTCGTTAACAGGAAGAAACCCAAATCCTAACTCTTGACCATCAAAATTTCCATAGAACCCTAGCCATATTTTTACGTAAAAATTAAGTACACTTCAAAATAGAATTTTGGAAAATTATTCAGAAGTTTTGGACAACAATTAGACCTCTCAAAAATTCACACAAGCTATAATCCACCTAGAAATTCAAAAATTTTTATAGGCCAAATCATGACTTGAACCTTAAATGAAAAGTGCTCCAAATAAATTCCTGAGCCTATACAAAAATGCTCAAAAATTGTTGAGATTGGGAAGTGTTTATTTTAATTGAATTTCTTTCCAGCCTTAATGAAAAAGAAAAAAAAATGTATTTTGCCGGGCGGGCTACAGTGCCCCGCCGCCCGCCCGACAAAACGGCGAGTGGCAGGGCATGGCCTCCCGCCCAACACGGCTCATGTCCAGGGCGGGCCGCCTTCAATACCCGACGCTCCTCCTCACTCCCTCACGCGCTCCCTTCTCTCTCTAGCTCGCTCTCTCTCTTTCCCGCCCGCCTTTTCTCCTCTGCCGAGCGCCGCCCAGGCCGCCCCAGTGCGCCGCCTCACTGCGCCGGCCACGCTCCTCTCGGCTCCCCTACTCCCCTACCCTGGTTTTTCTTTAAAACGGGCGCGCCTCCATCTTCTCCCCCCCCCCCCCCTCCATTCGTCTTTTCCCCCCGCGCAAGCTCTTTCCCCTGCCCCAGCCGCCGCCGACGCCATTGCCGCCGCCTCCAAGGTGAAGACCCCCTCCCGCGCCAATCCAATTCCCTCACCAAATCACTTCCTCCCCGCCCCATGAAGCTCACAGCACCTTCCCCTCCTCCGAAATCGAGCCCCATCGTCGAAATTTTGCTCACCGCCGCCGCCCCGAGACACCCTCACGGTGAACACCCCTTTCCTGGCCAAAACCTTGATAAATAGCATGTTGCCGAGCTTCATCGTGTCGAGTGGATTGTGGAAAGCCGAGGTTCGACCGTCGGCGACCACCCCACCGCCGGCAATGGCTCGTCGGAGCTCGCCGGCGCAATCCCCTATTTTTCTTTTTTTTCAATTTATTTTCCAGATTATTGCTCTGTCTTATAAAATCCCTAGAAATTCACAGGAAGATCCAAAAATGCCAAACTAAAATTTTCTAGAGCCCTCGTTAAAGGGACTAATTTTATGTTAAAGCACTTTTTAACAAATGACCAAATATTTGCAGAATTAATTAGAAACACTCCTTTTGGTTTTTGACTTTTAAATTGCATTATAGAGCAATGCTAGGGCTGACCTTGGATCCACAAGTACACCATGGCACTACACACCTGCTGGAAGTTTATGATGATTTTAGGACCACGAAATTGTATGTAACCCTATTGAATTACTTCAATCTGCCTAGTTAAGATACTATTTTCTAAAATGCATTGTAAAAGTCATTTAAAAGGATCAGACCTAAAATCAAAGTTGTATCTTTGGTGCTCAGGATTGCCCACATAAAATTTCATGATTTTATTCTGAGGTTTACAAGTACTTTCTGATTTTATAAGATTTAAAAACAGGAACTTTGATGAACTTTATGAAAATAGAAAATTCATCTAGGCCCCACCCAAAGCCCAAAATGCTTATTCCAGGGAGTGCTACCAACTAAAAATAATCTTGAGGAAGAATTAAAATTTTCATTTCAACCCTAGTTTAATAGCCGAAGGAATTAAATAATGTTTAACCGATGAAAAGTGTCGAATTAACTTAACTAAAGTTGAAGTTGTTGAATATGCCAACTAAAAGTCACCTCATGAGAGTTGAATAGATTTCTTTAAACATCATTCACAGATTAAGAATTGAATTTAATCGACGGCGTCGAGTAATGAGGGCTAACCCTAATTCTAGGCGTCGCCAATCTAAACCCTAGACTTACTATTGATAATAACAATAAGTTTCTTTTTCATTGAACTTATCATAATCCTACTGCATCATGTAGATTCTGACGCTCACGAGGTAGCTGCAGATCCGAGTTCCTCGACCCCCGCTGAAGAAGTCAACGTCAGCTCAGAGGAACCAGGCAAGCCCCGGTGCACAACCGTTGTTTAAAATTTTCCTTTTATGACTAAGTGTGTCTTGTTTGTGCATTAAGTGCTAGGAGTAGATTGAAACCATAGTTGCATTGTCTCCCATAGGAAACCCCAACGGTAGCTGGCATAGACACCCGTAGTATGCTATGCTTAGCAGATAATTACCGGTAGAAGTCGAGCAGAGTGGACGCTGCTCGTGAGTAGTAGGATATTGAATGAAACTATTTCATGAGATGTGCCACACGACTGTGAACGAGTAAGAAAGATAAAAGATTGAGGGTCAGACTGGATACAAGTTGGTCGACGACTGGTCCGGGACCAGGGTGACCGTAGTCTGGTCTGATCCGTGTGGCACAGCTGGGTAAGTATTGAATGTACTAATCGTATGCTGGGTGTTATGGGCCCCGGTAAACCTACGTAGCCTAGTGATTGCAACGTTGAACCTGCCCTACGGTGTCTGACTAGGAGGAGATCTGGGGTGGGCAGCTTGGGAACTCCACAGAAACCATCTGGGACGTGTTGTCTGGTGGAACGCGGCGCTGCTAAGGCAGGCGTAGGAGGGAATTGACGTTGCAGGAGCTGGTGTGAACGGTTGCCACGTGCGAGTCTGGGACACGCATGTGTCGTACGATTAGGTTAACCCTAGAGAGGTATAAAAATCGGTTCGAAGTGGCTAGTAGCATGACGCCCTTGGGCACGGCGCGTGCTTTTGCTTAAGTCCGAGTGTCAGAGTTTGTAACCGTTCTAGTCTTCCGCTGTTTTTGTTTCCAAACTTTCGCGTACTCTGAATCAATGTAAGACCTAACTTTAAATTTATGGAGTAATGTTGTATTAAAATCTCCTCTCCTTGTAAATTATTGCTGTTTATCCCTGTCTGTGTTGTATTGTGTGTATGCTCGCTTCGTCGAGCGTTACCCAACAGTATCCTGGCTCAACGACTGACCGGATCCATCCCGAGACGAGGTTCTCTGGGCAGGGTCGTGTCAGTTTCGATCGGCGACGCCTAGAATTAGGCTTAACCTAATTACTCGACGCCGTCGATTAAATTCAATTCTTAACTGTTGAATGAGGTTCAAGGAAATCTATTCAACTCTCATGAGGTGACTTTTAGTTGGCATGTTCCACAAGTTCAACCTTAGTTAAGGTTAACTCGACATTTTACATGAGTTAATAATTATTTAACAACTTCGACTATTAACCTAGGGTTAAAAATGAAACTTTTAATTCTTCTCCAAGATTATTTTTAGTTGATAGCACTCCCTGAAATAAGCCTTTTGAGCTTTGGTTGGGGCTTAGATGAATTTTTTATATTTTATAAAAATTCATCAAAATTCCTGTTTTTTAAATGTTATAAAATCAGAAAGCACTAGTAACCCTTAGAATACAATTATGTAATTTTATGTGGGCATTCATGAGCACCAAATCTAAAACTTTGCTTTTGGGTCTAACCTTTTGAATGAATTTTACAATGTACTTTAGAAAATAGTATCTTAACTAGGCAGATGGAAGTGATTTAAAAGGGTTACATGCAACTTCATGGTCCTAAAATCGTCATAAAATTCCAGAAGGTGTGTAATATCATGGTGTAATTGTGCATCAAAGATTAGCCCTAGCATTGCTCTAGAATGCAAATTAAAATTCAAAAATAGAAAGTAGTGTTCTAACTAATTCTGCAAATTTTTGGACATTTTCTAAAAAGTGTTTTAACAAAAAATTAGTACTCCTCATGAGGTTTCTAACAAATTTAGGTTTGCTATTTTTGGATTTTCTATGAATTTCTACGGAGTTTACAAAACAAAGAAATAATCTAGAAAATAAAAAGGAAAAAGAAAAACAGGGGATTTGCGTCGGCGAGCTCCGGCGAGCAATTGCCGGCAACCACCCCATCGCCGGCGGTGAGACCTTGACTTTTCATGGTCCACTCGACACGGCAAAGCCCGGCAACATGACGTTCATGGAGGTTTCGGCCGGGAAAGCGGTGCTCACCGTGGAGGGTCTAGGTGGTGGCGGCGAGGTCAAAATCCCGACGAACGAAGCTTGATTCCGGAGAGGGAAAGGTGCGGTGAGCTACACGGGAGTGAGAGAGAGTGTTTTGTCGAGGGAATTGAAGCAGAGGATTGGTCGCGGGTGGAGTTCACCTAGAGGGGCGGTTGCGGGTGGCTATGGCGTCGGTGGCCGGCCGGGGCAGGGGAAGGGAGGAGGACTGCGTGCACGGGAAGGAGGATGGAAGAAAGGGGGGAAAGTAGGGAGGAGGCGCACCGGTTTTTAAAGGAGCCAGGATAGGGGAGTAGGGAAAGGCAGGGGGGGGCGGCATGGCGGCATGGCCGGCCATGCCCCCGGGCGGTGCTCGGGCGGCTTGGCAAAGGAAAAAGACGGGCGGGAGAGAGAGAGGGAGGGAGGAAGAGAGGAGAGAGGGGGGGAGAGAGCGTGGGGAAGGAGTGGCACTTGAATGCGACGTGCGCACTGCTGCCGGGGAGAGGCCGTGTCGGCCGGGGCGTGCCTGCCGCCTGAGGCGGGCGGCGGCACAGTGCCGCGCTCCGGCAGGCTTCAAACAAAATTTTTTTTAACACTAAAGCTGGAATGCAATTCAATTGAATGGCACACTTCCCAAGCTCAAATATTTTCGAAAATTTTTGACCAAGCTTAGGAATTTATTTGGAGCACTGTTCATTTAGGGTTCAAGTCATGGTTTGGTCTCTAAAAATTCTTGAATTTCTAAGTTGATTATAGTTTGTGTGAATTTTTAAGAGGTTTAAACCTTATCCAAAAATTCTGAATAAATTCCCAAAATTTTATTTTGAAGTGTACTTAATTGTCATGCAAAAATATGGCTAAGGTTCTGTGGAAATTTTGGTAGCCAAGAGTTAGGGTTTGGATTTCTTCCTATTAATGAGATTTCGACACTATTAGTTGAGATTTTCTCGGACTTTGCTATGGTGTTCTGTTGTTTGTCAAACTTTTTATAGTGTTCCTTTAAAGCATTTTAAATAATATTTCTTTTTATTTTCAAGGTTGAATCTACTTTTAAGCGAGTGAAATTATGGATTAGGGTTTACAGTTGTCGATTTTTGCCCTGGTGACACCTAGGGTGTCACAACCTTCCCGCTGTTCTCCAAATACACGTCCTTGTAAAGAGATTGTGTATCTGGAGAATAACAGGAAGATGATGCCGAAACTCTACCTCGGATTGGAGCAAACCATGGAAACAAACCCCATCTACCCATTTTTCGGCTTTCCAAAAATCGTGGACAATTTGAATAAGATATGATTATAGATATGCAAATATCTGCATATTTCGAACCCTATCTTTTTTGAACGGGAAACATCTAACTAGGTTACGTTACCTAAGTACATGACATGGAATATATGATTTACCTTAGGTGGCGGCGGAGATAAGCTAACACGAACGACGAAGTGTTGTCTACAAAAATAATACTAGTGTCAATCGGACATTTTGACAGCACGTCCCCAATATGGTGAGTTTCAGGAACCTACAACAACCAAACGATACGATAGTCGATAACCACATGACACAACAGCTGCCCATATATGAAAACAATAACGATACCTTTGTAGCGGACGGGGCAGGAACGACGAGAGCAGCTGAGCGAGGCGGGGACGGGTCGATGGAGCGGGGAAGAGGTGGCAAAGCACCGAGAACGAGGCGGCGAGGCGACGGGAGGTGCGCGCTTTGGGCGTGGGGGCAGCCGCAGGGCGACTCAAATGACAAAATGACAGACGGCTTCACTTAAGTCTGGGTGCACACTCTTTGCCGAGTGCTAGATGTATTTGCCAAGTGTCGTGGATCTGGCACTCGGCAAAGAAGCTAAATCTATTTGTCGAGTGCCCTTTGCCGAGTGCCGTTGTAGAGCACCGAGTGCCATCATAGGCATTCGGCAAATCTTTGCCGAGTATAATTACCAATACACTCGGCAAAGTAAATATTCCTGTACGCATTATCAAAACCTATGCAGAAGTTGTTTGTAGGGTTTGATGGGAACGGGGTCCTGATCTTTCTATAGGTTCTGATAATCAATCCTACTTCCAAACAGCATGTTTCGATCCCCACAATCATAAAGCACCACGTCACCTTTGGTTATCACCCGTATGAACACAGATGACCTCGTCGAGGAAAGCTAATCCTTGCCTGTGAATCGAAGTGTAAGGATCAAGACACTGAGAGGTAGGGGGGTGTTGAATCGGTGTGGACACAAACGTGTCACACAATTTCCAAAACTCAAGTCATCGAAGCACGACTATGCAAGTCTAGTGGCTAAGAACCCTATCATACGAGTGATACAAGAACAACAAGCAAAGCAATCACACTAGCACGATAGCCACCAAGAGGGAAGGAAAACAACAAGCAACCTATGCAATTCTACTAGCTCAAAGGAAAGACAACAAGAACAACGAGCTAAAGAAAGAGTGATAGAGAAAGGTTGATGCGCCGATGTTTTCCCGAGGTATCGGAGGATGGGGCCTCACCTAGTCCTCGGTGGACCACTCCCGTCGGAGTCCTGGTCCCTCCCGCCGTTCCCGAAACGGTATCGTCCAAGGTGCGCTCCACTCCTCGAGCAAAGACACGGACTTTCTGCACCGCCCCGGGCAGCAACTTTTTACCCGGTGATAAGCCTCCTTGATCTGTCGCTCTCTCTCTTGATTCCCCTTTGAACGGAGGGCTCCAAACCGTGTACAAACTTGTGAAGTCTTCCACAAACTCCACTTAAAGCTCAATCACCAAACCTAACCGGTCTAGGCCCTGCCATAAGACCAAGAGTAACAAGCCAAGATGCCCCTCTACAAGCCCACTAGCTTAGAGGTGGATGAACACTCCTTGTTACTCTCTCACAAACACTCCTAATAGTCATGAAGCTAACAATCTCCCTCTTTTTGTGCTTGATGACAACACACGATCGAAACAATCGAAACCATAGAGATGATATATGATATCAATGAAAGCACGAAGGGATTTGACAAAGTGAGGAATAGGAAAGCAAACCGAGTCAAGAAACCTTCATCTCATGTCATCATGTTTTAGAATTTGTTGATGAAGCACATGATGTTAGGAGCATTGTAGGTCATGTCAAAGTGTACATCTAGAAATCTCCATGACCTACAATGTTAGTCTTCCAATGATATGTGATATATGATGAAAGAAAGAGAGCACACTATCATTGATAATTAAGGATATGGAACGGGACGGGATGATTTTGCATCTTGTCTCCCCTTTGATAGCACAACTATCATTATAATCTGAAGCATAAAACTACAAGACGAAAGCGCGTGAATGAAAACCAAGTGATCATCGTTGAGCAAGAAACAGGAACACACAAAACGATACCAAGCTCATCAACATCATGGGAACACGAAATATGGATGTATAAAGCTCGAGAGAAAACATTAGTGCATGCATCCATGGCAACAAAATACAGAGTCTAGAAAAAGCCAAACTACCCCATATCTCACAAGGCTCTCCCCTTTAATACAAAAGTCACTCTTCACCTCTCTAAGAATCATCTTAACTCCCCTAAACTCTCTCCCTCTTTGACATCAAGCACCAAAAAAGGAAAAACATGTAGTGGAGGAGATCTAAGGTGCATGCGGAAAAGGTGTGGTGGTCGCTGGAGGGTCCTGCTACTCTGATGGGGGCTGCTTTGCTGTGGAGTCGCCCGGGGCCGCACCTGTGTCCTCCTGACGAGGTAGTATCTCGAACTGATCGAGATCCACAGAGGAGCTGCTGCTAGAGTGTTGGTATTTCTTACAATCACAGATAAATCCGCAGGCGCACGGAGTACCGCTGTAGCACTTCACCCTAGAGTATTCCAAGGTATCATAATTTTCACAGGGAACATATGTAGGCTAACTACTACTCAAGTCCAAGGAACAACCTCACTAAGAAGTGGGCAAAGGATAGAGAGGCAACTTAAGAGATAAATCCTAATCTAATAAGAAGGTTTATTCTATCCTCGCTTACTTCAGCCTCCAGTTTACTCTTAATCCAGGAAAAAGACTCCGGTAACTATTAAGGCTACTTATGTATCTGGACGTGGAGGATTACAAAGGACGGACAAGGCTGTCACTTCAAGCCGCCTACCTATATCTCCATGGGATACACACCACTTACAGGCAATATTCTATTTAGACACCACGTCTACACAGACTATTACTACTTTAACCTTACGCAAGGATCTAGCCCGTAATTAAGTTAAAGCATATACTAAGTAGTATACAGTGAACTAGCAAGCGAAGAAAAAACACTACTTACCAGACTAAGACAATATACTCATAAAGTGTGCACGAATACTTACTTGATTTAATAAAGCATTCGTCAAGGTATAAGTGCGAAGCAGAGTGATGACAGGCCACCACTCCAACTCGACTTAGTGGGGGATCCTATGCCAAGAGAGCACCGACAAGCCAACGCTTCCCTTGGAGAACCTCCGCCTCGCTCTCTTCCTTTCTAGAACTCTAAGGACTAGACCCTAAGAGCCTAAGCCTCTAATGCAGCAGCACAAGTGTAAAAGTGGAGTGAAGAGTTGATGCTAGAGAGTGAGGAGAGGGGTCCTATTTATAGGTGGAGGTGCCTTGGGGGGTGAATTTCCTTCCCTCCCTCTTTCTCTCTTTTCCCGCCACCTGGAGTCGGTAACTCCCGAGCCTGGTCAGCACTGCCTTTGGTACGTTGGTTGGAAGCTGCCTGCCAAAGTGGGGCCTAAGTGGCCCCACTGGAAGGTTGTGTGACCCTCCAAGTCGGCTGACCTGTGGTGGGCTCCACTCGGGCCTGGCTTCTTCTGGGCTTCTCCTGAGTGGGTTTCAATCCCTTCTCCGTGGTGGGCTTTGGTATTTCGGCAGATTTTATACGTTGAATAGCCCATTGGATAATACTGTTGTTATCTTTTTCTCTCAATAATTCTAGATAAATCACCTGTATACAAATATTCACTAAAACTTGTGGAACTTGGTTAGTAATAAACCAATTCCTAATTTTAGTGCATTTTTTTGATTATTTATGCAGAGATTTGATGGTCAAATATGACATTTAAGGACCGTCAACAAACTCCTCCACACTTAGTCCTTCACTCGTCCCGAGGGAAGAAGAAAAACTTAGCGTTGTTAACTAGGTGATATGAAGCAAACATAAAGGTTATCCAATTACAATACTTATACCCACACTTGGATGTGTCTCTCATACTGATTGAGCGGTTGAAAAATGTAACAGTATTGAAAACCATACTATCTCTAAGCTAAGCAAGACCTAGGAATTGGAAGTATTTTTGAAAAGATTAAACAAGGAAATATTCCTCAAGTGATTCTCTCAATCGCTCAATATATGTATGTGTATAGATCCCCACCATGGCAAAGTATTGCCTCTATTCCTACTTTTCTCATGATGGGCATTTTGGTGGAGCTTGGTAGGAAATAGAAGGCATACTTGCAACACATATATTGCTAAGTCAAAAACCGGATCCAAAGTCAGAAAGTAAATTACACAATCATGATCATGTGGTGCACGTGTGCTGGAATGGAAGTGGAATGAAACTCCTATTCACTATCCTCTCCTTTTTGAAATATTTGGAAATCATGGCTGTCTCATCTGACACGGAGAGGTTTTCTTTTTCTCTCTCTCTTTTTTTTTTTGAATACAGCCACATCTCTTTTTTAATGATGGCACGGAGGGATATGAATGAAACGTGTGGAGTATTTATTTGGTGGATGGATGGGGAAATTGGAATTGCTATCTCCCATTGTATTAGTTTAGCATATTTGTGGGATGCAAGTGGACATAACCCTAAAAGTATAATAAACTACAAACAAAGGGTCACAACAATTTGACAAAACTTGACGCGGACCCGCCTAGAAAACCTCGTCTTGGGACGGACCCGGTCGGTCGTTGAGCCAGGATCCTGTTGGGCAATGCTCGACGAAGCGAGCGTACACACGATACAACACAGGCAGGAATAAACAGCAATGATTTACAGGGGAAGAGAACTTAATACATCATTGGTTCATAGTTTGAAACTTAAGTCTTATAGTGAATCAGAGTACGCAATTAAAGTTTTGGAAATAATAGCGGAAGACTTCATCGATTACAGACTCCGACGTTCAGACTTAAGCAAAAGCATGCACCGTGCCCGCGGGCGTCATGCTACTAGCCACTTCAATGTTCACTGCGGCGACTCGCACAACTCCCACTGGAGGTTCCCAATCTCGGGGTGAGACTCCTCCCAATGGATGCTACCAGCTTGGTCCTGCATGTCGGCGCCTGAAAACCACATATCGCTAACGCGTGAGCTTCTAAGAAGCTCAACAAGACTTACCCGTCAACATGGCTGACTACAGCGGACTCCTAGACATGCTGGTTGACTCGGGTGGGTTTACTTGCAAAAACGGACTCGCAAGCTTGTACTACTCTTGGTCAAATTTTAGCACCAGATTAAGTGATTAGAATATAAATTTAGTTCGCCCTGAACTAATCAAACATAACAGAAGCAACAATAGCAATAGTAATAATCATAATTCAGTCTCATTGTATCTCAACCTATTTACTAAAATGTAACAGAGAGTTCAAGTAAGCTCATAGCTGAGAGCGACAGCGATTTGAACCGATTTTTATACCTCTGCAGGATTAACCTAATCGTACGACACGTGCGTGTCCCAGACTCGCACGTGGCAACCGTTCACACCAGCTCCTGCAACGTCAATTCCCTCCTACGCCTGCCTTAGCAGCACCGCATCCCACCAGACAACACGTTCTAGACGGTTTCTATGGAGTTCCCACGCTGCCCACCCCAGATCTCCTCCTAGTCAGACACCGTAGGGCAGGTTTGACGTTGCCATCACTAGGCTACGTAGGTTTACTGGGGCCCATAACACCCAGCATTAGTACATTCAATACTTGCTCAGCTGTGCCACACGGATCAGACCAGACTACAGTCACCCTGGTCCCGGACCAGTTGCCGACCTAGTTGTACCCGGTCTGACCCTCAATCTTTTTTCTTTCTTACTTATTCACAATCATGTGGCACATCTCATGTAATGGTTTCATTCAATATCTCCTACCACTCGCGAGCAGCGTCCACTCTGCTCGACTTCTACCGGCAATTATATGCTAAGCATAGCATACTAAGGGTATCTGTACTAGCTACCGTCAGGGTTTCCTATGGGGAACAAATGCAACTATGGTTTCAATCAACTCCTAGCACTTAATGCACAAACAAGACACACTGAGGTATAAAAGAATTTTAAACAACGGTTGTGCACCGGAGCTTGTCTGGTTCTCCGGCGGTGATGATCTCTTCTACGAAAATCGAAGAACCCGGATCTGCAGCTACCTCGTGAGCGTCAGAATCTACATGATGCAGTATGATTATGATAAGTTCAATGAAAAAGGGTCATAATGCCTTTGTTAAAGATTAACTAAAGATTCTGACGTTTAGGGATTGGGGTCAACCCTAATTCCTCGACGCCGTCGATTTATTCAATTCTTAACCTTTGAATGAGGTTCAAGGAAATCTATTCAAATTCTCATGAGGTGATTTTTAGTTGGCATGTTCAACCACTTCAACCTTAGTTAAGGTTAATTCAACATTTTTTTCATGAGTTAATGATTATTTAACGTCTTCGACTATTAACCTAGTGTTACAATGAAACTTTTAACTCTTCCTCAAGACTATTTTTAGTTAATAATACTCCCTGAATTACGCATTTTGAGCTTTGGTTGGGGTCTAGACGAATTTTCTATATTTTCTAAAAATTCCTTAAAAGTCCTATTATTGAATCTTATAAAATCAGAAAGCAATAGTAAACCTTAGAATAAAATTATGAAATTTTATGTGGTCACTCATTAGCATCAAATCTAAAACTTTTCTTTTGGGTCTAATCTTTTGAATGACTTTTACAATGTATTTTAGAAAAAGGTACTTTAACTAGGTAGGTTGAAGTAATTTAATAGGGTTACAACTTCGTGGTCCTAAAATCCTCATAAAATTCCAGAGGGTGTGTTTGGCCACGATATATTTGTGGATCAAAGATTAGCCTTAGCATTGATCTAGAATTCAAATTAAAATTCAAAAACAGAAAAGAGTGTTCTAATTAGTTCTGCAAATTATTGTACAATTTCTAAAAAGTGCTTTAACAGAAAAGTAGCCCTTTTCATAAGGATTCTAAAAAATTTTATTTTATCATTTTAGGATTTTTATGTGAATTGTTAGGGATTTTACAAGACAGGACAGTAAATAGGAAAATGGAAAATGGCGCCGCCTAGGGCAGAAAACAGAGTACTGAATTCTGGTGAGCTCCGGCGGTGAAATTCCGGCGGGAGAGTGCTTGACGGCGGTGGGGGTGAGGGGAGAAAGCATCTACAAGGCACGGGGATTCCTGGCATCACCATGAAGGTCGGCTGGGTGTAGTGTAACCTAGGGCGCGGCGGCGACGCCCTCGGGAGCGCCATAGGGCACAATGTTGCTCGTGGTTTGGCTCTAAAATCTCTACAAACCACAAAGAGGACCGGCAACCAACACAACCGAAGGAATTTCTCACCGAGCTTGCCGGCGACGGAACGTGCCTCGACGGACGGCGGTGTGGACGCGTTTCCATTGAATGGAGGGGCCGGAGAGGGATTTGGTGGGCCGAGAGCTGCGCAAGGGAAGGAGAAAGAGGTTAGACATGGTGTGGCGCATAATTTTCCACCGGAAGAGAGGGCTCACCGCGAGGGGGGCTTCGGCAGCAATGGCGCAACGGCGGCGATCGAAGGAAGGAAAAGAAATTCGGGCTGCCGGAAGGAGAAAGAAGGAAGGGGAAGGAAGGAGAAGCTTGCGCGCCCATTTAAAGGAGTTGGAGAAAAGGGCGGGGACAGCACGGCCTCGGCGGCATGGGTAGCATGGTGCCTCCGGGCGGCGCGCGGCAGGGGAAGAATTAACTCGCCGCGGAAGGGATGAGAGAGAGAGATTGGAGGAGGGAGAGAGGAGAGGGCGCGCGACACGGTCTTGAAGACGGCAACGTGCAAGGCAGTGGCTGGGAAAAGCCGTGTCGGGCGGGGTAGGGTGTCCTGCCGCCCGCCGCTCGGTCGGGCGGGCGGCGGCACTGTAGCCCGCCCGGCAAATGCACTTTTCATTTTTTTTTTGCTACAGTTCCAGCTTGACCCCCTATTTCAAAAGAAAGTCATGCTTCCCAAATCCGAAACTTTTTGAAAATGTGTTTATAGGCTCAGCAGTTTATTTGCAGCACTTGTTATTTAGGGTTCAAGTCATGATTTGGTCTCTAAAAATTCTTGAATTTCTAAGTTGATTATAGCTTGTGTGAATTTTTAAGAGGTCTAAACCTTATACAAAAATTCTGAATAAATTCCCAAAATTCTTTTGAAGTGCACTTAATATTTATGCAAAAATATGGCTAGGTTCTGTGGAAATTTGTACGGTCGTGAATTAGGGTTTAGGTTTGGTCCCTGTTAACAGGATTTCGGCAGGGTTAGTTGAATTTTCTGAACTTTGCTATACTGTTCTGTTGTGTGCCAAAGTTTTCATAGTGATTCCTTAGAGAATTTCAGACATTATTTCTTTGTATTTCCAATGTCAATTTTGCTTTTAAGTGTGTGACTTGACGTCTAGGGTTTAAATCTGTCGATAACTTTTTAAGTGACACCTGGGGTGTCACAGCCCTCCTCCCTTAAAAAAATCTCGTCCCGAGATTTATGAGCAGGAAGGAGGAGGAGAAAACTAGAGATCAAGTTATGGTTTTAAAACTAGATCACAAGGAATATATTTAGATATGTGAAAAGTTTAATACGGATAGGAAGGAATATGGTAGTCTCGATCTCGGTTGGAATCATGCTGTATGATTTAAACGGTCAAAATGGCTTGGTACCATGATATGGAAGTGAGATGACAAAATATGACTTTGCGCCCAGCAGACTTAGTATCTGGCTCCTCTATGGTCTTTTTGGTAATTGTCCCATTTGTGCGCGTTGAAGTCAATGGCCTTAGTGCTGGTCGTTTAAAATTTCACGACAAAATATGGTGGGGATGTGGTAGGTGGGGAGGGGGGTTGTTCGAGTGTGGCCGCAATATGGCAGGGTCTGGTGTTAGAGCGTGCCATCTTGTCTTTGACTCCAAACTAGGGTGGCCCAGATATTGGCTTCCCACAAGGGACAGTTGTAGGCGGGACCAAGGATACGGTTAGTGGTACAAATGAGAGAAACCAAGCACAACATGGCTAGGAATGGGCTAGAGTATTTCTGTAAGACCTGGTTATTGGTCAAGATAAGGAATTTCCAATCATAACATTACTCATCCCGGTTACGTACTCCGGATAATACGCCATCCGTTCAGAAGAATGTTAGGATTAGGATTTTCCATCATGATTAAAGGACGATGCTCCCATCATATCACCATTTTGACTTTGAGAAGCGCCCGGGCGAACCGGCACAATTCAAAAGCAAAATTGTGACCTTCTGAGAACGAACCTCTCGGTAAGGATGAGTTAGGGGATAACGAATCATCAGAGTCTATGAAAATGTAAAAGGATGGTTTTGCGGATGATGGCTACAAGTTTATAGGGACTCTCGCTTGTTCAAAGGAGATAAGATTTCAGGTGATTGGAAGGATGTTCCGAAGTAATTGATTTTGCCTAAGATGTGGCCTCGGAACAAGCAAAAGGAAAAGCTTCACTTCAACAGTTTAGGGGGGTTTACCTGTGAATGCTAACTTGGCTACCACAAAATTTATTCTGATCAAGCAACGGTTTCACTTAACTTTCCTATTTCGTAATGAATATTTCCCTGCATTCCTTTACAGTTTATTGGTTAGTATGTAAAGTTTCTGATTCTAAAGTTATCGGACGTGGAAAGGTGAATTTTGGAGCTAGGTAATAACAGTTTGGTAATTTATCAACTATTCCTGCTAAAGGTTTTTGATGTTAACCAAATGGGCATGTTTGTCCCATAGTCATATCCATTTCCTCATTTATGGTTACACAGATAGTCCAAGGTGCTTTACCATCTAAGTTGACCTGTCAAGGAGACAATCTTCTCATCGAGAGACAATCAATTTTGACAAAGAGTTCTAGTTAGGACTTGTTTGATGGAGTGCCATGCATTCTCTAGGGGAGGAAGTCTAGGAGAGGCTCTTCTATTCCTAAAAGTGCTATAGCCATTATTGATGGAATTTAGCTCCTGGATGGTTTTAGTATAAGTTTGAAGGATTTTATCGTTCCTAGGTTTTGAAAAAATTGAGATGTATGAAGACTCAGATTTGTCGAAAAGTAAGATGATATCGGAGGATCGACCACAAATCTATCTATCTACAGATGATTGATAAAGTGTACAAGAATGGCTCTGAAATACAAGAGTTTCATGCCTACAAGGAATCCTGAAAACCAAACATTTTCTCAGGCCTTAGGAGGTGTTCTTGAAGAATTTAGTTTTCACTAGGATGCAACCTCATGTTGTTTGAATGAGAAAGTCGAGACTGATGACCTTTGCAGGAAGCGACAAGATTCTGCTTTTGGACACGGTTCCACGGTTCGGTCAAAGCGGTTCACTTGGCAATAAAGATTGATAGGTGCAAAATATTCAAGTGGTAAAGGATTTTTCCGACTCCTTCACAGTGCATCCACCCATATCCTTGTCACGAGCGAGCAAAGGTCAGTCTAGAAAAGATCACTAAGATATGAAAGAATTTCTAGGCTGAGATAAACCTTTCCCCTTAAAGTGAAATGGTCTGAAAACATTTAAGGTTGGTTTTTCTTTTGACTCTGAAGGCTTTGGGTTTGACCCTACATGATTACACATAAATAATATCCAAAATTTTGAAATGACTCCTTGGCAACCTTTATTTAGTTACGCCTCTTATTAACTGTTGAGTTAACTTATGTTCTAGTTATCACTTAAATTCAACAAGTTAATCGTTATAGTAAGCCTTTTTCTGTTAACCAGTTGATTTCCCTTTTATTGGGTGATTTTATTTGGTTCCCAATTTTAGTATGCAATGCAATCCTACATCGGCCTATACGTCCTCACAAAAGTAAAAAGAATACGCGTAGGGGGTGGCAGAACCGCACTCAAGTTAAACGTTAGTACACGTTTCTTATGGTACCGGGGTTAGTGTACCTGCAGAAAATGGCATCACAGGTAGTGCAATATAAATATATCTCAAAAGTAAGAACAACAACCCATATCATTGCCATATGGGTCGCACCGAGTAGGCCACGTACGGGGATCACGTGTCCGACCTTCCCTGCGCGGCGACAGACTGCATTTTACCTTAGGCAGCGGAGGTATGAGAGTGTTCCGCAAAACCGAAGTCGTGAGGAACAAACTCATCTCTTGTGTGCCAAATACACAAGACTCCACTGTTGCGAAGGTCTGCATTCGCAACAGGTCCGTAACCCACACCTCGTACGGTAGAGGTCCGCTTTTCTCCCTAAACGGCAAGGGGGCTTACTATGTTACAGCGAACATAATACCTCCTTCCATTCCATCATGGTATAGAACGCTACTGTTGCGGATGCAACATGGATTTCTCGACCTTTCACCGCAGTCGAGCGGTGTACCTTACCTTGCTTACCTTAGCGTAGGTGCGTCGTTACAGAAAAGTAAATCTAGACTAGGTATAGTTAGCTCCTGCACTAGGTTAGCTTGCCACCTGATAACCTATTAACTAATAGGGCTCGTACCTCACTCGCACGTGATTTTTGAAAATATACCTTAAACGCTGTACCGTTTCCCAACACGGCTCTGATACCAAAGCTGACGCGGACCCGCCCAGAAAACCTCGTCTTGGGACGGACCCGGTCGGTCGTTGAGCCAGGATCGTGTTGGACAACGCTCGACGAAGCGAGCATACACACGATACAACATAGGCAGGAATAAACAGTAATGATTTACAAGGGGAGAGAACTTAATACATTATTGTTCATAGTTTGAAACTTAAGTCTTACAGTGAATCAGAGTACGCAATTAAAGTTTTGGAAATAACAGCGGAAGACTTCATCGATTACAGACTCTGACGCTCAGACTTAAGCAAAAGCATGCATCGTGCCCACGGGCGTCATGCTACTAGCCACTTCAATGTTCACTGCGGCGCCTCGCACAACTCCCACTGGAGGTTCCCAATCTCGGGGTGAGACTCCTCCCAATGGATGCTACCAGCTTGGTCCTGCATGTCGGCGCCTGAAAACAACATATTGCTAACGCGTGAGCTTCTAAGAAGCTCAACAAGACTTACCCGTCAACATGGCTGACTACAGCGGACTCCTAGACATGCTGGCTGACTCGGGTGGGTTTACTTGCAAAAACGGACTCGCAAGCCTGTACTACTCTTGGTCAAATTTTAGCACCAGATTAAGTGATTAGAATATAAATTTAGTTCGCCCTGAACTAATCAAACATAACAGAAGCAACAATAGCAATAGTAATAATCATAATTCAGTCTCATTGTATCTCAACCTATTTACTAAAATGTAACAGAGAGTTCAAGTAAGCTCATAGCTGAGAGCGACAGCGATTCGAACCGATTTTTATACCTCTGCAGGATTAACCTAATCGTACGACACGTGCGTGTCCCAGACTCGCACGTGGCAACCGTTCACACCAGCTCCTGCAACGTCAATTCCCTCCTACGCCTGCCTTAGCAGCGCCGCATCCCACCAGACAACACGTCCCAGACGGTTTCTGTGGAGTACCCACGCTGCCCACCCCAGATCTCCTCCTAGTCAGACACCGTAGGGCAGGTTCAACGTTGCAATCACTAGGCTACGTAGGTTTACCGAAGCCCATAACACCCAGCATACGATTAGTACATTAAATACTTGCTCAGCTGTGCCACACGGATCAGACCAGACTATGGTCACCCTGGTCCCGGACCAGTCGCGGACCTACTTGTACCCGGTCTGACCCTCAATCTTTTATCATTCTTACTTATTCACAATCATGTGACACATCTCATGTAATGGTTTCATTCAATATCTCCTACCACTCGCGAGCAGCGTCCACTCTGCTCGACTTCTACCGGCAATTATCTGCTAAGCATAGCATACTTAAGGGTATCTATACCAGCTACCGTCAGGGTTTCCTATGGGGAACAAATGCAACTATGCTTTCAATAAATTCCTAGCACTTAATGCACAAACAAAACACACTGAGGTATAAAAGAAAATTTTAAACAACGGTTGTGCATCGGGGCTTGCCTGGTTCTCCGGCGGTGATGACCTCTTCTGCGGAAATCGAAGAACCCAGATCTGCAGCTACCTCGTAAGCGTCAGAATCTACATGATGCAGTATGATTATGATAAGTTCAATATAAAAGGGTCATAATGTCTTTGTTAAAGATTAACTAAAGATTCCGACGTTTAGGGATTAGGGTTAACCCTAATTCCTCGACGTCGTCGATTTATTCAATTCTTAACCTTTGAATGAGGTTCAAGGAACAGATTCTCATGAGGTGACTTTTAATTGGCATGTTCAACCACTTCAACCTTAGTTAAGGTTAATTCAACATTTTTTTCATGAGTTAATGATTATTTAACGTCTTCGACTATTAACCTAGTGTTACAATGAAACTTTTAATTCTTCCTCAAGATTATTTTTTAGTTAATAGCACTCTCCGAATTAAGCATTTTGAGCTTTGGTTGGGGTCTAGATGAATTTTCTATATTTTATAAAAATTCCTTAAAGGTCCTGTTATTGAATCTTATAAAATCAGAAAGCAATAGTAAACCTTAGAATAAAATTATGAAATTTTATGTGGTCACTCATGAGCATCAAATCTAAAATGTTTCTTTTGGGTCTAATCTTTTGAATGATTTTTACAATGTATTTTAGAAAAAGGTACTTTAACTAGGCAGATTGAAGCAATTTAATAGGGTTACATGCAACTTCATGGTCCTAAAAGCCTCGTAAAATTCCAGAAGGTGTGTTTGGCCATGGAGTATTTGTGGATCAAAGATTATCCTTAGCATTGATCTAGAATTCAAATTAAAATTCAAAAACAGAAAAGAGTGTTCTAATTAGTTCTGAAAATTCTTGTACAATTTCTAAAAAGTGCTTTAACAGAAAATTAGCCCTTTTCATAAGGATTCTAAAAAATTTTATTTTATCATTGTAGGATTTTTATGTGAATTTTTAGGGATTTTACAAGACAGGACAGTAAATAGGAAAATGGAAAATGGCGCCGCCTAGGGCAGAAAACAGAGTACTGAATTCTGGTGAGCTCCGGCGGTGAAATTCCGGCGGGAGAGTGCTCGACTGCGGTGGGGGTGAGGGGAGAAAGCATCTACAAGGCACGGAGATTCCCGGCATCACCACGAAGGCCGGCGGGGTGCAGTGTAACCTAGGGCGCGGCGGCGACGCCCTCGGGAGCGTGCTCCGGCGGCCTCGCGGCGGCGCGATAGGGCACAATGTTGCTCGTGGTTTGGCTCTAAAGTCTCTACTAACCACGAAGAGGACCGGCAACCAACACAACCGAAGGAATTTCTCAACGACCTTGCCGACGACGGAACGTGCCTCGGCGGACGGCGGCGTGGACACGTTTCCGTTGAATGGAGGGGCCGGAGAGGGATTTGGTGGGCCGAGAGCTGCGCAAGGGAAGGAGAAAGAGGTTAGATATGGTGTGGCATGGAATTTTCCACCGGAAGAGAGGGCTCACCGCGAGGGGGGCTTCGGCAGCAATGGCGCAACGGCGGCGACCGAAGGAAGGAAAAGAAATTCTGGCGGCTGGAAGGAGAAAGATGGAAGGGGAAGGAAGGAGAAGCTTGCGCGCCCATTTAAAGGAGTTGGAGAAAGGGGCGGGGACAGCACGGCCTCGGCCGGCATGGGTGGCATGGTGCCCCCGGGCGGCTTGCGGCAGGGGAAGAATTAACTCGCCGCGGAAGGGATGAGAGAGAGAGATTGGAGGAGGGAGAGAGGAGAGGGCGCGCGTCATGGTCTTGAAGATGGCAACGTGCAAGGCAGTGGCCGGGGAAAGCCGTGTCGGGCGGGGCGGGGGGGTCCTGCCGCCCGCCGCTCGGTCGGGCGGGCGGTGGGCACTGTAGCCCGCCCGGCAAATGCACTTTTCATTTTATTTTTTCTACAGTTCCAGCTTGACCCCCTATTTCAAAAAAAAGTCATGCTTCCCAAATCTGAAACTTTTTGAAAATTTTTGTATAGGCTCAGGAATTTATTTGGAGCACTTTTTATTTAGGGTTCAAGTCATGATTTCGTCTCTAAAAATTCTTGAATTTCTATGTTTATTATAGCTTGTGTGAATTTTTAAGAGGTCTAAACCTTATACAAAAATTCTGAATAAATTCCCAAAATTCTATTTTGAAGTGCACTTAATTTTTATGCTAAATATGGCTACGGTGCTGTCGAAATTTGGACGGTCGCGAATTAGGGTTTAGGTTTGGTCCCTGTTAACAGGATTTCGGCAGGGTTAGTTGAAATTTCTGAACTTTGCTATAGTGTTGTGTTGTGTGCCAAAGTTTTCATAGTGATTCCTTAGAGAATTTCAAACATTATTTCTTTGTATTTCCAATGTCGATTTTGCTTTTAAGTGTGTGATTTGACTTCTAGGGTTTAAATGTGTCGTTAACCTTTTAAGTGACACTTGGAGTGTCACAAAACTCAATGTGAAAGCAAGCAGCATGTGAGTATAAAGTTTATTGTGGATAGTTATTATATGGCTTTGGTGGAAATTTATATCACTGAGGAATAAAGCAAGCCTTATGATTTTTTTTAAAAAAAAATATAACATCCCAAGCTAGCTAAGCATATAGAGAATGGAGCTCATGTCATCATACTATATCACATAAATCAACAACCTAGTTAGCATGCTGTCCTATAGTGTATAGTCATGAGCATTGGTATGTACCAAAGGAATAAAATTTATGTAAGCCAATCATCCTAATTAATTGAGAGTGAGCAAGAAGTATATTCTTTTTAATTGTTTTTGTTTTTATTTATTTGTGCTGAAATTTAGAGAGCGGGAGGATGAGGCAAACCGAGTGCAGTGAAGTGTAGTCGTGTGGTGCAGTGCATCAGTCGTCTCGTCCGTGGGAGGCCTCGTGAAGCGATGTGATCGTGTACATATGGAGGGCTCCCCCACACTTGTTGTGCGCAACGGTGCTTCCTTCTAATCAAAACAAACAAAGAAAAACACAAGTGGAAACAAAACGGGACTCTACCGGCATGATTGCCGGCGAGTCATGAGTTTAAAATAAAATTACAGGCGCTACATGATGAATAATGAAGGAAATAAACCTAAATGATGAATTCTAAAAATAAATTAAGCGCCTGATTCCTAAATTACGGCGAGGAAAGCTGTCTAAGTTCTAGCATTAAACTCCTTAGCCTTCCCCGCAGCCTTGAAAGCTCTCCTAATCATGGAGGTCAGACCCTTACGGATCTCCTCCATGAAGTCCCTCAGCTCTACCTCTACTCCTTTCTTATCTTTTATTTGTAGATCAAATTCTTGGAGTAGGAGAATCCAACGGATTAGACGAGGTTTAGCGTCCTTTTTAGTTAAGAGGTATTTGAGGGCTGCATGGTCGGTGTAGATTATGACCTTGGCGCCCACAAGGTAGGACCTAAACTTGTCTACAGCAAAGACTACGGCTAGGAGTTCTTTTTCTATGGTGGCATAATTAAGCTGGGCTCCTGTCAAGGTCTTGCTAGCATAGGCGATGGCATGGTGCTTTTTATCCTTGGTTTGCCCCAAGACTGCTCCAACAACATAATCACTAGCATCGCATAGGATTTCAAAAGGCAGCTTCTAATCCGGTGGTTGGATAATTGGAGCTGTGATGAGTGCTTTCTTCAAGATTTCAAAAGCTTTGTGCCGCTCATCATTAAATTCGAAGGGTGCATCTTTAGCTAAGAGGGTAGTGAGGGGTTTGGCGATCTGGGAAAAATCCTTTATAAATCGCCTGTAGAACCCTGCATGGGCTAGGAAGCTGCAGATTCCCTTCATGTTGATAGGAGGTGGAAGCCTTTCTATGACATCGATCTTGGCCTTGTCCACCTCGATACCATGTTCGAACACTAGGCGTCCCAAAACGATTCCTTCTCGAACCATAAAGTGACATCTCTCCCGGTTGAGCACTAGGTCCTGTTCTATACATCTTTCCAAGACCTTGTCTAAGTTCTCAAGACAATGATCAAAGGTTTTTCTGTAGACGGGGAAATTGTCCATGAAAACTTCCATAATATCTTCTATCATGTCTGAGAAAATAGACATCATGCACCATTGGAATGAGGTAGGTGCATTGCACAAGCCGAAGGGCATTCTACGGTAGGCATATGTTCCATAAGGGCACATGAACGTGGTCTTGTTTTGATCGTTAGGATGGATAGGAATTTGGTGAAAGCCATAATATCCATCAAGGAAACAGAAATAGGAATGGTTGGCTAACCATTCCAACATCTCATCGATGAAAGGGAGCGAAAAGTGGTCCTTCTTTGTTGCCTTGTTGAGTTTTCTGTAGTCTATGCACATCCTCCATCCTGTGACGGTCGTTGTGGGATAAGCTCATTTTTCTCATTCTCAACGACCATCATTCCTCCTTTCTTGGGTACGACTTGGACTGGGCTGACCCACTCACTATACAGTATGGGATAAATAATCCCTGCGTGTAGGAGTTTCAAGACTTCCTTCTTTACCACTTCTCTCATTGCATTGTTTAGCCTTCGTCGGGGTTCTCGTTAAGGCGTGCAATCAGGCTCTACGGGGATGCGATGGGTGCAAAGAGAGGATTGATCCCTTCAAGGTCTTGTAAGGCGTAGCCTAGTGCAGCGTGGTGTTTTTCCAAGATGGAAATTAACCTAGCGGTTTGTTCTTCTGAGAGTTTATCGCTAATGATGACGGGGCTCTCAAGGTCGCATCAAGGAAGGCATACCGCAGGCCAGGAGGTAAAGTTTTGAGCTCAACAGGGGGTCGTGATGGTAGTCATTTTTTGGTAGCTCATAGGATTCCCTAGTTTCATCCTCTTCTTCTACGAATTGCTGGGCATCGTGTTCAAGTATGGCTTCGGGCGATTCAAAAGGAAAGTTTGCCATCACTTCTTCCGTTAAGTCTTCATCGGGGAAAGGGTCCACTATGGTGTTTTTGGCTAGGCCAAGGGGTATAGAGAAGGTTTCTTTCAGCTAACGCCGACGAATCCTAAAGGTGAGGTGTTGTCTACGAGTCTCTCAATAGCTTCCATACTGATTCCACTGATTCTACAGCGGATAGTGGTCGAAGAGGAAGGAATCCAAAGAATTTCAGAAGATGCTTCCGTCTCGTTCAACCATTCATCGCTAAGAATGGATGTCAACCTTTTAACCGTTTCCTTATGAATTTTCATTCCTTCGGGTCCAGGAGGAGAGGGCCGGATGGGTGGTCGCTTTTGATAGGCTAACGCAAGGTGTTTCTGAAATCTTCAAAAAGTCCATCCTCGATTATGAAAGGAAATTCTTCAGGTTGGATTTCTTCTTCCTGAATATTCCTGGGTTCGGGTAGAGGCTTAAGTGTTGGATCTTGGGATATGAGTTGGGATTCAACATCTAAAAGCTCTTCATTGCTTGCCTTGACATCTTACGTAGGTGTACTCAAGCCATCGACAAAGAAAGTATTTTCTTGGATGCGCTCCAAAATGATTTTGGCTTCAGATGGTGTCTTGTGTAAGAAGGAACCTTCGGAGGCAAGGTCGAGATACAGGGCAGATTCCTTATTCAGCCCCAGAGCAAAGTGTTGGAGTAACACTGCATCGGGCAGAAGTAAGTCTGGTCCGGACTGGGTAAGCATAAAAAATGGGGACCAGGCTGCGCCTGTGGATTCTTTCTCAGACTGTTGAAAGCCGAGAATTTCCCTTCGCGGAGGGGCAACTCGGGATAATGGGAAAAATACGAGACAAAATGTGTTCCTAAAGCTCTTCCCATTCCACTTGTACACTTCCTACGATATGCGTGTACCATTGCTTCTCTCTCTGAACAAGAGAGAACGGAAACAGTTTCCACTTGATAGTTTCTTGCGTCATGCAGTTGGTATTTCTTACGTCATTACTAAGTTTTTATCCAAAGACAATCCATAGCAACGGCGCCAGAAATATTTACATTGGTATTCTAACGTTTACAGAAAAGACCGCAAGCACACGGAGTACCGCTGTAGCATTTCACCTTGGAGTATTCCAGGGTATCGTATTTCTTTTCCACAGGGAGGATGTTTAACAGGAATAATGCATATGAAGTATGGCACTAATTACTCATACTAAGATATCATATACTCATGTAGGGGTGAATACAACATAGATATAGGTAGTGTGACACGAAGAAGAGGAACTACAAATAATTATAATAGTGGAGTAGAACTAATCTAAGACTAATTTAGGCACTCATTGTGTTCCTATATATTTATATATAGTAGTATACATATATGTTCTATTCTAGCAAGGGATCAAAGCAGGGACATATCGGGGCACCGGTTTACTCCCAATCCAGGGAAAAGATTTCGGCAATTATACACCTCTAACCCTACGACCGGACGTGGGGGGTGGAGAAGGCTGTCACTTCAAGCTGCCTACCCCTATCTCCGTGGGTCGCACAACATCCAAGGATATTTAGTAATCTAAGTACCACGCTTACATGCCTAAATATTACTCTAGCCGTCTGGCGGACCTTGGTCTTTCGACTAGAGCATACTCTAATGAGTACAGTGAAACCAATGCCAAAGCAATGATCAACTATACTAAGCATATACATATATACATAACTACATATACATTTATACTTAAGACTATGGCTAGTATACTAGTATACTATCTAAATACACTAGCATAAATCCTAAGTACATTCACATGGAAAGCATAAGGATAATAATAATCACTCAAACCATATGAATAATAATGCATAGAAATATATTGCATTGATAAATCATAAAGTCTTATAAAAGGAAATAAGGAAGAGAGAGTACTAGACCCATACCTATTCCTATGGAGAGACTACTAGAGAGCTAGAAGAGCTTGACTAATCTAACTCCACTAATACTGAAATGCGAGTGTGTTCGCAGGTGGGAAACTCTTCTTGTGTGTCTTGGAAGTGAGGGAGAGGGGTCCTATTTATAGTTGGAGAAGACTTTAGAAAGTAAGCTTCCTCCCCCCTTTTGGACCGCTTCCCGCATGAAATACCCGCCACCGACTCCAGAACCAACCTTGGAGAGGTGGTAACTGCCACCTGGCCGAAGCGGGGGCCGAGTGGGCTAACCCACAGGTCCGCCGACCCATGGGGTCGCCCGACCCACTATGGGGCCCACTTAGGTCCCACTTTGGCAGGGTGATTGCCTGGTGGGCCCTGAGCGTGGGTACGCTGTTGGCTTTGGTGTTCTAGTACTTTTGACACGTCTGGTGGGTCCATGAATCCATGTGCTGTCCCCGTGGCGCCCTGTGGTTGGTCGGAGTTGTGTTTTCTCCACCTCAGCGATTCATGGGGTGCCTCCGTGGTAGGCCATGATTGGCCTGAAGTGTGTTTTCTTGCCACGAAGCAAATTATGCCTCAATTCCTGTGATAATCATCTGCATGCACAAACTTTCCAAGTACATGTGAAACTTTATTAATTTTACATGAACATGCGTATATGAAATGCATGTCCGTACTCATTTTTAGAGAAATGTTGACGGCATATTTGGTACTTAACAACTGTCAACAAACTCTTGCTCATCCCGAGCAAGCCTTAAGACTTGAGTTTATTGGACCAGGAGTTGCTACGACTCTACCTTCTGTGACACCCTAGGTGTCACCTAAAAAGTCCTCGAGAAACGCAAATCCTAAAAAGGACTTTTTACACTTTTGAGCAAAACTAGCACTTGAGCTAATGAACAATGTTGTTTAAAACACTTCCATTAACCTACACAAAATTTTCAGTAAATTAATTTTTGAACACTTTCACCAAACAGGGGCCCTCAGTCCACGGTACATAGTCATTTCCTACCGAGTAAGAATTCACACTCCAATAATAAACCATAATCGGTAAATTACACACTTAAAAGCAAAATCGGTAAAAAGAAATGTTGTTGAAATACTCCAAAGGAACACTATGCAAACTTTGACCAACAACAGAACACTATAACTGGGTTCGGAAAATTTCAACTAGCAGTGTTGAAATCCTGTTAACAGGGAAAAATCCGAACCCTAACTAGAGGCCTGTCAAAATTTTCATAAAACCCTAGCCATATTTTTGCATAACAATTAAGTTCACTTCCAAACGGAATTTTGGGGATTTATTCAGAATTTTTGGAAAAGATTTAGCCCTCTTCAAAATTCACACAAACAAGAATCATCTTGAAATTCAATAATTTTGAGAAGCCAAATCAGGACTTGAACCTTAAATGAAAGTGTTCCAAATAAATCCCTGAGCTCACACAAAACTTTTCAAACATTTTGGTACTCGAGAAGTGTGTTTTTCAATTGAATTGTGTACCAAGTTTTGAACCAATAGCAAAAGATTAAAAAAAATAAAATTAAAGAGTGGCGGGCGCGCAACAGTGCCCGGCCGCCCCAATGGCCTACGGTCGGGCGGCTGCGCCAGTGCCCGCTGGCCGACACAGCTTTAGGCGCTAGGACTCCAAATCGTCCCCTCCTCTCTCCTTCTCCCTCTCTCTCCCTCCTCTCTCTCCGCCTTTCCTCCTCCCCGCGATTCTTTTCTCCACCGTCACATGCCGCCGCCCGAGCTGCCATACCGGGCCATGCTTTGCTGCTCCCCCCTGTTTCCCCCGCTCCACTGCCCTATAAATTGCACGCAAGCTTCTCCTTCTCCCCCTTCCTCCTTCCTCCACAGCGCCGCTCCAATTCCTCTTCCTTTCGTTCGGTCGCTGCCATGCGCCATTGTTGCCGAAGCACGCTCACGGTGAGCTTCATGCTCCGGCCCTCCTCCGCCCTTCTCTCTTTGTCTAACTTCTCCCTCTCCTCCTTGTGCAGCTCATGGCGCTCTCCTTTCTCCGGATTTGTGCTCCAACCGCCGGGAACATCACATCGCCGCCGCCACCGTCGCCCTTCCCCGGTGAGAACCCCTCTTCGATAGTAGAATGTGACACCCCAGGTGTCACCAGGGAAAAATCGACAACTGTAAACCCTAATCCGTATTTTCACTCGCTTAAAAGCAGATTCAATCCTAAAAATAAAAAGAAATATTGTTTGAAATGCTTTAAAGGAACACTATGAAAAGTTTGACAAACAACATAACACTATAGCAAAGTCCGGGAGAATCTCAACTAACAGTGCCGAAATCTCATTAATAGGAAGAAATCCAAACCCTAACTCTTGGCTATCAAAATTTCCACAGAACCCTGGCCATATTTTTACATAACAATTAAGCACACTTCAAAATAGAATTTTGGAAATTTATTCAACATTTATGGACAAGATTTAGACCTCTTAAAAATTCACACAATCTATAATCATCTTGCAAATTCAAGAATTTTTAAAGACCAAATCATGACTTAAACCCTAAATACAAAATTCTCCCAATAAATTCCTGAGCCTGTACAAAAATTCTCAAAAATTTTTAAGCTCGGGAAGTATGCCATTTCATTGAATTGCTTTCCAGCTTTAAACTGTAGAAAACAAAAAAAAAAGTCTCTGTTTTGCCGGGTGGGCTACAGTGCCCCGCCGCCCGCCCGACAAAGCGGTGAGCGGCAGGGCACCATGCCCTGCCGCCCCGGCCGACACGGCTTTTCTCCCCCGGCCGCTGTTTGCACGTCGCCGCTTCAATGCTCGGCCGGCACTCCCTCACTCTCTCCCTCACTCCCTCCCTCGCTCTTTCCCCACGCCGCGTGCCGCCCAGGGCGCCATGCGCCGCCGTCGAGCCGCCTGACCGCGCCCCCCCTGCTTCCTCCCCTACTCCCCTACCCCGGCTCCTTTAAAAACGGGCGCACCTCCATCTCCCCCCCCCCTCCCTCTTCCATTTCCTCCTTCCCCACGCGCAAAGCTCCCTTCCCCTGCCCCGGCAGCCGCCCGCCATAGCCGAGCTTCCCACCTCCACGGTGAACTCCACCCCCGACCAATCCTCTGCTCCAATTCCCTCGACTAAACACTCTCTGTCACTCCCGTGAAGCTCACCGAACTCCCCAATCCTCCAAATTTGAGCTCGACCGTCGGAATTTTGACTTCGCCGCTGCCACCGTCGCCCTCCACGGTGAGCCCCCCTTTCCCGTGCGAAAGCTCGACCTTCGTCGTGTTGCCAAGTGTCGCCATGTTGTGTAGATCGTTAAAATTCAAGGTTCCCCCGCCGGCGATACTCCATCGCCGGCAATTGCTCGCCGGAGCTCACCGGCGCAATCCCCTGTTTTTCTTTTTTTCCAATTTATTTTCCAGATTATTGCTCTGTTTTGTAAAAATCCGTAGAAATTCACAGAAAAATCCAAAAATGGCAAACCTAAACTTGTTAGAAACCACATGAGGACTACTAATTTTCTGTTAAAGCACTTTTTAACAAATGACCAAAAACTTGCAGAATTAATTAGAAACACTCTTTTCTGTTTTTGGATTTTAACTTGGGTTCTAGAGCAATGCTAGGGCTAAGCTTTGACCTAAAAATACATCATGGCCTCACACATCTCCTGGAATTTTATGAAGATTTCAGGACCACGAAATTGTATGTAACCCTATTGAATTACTTCAATCTGCCTAGTTAAAACACTATTTTCTAAAATGCATTGTAAAAGTCATTTAAAAGGATCAGACCCAAAAGCAAAGTTGTAGCTTTGGTGCTCATGAATACCCATGAAATGTCATAATTTAATTCTAAGATTTACTACGGCTTTATAAGATTTAAAAATAGGAACTTTGATGAATTTTTATAAAATCAAAAAAATTCATCTAGGCCCCACCCAAAGCTCAAAATGCTTATTTCAGAAGGTGCTATCAACTAAAAATAATCTTGAGGGGGAATTAATATTTTCATTTTAACCCTAGTTTAATAGTCGAGGAAATTAAATAATGTTTAACCGATGAAAAATGTCGAATTAACCTTAACTAAAGTTGCAGTTGTTGAACATGCCAACTAAAAGTCACCTCATGAGAGTTGAATAGATTTCTTTGAACATCATTCACAGATTAAGAATTGAATTTAATCGACGACGTCGAGTAATTAGGGTTAACCCTAATTTCTAGGCGTCGCCGATTGAAACCCTAGATTACTATTGGTAAAAATAATAAGTTTCTTTTTCATTGAACTTATCTTAATCATACTGCATCATGTAGATTCTGAAGCGCACGAAGTAGCTGCAGACCCAGTTGCCTCGACCTCCGCAGAAGAAGCCTTCGACAGCTCCGGAAAACCAGACAAGCCCCGGTGCACAACTGAGTTTTAAATTTTTCTTTTATATCTCAGTGTGTCTTGTTTGTGCATTAAGTGCTAGGAGTTGATTGAAACCATAGTTGCATTGTTTCCCATAGGAAACCCTATCGGTGGCTGGTACAGATACCCCCTTAGTATGCTATGCTTAGCAGGTATTGCCGGTAGAAGTCGAGCAGAGTGGACGCTGCTCGCGAGTGGTAGGATATTGAATGAAACTATTTCATGAGATGTACCACACGAATGTGAATAAGTAAGAAAGATAAAAGTTCGAGGGTCAGACAGGATACAAAGTAGGTCGGCGACTGGACCGGGTCCAGGGTGACCGTAGACTTGTCTGATCCGTGTGGTCCGAGACTGATCGAGTGTTGAATGTACTGGTCGTATGCTGGGTGTTATGGGCCCCAGTAAACCTACGTAGCCTAGTGATTGCAACGTCGAACCTGCCCTACGGTGTCTGACTAGGAGGAGATCTGGGGTGGGCAGCGTGGGAACTCCACAGAAACCGTCTGGGACGTGTTGTCTGGTGGGATGCGGTGCTGCTAAGGCAGGCGTAGGAGGGAATTGACGTTGCAGGAGCTGGTGTGAACGGTTGCCACGTGCGAGTCGGGGACACGCACGTGTCGTACGATCAGGTTTTCCCCTGCAGGGTATAAAATCGTTTCGAACAGCTGTCGCTCCCAGTTAGTGAGCATGCTCGTGAAACGCACCACATTGTAGTAATTAGGTTGAGATACAATGAGAATGAATCATGATGAATACTATTGTTATTGTTGCTTCTGTTATGTTTGCTTAGCTCAGTGCTAACGAAATTTATTTTCTAACCACTTAATCTGGTGCTAAAATTTTGACAAGAGTAGTATAGGCTTGCGAGTCCTTTTGCAAGTAAACCCACCCGCGTCAGCCAGCATGTCTAGGAGTCGGCCATAGTCAGCCATGTTGACGGGTAAGTCTTGTTGAGCTTCTTAGAAGCTCACGCGTTAGCGGTATGTGGTTTTCAGGTGCCGACATGCAGGACCCAGCAGGTAGCTTCCATTGTGAGGAGCCTCTCCCCGAGGTCGGGAACCTCCAGTGGGAGTTGTGCGAGTCGCCGCAGTAAACTTTGAAGTGGCTAGTAGCATGACGCCCTTGGGCACGGCGCGTGTATTTGCTTAAGTCCGAGTGTCGGAGTTCGTAATCGTTCAAGTCTTCCGCTGTTTTTGTTTCAAAACTTGTGCGTACTCTGAATCAATGTAAGATCCAACTTCAAATTTATGAATTAACGTTGTATGAAATTCTCTCTCCTTGTAAGATTATTGCTGTTTATTCCTGCCTGTGTTGTATCGTGTGTACGCTCGCTTCGCCGAGCGTTGCCCAACAGGATCCTGGCTCAACAACTGACCGGGTCCGTCCCGAGACGAGGTTCCTTGGGCGGGGTCGCGACATAGAACTTGGCCTTCGTCCTGTTGCCGTGACTCGCCGTGTCGCGTAGAAGGTGTAGGGCCAAGAGTCGAGCGCCGGCGACCACTCTTCCGCCCGGAAACCACCGCCGGAGCTCGCCGGAGTGGAGCTCTCCTGTTTTTGCCCTAATCCTTCGAATTTTTCTTTTTCCTATTCTTCTATCCTGCCTTCTAAAATCCCTGGAAATTCACATAAAAATCCAAAAATGCCAAACTAAAATTTGTTGGAACCCTCGTGGGAAGGAATAATTTTTTGTTAAAGCACTTTTCTCAAAAATGACCCGGGATTTTCAGAAATAATTAGAATACTCTTTTCTGTTTTTGAATCTTAATTTAAATTTCAGAGCAATGCTAGGCTAAAAATTTTATCTACAAGTACAGCATGACAGTAGACACCTTCTGGAATTTCATGGGGATTTTAGGACCGCAAAGTTGCATACAACCCTTTAAAAATACTCCAATCTGCCTAATTAAATTATCATTTTCTAAAATACATTGTAAAAGTCATCCAACCCAAAAGCAAAGCTTTATCATTGGTGCTCATGAGTTATTACATAAAATTCATAATTTTATTCTAAGGTTTAATATTTATTTTTGATTTTACAAATTTAAATAACAGAAAGTTTGATGAATTTTTATAAAATCTAGAGAATCCATCTAGGCCTCAAAAAAATTTCAAAATTCATATTTCAGAGAGTGCTATCAACTAAAAATAAATTTGTGGTATAATTAAAAGTTTGATTTTAAACCCTAAGTTGATAGCCGTAGTTTTATTAAATCATTATTAACCGAAGAAAAAGTCGATTTAACCTCAACCAAGTTTGAGATTCTCAATTTAGAGAACATGGTCAACTAAAAATCACCTCCTGGAAAAATGAGTAGTTTTCCTTGAACCCCATTCAAAAGATAAAAACTTAAAATAAAACGACGGCGTCGAGGAAGTAGGTTAACCCTAATTTCTAAACGTCGAAACCCTAGTTAATCTTTAATAAAAGTATTATGACTCTTTTCATTGAACTTATCATAATCATAAGGCATCATGTAGATTCCGAAGCGCACGAAGCAGCTGCAGATCCAGTTTCCTCGACCTCCGCAGAAGAAATCAACGTCAACAGCTCGGGAGAACCAGGCAAGCCCCGGTGCACAACCGAGTTTTAAAATTTTATTTTATAACTAAGTGTGTCATGTTTGTGCATTAAGTGCTAGGGGTTGATTGAAACCTTAGTTGCATTTGTTCCATAGGAACCCTAACGTTAGCTGGCATAGATACCCCTTAGTATGCTATGCTTAGTAAGTATTTGCCGGTAGAAGTCGAGCAGAGTGGACGCTGCTCGCAAATGATAGGTTATTGGTTGAAACTATCACTTGAGACATACGACACATGATGATGGGTTGAGTAAAGAAAGATAAAAGTTTGAGGGTTAGACAGGGTACCAAGTAGGTCGGCAACTGGACTGGATCCAGGGTGACCGTAGACTTGTCTGATCCGTATGGTCCGAGATTGATCGAGCGTTGAATGTACTGGTCGTATGCTGGGTCTGATGGGGCCTATTAAACCTACATAGCCTAGTGATTGCAAAGTCGAAACTGCCCTATGGTGTCTGACTAGGAGGAGATCTGGGGTGGGCAGCGTGGGAACTCCACAGGAACCGTCTGGGACGTGTTGCCTAGTGGGATGCGGCGCTGCTAAGGCAGGCGTAGGAGGGAACTGACTTTGTAGGAGCTGGTGTGAACTGTTGCCACGTGCGAGTTTAGGACACGCACGTGTCGTACGATAGGTTTCCCCCCTGCAGGGTATAAAAATCATTTCGAACCGCTGTCGCTCCCAGTTGGTGAGCATGCTCATCAAACGCACCACATCTTAATAAAGAAGTTGAGATACAATGAGATTGAAGCATGATGATTACTATTGCTATATACTTCTGTTGTTATGCTTGATTAGTTCAGTGCTAACTAAAGTTACATTCTAATTACTTAACCTGTGCTAAAATTTGACCAAGAGTAGTACAGGATTTGCGAGTCCTTTTTGCAAGTAAACCCACCCCTAGTCAGCCATCATGTCTAGGAGTCGGCTGTAGTCAGCCACGTTGACGGGTAAGCCTTGTTGAGCTTCTTAGAAGCTCACGCTTTAGCGATATGTGGTTTTCAGGCACCGACTTACAGAACCATGACGAAGGCATCCATTGGGAGGAGTTTCACCCCGAGGTCGGGAACCTCCAGTGGGAACTGTGCGAGTCGCCGCAGTAACGTTGAAGTGGCCAGTAGCATGACGCCCGTGGGCACGGCGCGTGCTTTTGCTTAAGTACGAGTGTCGGAGTCTGTAATCGTTCAAGTCTTCCGCTATTTCTATTTTTGAAAATTCTATTCGCGCACTCTGAGATATTGTAAGAATTAAATTTAAATCTATGTGTTAATGTTGTATTAAATTCTCTCTCCCTGTAAATTATAACTGTTTATTCCTACCTCTGTTGTATCGTGTGTACGCTCACTTCGCCGAGCATTGCCCAACAGGATCCTGGCTCAACGACGGCAGGATCCGTCCCGAAATGAGGTTTTCCAGGGCGGGTCCGCGTCAGTTTGGTATCAGAGCTGTGTTGGAAAACGATACAACGTTTAAGGCATATTTTCGAAAATTACGTGCGAGTGAGATACGAGCCCTATTAGGTAATAGGTTATCAGGTGGCAAGCTAACTTAGATCAGGAGATAACTAAACCGAGTCTAGATTTATATTTCTGTAACGACGCACCTACGCTAAGGTAAGCAAGGTAAGGTACGCCGCTCGACTGCGGTGAAAAGTCGAGAAATCCCTGTTGCATCCGCAATAGTAGCGTTCTACACCATGATGGTATGGAAGGAGGTACTATGTTCGTCGTAACACAGTACAACCCCTTGCCGTTTAGAGAGAAAAGCAGACCTCTACCGTACGAGGTGTTGGTTACGGACCTGTTGCGAATGCATACTGTCGCAACTGTGGTGTCTTGTCTCATTGGCACACAAGAGATGAGTTTGTTCCTCACGACTTAGGTTTTGCGGAACACTCTCATACCTCCGCTGCCTGAGGTAAAGTACAGTCTGTCGCCGCGCAGTGAAGGTCGGACACGTGATCCCCGTACGTGACCTACTCGGGGCGACCCATATGGAAATGATATGGGTTGTTGTCTTTACTTTTGAGATATATTCATATTACTACCTGTGATGCCGTTTTCTACAGGTACACTAACCACGGTACCGTAATAAAACGTGTAATAACGTCTAACTTGAGTGTAATTCTGCCACCGCCTAAGCGTATATCCTTTTTACTTTTGTGAGGACATATAGGCTGATGTAGGATTGCATTGCATATTATAATTGGAAACCAAATAAAATCACTAATAAAAAGAAAATCAATTACTGGTTAACAGAAAAAGGTTAACTATAACGATTAACTTATTGAATTTAAGTGATAACTGGAACATAAATTAACTCAACAGTTTAATAAGATGGGTAACTAAATAAAGGGTGTCAAGAAGTCATTTCAAAATTGTGGATATTATTTATGTATAATCATGTTAGGGTCAAACCCAAAGCCTTCAGAATCAAAAGAAAAAAAAACAACCTTGAACGTTTTCAAACTCTTTCACCTTAAGGGGGAAGCTTCACCTCAACCTAGAAATTCTTTCATATCTTAGCAATCCTTTCTAGATTGGCCTCTGCTCACTCGTCATGAGGATGTGAATGAGTGTAATATGAAGGAGTCGGGAAATCCTCCACCACTTGAATATTTTGTTCTTATTAATTTTTATTGCTAAGTGAACCACTTTGACCAAACCGTGAAACCATGTCCAAAAGCAAAACCTTGTCGCCTCCTGCGAAAGTCATCAGTCTCGACTTTCTCATTCAAACAACAGGAGGGTGCATCCTAGTATAAATTGAATTCTTCGATAACACCTCCTTTGAGGAAATGTTCATGTTTTCAGGTATACTTGTAGGCATACAACTCTTGTGTTCCAGAGCCGTTCCTGTACACTTTATAATTCACCTTTGTCTCCTTCTTGGGATCAATAGTTTTTGTAGTCAATCCCCTGATATCCTCTAGCTATTCGACAAATCTGAGTCTTCACACATCTCAATTTACCAAAACCTAGGAACAACAAAATCCTTCGAACTTATACTAAAACCATCCAGGCGCAAAATTCCATTGATAATGGTTGCAGCACTTTCAGGAATAGAAGAATCTCTCCTAGACCTCTCTCATAGAGAATACATGGCACCAAATTCAACGAATGAATTCTGAATAGAACTCTTCGGGTACTATCCTCGATGAGAAGATTCTCTCCTGGACAGGTTAACTTAGGTGGTAAAACACCTTGGACTATCTGTGTAACCATTACTTGATCAGCATAAATTTTGTGGTAGCCAAGTTAGCATTCACATGTAAACCCTCTAAACTGTTGAAGTGAAACTTTTTCCTTTTGTTTGTTCTGAGGCCACATCATAGCTCAAATCAATTTCTTTGGAATATCCTTCCCATCACTTGAGATCTTATCTCCTTTGAACAAGCGAGAGTCCCTATAAACTTTTAGCCATCATCCGAAAAACCATCCTTTTACATTTTTATAGACTCTGATGATTCGTTATCCCCTAACTCATCCTTACCGAGAGGTTTTGTTCTTAGAAGATTACAATTTTGCTTCTGAATTGTGCTGGTTCGCCCGGGCGCTTCTCAAAGTCAAAATGGTGATATGATGAGGGCATCGTCCTTTAATCGTGATGGAAAATCCTAATCCTAACATTCTTCTGAACGGATGGCGTATTATCCGGAGTATGTAACCGGGATGAATAATGCTGTGATTGGAAATTCCTTATCTTGACCAATAACCAGATCCTTACAAGAATACTATAGTCCATTCCTAGCCATATTGTACTTGACTTCTCTCCTTTGTGCAACCAACCATGTCCCTGATCCCGCCTACAATTGACCCTTTAGGGAGGACAATATCTAGGCCACCATAGTGGGAGTCAAAACACAAGATGGCACGCTCTAACACCAGACCCTGCCATATTGCGACCACACTCAAACAACCCCACCCCCCCCACCTACCACATCCCCACCATATTTTGTCGTAAAATTTTAAACGACCAGCACTGAGGCCATTGACTTCAACGCGCACAAATGGGACACACACTGAGTCTGCTGGGCGCAAAGTCATATTTTGTCATCTCACTTCCATATCATGGTACCAAGCCATTTTGACCCGTTTAAATCATACAGCATGATTCCAACCGAGATCGAGACTACCATATTCCTTCCTATCCGTATTGAACTTTTCACATATCTAAATATATTCCTTGTGATCTAGTTTTAAAACCATACCTTGATCTCTAGATTTCTTCTCGCCCATCCTGCTCATAAATCTCGGGACGAGATTTCTTTAAGGGGGGAGGGCTGTGACACCCCAGGTGTCACCTAAAAAGTCCTCGACAAATGCATATCCTAAAAAGGACTTTTTACACTTTTGAGCAAAACTAGCACTTGAGCTAATGAACAATGTTTCTTAAAACACTTCCATTAACCTACACAAAAATTTTGGTAAATTAATTTTTGAACACTTTCACCAAACAGGGGCCCTCAGTCCACGGTACATAGTCATTTCCTACCGGGTAAGAATTCACACTCCAATTCGAAACCATACTCGGTAAATTATACACTTAAAAGAAAAATCAACACTGGAAGTAAAAAGAAATATTGTTGAAATACTCCAAAGGAATACTATGCAAACTTTGACCAACAATAGAACACTATAACTAGGTTCGGAAAATTTCAACTACCAGTGTCGAAATCTTGTTAACAGGGAAAAATCCGAACCCTAACTAGAGGCCTGTCAAAATTTTCATAAAACCCTAGCCATACTTTTGCATAACAATTAAGTTCACTTCCAAATGGAATTTTGGGGATTTATTCAGAACTTTTAGAAAAGATTTAGCCCTCTTCAAAATTCACACAAACAAGAATCATCTTGAAAATTCAAGAATTTTTAGAAGCCAAATCAGGACTTGAACCTTAAACGAAAAGTGTTCCAAATAAATCCCTGAGCTCACACAAAAATGTTCAAAAATTTTGGAACTCAGGAAGCATGCTTTTCAATTGAATTGTGTACCAAGTTTTGGACTAATAGCAAAAGATTAAAAAATAAAAATAAAAATAAAGAGTGGCGGGCGGGCAACAGTGCCCCGCCGCCCCAATGGCCTACGGCCGGGCGGCTGCGCCAGTGCCTGCCGGCCGACACGGCTTTAGGCACCAGGACTCCAAATCGTCCCCTCCTCTCTCCTTCTCCCTCTCTCTCCCTCCTCTCTCTCCGCCTTTCCTCCTCCCCGCGATTCTTTTCTCCACCGTCACACGCCGCCGCCCGAGCTGCCATACCGGGCCATGCCGTACTGCTCCCCCCCCTGTTTCCCCCGCTCCACCGCCCTATAAATTGCACTCAAGCTTCTCCTTCTCCCCCTTCCTCCTTCCTCCACAGCACCGCTCCAATTCCTCTTCCTTTCGTTCGGTCGCCGCCGTGCGCCATTGTTGCCGAAGCACGCTCACGGTGAGCTTCATGCTCCGGCCCTCCTCCGCCCTTCTCTCTTTTTCTAACTTCTCCCTCTCCCCCTTGTGCAGCTCACGACGTTCTCCTTTCTCCGGATTTGTGCTCCAACCACCGGGAACATCACATCGTCGCCACCACCGTCGCCCTTCCCCGGTGAGAACCCCTCTTCGGTAGTAGAACTTGGCCTTCGTTGTGTTGCCGAGAGTCGCCGTGTCATGTACAAGGTGTAGGGCCAAGGGTCGAGCGCCGGCGACCACTCTTCCGCCGGGAAACCACCGCCGGAGCTCGCCGGAGTGGAGCTCCCCTGATTTTGCCCTAATCCTTTAAATTTTTCTTTTTCCTATTATTCTGTCCTGCTTTGTAAAATCCCTAGCAATTCACAGAAAAATCCAACAATGCCAAACTAAAATTCGTTGGAACCCTCATGGGATGGACAAATTTTTTGTTAAAGCACTTTTTCAAAAATGACAAGGGATTTTCAGAAATAATTAGAATACTCTTTTCAGTTTTTGAATCTTAATTTAAATTCCAGAGCAGTGCTAGGGCTAAACCTTTTTTCTACAAGTACAGCATGACAGTAGACACCTTTTGGAATTTTATGGGAATTTTAGGACCGAAAAGTTGCATACAACCCTTTAAAAATACTCCAACCTGCCTAATTAAATTATCGTTTTCTAAAATACATTGTAAAAGTCATCCAAAAGGTTAGACCCAAAGCAAAGCTTTAGCTTTGGTGCTCATGAGTGATTAAATAAAATTTCATAATTTTATTCTAAGGTTTAATATTTATTTTTGATGTTAAAAATTTAAATAACAGAAAGTTTGATGAATTTTTATAAAATCTAGAGAATCTATCTAGGCCTCAACCAAATTTCAAAATTTATATTTCAGAGAGTGCTATCAAATAAAAATAAATTTGTGGCATAATTAAAAGTTTCATTTTAAACCCTAAGTTGATAGCCGTAGTTTTATTAAATCATTATTAACCAAAGAAAAAGTCGATTTAACCTCAACCAACTTTGAGATTCTCAATTCAGAGAACATGGCCCACTAAAAATCACCTCCTGGAAAAATGAGTAGTTTTCCTTGAACCCCATTCAAAAGATAAAAACTTAAAATAAAACGACGGCGTCGAGGAATTAGGTTAACCCTAATTTCTAAATGTCGAAACCCTAGATTAATCTTTAATAAAAGCATTATGACTCTTTTCATTGAACTTATCATAATAATAAGGCATCATGTAGATTCTGAAGCGCACGAAGTAGCTGCAGATCCAGTTTCCTCGACCTCCGCCGAAGAAATCAACGTCAACAGCTCGGGAGAACCAGGCAAGCACCGGTGCACAACTGAGTTTTAAATTTTTATTTTATAACTAAGTGTGTCATGTTTGTGCATTAAGTGCTAGGGGTTGATTGAAACCTTAGTTGCATTTGTTCCATAGGAACCCTAACGGTAGCTGGTATAGATACCCCTTAGTATGCTATGCTTAGTAAGTATTTGCCGGTAGAAGTCGAGCAGAGTGGACGCTGCTCGCGAATGATAGGTTATTGGTTGAAACTATCACTTGAGACATACGACATGATGATGGGTTGAGTAAAGAAAGATAAAAGTTTGAGGGTCAGACAGGGTACCAAGTAGGTCGGCAACTAGACCGGGTCCAGGGTGACCGTAGACTTGTCTGATCCGTGTGGTCTGAGATTGATCGAGCGTTGAATGTACTGGTCGTATGCTGGGTATAATGGGGCCCAGTAAACCTACGTAGCCTAGTGATTGCAAAGTCGAACCTGCCCTACGGTGTCTGACTAGGAGGAGATCTAAGGTGGGCAGCGTGGGAACTCCACAGGAACCGTCTGGGACGTGTTGCCTGGTGGGATGCGGTGCTGCTAAGGCAGACGTAGGAGGGAATTGACTTTGCAGGAGCTAGTGTGAACGGTTGCCACGTGCGAGTCTAGGACACGCACGTGTCGTACGATTTCCCCCCTGCAGGGTATAAAAATCGTTTCGAACCGCTGTCGCTCCCAGTTGGTGAACATGCTCGTGAAATGCACCACATCTTAATAAAGAAGTTGAGATACAATGAGGTTGAAGCATGATGATTACTATTGCTATATACTTCTGTTGTTATGCTTGATTAGTTCAGTGCTAACTAAAGTTACATTCTAATTACTTAACCTGTGCTAAAATTTGACCAAGAGTAGTACAGGATTTGCGAGTCCTTTTTGCAAGTAAACCCACCCCTAGTCAGCCATCATGTCTAGGAGTCGGCTGTAGTCAGCCACGTTGACGGGTAAGCCTTGTTGAGCTTCTTAGAAGCTCACGCTTTAGCGATATGTGGTTTTCAGGTGCCGCCTTACAGAACCATGACGAAGGCATCTATTGGGAGGAGTTTCACCCCGAGGTCGGGAACCTCTAGTGGGAACTGTGCGAGTCGTCGCAGTAACGTTGAAGTGGCCAGTAGCATGATGCCGGTGGGCACGGCGCGTGCTTTTACTTAAGTACAAGTGTCGGAGTCTGTAATCGTTCAAGTCTTCCGCTGTTTCTGTTTTTGAAAATTCTATTCGTGCACTCTGAGATATTGTAAGAATTAAATTCAAATCTATGAGTTAATGTTGTATTAAATTCTTGCCTGTGTTGTATCGTGTGTATGCTCACTTCGCCGAGCATTGCCCAACAGGATCCTGGCTCAACGACGGCAGGATCCGTCCCGAAATGAGGTTTTTCGGGGCAGGTCCGCGTCACTTTCAATTATGCCTATCGCACAACTAAGATACTCTATCTTGAATTGAATAAGTTGGCGAAAGGTTCACCCAAATTTACCTTAATCCTCATGGGGCTTTTCTACTTCTCCTTGTCATGGGCGGTTGAAGGACTGAATGGCTAATTTGGCAGCACTTTCCTGTCCTGTACTTAGCAATGATATCCGGAGGTTTTCAAAATATTTTGTAAATGAAAACATGAGCTCCTTTAGTGATTCTCTCGGATCACTTGATATGTGTGTATTTGCTCTCACAAAAGGCAAGGTGTGCCTTTATTCCTATTTCTCCAATAATAGTCTTTTTGGTGGAGCTAGGTAGGAATGGTAGAGAGCATACTTATAACACATATATTGCTAAGTCAAAAACCGGATCCAAGTCAAGAAGCATAACTATACAAATATGGTCAAGGCTGCAAGTGTGATGAAATGGATGTGGGATGAACTCCTAATTCAAAACCTTCTTCTTTTGAATAATTTGGAGATCATGGCTGCAAGACTTTTCTATATATATGTATATATATATTTTGACATGCTCATTGGATTTTCCATTGATTGGAGCATGTGGAGGTTTTCTTTCCTCAGCTTTTTTTTTCTATGCAGCCATGTATCTTTCTATGGATAGCATGGAAGGGTATGAATATGGTATATGGAGTATTTATTTGGTGGGTGGATGGATGGTAGAGTGGAATTGCTATCTCCCGGTGTAGGAATTTTAGCAATGTGATGAAGTGTGAGTGAGCCTTGACCATATAAGCATAATTAACTTCTAACCAAGGGTCACAACAATTTGACAAAGCTCAACAGAAATAAGTAGCATATGAATGTAAGGTTTTTTTTTTTTATGTAAGAACATCATATGGCTCTAGTAGTAATTTTCATGTCACATAGGAGCTCACAAATTTTATTTTGAAAAGATAAAAACTCCGATTCATGCTTTGTTGGAACAAGATTATAGCAGCCTTATTTACCATATCAAATCTTACAACAACCTAGACTAAAATTTTGTAGTTATGCAACCCACAAGTTTCAAGTATTTTTATGGTGAGCAAAATTAAAACCAACAAACTCAAAACTTGAGAGAGTACTAGGTTGTATGAAAGGAATAAGAGAAAGATAAAGGAGCAACTATTTATCATTTCCAGAATAAGGTGCTAGCACTCATGATATGCATGAACCTATTTATTCATATTTTTGGTATTTTTAATTTATTCATGCATGTGTGAAAAGCAAAGTTGATTGTGAAAGGGAAATCTTTTTGGTATTTTTATCTTTTTCATGCATGATTGGAAAAGGAAATAAATGAAAGGAATGCTAGATGATACATGTTACCTCAATGGGGGTCCTCCCCCAAACTTTCTTGTTGCTCACAGGACAGGTGGAGGTTGGTACCCCTGCCATTGAAAAAATGCAATCATGTTGTTGTTGATATTGCTTAGTTGGGCGCTGGCATTGTCCTGCCAAAGGTGGGTCTCGTCGATGAAAGTGTTGGGCGTGTTTTGCACCTCGTCTATCCGTACATTGATGGGTCAAGCTTGCCATCCCCCTCTCAAGGTCACGATAATCCCGAGAAGAGAAGGATCGGCAAGCGGACCAATGGTGGGCACCTCCGCTTGTGTCCGTGGGCTGGCCAGAGCTGTAGCCCTCCCACATCGCAGCGGATGTTGGTACCCACAGTCCGGAGCTGGCACTTTGCCAAGCTGACCCTCCAGCCTCATATGGATGAGGAGGTTGGTCCCAGCCTGGTGCGTGTCCGGCTGAACCTTCCTCTTGTTCGTAGGCTCTGGGCTATTGCTCTGTCCTGTGTGCCTGACAGCGAGTGCCAAGGAAAGATCTCCTAGGCGGCTCCTCTTTTCTAAGAGGAATGGTTAGCTCCCAGCAATTATACAAGTGAAACTCCAGGTTAGGTAACCGGATTTCATTTACTCGGGGTAGAAAAATACAAGGGAGCCATCGGGTCTATGTTTTAGTGTATGCCCTTGTACAAGATAACTTTCACCTATTAGAGAGCATGGCCCGAGTATGTATGTGGTTAGGGCATTGGTTAAAGCAGCACATCTAGAGGCTATATGAGTAACAAGGGAAGTGCACTCTATGGCTCCTTTCTTCAGAATACGACCTAAACATTGGTTTATCATGGCCTTTACAGGAGAAATTTTTATCCTCTTAACCATAGCATGAAGAATTCACAATTGTTCAGTGCGAACTGTCCAAATGTCTTCCTGAGGAAAACAAGTAAGGACAAGCCAATTATGCATAAGGTTAAGGGTAGGATTTTGAATGGCACTATTTCTAGGTTTTACTAGGGAGGTTTGTGCAGTGATACTTAGCCAAAAATCTTGTTTCTTAAAACTGGGGGTGGCTTTTTCCAAATTTATAGGGCAATGTTGGTCAAAACTTAGCATCAAACTAAATTCTTTCCATGAAAGATTATATTCTTTATTAAAGAACTAGAAAGAAAGCCCCTTTGTCAAGATTTTAGCGGTGCATAAAAACTGAATAGTGAGAAGGCGTGACCCATCGTCACTAATATTAGCGAAATTCTCCCACCCCACAACATGAAAAATAGCGTGAAATTCAGAATCTATACCTATCGTGGCGAGCAGCTCCGGATCAAATGTTCGCATAGGAACAAATGTCCGGTTGATGAGTAGGTTGTAGAGTCTTCGCTCATGGTCATCCTTCAAGTCGAGCAGGTTGTCATGCGTGAGCATCGGCATGTTGTCCTCCTCCATTGGTGCAGCTCCGTATTCTTCATGAGGTCAGCTTGATGAACCTTCGGTGGTGGGAGGAGTGTTGGTGCTTCGCCTCGACAAAACAAGCGAGCGACTACTTGAACGAGCAGGGTTAGCGTGTAAAAGAAATTTCACACCCGCTCGAGAGTCACTTGAGCACAAGATGTATATCTAGCAAGTATTTTTGGGCAAGTTTTTGAGCTAGCAATGAAAGCAAATGAGAGCAAGAGCAAGAGAGCAAGTGGGAGGGAGTGAGCAAATGAAAGAATGAGTGATGGAGCTCTCCCCCGGCCTCACCTAACGGGCAGATTCGTGGAGCAACGGTCACAAGAGCACCGTTGGAAAAGGATGGGCACCAGTGGGACCACAGCAGGTCGGCCGACCTGGAGGGTCGCCCGATCTGTGGGTGGGCCCACTTGGTCCCATTTTTGGCCCACATCCCCCAACGGCTCTATTGATCAAAGCTGGGGTACTGGTCCCGCTAGAAATTGCTCAGAAAATATCTTTCTTTAAAATATCTCAAATTCTTGCAAAATAAAAAATTATTATTTATATTTTGGTTCAAAAATAAATTTTCAACGTGTAGTGATATGAAAGTAAATATGATGATGCAATTGAAAAACTCAAATTTATATGAAAGGGAAATATGAATATGTATCGTTTTTCCTATCGGTAAGGTCGCACCGTTTTAAGTCCGGCGGGCAGGACTTCTCTATTCGTTTAGCTCGATGAAGCAACGTCCAGCGTCGGAGATGAAGTCACGGACGTTTGTACTTCCTTTTTGCGCCACACCTTCTTGATGTTCTTTGGTTTAGGTGTGGTGGAGGACCCCATGATCTTGGCGGGTTGAGGTTTTGCCCACCAACTTGGCCGGTATGTCGCAGGTTTCTTCGGCCTAGGAGGATTCTCCTTCTCGATGAAGCTCTTCATGAATTGGATCAGTGGGTCCTTCTTAGGCGGAGTTACTTTGATCTCCTTGATGTTCTATGGGTTCGGCTCATATTTGATCTTGATCATGGAGCATTGCACCACTTACGGTTGCAAGTTGAACTTCTTCTCCTTCCCATTGATGTGGAGGCTGAATTTTTTCGGCTCCAACATTGATGCGGGCATCAGTGGTGCTCAAGAATGGACGCCCAAGGATAAGTGGCGTCTCCTTATCAATTTCCATGTCGAGAGGACAGAGGAACATTGGGAGACCAGATAGGAGTCGTCCAAGGACGTCCAAACCAAGTCAGAGTCCCAGACCACATCAACTTCGAATCAAATTCGGAGTCCAAAAGCAGCCTGTACTAAAATGGACGCCCAGGTCGCATACGGACTCCGTTTTAGGTGATCTACCACTTCATGGAAAGAGGACGAGATTGTATTTCCAATGGGACTAATCCCACATCCAAATTCCTCCAGAGTCCACGGGAATCATCAAAACATTTCACAGTCCAGAATCTGTCAGGGTGCTACGACATACCGGCCAGGGGACTTGCACGTCCCCAATTCCTTTATACTCCCCCGACATGCTTCTCAAGCAATACCGAAGATCCAAGCACATCGGAACAACAACGATCGATACATCACATAGGTCACAATGGTTTGATTACATCAGTTTTAAAGTAATATTACAGACCGTAGGTTCGATACATAATTCTTGAAATTAAAATGCAGAAGCGATCCTAAGGAATAGAGCGGTCGCAGTGGCGGCAAGATAAAACAACAAAAGATCACGATGCTCAGCCCACGAACATCACAAATCACGAGCACCCGAACGTCCGGACTACTCCTCACCCTCGTCGGCATCGGCGGGGACAAAGTAGCCGAACACCAACTCATCCTCACCCGCAAAAACTTAAGCAACAAGCGTTGAGTACGAAGGTACTCGCAAGACTTACCCTGTTGTGGGAATTATTTCCCGACTCCAAGGACAATGCACTATGGTAGTAGCAAGGTAAGTAAGGAATGGGATAGACTTGATTGCTTAAAGGTGAAACTAAGCATATGTGAATGAACATAAGGTAAAAGATTCTGCGAGCATAAACACCTACTAAACCCATGACCATAAGTATCATGTAACCATAACTCAAGCATACACTGAGCTTGATCATAACCGAGATCATGGTGATTCGAACCGATTATACACCCTGCAGGGAGTCCAATTGTACCCACACGGCTGAGGACCATACAGCTCGTGCAACCCACTAAAGTTACATAAGAGGGTACTCATGTCAACCTTTTTCACACTCGTGCCACACAGTTGGAAAATCCACACGGTGTCGAGTACGACGGCCTCACAGGCACATGTGAGTCCCTCGTTCCATGCACCGTGCAGTCATCAGCCAAACATTGGTATTCAGTGAGATACTCAGCTTGTCTTACCATTATATTTGACATGTGGTATGAATGAAAGGTGCTCAAGCCAAGAATAACACGGCCTGGTCCTAGGTCAACCCAGACGGGGCCTACGGCACACAAGACCTCCATGTCTTGCTGCACTCCTAATCCATAGTCCGGATTTCAGTTTTAACACTTTCCAACTTTTATCAACATATGAACTCATGCGCTCTTTGGAAGTACTTGGTGATAACGGAGGAATTAATCAACAAGCTCAGGATGAGTACGGGAAGCTCTTTGCGCATCCCCTTTCTGATTCGCATGTGCAAGCGCTGGCTGCGCTCTTCAAGCGGACTGTTCCTGACGGGCTCGGTCAGTATGAGGAAGAAGCTACTGTGGCATAATCTGCCTGCTTGTTATTTGTTTTGGTCGTCCCATCTCCTATTGTTGTAATGGATCCAAAAAATCTGTTAATTTGGAATGTGCGTGGTCTTAATTCCTCAGCTCGGCAGGACTCAGTCCGTACTCTATTGCAATCTTCTCAGTCCGACATTGTATGTCTGCAGGAAACAAAGATTACTGCCCTCTCTCGTCGGGTTATCCTTTCAGCTCTGGGTACAGATTTCTGTAACAATGTCGAGCTACCTGCAGTGGGTACTAGTGGTGGTATTCTAGTGGCCTGGCGTCAACATATTGGAGTTACGGGAGCAAACCGAGTTGATGGTAACAGTGTTTCTGTTGAATTTTGCTCAAACAATGGTCCTTCCTGGTGGCTAACATGCGTCTATGGTCCGCAAGGAACAGACGATAAGATTCAATTCATGCAGGAGTTGCGTGATATTCGTGCAGCCTGCCCTGGACCGTGGATAATAGCAGGGGACTTTAATCTGATTTATAAAGATGAAGATAAAAACAATAGTAATTATAATCGGGCAATGATGGGTCGCTTTAAGAGGATGATTGAAGATCTTGCTCTTAAGGAAATCCCATTACATGGACGGAAATTCACTTGGTCGAATCAACAAATTTCTCCTACATTGGTAAAACTTGACAGGGTCCTATGCTCAGTGGATTGGGAGGACTTGTATCCCAATTGCTTGCTTCAAAGTATGGCATCGGAAGATTCTGATCATTGCCCCTTGCACCTCGGCCTGCAAGATAACAAAGCTGGTCAGCGGCGTTTTCATTTTGAAGCATTCTGGCCTAAACTTGAGGGATTTCAGGATGCTGTGGCCAATGCATGGGGTTCAGTTCAGGTTGCAAATTGCCCTTTTAGAACACTGGATAATAAATTTAAGGCAGTGACACGGGGACTTCAAAGCTGGAGTGAAAAAACTATTGGACATGTCAATTCCCAGTTAGGTATGGCCCGTGAAGTATTGCACCAACTAGAAATAGCTAATGACAGTCATGCTCTCTCTTGGAGAGGTGTGGTTGAGGAATAATCTCAAAAAACACAGCCTTGCTCTTGCTTCTCTCAAGCGTACTATTGCTCGCCTTCGGTCGCGCATTGGGTGGCTACGTGATGGGGATGCTAAGACCAAACTGTTTCATTTACATGCACGACACAGGAAGCGTAAGAATTTTATTGCGAAATTAATCTCTGAAGGACATGTTTACACAAAGCATGAGGACAAGGCCAGAATGGTTGACGAGTTTTATGATAATCTGTTGGGAACAAACTTGGCCAGGGAACACTCAATAAATCTCGATGAATTAGGAATCCAAGCGCATGACTTAACTGATCTGGAGGTGCCTTTTTCGGAGGAGGAGGTTTGGGCTACAATTAAAAACTTACCTTCTGACAAAGCTCTAGGACTGGATGGATTTACTGGTCTCTTTTATAAGTCTTGCTGGCCTATAATTAAAGGGGATATCTTGGCTGCAATCTCAGCAATATGGAGCAGAAAACTCATGGGCTTTCATGTGTTGAATACTGAAAAAAAGATGAGGCTGAGCAACCTAAGGATTATCGTCCGATCAGTTTGGTCCATAGTTTTGCTAAGCTTATTACCAAGTTATTGGCAAACAGGTTGGCTGGTCGATTGCAAGAATGGTGTCTCCTAACCAAAGTGCATTTATTAAGGGCCGTTTTATACAGGATAACTTTATGTTAGTGCAGCAGACGGCGTGATTTCTGCACCACTCAAAGCAGCCACGTATTCTTTTGAAGCTTGACATTTCTAAGGCCTTTGATTCTGTTGCCTGGCCCTTCTTGATCGAAGTCCTTCAGCACTTGGGGTTTGGACAGATTTGGAGAGATATAATTTATGGTTTATTAGCCTCCTCTTCTACTCAAATTCTTATGAATGGAATTCCGGGCGAGAGGATTATTCACCAACGCGGTTTGAGGCAAGGGGATCCTTTATCTCCTATGCTATTCATCTTAGTCATGGATGTACTTGGGCATATGATCTCTAAAGCGGCTGAGCTAGAACTATTACAACCCCTTTCACGGCGTGCTTTGCAACATCGTATTTCTCTATATGCCGATGATGTGGTTCTTTTTCTTCGCCCGGAAACAGCTGATATTCAATTCACGTTGGACTTGTTGCAGCTCTTCGGTGATGCATCTGGACTCAAAACTAATCTACAGAAGAGCAATGTGCTTCCTATTCGGTGTGGCAAAAATGAGCTTCAAGTAGTCCAGCAACATCTCCCTTGCGAGCTCGCTGAATTTCCTTGCAAATATTTAGGTTTGCCTCTCTCACTAAAAAAGCTAACAAGGGAACAGGTCCAGCCCATCATTGATCGCATTGCTGACTTACTGACGCGGACCCGCCCAGAAAACCTCCTTTCGGGACGGATCTGGTCGGTCATTCCGCCAGGATCCTGTTGGGTAACGCTCGGCGGAGCGAGCGTACACACGATACAACACAGGCAGAGGTAAACAGCAATAATTTACAAGGAGAGAGAATTTAATACAACATGTGAGAGACCCGACCAATTTATATTCAAGTTTACCAAATTGACTCGCGGCCCACGCATGGTATGCGAGAACTCAACCCGATAAAAGAGAATATAAACCCGGCAGTCCCCCGACATGCTTCTCAAGCAATGCCCAAGATCCAAGCACGTCGGCAACGTCACAGGTGATACATCACATAGGTCACATTAATTAATAACATTAACTTAAATTATTCTTACATACCAAGGTTCATCATAAGTCTTGAAACTAACAAATTAAAGAGCGCAAGCGATTCTAAGGAAGACGATAGTCGCAGCGGTTGCAATGAGAAAACAGCAAAGGATTGCGATGCCCAGCCCACGAACATCGCAAATCACGGTCACTCGAAAGTCTTGACTACGCCTCGCCCTCGCCGGCATCGGCGGGGACAAAGTAGCCGAAGACCAACTCATCCTCACCTGCAAAAACTTAAACAACAAACGTTGAGTACGAAGGTACTCGCAAGTCTTACCCTGTTGTGGGAATTAGTTCCCGACTCCAAGGATAATGCAAAGAGGCTGTAGCAAGGTAAATAAGGTATAGGAATGGACGCGATTGCTTAAAGCAGAAACTAAGCATATATGAATAAGCATAAAGTAAAAGGCTCTGCGGGCATGAACTTCTAATAAACCCAATCCCCAAGTACCATGTAACCATAAACCATGTGCATACCATCATCCATGTTCCATCCGAACCATGGATACCAATACCCATATTCCATTTCCATCAACAATATCCCAATTTCCATCATGTTATGTGACAACTCTACGATATTATCCAAAGGACACTGAGCTTGATCATAACCGAGACCGCGGCGGATTCGAACCGATTTTTACACCCTGCAGGGGAGTCCAACTGTACCCACACGACTGAGGACCATACGGCTCATGCAACCCGCTAAAGTTACACAAGGGGGTACTCATGTCAACCTTTTTCACACTCGTGCCCACACGGTTGGAAAATCCACACGGTGCTGAGTACCACGGCCTCGCAGGCACACGTGAGTCCCTCGTCGAGTGTCACGACCTCGCAGGCACCCATGACTCCCTCGTTCCACACACCGTGCAGTCATCGGCCAAACGTTGGTACGCAGTGAGATACTCAGCTTGTCTTATCATTATATCGGACATGTGGTATGAACGAAAAGTGCTCAGGCCAAGAATAACACGGCCGGTTCCTAGGTCAACCCAGACGGGGCCTACGGCACACAAGACCTCCATGTCTTGCTGCACTCCTATCCCACCGTCCGGATTTCAGTTTTTAACACTTTTCAACTTTTACCAACATATGAACTCGCCACAAGTCCATAAGTAATCAAGGTGGTTCCTATATGTGCGAGTGGGACTTACCACTCGACTTCTACCGTGTTATCTAAGCATGGCTAAGCATTTCGTGACTCGAACAAAGACACTCTACCCAGGTTGACAAGGTGACGTATTCAATACCAAGGAGGGGTACATGCAACAATAATAGGTTTTCCCAATGTTACTACTAAGCCCGACTTTATGCATTCCTATACGTAAGCATTCATATTAATCGTTAAGTAAATTACTTAGGGTAGCAATATGAGGTGCTTGCCTTCAACAGCAGCGGTGGTGACTTCCTCAGCAGCTGGATCAACCTCTGGTGCTTCTCCCGCAGCAGCACCCGCGTCACTCTCTGGCGGTTCGTAAGCTATAAAGTAAAAACGCGACGGTATGAGATGCATGCCATGATGCCATGATGCCCAAATAATGCGATATGATGCAGAGAGGTAGCTACTGAGTTTATGAACACAATGCAAAAAGAACGAAGGCATTCGGAGTCCTACAGCTCAAGTTATGCCCTAAACAGTTTTACCGATTCCGGTTACGGGTTTCCCGGTTCCCAGGTTCCGGTTCCGATATCGGGTGGCACACGAATGTCGTTGTCGGGAAAAATCCCAAAACACATCACATGTACTGGCTTTACTAAGTGGCTTGGGTTACTATGAGACTAAGTTTGAGTGGTTTTGACTCGCGTTAGCAGGAACACGAGCCCTCCGACTGTCGTGGCCTGTTTACGACATCGGGAATACCGTAACGGTGCCGTAAAAGTCGTAACGACTTTTCCGGTAAAATTCAAAGTTAAGTTACAGGCATGGGACCATTTTTAGTTGAAAGTAGGCTCTAAACTAAGACTTTTGGCGCTGGTTTGGGGTCAAGTTGAGCTTCTATGAATTTACTAAAAATCAAACAATGCTCTGTTTTCCAAACTTATAAAATCAGAAACAAGTAACTAAACCTATGGAAAAATCATGAAACTTTATAGATCTACTTCTGAGAATCTAAACTAAAGTTTTTGTTAAAGGTCTTGGGCTTTTGGGCGACTGGACTAATGTACTTTAGACAAAGGTAATTAATCTAGGGTTTTGGGGATAATAACAGTGACATGCATGCACAATGTTCATGAAAAATTCTGGTAAAAATGCAGGAGATGCATCATGCCAAGATAAAATTATGGTACAAAAATCAACCCTAGAAACCTTCTGGATCTTCAAATAAAAATCAACAACAGAAATAATACAATGAATTAATAAAGAAATTCCAGGGACAATTTTGAAAAAGTGCTTTAACAGAAAATTAACTCATTATTCAAGGATTCAAATAAAATTAGGTTTGGCATTTTTAGACTTTTCCATGATTTTCTACACACTAAGCAACTTCTGGCTAAATAAAAAGAAAATAGGAAATTGAATGGAACAGTAGCAGAAACAGGGGAATTAGTCAGTGCGGTTGCTCCGGTGGGAATCTCGCCGGAGGAGGGGGTTAGGAGGGGGATTGAGCAATCGTGGAGCATCACCTTGATTCAAAGTACTGGTTTGCAAAGGATTAGGCCCACGGGGAAAGGTGCAAGGTGGCGGTCGACGTGAGCTCTGGCGGCAATTCCAGTGAAGACCGAAGGTGGCGCGGGAGGAACTTCCTCACCGGCGATGATCTGCGGCTAATAGCTTATCAAACTGGTGTACCAAGGTGAGAGGAACAAGCTGGTTGAAGGAATCGAAGAAAGGAGCTACCGTGGTGATGAATTTTGAGAAGAGGTGGCCGCCCGCGTGTTGTCGGCCGAGGAACAGGGGCGGCGGCGTTCCTGTGAAATTAGGGCACAACCGGTGGGGGCTAGTGGTTGGAGAGCTTCAGTGAGTCGAGGGAAACTTTGTCGGCACGGTGGCAAGGCTTGGGAGTGGTCGAGGCGAGCTGTCGACGGTGGGGGTGGCAATGGCGGCGGCGTTCTGTGGCATGCGGCAGAAACAGAGCAAGGAAGAAGAAAGGAGGTGGTGCTGGTGCTTCGGCCTTGTACTCGAGGGTAAACTGAGCCAAGGGAGGGAGAGAGAGCAGTGGCGCACCGGATTGGAGAAGGGGCGCGGCGGCCGGCAATTGGGTGCTTGAGGCGGTGCTCTGCAGTGGGCGATGGTGCCGTGCGGCTTGCCGTGTGCCAGAGGAGAAAGAGAAAGGGAGAGAGGAAGAGAGATGGGAGAGTAGTGGAGTAGATCTTTGGGCAAGATTTGATCCGATGAGGAGTAAAGGCGCGCGAAATTGGCCGGCGCTGCATCGGGCTGCCAGCCACGGCAATGGCCGCTGCGGGCGGCACACTGTTCACGGTAAGACTGTTTTCAGATTTCAATTAATTCAATTCCTTCCCTCTTGATTCAACAGAAAGACCTAGCTCCCGAGCTCAAGAATTTTTGAAACTTTTTGTGTGGGCTAAAATAATTATTTGGAACAACTTTTCTTAAAGGAAGGTTCACTGAATCAGCTTCTAAAGATCTGTGAATTTTCAATTAGGTTCAAACTTGTTGGAATTTTAAAGGGGTTTAAACCTTTACCAAAAATTTTCATAAAATCTCCAAAATTCTATTTTAATGTATAGTTAATTGTTATGCAAAAACATTGGGGTAGTTTTATTAAGAAAACAAAAGCCTTCTTGAAAGCACCACTAGGATTTTGCGAAAACGACGAAAACTTCGAAACCCTGACCCAAATTCAAAACAGGAAAAGGTTGAAATCAAACGATTGAATCAGTGAGCTCAAATTCAAAAGGACAAAAGATTGCAACTTTTGGGATGTGACACAACATTAATCCATAGATTGAAACTTAAGTCTTACAACAGATTCAGAGTGCGCCAATAAAGTTTTGAAATCGTAGCAGTGGAAGACTCGATCGTTACAGACTCCGACACTCATACATTAAGCAAAAGCATGCACCATGCCCAGGGGCGTCATGCTACTGGCCACTTCAAAGTTACTGCAGCGACTCGCACAGTTCCCACTGGAGGTTTCCGACCTCGGAGTGAGACTCCTTCCAGTGGCTGCTATCGTCCTAGTTCTGCATGTCGGCGCCTGAAAACCACATAATGCTAACGCGTGAGCTTCTAAGAAGCTCAACCAGACTGACCCGTCAAAAGGGCTGACTACAGCCGACTTCTAAGCATGAAGGCTGATGGAGGTGGCTTTATGTGCAAAAGGGACCCGCAAGCCTATACTACTCTTGGTCAAATTTTAGCACAGGTTAAGTGATTAAAATGTAACTTTGATTAGCACTGAACTAATCAGGCACAACAGAAGTAACAAAGTAATAGTAATCATCATAGTATCATCCTCATTGAGTCTCAACTTATTTACTAAAATGTGACAGAGAGTCCAAGTAAACTCATAGCTGAGAGCGATAGCGATTCGAACCGATTTTTATACCTCTACAGGGTCAACCTAATCATACGACACGTGCGCGTCCCAGACCGCACGCGGCAACCGTTCGCACCAGCTCCTGCAATGTCAATTCCGTCCTACGCCTGCCTCAGCAGCGCCGCATCCCACCAGACAACACGTCCCAGACGGTTTCTGTGGAGTTCCCACGCTGCCCACCCCAGATTGCCTCCGATTCAGACACCGTAGGGTAAGTTCGACGTTGCATTTACTAGGCTACGTAGGTTTACTGGGCCCCATTATTCCCAGCATATGATTAGTGCATTCAATACTTGCCCAACTGTGCCACATGGATCAGACCAGACTACGGTCACCCTGGTCTCGGACCAGTCACCGACCTACTTGTACCTGGCCTGACCCTCAACCTTTTATCTTTCCTTGCTTATTCACAACCATGTGGCACATCTCATGAAATAGTTTCACTTAATGTCCTACCAATTGCGAGCAGCGTCCATTCTGCTCGACTTCTACCGGTAAGAACTTGCTAAGCATAGCAACTAATTGGTCATCTATACCAGCTACCGATAGGGTTTCCTATGGGAATAAATGCAACTAAGGTTCCAATCAACTCCTAACAACTTAGTGCACAAACATGACACACTTAGTTGTAAAAGAAAACTTTAAACATTGGTTGTGCACCGGGGCTTGCCTGGTTCTCCGGTGTCGCGGTTGACTTCTTCTGCGGGAATGGAGGAATCGGGCTCTGCAGCTACCTCGTGCGCTTCGGAATCTACATGATGCATTATGATTATGAGGAGTCCAAATGAATGATAACATAAAGCTTTTATCAAGGAGTATTCTAGGGTTTCAAACGGCGACGTTAGAAATTAGGGTTAACCCTAATTTTTCGACGCCACCAGCTTAATTATGTTTTGACTTTATGAATGGGGTTCCAAGAAATCTACTCAATTTCCCATGAGGTGATTTGTAATTGGCCATATTCCCTGAATCAAGCAATTCAAACTTGGGTTGAGGATTGATCGGCACTTTTCTTTGGATAATAATTATTTAATAAACTACGACTATTAGTCTTAGGGTTGAAATGAAAATTTTTATTTGAACTAAAATTTTATTTTTAATTGATAGTTCTCTCTGAAATATGAATTTTGAAATTTGGTTAAGGTCTAGATGAATTTTCTAGATTTTATAAAAATTCAACAAAGTTTATGTTATTTAAAATTATAAAATCAGAAATAATTATTAAACCCTAGAATAAAATTATGAAATTCTATGCATTCACTCAGGAGCATCAAAACTAAAGTTCTGTTTTTGGGTTCAACTTTTTGGAGGACTTTTATAATGTATTTTAGAAAATGTAGTTTAGCTAGGCAAAATGAAATATTTTAAAAAGGATACATGCAACTCTGTGGTCCTAAAATCCTCATAAAATTCCAGAGGATGCCTACTGCCATGAAGTATTTGTAGATCAAATTTGAGTCCTAGAACTGCACTAGAATTTAAATTAAAATTCAAAAACATAAAAGATTATTCTAAATATTTCTGAAAATCCCTGGTCGTTTTGGAAAAATTGTTTTAACAGAAAATTAGTACATTTCACGAGGATTCTATCAAAGTTTAGTTTGGAATTTTTGGATTTTTCTGTGATTTGTTAGACACTTTGCAATGTTGACCAATTATTAGGTAAATTGAGATTCAAACGCTACAGGGCGGCCGAAAACAGGGGAGGGCTCCGGCGGTCTCCGGCGAGCCGGCGGCGGGGTGGCTCGGCCAGGAGGCAGCAAATTCACGGTTAACTCATCACCCTCTACCCAACGGCGCCGAGCTTGCTCACTGGGGATGACCGGAGCATGGCCGGCGGCGAGGAGCGGCGGCAGCGCCCAAAGTCTGACGAGGAAATCACCGGAGGAGCGGCGGAGGGTGGAGGTCAGTCGGTCTAGAAGGCTCACCGTGGCGTGGGGATCCTGTTTGATGGAGCTGGGGGTCACGGGGATGGCCGGAAGACCGAAGTCGACGGTGAGCTCGAGCGGCGTCAAAAGGTGGACCGGCGGCGGCGCTAGAAATCCGTTGTCGCCGGTGAGCTTCTGTGGCCAAAACCTTATCAAAACCAATCACAAGGACGAGAGGGAGGAGCCGGAGGAAGGAATTGCAGAATGGTGGTACCGTGAGGAGGAATTTGAAGATCGTCGGTCGGGGCGGTGTCCTTTTGCCGGGGAGGATGATCGAGGCGTTCCGGGCGGAGGGAGCAACCGGAGGGGGACTTGCTGGACCAGGAGCTGTGCCGGAGTGAGGAAAACAGGTTAGGCAAGGTGAGGAGACCGAAGGGTGGCCGGAAGGGTGGACTCACCGTGAGCCTCTCTTCGGCGGCAATGGCGACGGCGGCAACCGAGCGAGAGGAGAAGGAATAGCACGAATACGGCAGAAAGGAGAAGGAAGGGGAAGAAGGGAAGAGTGTGCGCGCTACTTAAAGGGTTGGAGCGGGGAGGGGGCATGGTGACAGCACGACAATCGCCGGGATTGGGCGGCCCGAGCGGTGGAGTGTTGCAGTGGAGGTTTTGCCGTGCACGAGGGAGAGAGGAGGGAGAGGGTGAGGAGTAATGGAGAGGATCTTTGGCGGGATTCTTGCTCGACGATTTGAAGCCTCGACGCCGAAGGGAGCGCCGACCGGCGGGGAAGGCTGCCCTGCCGCTCGCCGGTTGGTCGTGGCGGGCGGCCGGGTACTGTGGCGCCTCTCCTTTTTCTTTTTTTTTTTTTGTTATTAGTTCAAATTTTGAATCCCAATTCAATTGAAAGTCATTCTCCCCGAGTTCCAAAATTTTTGAAAATTTTTTTGTATGCTCAGGGATTTATTTGAAACACTTTTTATTTAAGGTTCAAGTTTTGAATTGGCTCCTAAAATTTCTTGAATTTTCATGTTTATCCTCATTTGTGTGAATTTTAAAGAGGTCTAAATCTTATTCAAAAATTTTGAGTAAATTTGCAAAATTCTATTTTGAAGTGTACTTGATTGTTATGCAAAAATATAGCTAGGGTTTTTATGAAAATTTTTATAGGTCACTCATTAGGGTTTAATTCCTTTCCGGTGAAGAAGGTTTTCGACACGGTTGGTTGAAACTTTCTGAACCCACTAGTCGGGTTCTGTCGTTTGTCAAAATTGACGTAGTGCTCCTTTGGATTATTTCAACGACATTTTTTTTTACTACCAGTGTCGATTCTGCTCTTAAGTGTGAAGTTTTTGTCGATTAGGGTTTTAAGTTGTCGATTTAGGCCCTGGTGACACCTGGGGTGTCACACTTACTACCCGGATGGAAGGCAGAATTATTAACTCGAGCTGGTAGAAGAATTCATATTCAATTTGTTATGACCTCAACGCTGATTTATACTGCAATGGCCATTGATCTCCCACAATGGGCCATTAAGGAAGTGGAAAAAATACAACGTGGTTATCTTTGGAGGGGATGCAAGGATGCGAAAGGTGGACGTTGTCTCATTGCTTGGGGCACGGTTGTAGGCCGGTTGAACTTGGTGGACTTGGTATTTCAAACCTCACCAAACTGGGCTGGGCATTGAGGGTGCGATGGCTTTGGCTGCACAAGACAGAGCCACACCGCCCATGGTCAAGTTTCCCTGTCCAGGTTTCAGAACAGGTCCGTGCTTTTTTCTCTACTGTTATGGCATCAGATGTGGGCAATGGAGAACATACTCTTTTTTGGTCTGACCGCTGGCTGCATGGGAAGAGCATTGAGCAGCTTGCACCCCGTCTTTTTGCTGCAATACCAAGAAAGAGAACTAAATGTCATACAGTTAAAGAGGCTCTCTTCAATTGTTCTTGGATTTTGGATATATTGGGGCCCCTCACAGTTGGAGTACTGATTGAGTATTTACAACTGTGGGACATTCTTGAAGAGGTGGCTTTACAACCAGAGGTGCAAGACTCTCATAAATGGAGGCTTTCTTCCAATGGACAGTACTCAGCTAAATCAGCTTATGACGGCTTGTTTATGGGTGCAATACAGTTTGGCCCTTGGGAACGAATATGGAGGTCGTGGGCACCACCTAAGTGCCGTTTCTTTATGTGGTTAGTGGCGCACAAGCGCTGCTGGACTGCAGATAGATTAGCAAGGCACGGGCTTCCTCATCCTGAGGTCTGTCTGCTGTGAGATCAAGAGGAAGAGTCTATTGATCATCTTCTGGTTTCTTGTGTTTTTTCAAGACAATTTTGGTTCTTGATGCTGTGGCAGGTTGGACTCCATGCGTTATCCCCACAACTGGATGAAACTTCCTTTGATACATGGTGGAAGCGGTTGAATAATGCAGCAAATGGTGTGTATCAGGACGGGATTAATTCCTTGATAATCTTGGGGGCATGGGTCTTATGGAGCCATCGGAACAGGTGTGTCTTTGATAAAGACACTCCTTACATTGCTGAAGCCTTGGTCATTGCTGGAGAAGAGCGTAGGCTGCGGATGATGGCGGGTGCTCGAGGTTTGAACCTCCTTTTGGCGCCCTTGCCTGGAGATTAGGTCGTTTATTCATCTAAACAGAGGCGCGTTTGTTTTTCATGTAAAAGTGTGTATGGGTGTGTGGTGTGTGTTGTAATGGGTTCTTATCCCTCTTTCTTCTTATATAATGAAGCGCAGCTCTCTGCGTTTTCGAGAAAAAAAAAACTCGCCACAATCTCATAAGTAACCGAGGTGAATCCTATACATGCGAATGGGACTTACCACTCGACTTCTACCGTTAATCTAAGCATGGCTAAGCATTTCGTGACTTCAACAATGACACACTACCCAGTTGAGAAGGTGACGTAACCAACATCAAGGAGGGGTAACATGCAACAATAATAGGATTTTCTGACATTACCACTATTGCCCGACTAATGCAATCCTATACGTAAGCATATATTAACATTAAGTATTTACTTAGGATAGCAATATGAGGTGCTTGCCTTCAGCAGCAGCAGCAGTGGTGTTCTCCTCAGCAACCTAGTCAGCCTCTGGTGCTCCTCCCTTAGTAGCACCCGTGTCACTCTCCGCGGATCGTACTCTATAAAGTAAAAACACGTCGGTATGAGAAAGTATTACATAATGACATGATGCAGACAAATGATGCGATATGGTGCAGATAGGTAGCTACTAAGACTACGAATACAATGTAAAAAGAAACACATCAAACGGAGGTCTACTGCTCAAGTTATGTTGAAAACAAGTTTTACCGATTCGGAAAATTGGTTCCCGGTTCCTGGGTTCCGAGGTTCTGATGTCGGGTAGCACACGACAATCGTGTTTGGGAAAAATCCCAAAAATATGTCTCATGCAGAGGCTTCACTAGGTGGCTAGGGGTTACTACGACTCTAAGTTTGAAAGTTTTGCTCGCGTTATCAAGAACACGAGCCCACCACCTATTGTTGCCCGTTTACGACATCGGTAAACATCATAAAAAGTCGTAACGACTTTTCGACGAAAAATCAAACTTAATTTAAGGGCAGAGGACTATTTTTAGTTCAAAGTAGCCTCCAATACAAGATGTTTGGCACTGGTCTGGGGTCAAGTTGAGCTTCCAAGATTTTATTAAAAATCTAACAAGTTTCTGTTATTTAAAATTAGAAAATCAAGAAAAGGTACTAAAAAGACATGATAAATTAATGAAACTTGATACATGCTCTTGCACGTTACTGAATTGAGGTTTAGAATAGGTATCATCAATTTTAGTTGACATACACAATGTATTTTAGAATATAGTAATTTTAAAAGGTAGAATCTAGTTATTTCACACACATGCATAGCAACTTGTCATGATAAAAATACAGAAAATTGATATGATGGCATGCATGCATAACAAAGAGATGTGCACAGTTTTTAGTGTTAGAACATGCATTAAACTTAAATTAAAATTCAAAAACTATTTTATCTAATACATTTATTTAGGAAGTTCCATGAACTTTCAACACAAACCACTTCAACAAACAATTAGAGCTATTAACAAGGATTCAAAAGAATTTTGGTTCAAAATTTTTGGATCTTCCTGTGATTTATGGCACATTTTACAATATAGACCAGAAAATAACTAAAATACAAATAAATTCGAAAAAAGAAAAACGGATCTCAAAACAGGGGACACGGGGGATGAGCTCCAGCGAGCTCAACGGCAGCGGGATTTGGCAGGGGAAGGGTGGATTCATGCTCAGCATGTCAAGCCCCACGCGTGGGTACCGGATTTGACCGCCGGTGATGGCCGGAAGGTGGCCGGCGACGAGGAGCCATGGTGGAGCTCCAACTCCGGCGATGTGCGTGGTGAAGGAGGGGAATTAGGGCTCGATTAGGGTGCCTGAGAGCTTCACCTCGACGTCTAGAATCGGTTTATGGGTGCTGAAGGCGTTGAGGATGGTACTACTTAGTATATGCTTTGGATACAGAGGAGCTCCCACCGTACAAAATATATTGATTTGTAATGAGAAAAATATAGATTTTTATAGGGGCATAATAGACCTTTTCAATTGAAACTTTTGATATCTAGACTTGGAGCTATATTTTAAGCCAAACACTTTGTGGGGGATCTACAAATCTGAAGCGGAGCTGTTCCAAGATGGAGTTGTGGAGCAGAGTTGATTTTTTATGAAGTGGAGCTCTCCCAAACAAGCCCTTAGTATATGCTTTAACTTTATTATGGGCTAGATGCCTGCACAAGGTTAAAGTAGTAAATAGTTAGTGTAGACGTGGTGTCTAGATAGAATATTACCTGTGAGTGGTGTGTATCCCATGGAGCTAGAGGTAGGGGGCTTGAAGTGACACCTTGTCCGTCCTTTGTAATCCTGCACGTCCGGATACATAAGTAGCCTTTATAGTTACCAGAGTCTTTTCCATGGATTGGGAGTAAACCGGAGGCCAAAGTAAGCTAGGATAGAATAAACCTTCTTGCTTAGATTAGGATTTATCTCTTAAGTTGCCTGTCTATCCTTTGCCCACTTTTTAGTGAGGTTGTTCCCTGGACTTGACTAGTAGTTAGCCTACACACGTTCCTTGTGGAAATTATGATACCTTGGAATACTCTAGGGTGAAGTGCTACAGCGGTACTCCGTGCGCTTGTGGAGTTTTCAGTGATCGTAGGAAATACCAACAGATGGAGTTTACGCGGGATGAGGCTCTGCAGGCAGTCCAGGACCTCATTCACGACAACCACCACCTACAGCACTAGGTGGCTGGACTTTTGGAGGCTCAGCAGCAGCCCCCACTCCCCGCAGACGACGGCGCGCCTGAATCGGAGGTGTCAGACCCCGACGCATCAGGATCGGAGCCGGAGGACGAGTAGAAGACCGATAGTAATCTAGGTTGTAGGGTTGAGACTTTGCAGCTTGCTAGTTAGTACGGTTTAGTGTGTGTATGCAAGCATGTTGTCGGTCAGTGTTCATGTCATGGTTGTATTATCTTAGTAAGGATTTCGTCGCAGCTGTATGACGTGTCAGTTGTAGTGTTGAGAAGGTTTGACAGCGTGAATGGTCTTTGGGATTGATGTACTGTCATGATTTTGGGAATGAATGGAATCAATTGCTTGAGCTTAGTTGTGCGTCACGTTGTGAAATGCTTTATTATGTCAAAGGGAACTGATTAAGATAAACTGTACTAATGGCACCTACGTTCATATTTCAGCATGGTGAACACAAGGGACCGTAGCGATGCCGAGAGCTCCCAAAGGGGAGGGGGCCATAACCTATCGCCCCCGCCAGCTGCACCCACCTTGGCAGAAGCTATGGTGGCCATGATGCAGGGCTTCCAACAGCAGGGAAAATGATGAGAATTCTGGTGGAGAACAGCAACCAGAACCACGGTCCTGGAGGCCCATGTAACCCACCCCAGAACAACACCTACACGGACTTCCTGGCGACCCACCCCCCAGAGTTCAAGAATGCTAGGGAGCCGTTGGAGGCTGACTACTTGCTTTGCACCATTGAAGCCAAGTTTGGGCTGCCCAGGTGCATTGAGCACCAGAAGATGTTGTTTGTGGCCCAGATGCTACAGGGGCACGCTGGTGCTTGGTGGGCAAACTACCGCGTCACTTTCCCACCGAACACCTAGGTGCCGTGGGTGCAGTTCAATGAGGCATTCCGCGCCCACCATATACCTGCTAGACTAATGCACTCAAGGTGAAGGAGTTCATGGCCTTGACATAGGGCAACCGCTCTGTGCATGAGTACTCGCGTGTGTTCAACTTGTTGTCCATGTATGCTCCGGCGAGCAATCATTTCGCTTGGGGTTTGGTCCTAGAGCTTCTACGTGTCATGGAGAGGGCCAGCAACACCACAACGGGGACCGAGGCTTACCAGAGAGTCGTCGGCGACGGTGAGCATCGCGGCGGACGGCGGCGGCTTCGTGTTTCCGTCGAACGGGTGGACCGGGGAGGGGCTTGATGGACTGGAAGCTACGTGAGGTTGAGATGAACACGTCGGAGAAGGTTAAACGCGGAGAGATCAACCGGAAGAAGGGGTTCACCGTGCGGAGCTTATGGGCGGCAATGGCGCTGACATGGACCCGCCCTGAAAAACCTCGTTTCGGGACGGATCCCTCGTCCTCGCCAGGATCCCGTTGGGCAACGCTCAGCGAAGCGAGCGTACACACGGTACAACACAGGCAGGATAAACAACAATAATTTACAAGGCGAGAGAATTTGATACATCATTGTTTCATAGATAAAGATTTAAGTCTTACAATATCTCAGAGTACGCAAAAGAGTTTTTAAAACAACATACAGCGGAAGACTTGAACGGTTACAGACTCCGACACTCATACTAAAGCAAAAGCATGCACCGTGCCCAGTGGCATCATGCTACTAGCCACTTCAAGTATTACTGCGACGATTCACACAACTCCCACCGGAGGTTCCCAACCTTGGGGTGAGATTCCTCTCAATGGATGCTCTCATTCTAGTTCTGCATATCGGAGCCTGAAAACCACGTATCGCAAAAGCGTGAGCTTCTAAGAAGCTCAACAAGGCTGACCCGTCAAATTTGGCTGACTACAGCCGACACCTAAACATGTTGGCTAACTCAGGGTGGGTTTACTTGCAAAATGGACTCGCAAATCCTGAATTAATCTTGGTCAAATTTTAGCTCATGTTAAGTGATTAGAATGATAACTTTAGTTGGCATTGAACTAATCAATCATAACAGAAGTAGAATACAGTAATAATAATCATCATAACTTCATCCTCGTTGTATCTCAACTTCTTTATTATGATGTGGTGCGTTTCACGAGCATACTCATAAACTGGGAGCGACAGCGATTCAAAATGATTTTTATACCCTGTAGGGGGAAACCTAATCATATGACACGTGCGCGTCCCAGACTCGCACGTGGCAACCGTTCACACTAGATCCTGCAAAGTCAATTCCCTCCTACGCCTGCCTTAGTAGCGCCGCATCCCACCAGACAACAGGTCCCAGACGGTTTCTGTGGAGTTCCCACGCTGCCCGTCCCAGATCGCCTCCGAATCAGATACCGTAGGGCAGGTTCAACTTTGCAATCACTAGGCTACGTAGGTTTACTGGGCCCCATTATTCCCAGCATATGATTAGTACATTCAAGGCTCGATCAGGCTCGGACCACACGGATCAAACAAGTCTACGATCACCCTAGACCCAGTCCACTCGCCGACCTACTTGGTACCCTGTCTGACCCTCAAATTTTTATCTTTCCTTAATCAATCCATCATCATGTGTCGTATGTCTCAAGTAATGGTTTCATTCAATATCCTACCAATCGCGAGCAGCGTCCACTCTGCTTGACTTCTACCGGTAAGACTTGCTAAGCATAGCAGACTAAAGGGGTCATCTATACCAGCTACCCGTAGGGTTTCCTATGGAAACAATGCAACTAAGGTTCCAATCAACTCCTAGCAACTTAATGCACAAACAAGTCACCTAGCCTTCATCAAGTCTTCGGTAAGAAGCTGAAGGATATCCCAGTCGTGTGTGAATTTCCCGATGTCTTTCCGGAGGATTTACCAGGATTGCCATCCGATCGGGACGTGGAGTTCAAAATCGAACTTCAGCCCGGTACCGCTCCGATCTCCCGAAGACCGTATCGGATGGCTCCGAATGAATTGGCCGAATTGAAAGTCCAATTAAAGGAGTTGTTAGACAAGGGCTTTATTCGGCCTAGTTCATCTCCTTGGGGCTGTCCCGTCCTATTTGTGAAGAAAAAGGGATGAATCCCTGAGGCTCTGTGTTGATTATCGATCATTGAATGCGGTCACCATCAAAAATAAATATCCCTTGACTCGCATAGATATCTTATTTGATCAGCTTGTGGGCACCAAAGTCTTTTACAAAATAGATCTTCGCTCGGGGTACCATCAAATAAAAATTCGTCCTGAGGATATTCCTAAGACTGCCTTTTCCACAAGGTACGGCCTCTATGAGTACCTTGTCATGTCATTCAGATTGACAAATGCTCCAGCTCACTTCATGTATCTACTGAATTCCGTTTTCATGCCCGAGCTGGATAAATTCGTCATGGTCTTCATCGACGACATCCTTATTTATTCTAAGTCGGAGGAAGAGCATGTGGAAAATCTTCGTATTGTTCTTCAGAGGCTGAGGGAACATTAACTGTACGCCAAATTCCTTGGTCATGTGATCTCCGCCGAAGGCATCTCTATTGATCCAAGCCAGGTGAAAGATGTGCTGGATTGGAAGCCTCCAAAATGCGTCAAAGATGTTCGTAGTTTCCTTGGGCTTGCTGGGTATTATCAACGGTTCGTTCCGAACTTTTCCAAGATCTCCAAGCCTATGACTGAACTGCTGCATAAAGGTGTGACACCCCAGGTGTCACTTAAAAAGTCATCGACAAAACGTAAACCCTAATAAGGACTTTTTGCACTTTTGAGCAAAACTAGCACTTGAGCTAATGAGCAATGTTGCTTAAAGACTTTCATTAACCTACACAAAAGTTTCGGTGAATTTTTGAACACTTCCGCTAGAACAGGAGTTTCAGTCCCCGGTACAGAAATCATTTCTTACCGGGTAAGAATTAACACCCCCAACTCGAAACCCATGAAAAACCTTATATAAACTTAGAAATATTTTTGCATAAAAATTAATTTCACTTTAAAATAGAATTTTGGGAGTTTATTCAGAATTTTCGAACCGCTGTCGCTCCCAGTTAGTGAGCATGCTCGTGAAACGCACCAAATTTTAGTAAATAGGTTGAGACACAATGAGAATGGATCAAGATTATTACTATTGCTATTGTTAGTTCTGTTATGTTGGCTTAGCTCAGTGCTAACTAAATTTAGTTTTCTAATCACTTAACCTGTGCTAAAATTTGATAAGAATAGTATAGGCTTGCGAGTCTTTTTGCAAGTAAACCCACCTAAGTCAGCCAGCATGTCTAGGAGTCGGCTGTAGTTAGCCACGTTGACGGGTAAGTCTTGTTGAGCTTCTTAGAAGCTCACGCGTTAGCGATATGTGGTTTTCAGGTGCCGACATGCAGGACCCAGCGGGTAGCTTCCATTGGGAGGAGCCTCTCCCCGAGTTTGGGAACCTCCAGTGGGAGTTGTGCGAGTCGCTGCAGTGAACTTGGAGTGGCTAGTAGCACGACGCCCTTGGGCATGGCGTGTGCTTTTGCTTAAGTCCGATCGGAGTTTGTAATCGTTCAAGTCTTCCGCTGTTTCTTTTTCAAACTTGTGCGTACTCTGAATCAATGTAAGATCCAACTTCAAATTTATGAATTAACGTTGTATCAAGTTCCCTCTTCTTGAAAATTATTGTTGTTTATTCCTGCCTGTGTTGTATCGTGTGTACGCTCGCTTCGCCGAGCGTTGCCCAACAGGATCCTGACTCAACGACTGATCGGATCCGTCCCGAGACGAGGTTCTCTGGGCGGGGCCGCGTCACCATGCATACTAGGTTGGAATTTAGTTGGGCTTATTGTCTAAAGACTAATGGGTAGTCAGTAAAAGAAAGTCAGATTTTGGAGAATCGATTTAAAGCTTGAACTTTGAAGTAGGATGAATGTTAGGAGAAGAGTTTCCTATAAGAAGGTTCGACATTTCAAAGTCACTGGCGATCTCCACAAACGGTGGCCCTCCCCGCTCTCTTCCTTGGCGCACAAGAGGTCTAGGTGGTCGGTCAAGTCCGCCCCATCTCCGGTTCGTGGCCTCCTCCTTGGGCTCCACTTTTGATGGGAACGGGGTCCCGATCTTCCTACAGGTTCTGATAATCAACGATTTGGGCGGAGTCGCTACACAAATCGATCGGCTTCCGAATGGCACGTTTCGAACCCTGCAATCACAACACCACGTCTCCTCTGGTTATCACCCGTGTGAACAGAGATGACCTCGCCGAGAAGGCAAGTCTTTGCCTGCGAATCGAAGAACACAACTAAGTATGAAGTAGAAAGCAACCAAATTGCAGATGAAGATTAAACTCACAAAGTTGGGGTCTCACAAATTGATGAAATGGCGACACTATTTTTAACAGAAATAATCTAAGCAAAACCCGAACCCTAATGGTGAGGTGATGGCTGGCAAGTCCCCTGGACACAACCTTAATGCACTCTAACTCGGTACAAGGCCAACCGGCCCAAAGTCGGTGTCGCAGCACCCTGACAGATTCTGGACTATCCAATGTTTCAATGATTCCCGTTGATCTGGAGGAATTTAGGCATGGAACCGGTCGCATTGGAAAAATAATCTCGTCCTCTTTCCATGAAGTGGTAGATCGCCTAAAACGGAGTCTGTACGTGACCTGGGCGTCCATTTTAGTACAGGCTGCTCCTGGACACCGAATTGGATTCGAAGTCGACGTGTGCTGGGACTCCGACTTGGTTTGAACGTCCTTGGATGACTCCTATCTGGTCTGCCATTGTTCCTCTGTCCTCTCCATGATTTCTAATCATAACAAAATCATTAGGTATATCCTCGAGAATGCGTGATGGAGTGCTAAGGAACAAGCTCACCTCTAGATTAAGTTGTCGGGCGTAAGCTCTAGTGATGGACCTTCATGATGAGGACATCACACTCATGGATACACACAATCCTTCACTTGCTGTTACACATGAAGGTCTAATCATTAGAGCTCGCACCCGAATGCAGTAGCATGAAGGTCCACCTCCAATGATGTTTTGATTCATCGTGTTTTTTGGTGAAATGCAGCCATTAGGGTTGGACTGCGTGAGTCCGGACTAGTTCGAACCCTGGCAGACCTGCCCTCCTTGCTATTTTTCGTTTGCGATGTCTTTTTCACTCTTGGTCCTTATGGATTCTTGTGTGCCTGTCTAGAGTTTTAATCATGACTGTTGGTATTTCTTACGATCACAGATAAATCCGCAAGCGCACGGAGTACCACTGTAGCACTTCACCCTAGAGTATTCCAAGGTATCGTAATTTCCACAGGGAACGTGTGTAGGCTAACTACTAGTCAAGTCCAGGAAACAACCTCACTAAAAAGTGGGCAAAGGATAGAGAGGCAACTTAAGAGATAAATCCTAATCTAAGCAAGAAGGTTTATTCTATCCTCGCTTACTTCGGCATCCGGTTTACTCCAAATCCAGGGAAAAGACTCTGTGTAACTATAAAGGCTACATGTATCCTAACATGGAGGATTACAAAGGACGGACAAGGCTGTCACTTTAAGCCGCCTACCTCTAGCTTCGTGGGATACACACTACTCACATGTAATATTCTATCTAGACATCACGTCTACACAGACTATTACTACTTTAACCTTGCGTCAGGATCTAGCCCGTAATTAAGTTAAAGCATATACTAAGTAGTATACGGTAAGCTAGCAAGCGAAGAATAAACACTACTTACCAGACTAAGACAATATACTCGTAAAGTGTGCATGAATACTTTCTTGATTCAATAAAGCATTCCTCGAGGTACAAGTGCGAAGCAGAGTGATGACAAGCCACCACTCCGACTCGACTTAGTGGAGGATCCTATGCCAAGAGAACACCGACAAGCCGCCGCTTCCCTTGGAGAACCTCCGCCTCGCTCTCTTCCTTTCAAGAACTCTAAGGACTAGAGCCAAAGAGCCTAATCCTCTAATGCAGCATCATAAGTGTAAAAGTGGAGTGTAGAGTTGATGCTAGAGAGCGAGGAGAAGGGTCCTATTTATAGGTGGAGGTGCCTTGGGGGGTGAGTTTCCTTCCCTCCCACTTTTTCTCTTTTCCCGCCACCTAGAGTCGGTAACTCCCGAGCCTGGTCAGCACCGCCTTTGGTACGTCAGTTGGAAGCTTCCTGTCAACATGGGGCCTGAGTGGCCCCACTGGCAGGTCGAGCGACTGTGACACCCCATGATGAGGACATCACACCCATGGATACACACAATAATTCTCCCGCTGCTATAAATGAAGGTCCAATCACCAGAGCTCGCGCCCGTCAACTTAATATAGAGGTGAGCTCGTTCCTTAGCACTCCATTACGAATTCTTGAGGATAGATTACTACCTAATGATGTTATTATGATTAGGAATCATGGAGAGGTCAGAGGAACAATGGAAGACCAGGTTGGAGTCAGCCAAGGACGTCCAAGCCAGGTCGGAGTCCCAGCCCACGTCGACTTCGAATCCAATTCGGAGTCCAGGAGCAGTCTGCACTAAAACGGACGCCCAGGTTGCATACGGACTCCGTTTTAGGCGATCTACCACTTCACGGAAAGAGGACGAGACCATCTTTCCAACGGAACCGGTCCCATGTCCAAATTCCTTCGGAGTCGACAGGAATCGCCAAAACAGTGAGCCGTCCAGAATCTGTCAGGGTGCTGCGACACCGATTTTGGGTCGGATGGCCTTGTATCGAGTTAGAGTCCATTAGGGTTTCGTCCAGGGGGACTTGCACGTCCTCAAGTCCTTTATATTCAGCCGTCACCCCCTTCATTAGGGTCGGGTTTTGCTTAGATTATTTCTGTATACACAGATTCGCCGTTTCATCGGTTTGTGAGACCCCAACTTGTGAGTTTAATCTATATCTGCAAATTTGGTTGCTTTCTACTTCGTTCTTGCTTGTGTTCTTCGATTCGCAGGCAAGGATTAGCCTTCTCGGCGAGGTCATCCGTGTTCGCGCGGGTGATAACCAGAGGAGACGTGGTGCTGCGATTGCAGGGTTCGGAACGTGCCGTTCGGAAGCCGGATCGATTTGTGTCGCGACTCCGCCCAAATCGTTGATTATCAGAACCTGTAGGAAGATCGGGACCCCCGTCCCCATCAAGTGGTAATCAGAGCTTCAGGTGTTCCCTCAGGTTCGCCTTTGTTTACCCTAATTCCTTGTTTCGTTTCATCCTATAGTCCATAAAAAAAAAGCCAAAAACAGAATCGTAGTTTTAGGTTACATCCTGTCCAAACCCGTATTTAGCCATTGCATATTTCAATTTCAGAGTCCGTAGTGTTGAGTTCGTGTCCTTAGTTACGTTTTGTTGCTGGTTTAGATCGTGTCTTGTTACGGTTTGTTTTGCTTCCGCCACCTTGTGTAAAACCCTAGCCATCAATTTTTTTTCCCCACCCTGATCCCACCCTGAATTTAGTTTATTATATCACATCTGTTATTTATTTCGACCACCCACCATTAGTTTCCACCTTTTACACAGCTTCCGCCATCGAATTCCTTGTTTTTCCGCGACCCGATTCATTGTCTGCCGTAATACGCATACTGATTCGGACACCCTTCCAAAAAACGTCCATAACTTTTGCATACGAATTCAAATTTGTGTGGTTCCTATTTCTATGCTCTGCTTGCTAAAAAGAATATTAAAAAAATAAAAGGAAAAAATTGTCCGTGTCAAAATATCAAGTACTAGTAGAGAGAGTTCTATTGGTGACAACAAAAGCATTAGCGACGGAGCATAGCATTGGGTGACATACTATATTTGGCAAGTGCTTGGGCTGAATTGAGTTTACTTTGCCTATTGATCTTTGTTGCTGTTTTTCCTAGACATCATCTTTGTCCACGTATCATAACTGTTATAGGACACATTTGGCCAGCAATTAGGACCAATACTTTGGACACTTATTCAGTATTACTATCTGTTTTTGATCTGTGTTCCACTCACATATATATTGGACTTCCAAGCCCCACATAAACCTTCTGAACAGGCACAGATTCTTCACCCTGTAATCGCTGGATCACTTCTCCCAGGTATCTTACTTTGTGTTCACTTAGATCTTTGCAAGAACTTGGTTTGAAACTTCCTGTTGCAGTCTGAGAGTACCACAATCCTAACACAGTAGTTGATAGGGATAACCTTTGTCTATTTTCTTCTGTGTTTTGTTTTTTTTCTTTCATCATGTCAGCAGGTGACGAATCGGCGAGCCCAACGGGCTTCAACGAGTGTGTCAGCCAAGATCAGATGAAGGGAGCAATTGACAAGGCGCTGGAGGGCATCGATGAGAAGATCACTGATGCTGTGACGAAGAACTTAGGCCCTGTTCTTGACGGCCTTACCACTCAATTGGCCGCCATCGCTACGCGACTTGATGTGTTGGAGCGGCGTCCACCTGCCGGCAACCACAACGACGACGACGACGTCGACGACACTATCTATGATACCGATGGCAACATTGACGAGCGTGCAACTCAGCGCGCTCGCCTTCGACGTCGACTACGCCGTAACCGTCACGGCATGGGAGGTAACAACAACAGTCAACATGCTCGCCCTCATGATGATCCATTTGCTAAGGTTAAATTTTCCATACCGCCATTCTCTGGTTTATATGATGCTGAAAAATATCTTGATTGAGAGATGACGGTAGAGCAGAAATTTAGTTCCCATCTAGTTCCTAAACAACATAGGGTTCGACAAGCTACTAGTGAGTTTAAGGACTTTGCTATTATTTGGTGGACTGGTTTAGCTGCTGTCGGACGTCTACCTGCCACTTGGGATGCTTTAAAAACAGCTATGCGTGATCGTTTTGTTCCTCCTTCTTTTCAGCGAGATATGCGTCTCAAACTGCAGCGTTTAGAGCAAGGTAGTAATTCCGTCCAGGATTATTATGCTGAGCTACAGAAGGGCATGATGCGTTGTGGGGTAGTTGAGGATAATGAGGATAAAATTTGTCGTTTTTACGGGGGATTGAGGCGTGAAATTCAGGATATTGTTGATTATAAAACCTTTAACAATGTCAACGAGTTGTTCCACATAGCTATGCTTGCAGAGAAGGAATTGCAGGGAAGACAGGAAGCAGCAAAGACAAGAACCAGTCGCTCCTTCACGCCTAGTACGTCTACATCTACGGGAGCAACACGGTCCTCGTCAAGCTTTCGTCCACCTCCTGTACCAGCCAGCAAGCGACCGTCCACCACAGCAACGCCTCCCTCGTCACGCCCTGCGGATTTTTCTAAATCCTCTATGCAGGGTCCAGTGAAGAATCAACCATCCACTACATCCAGTGGTCGCACGACTGACATTCAGTGTCATCGCTGCCTTGGACTTGGGCACGTGCAACGTGACTGCCCAAGCAAACGAGCCTACATTGCCACTGAAGATGGAGGTTATGCGAGCACCTCCGACATAGAAGATGACGACGATGATGATGATGTTGCTGCTGCTGCGGACGGTGTTGCGGACTCCTTAGTCCTCGGCAGCGCCGACACTACCTTCCGAGCCATCGTTGTCCAGCGGGTCCTCAGTACTCAGGTAACTCAAGCCGACCAGCTCCAATGCCATAACTTGTTTCAGATTGAGTTCGTGATCAAGAATAGGCGAGCACGGGTGATTATTGATGGGGGCAGCTGCAACAACTTGGTGAGCTCAGATCTGGTCAACAAGCTTGGCTTGACAACACGACCACATCCACATCCATACCATATTCAGTGGTTGAATGACTCGGGAAAAGCTAAGGTAACACAATCTTGTCGCGTTCCTTTTTCCCTTGGTGCTTATGTTGATTCTGTAAATTGTGATGTTGTTCCTATGCAAACATGCTCTCTTTTATTGGGTCGTCCTTGAGAACATGATAATGATGCTTTGCACCATGGTCGTAGTAACAAATACACTTTTATGCATAAAGGGAAGAAAATTACTTTGTTACCTATGACACCTGCTGCAATCATTGAATCTGATAGGGAGAGGGCTGCTAATGCTAAACAACAATGTCATGCTAAATCTGAAATTCAGCAAGATATACCTTTGAAAGCTCCTGTAATGCTTGCTACAAAAACTGAACTTGCTGAAATTTATGATGGTACTGCTGTATGCTATGCTTTAGTGTGCAAGGATGCTTTATTTTCTATTAATAATTTGCCTTGTACATTGCCACCTGCGGTTACTAATCTTTTGCAGGAGTTTCGAGATGTTTTTCCTGATGAGATACCGCCAGGACTGCCACCCATTCGTGGGATTGAGCATCAGATTGATCTGATTCCTGGTGCGAGCTTGCCAAACCGTGCGGCGTACCGAACCAACCCTGAGGAGACTAAGGAAATTCAACGACAAGTCCAAGATCTTTTGGACCGCGGGTACGTACGTGAGAGTCTTAGTCCTTGTGCTGTTCCTGTTCTTTTAGTTCCTAAGAAAGATGGTTCATGGCGCATGTGTGTAGATTGTAGAGCCATAAACAACATTACTATACGGTATCGTCATCCTATTCCTAGGCTAGACGACATGCTTGATGAGTTGTGTGGTGCTATACTTTTCACTAAAATTGACTTGCGTAGTGGTTACCACCAGATTAGAATGAAGCTCGGTGATGAATGGAAAACTGCATTTAAAACTAAATTTGGTTTGTATGAGTGGTTAGTCATGCCTTTTGGTTTAACTAATGCACCTAGCACTTTTATGAGATTAATGCATGAAGTTTTACGTTTATTCATTGGTAAATTTGTGGTGGTTTACTTTGATGATATCTTGATTTATAGCAAGTCTATGGCTGAACATATGGATCATCTACGTGCTGTTTTCTATGCTTTACGTGATGCACGTTTGTTTGGTAACCTCGACAAGTGCACCTTTTGCACCGATCGAGTCTCTTTTCTTGGCTATGTTGTGACTTCACAGGGCATTGAGGTTGATAAGGCTAAGGTGGAGGCGATTGACAGCTGGCCTACGCCCACGACGGTTTCGCACGTGCGAAGTTTTCTTGGCCTAGCGGGATTTTATCGCCGTTTTGTCAAGGAATTCAGCACCATCGCGACACCACTGATTGAGTTGACAAAGAAGGGCGTTGTCTTTCATTGGGGGCCATCACAGGAAGAGTCCTTTTCTCTTTTGAAGGACAAGCTTACACACACACCGTTGCTCCAACTTCCAGATTTTGGTAAGACTTTTAAGCTTGAATGTGATGCTAGTGGAATTGGAATTGGTGGTGTCTTGATGCAGGAAGGAAAACCTATTGCATAATTTAGTGAGAAGTTAAATGGTCCTGCTCTTAATTATTCCACGTATGATAAAGAATTGTATGCTCTTGTTCGTTCTTTACAATCGTGGCAACATTATTTATGGCCTAAAGAATTTGTTATCCATTCTGATCATGAGTCACTTAAGCATATTCGTAGTCAAACAAATCTGAATCGTAGACATGCTAAGTGGGTAGAATTTATTGAATCTTTTCCTTATGTCATCAAACACAAAAAAGGGAAGGATAATGTTATTGCTGATGCTTTATCTAGACGATATACCATGCTGTCCCAGCTTGATTGTCGTATTTTTGGGCTTGAATCCATTAAACAACAATATGTTTTGGATGATGATTTTAAAGATGTGTTGCTGCATTGTAACGAGGGCCATTCATGGAACAAATATGTGTTGAATGATGGGTTTCTGTTTAGAGCTAACCGCCTATGCATTCCAGTTGGATCCGTTCGTCTTTTGTTGTTGCAGGAGGCGCATGGAGGCGGGTTGATGGGACATTTTGGTGCTAAGAAGACGGAGGATGTTTTGGCCACACACTTCTTTTGGCCAAAGATGAGACGAGACGTCGAGAGGTTTGTTGCTCGCTGCACTACTTGTCAAAAAGCTAAGTCTCGTTTGAATTCACATGGTTTATACATGCCTCTTCCTGTTCCTTCTAGTCCTTGGACGGATATTTCTATGGATTTTGTTTTAGGACTGCCTAGGACTAAGAGGGGGAGGGACAGTGTTTTTGTGGTTGTGGATCGTTTTTCTAAGATAGCACACTTTATTCCATGTCATAAAACCGATGATGCTATTCATATTGCTGACCTCTTTTTCAAAGAGATAGTTCGTTTGCATGGTGTTCCTTCTACTATTGTTTCAGATCGTGATGCTAAGTTCTTGAGTCACTTTTGGCGCACTTTGTGGAATAAGTTGGGTACCAAGCTTCTGTTTTCTACAACCTGTCATCCACAAACTAATGGCCAAACGGAGGTAGTGAACCGCACCTTATCCACCATGTTGCGAGCAATTCTGAAGAATAATTTGAAGATGTGGGAAGAATATTTGCCCCATGTGGAGTTTGCTTACAATCGAGCGAAACACTCCACCACAAAGGTCAGTCCTTTTCAGGTAGTATATGGTTTCAACCCTCATGCTCCTATTGATATTTTACCTTTGCCTACTAGTGAGAGAGTAAATAATGATGCTCAGGAGCGTGCTGATTTTCTTGTTAAGTTGCATGCTCAAACTAAGGACAACATTGAAAAAATGAATGAAAAATATAGGATTGCTGGTAGCAAAGGTAGGAAAGAATTAAAACTTGAACCGGGTGATTTTGTTTGGTTGCACTTGAGAAAAGATAGGTTCCCTGATTTGAGAAAGTCTAAATTGATGCCTCGAGCTGCTGGTCCTTTTAAAATTTTAGAGAAGATTAATGATAATGCATATAAGCTTGAGTTGCCACCCGAGTTCGGGGTTAGTCCCTCTTTTAACATTTCAGATTTGACGCCATACTTGGGAGAGGAGGATGATCTGGAGTTGAGGACAACTCCGCATCAAGAGGGGGCGGATGATGAGGACATCACACCCATGGATACACACAATAATTCTCCCGCTGCTATAAATGAAGGTCCAATCACCAGAGCTCGCGCCCGTCAACTTAATATAGAGGTGAGCTCGTTCCTTAGCACTCCATTACGAATTCTTGAGGATAGATTACTACCTAATAATGTTATTATGATTAGGAATCATGGAGAGGTCAGAGGAACAATGGAAGACCAGGTTGGAGTCAGCCAAGGACGTCCAAGCCAAGTCGGAGTCCCAGCCCACGTCGACTTCGAATCCAATTCGGAGTCCAGGAGCAGTCTGCACTAAAACGGACGCCCAGGTTGCATACGGACTCCGTTTTAGGCGATCTACCACTTCACGGAAAGAGGACGAGACCATCTTTCCAACGGAACCGGTCCCATGTCCAAATTCCTTCGGAGTCGACAGGAATCGCCAAAACAGTGAGCCGTCCAGAATCTGTCAGGGTGCTGCGACACCGATTTTGGGTCGGATGGCCTTGTATCGAGTTAGAGTCCATTAGGGTTTCGTCCAGGGGGACTTGCACGTCCTCAAGTCCTTTATATTCAGCCGTCACCCCCTCCATTAGGGTCGGGTTTTGCTTAGATTATTTCTGTATACACAGATTCGCCGTTTCATCGGTTTGTGAGACCCCAACTTGTGAGTTTAATCTATATCTGCAAATTTGGTTGCTTTCTACTTCGTTCTTGCTTGTGTTCTTCGATTCGCAGGCAAGGATTAGCCTTCTCGGCGAGGTCATCCGTGTTCGCGCGGGTGATAACCAGAGGAGACGTGGTGCTGCGATTGCAGGGTTCGGAACGTGCCGTTCGGAAGCCGGATCGATTTGTGTCGCGACTCCGCCCAAATCGTTGATTATCAGAACCTGTAGGAAGATCGAGACCCCCGTCCCCATCACCCCAGGTGTCACTTAAACAGTCATCGACCAAACGAAAACCCTAAAAAGGACTTTTTTACGCTTTTGAGTAAAACTAGCACTTGAGATAATGATCAATGTACCTAAAACACTTCCATTAACCTATACAAAAAGTTTAGTAAATTAATTTTTGAACACTTTCACCAAACAGGGACCCTCAATCCGCGGTACATGGTCATTCCCTATTCACACTCCAATCCAAAACCCTAATCGGTAATTCACTCATTTAAAAAAACAGAATCAATCTTTGAGATAAAAAGAAATAATGTTACAATACTCCAAAGGAACACTACGCAAACTTTGATCAACAACAGAACACTATACCTAAGTTCGGAGAAATTCCAACTAGCAGTGTCGAAACCTCGCTAACAGGAAGGAAATCCAAACCCTAACTTCAGACTATCCAAATTCCCACAAAACCCTAGCCATATTTTTGCATAGCAATTACGTACACCTCAAAATAAAATTTTGGGAAATTATTCAAGATTTTTGCAAAGGATTTAGACCTCTCAAAAATTCACACAAGCTATAATCAACTTAGAAATTCAAGAATTTTTAGGGACCAAATCATGACTTGAACCTTAAATGAAAAATGTTCCAAATAAATTCCTGAGCTCGTACAAAAATTCTCAAAAAGTTTCAAGCTTAGGAAGTGTGCCAATTCATTGAATTACAATCCAGCTTGGTTAAATAAAAAAAAAAAAGAAAAGAACCGTTGCCGGGCGGGCTACAGTGCCCGCCGAGCGGCAGGACACCGCCCGCCCGACAACGGCCCCTGTGGCGCACGACCGACTTCGCTGCCGGCTCCCCACTCACTCCCACTTTTTCTCCCTCCCGCGCTCCCCTCTCCTCTCTCTCCCTTTCTCTTTCTTCTCCCTCGGGCGCCGCCCATCCTCACTGCCCCGCCGCCCGACGCCGCCCGCGCATGGCCGGCATGGCCGAGCCATGCCCCTGCCTTGTCCCCTATTACCCCCTATGGCTCCTCCGTTAAATGGCATGCCCCCTCCTCCATTTTTTCCCCCCTCTTCCTTCTTTCTCTCCCCACGCGCAAGCCCAAGCTCCTCTTTTGCTTCGGTTGGCGCCAATGGCGCCATTGCCGCCGAAGGGAGCTCCACAGTGAACACCACCCCCCGACTCTCCTCCGTCCCAATTCCCTCGACCAATTACACTCTCCCGCTCCCGTGTAGCTCGGAGCACTCCCCAATTGTCGGAATCAAGCTCCCATTGCCGGATTTTGCTCGGTGCACCGCCGCCCCACCGTTGCCGCGATCGAGCTCACGTCGACAGCGCAATTGGGTGAGTAATCGTTGTCTTTGTCCTGTTGCCGCTCTTCCCCATGGTGCCTAGCTGCTGTAGGAACAAACCCTAGCCTCTGCCGTGCCGTGCCGCGCCACCACGGGACCGCCGGAGCAAGCTCCCGAGGGGGTCACCGCCGCGCCCTAGGATTCCTCGCACCCCGCCGGCCGTTGTTCTATCTCCGGGACTCCCCACACCTTGTAGAGCAATTCTCCTCTCTCCCCCCTCGCCGGCGAGGCCCCGGCCGGCCGGAATTGCTCGCCGGAGTCCTCGCCGGACTCGGCCGAGCCGCCTCTGTTCTCTGCCGCCACTGTTCCATTGAATTTCATTTCTTCTATTTACTGTTCTGTCTTGTAAAATTCCTAACAAATTATAGAAAAATCTAAAAATAGCAAACGAAAATTTGTTGGAAACCTCGTGAAAATTAATAATTTTCTGTTAAAGCACTTTTTAACAAATGACCAAAAATTTGCAGAATTAATTAGAAACACTCCTTTCTATTTTTGAATTTTAAATTGCATTATAGAGCAATGCTAGGGCTAACCTTTGATCCACAAGTGCACCATGGTACTACACACCCTCTAGAATTTTATGAAGATTTTAGGAACACAAAATGGCATCTAACCCTTTTAAAATACTTCAATCTGCCTAGTTTAAATACCATTTTCTAATGTACATTGTGAAAGTCATTTATAAGGTTAGACCCAAAAGCAAAGTTTTAGATCTGGCGCTCAAGATTTCCCACATAAAATTTCATGATTTTATTCTGAGGTTTACTAGTCCTTTCGGATTTTACAAGATCTAAAAACAGGAACTTTGATGAATTTTTATAAAATATAGAAAATTCATCTAGGCCCCATGCAAAGCCCAAAATGCTTATTCCAGGGAGTACTACCAACTAAAAATAGTCTTGAGGAAGCATTAAAATCTTCATTTTAACCCTAGTTTAATAGCCAAAGGAATTAAATAATATTAACCGATGAAAAGTGTCGCATTAACTTAACTAAAGTTGAAGTTATTAAAACATGCCATCTAAAAGTCACCTCTTGAGCGTCGAATAGATTCTTTAAACATCATTCACAGGTTGAAAAATTTAATTTAATCGACGGCGTCGAGTAATTAGGATTAACCCTAATTCTAGGCGTCGCCAATCTAAACCCTAGATTACTATTGATAATAATAATAAGTTTCTTTTTCTTTGAACTTATCATAATCCTACTGCATCATATAGATTCTGACGCTCACGAGGTAGTTGCCGATCCGAGTTCCTCGACCCCCGTCGAAGAAGTCAACAACGCTGAAGAACCAGGCAAGCCCCGGTGCACAACCGAATTTTAAAGTTTTACTTTTACAACTAAGTGTGTCTTGTTTGTGCATTAGGTGCTAGGAGTTGATTGAAACCATAGTTGCATTGTTTTCCATAGGAACCCTAACGGTAGCTGGTATAGATACCCCCTTAGTCTGCTCTGCTTAGCAGGTATTGCCGGTAGAAGTTGAGCAGACTGGACGCTGCTCGCGAAAGGATAGGTTGTTGAATGAAACTATTTTCTGAGATGGGCCACACGAATGTGAATCAGTAAGAAAGATAAAAGTTTGAGGGTCAGACAGGATACAAAGTAGGTCGGCGACTAGACCGGGTCTAGGGTGACCGTAGACTTGTCTGATCCATGTGGTCCGACACTGATCGAATGTTGAACGTACTGGTCGTATGCTGGGTGTTATGGGTCCCAGTAAACCTACGTAGCCTAGTGATTGCAACGTCGAACCTGCCCTATGGTGTCTGACTAGGAGGAGATCTGGGGTGGGCAGCGTGGGAACTCCACAGAAACCGTCTGGGACGTGTTGTCTGGTGGGACGCGGCGCTGCTAAGGCAGACGTAGGAGGGAATTGACGTTGCAGGAACTGGTGTGAACGGTTGCCACGTGCGAGTCTGGGACACGCACGTGTCGTACGGTCAGGTTTCCCCCTGCAGGGTATAAAAATCGTTTCGAACCGCTGTCGCTCCCAGTTAGTGAGCATGCTCGTGAAACGCACCAAATTTTAGTAAATAGGTTGAAACACAGTGAGAAGGAATTATGATTATTAATATTGCTATTGTTGATTCTGTTATGTTTAGCTTAGTGCTAACTAAATTTATTTTTTAATCACTTAATCTGATGCTAAAACTTGACAAGAGTAGTATAGGCTTGCGAGTCCTTTTGCAAGTAAACCCTCCCGAGTCAGCCTTCATGTCTAGGAGTCGGCTGTAGCCAGCCATTTGTCGGGTAAGTCTTGCTGAGCTTCTTAGAAGCTCACGCATTAGCGTTTTGTGGTTTTCAGGCGCCGTCATGCAGGACCCAGCAGGTAGCTTCCATTGGGAGGAGCCTCTCCCCGAGTTTGGGAACCTCTAGTGGGAGTTGTGCGAGTCGTGGTAGTGAAATGTTGAAGTGGCTAGTAGCATGACGCCCGTGGGCACGGCGCATGCTTTTGCTTAAGTCTGAGTGTCAGAGTTGTAATCGTTCTAGTCTTCCGCTGTTATCGTTTTCAAAATTGTTGCGTACTCTGAAACAATGTAATATTCAACTTCTAAGTTATGAACCAATGATGTATCAAATTCCCTCTTCTTGAAAATTATTGCTGTTTATTCCTGTCTGTGTTGTATCGTGTGTACGCTCGCTTCGCCGAGCGTTGCCCAACAGGATCTTGGCTTAACGACTGACCGGATCCGTCCCGAGACGAGGTTTTCTGGGCGGGTCGTGTCAGCGACCCCACAGGTCGACCGACCTGTGGTGGGCCCCACTTGGGCCTGGCTTCTTCTGGGCTTCTCCTGAGTGAGTTTCAATCCCTTCTCTGTGGTGGGCTTTGGTATTTGGGAAGATTTTGTACGTTGAATAGCCCATGGATCCTTTTATGCCTCATTGGATAATACTTTTCTTATCTTTTTCTCTCAATAATTCTGGATAAATCAACTACATACAAATATTCACCAAAACATGTGGAACTTGGTTAGTAATAAACCTATTCCTAATTTTATTTTATTCTGTTTGATTATTTATGCAGAGATTTGACGGTCAAATATGACACATAAGGACCGTCAACAATGACCAAGAGCAAGGAGGCCCACTCTAAGTCGAACCAAGACTGTCCTAGTGCTCCTAAGCGCTCCCACCGCCCTGGCAAAACTCTGGTTCACGAATCCTCACGGGCGAGGGCTCATGGCAGCGATGATAAGATTCAGAAGGTCGAGGAGATTTGTCCCTTGGTCATGACCCTTCTAGTGACGGACCCAGCTCGCCAAATTAGGGATCATCGCCAAAATCCCTCCTCCGCACTTAGTCCGAGGAGGCAAAATTCTTATTCCAAGGGCAAGACTGCCATTGATCCACGGTTTTGGAGTCACTTACATAGTGATTTTTACCTAACCATGTACTACCAGTGACAGAAATGTAGTGGGTGGACTAGGATTGCATGGCAAGGAAAAACAATTCGGTCTTCAATGAGGTCATTGCAGCATGTGAGTTCCATGGGCTTAAGGACATCATGGCTTTTTAGTACCCATGGAACGAGGAAGTGATCACACAGTTCTATGCCACAGTGTTCTTTCACACCAATCCACCTCATAAGATCACTTGGATGACATAGGACCAGTTGTATGAACTGGATTATGCTCGACTTGCACAAATCCTTGGTTTCCCAGCAAGACTAAGATTCAAGCTGGAGATGTTCTCAACACCAACCTATTGGACTTTCTCCATGGCTAAGACTTGTCGCCTGGTGTTGCTAGCTCTCCCTCCACACATGGTATTCTTCCTATCTTTCAAGTACTCAACCAGATGTTTAGGAAGACTTTGAAACCTCATTAGGGAGACTCCACCTCCATCTCCACCTACTTGAGAAACATCCTGAAGTGAGTGAGTGCACAATAGCACTTCAATGTATTTGATTTCATCTAGACAGAGATCTTTTGCACTGCTTCCTTACCACCACGGGCTTGTGTGTATGCTCCATACATTATGTGCATGATTGAGCAGGTGACTTGGAAGAAGTTTGTGAAGGATGTGCCTCATAGCGCTTGCAGCCATAGGGGCCATCCTCAGTTTCCCACCCACCTACCCGTCTCCCTCCTCCTGAGGCTCCTCCAGCTAGGAATGGCTCCTCCAGAGGGCTCTTCAAGGTGCTCAGGTCGCTCTTCACCATTTGTCATGACAATAACTGTAACACCCCAGGTAAACCTATGCCTGGATGCTACCAAAATACATAAATAACTCCTAACAATCATAAAATCCTAATGAAATTTCGACAAAGTCACCCCTGCAAACTCTTTAATTCGTGGACCTTTCAATTCACAATCGATGAGTATATAGTTAAAATAAACAAGATAAGCATCAACTGTACAACATTTTCAAGGAAACGAACAGAAACTGAACCGGCAAAACTATAAGACAGTTCTCAACCCAACAAAGAAATGAATTTTAAGTCTAACGGTAGCAACCATAGTCTAGATCAATCATTAATCAATGAGCATGTAATGTGGATGTGCACATTAGAAGTGACAAACCCCAACCCATGCATGCTTGATTATCTGGTACCCAAAACCAAATAAACACAAGGGTGAGTAAAAACACTCAACAAACACACTATAGAGCTAGAAAGAACGATATTGAAACGCCATGAACAATGAGGAAAGAAATAGAACATCAATTGAGGAACAATGAAGTAGTAGTTTCCGTCTGAAACGGACAAAACCTAAATACATCCTTTGCATTTACCGATAAAGCCCAGCAAGTGGGGCCAGCACTTACTCACAGGAACATGAATATAAAACCAGATTACACATCCGTAACGACCGGAGCAAGAATAAAAAGTAAATGAATAACCTGATCTTGATTCTTGAAGAACAAATAATATAACACTTCAACTTGGAAAGATTCGAATATTGAATAGCAAGGGGAAAAAAACCAGGAATATTGAAACAGCACATGTATCATCACATAAGCTCGTCGTGCACTTGCCTCAACTAAGAATAACGATACTCCGAAGTAGACCTCTCGACACCTGAACCGTCCAATCCTGTATCACGAGATCTATGACTTATAAATGTTTATAGACATACACCAGAATTTCAGAATTGAAGCTAAACCTGACCTGTCCACTGTTATACTTGTAACTTTTGATTTGCTTAACCTATGCAGGCAAATGAATACATTTTTGGGATCTACAGAAAATTTACTACAAGTTTCCTTATTACCAAATTGGCCAATTTGAAATCTATCTTTGTCAAAAATAACTAAACATATTACTGCACATGCTCGGAACAATTCTGACACAGCAGCACTAATTTGATGATTTCTCCCTAACGGTTGATCTGAATTGAGTAGGACCAAAGCTATTGGAAAGATAAAAACCATATCTACAACTTTTGTTATGGGTAGGAGGTCTAATTACTAACGATTTTTGGTCAGATTAGAAAATAACTTCACTGCAAGGAATTGGCTGAAGTACCCGAACATGACGTCAAATCCCAATGTCCCTGGATTAATCTACGTAGTGCTAGTAGAGATTAGGAATTACCAAAAGAGCCTAATCAGGAATTTCGTAGAAGACTTTTGATTCTGTGGATTTCTTTTTTTTTCTTCTCTCCCTCCTCCCTTCCCTTCTCCTGACGCAGGGCAAGTAGACAGCAGCAGCAGTAAGGAGCAGCAGCAGCAGTAGAAGGACCAGCACCAGCGCTTCTCTCCCTCTCTCTTGCCCCCCCTCAGATTATAGCAGCGATGGTCGAGACCAATGGCAGGGGAGGCAGCAGTAGTTTGGAGAAGAGAAGAGAAGAGGAGGCGGCGTACATGGAGTGTGACACCCCAGGTGTCACCAGGGCAAAAACCGACAACTATAAACCCTAATTTGCAACAATTCACTCTTAGAAGCAAATCAACCCTAGAAGTAATAAGGAATAATGTTTAAAATGCTCCAAGAAGATCACTACAAAAAATTTTCGTAAACAACGGAACACTATGACTAGGGTCGGAAAATTTCAAACAGCACTATCGAAATCCTGTTAACGGAGACCAAATCTAAACCCTAACTCATGGCTACCAAAATTTCCACAGAACCCTAGCCATATTTTTACATAAAAATTAAGTACACTTCAAAATATAATTTTGGGAAATTATTCAAGATTTGTGGTAAGGATTTAGACCTCTTAAAAATTCACCCAAGCTATAATCAACTTAGAAATTCAAGAATTTTTAGAGACCAATCCATGACTTGAACCCTAAATGAAAAGTGTTTCAAATAAATTCCTGAGCATGCACAAAAATTTTCAAAAATTTTTGAGCCAGGGAAGTGTGTCATTTCATTGAATTGCAACCCAGCTTGATTAAATGAAAAACAAAAAGAAGAACCGTTGCCGGGTGGGCTACAGTGCCCGCCGAGTGGCAGGACACCGCCCGCCTGACACGGGCTCTGTGGCGCACGACACCTTCACTTCTTTGCCGGCGCTCGCCCCCACCCTCTTCCTCCCTCCCTCCCTCTCTCTCTCTAGCCCTCTCTCTCGCTCTCTCTCCATTCCCCGCCGCCCCACGCGCGCCGCCCTCCTTACTGCCGCGCCGCCCGAGCCGACCGGAGAAATGGCCGGCCATGCCGCCATTTCCTCCCCCTGCTCCCCTACCTTTCCCACCCCAAAGATCCTTTAAATGGCGTGCCCCCTCCTCCATCTTCCTCCCCTCTTCTTTCTTTTTCCGCGCGCGAAGCTCCTTCCATTCCCCTGCCCCGGCCGTCGCCCGCCATAGCCGCCACCACCACCATCACGGTGCACTCCACCTCCCGGCCATCCTCTACCCCAATTCCTCCCTCACCAAATTGCCCTCTCCCACTCCCGTGAAGCTCACCGAAGTCCCCAATCCTCCAATTTCGAGCTCGGCCGTCGGAATTTCGACTTCGCCGCCGCCGCCGCCACCCTCCACGGTGAGATACCCCTTACCTTGCCAAAGCTTGCTAAATAGCATGTTGCCGAGCTTCGTCATGTCGAGTGGATCGTGGAAAGCGGAGGTTCGACCGTCGGCGACCACCCCACCGCCGGCAATGGCTCACCGGAGTCGCCGGCGCAATCCCCTGTTTTTCTTTTTTCCAATTTATTTTCCAGATTATTGCTCTGTTTTGTAAAATCCGTAGAAATTCATAGAAAACTCGAAAAATAGAAAACCAAATTTTTTTAGAAACCTCATGAAAGGTACTAATTTTCTGTTAAAGTACTTTTTAACAAATGACCAAAAATTTGCAAAATTAATTAGAACAATCCTTTCTGTTTTTGAATTTTAAATTGAGTTCTAGAACAATGCTAGGGCTGATCTTTGATCCACAAATACATCATGGCCACACACATCCTCTGCAATTTGGTGAAGAATTTAGGACCACGAAATGGCATCTAACCCTTTTAAAACACTTCAATCTGCCTAGTTAAAATACTATTTTGTAAAGTACATTGTAAAAGTCATTTATAAGGTTAGACCCCAAAAGCAAAGTTTTAGATCTGGTGTTCAGGAATGCCCACATAAAATCTCATAATTTTATTCTAAGGTTTAATAGTGCTTTCTGATTTTATAAGATTTAAAAACAGGAATTCTGATGAATTTTTATAAAATATAGAAAATTCATCTAGGCCCCACCCAAAGCTCAAAATGCTTCTTCCAGGGAGTGCTACAAACTAAAAATAATCTTGAGGAAGAATTAAAATTTTCATTTTAACCCTAGTTTAATAGCCGAAGGAATTAAATAATGTTTAACCGATGAAAAGTGTCGAATTAACTTAACTAAAGTTGAAGTTGTTGAACATGCCAACTAAAAGTCACCTCATGAGAGTTGAATAGATTTCTCTAAACATCATTCACAGGTTAAGAATTGAATTTAATCGACGGCGTCGAGTAATTAGGGTTAACCCTAATTCTAGGCGTCACCAATCTAAACCCTAGATTACTATTGATAATAACAATAAGTTTCTTTTTCATTGAACTTATCATAATCCTACTGCATCATTTAGATTCTGACGCTCACAAGGTAGCTGCAGATCCGAGTTCCTCGACCCCCGCCGAAGAAGTCAACGTCAGCTCAGAAGAACCAGGCAAGCCCCGGTGCACAACCGTTGTACAAAATTTTCCTTTTATGACTAAGTGTGTCTTGTTTGTGCATTAAGTACTAGGAGTTGATTGAAACCATAGTTGCATTTGTTTCCATAGGAAAACCCTAACGGTAGTTGGTATAGACACCCCTCTTAGTATGCTATGCTTAGTAGGTATTGTCGGTAGAAGTCGAGCAGAGTGGAAGCTGCTCGCGAAAGGATAGGTTGTCGAATGAAACTATTCCATGAGATGTGCCACATGAATGTGAATGAGTAAGAAAGATAAAAGATTGAGGGTCAGACTGGGTACCAGTAGGTCGGCGACTGGTCCGGGACCAGGGTGACCGTAGTCTGGTCTGATCCGTGTGGCACAGCTGAGCAAGTATTGAATGTACTAATCGTATGCTGGGAGTTATGGGCCCCGGTAAACCTACGTAGTCTAGTGATTGCAACGTCGAACCTGCCCTACGGTGTCTGACTAGGAGGAGATCTGGGGTGGGCAGCGTGGGAACTCCACAGAAACCGTCTGGGACGTGTTGTCTGGTGGGACGCGGCGCTGCTAAGGCAGGCGTAGGAGGGAATTGACGTTGCAGGAGCTGGTGTGAACGGTTGCCACGTGCGAGTCTGGGACACGCACGTGACGTACGATTAGGTTAACCCTGCAGAGGTATAAAAATCGGTTCGAATCGCTGTCGCTCTTAGCTATGAGCTTACTTGAACTCTCTGTCACATTTTAGTAAATAGGTTGAGACACAATGAGAATGAATGATGATTATTACTAATGCTGTTGTTACTTCTGTCATGTTTACTTAGCTCAGTGCTAACTAAATTTATTTTTTTCTAATCACTTAACCTGGTGCTAAAATTTGACAAGAGTAGTATAGGCTTGCGAGTCCTTTTTGTAAGTAAACCCACCCGAATCAGCCAGCATGTCTAGGAGTCGGCTGTAGTCAGCCACGTTGACGGGTAAGTCTTGCTGAGCTTCTTAGAAGCTCAAGCGTTAGCGTTTTGTGGTTTTCAGGTGCCGTCATGCAGGACCAAGCAGGTAGCTTCCATTGGGAGGAGCCTCTTCCCGACTTCGGGAACCTCCAGTGGGAGTTGTGCGAGTTGCCGCAGTGAATTGTTGAAGTGGCTAGTAGCATGACGCCCTTGGGCACGGACCGTGCTTTTGCTTAAGTCCGAGTGTCGGAGTTTGTAATCGTTCAAGTCTTCCGCTGTCTTTGTTTCAAAACTTTTGCGTACTCTGAATCAATGTAATATTCAACTTCTAAATTTATGAACCAATGATGTATTAAGTTCTCTCTCCTTGTAATTCATTGCTGTTTATTCCTGCCTGTGTTGTATCGTGTGTACGTTCGCTTTGTCCAGCGTTGCCCAACAGGATCCTGGCTCAACGACTGTCCGGATCCGTCCCGAGACGAGGTTCTCTGGGCGGGGTCGCGTCAGCTTTGGTATCAGAGCCAGGTTGGGAAACGGTACAACATTTAAGGCATATTTTCGAAAAATTTACGTGCGAGTGAGGTACGAGTCCTATTAGTTAATAGGTTATCAGGTGGCAAGGTAACCTAGTGTAGGAGCTAACTAAACCCAGTCTAGATTTACTTTTCTGTAACGACGTACCTACGCTCAGGTAAGCAAGGTAAGGTACGCCGCTCGACTGCGGTGAAAGATCGAGAAATCCCTGTTGCGTCAGCAACAGTAGCGTTCTATACCATGATGGTATGGAAGGAGGTATTATGTTCGCTGTAACATAGTATGCCCCCTTGCCGTTTAGGGAGAGAAGCGGCCCTCTACCGTACGAGGTGTGGGTTACGGACCTGTTGCGAATGCAGACCTTCGCACCAGTGGAGTCTTGTGTCTTTGGCACACAAGAGATGAGTTTGTTCCTCACAACTTCGGTTTTGCAGAACACTCTCATACCTCCGCTGCCTGAGGTAAAGTGCAGTCTGTCGCCGCGCAGGGAAGGTCGGACACGTGATCCCCGTACGTGACCTACTCGGGGCAACTCATATGGCAATGATATGGGTTGTTGTTTTTACTTTTGATATATAATTATATTGCACTGTCTTGATGTCATTTTCTGCAGGTACACTAATCACGATATCGTAAGAAACGTGTAGTAACGGCTAACTTGAGTGCGATTCTGCCAGCGCCTACGCGTATTCTTTTTACTTTGTGAGGACGTATAGGCCGATGTAGGATTGCATTGCATGAAGAAATGTTAAAATCCTTCAAACTTATACTAAAACCATCCAAGAGCAAAAATTCCATCAATAATGGCTGTAACACTATCGGAAAGTAAAAGTCAACCTGGATACCTTCCTCCCTTAGTGATTGCGTGGCATCAACCGAGTTGGAGTAAAACCCTTGTATACCGTTGAGCCTTCCTAGTATTTTCCTCGATGAGAAGATTGTCTCCTTGACAGGTCAACTTAGATGGTAAAGCACCTTGGGGCAAATCGGCTGTCGCTAGATTAGCAACCTTAGTGACCAACTTAGATCACCTTTTTACGCAGGGATGAAAAATATTTTATGTATCGGAAGATTTAGCATGCTTTGAACTCTGTGTCAACATGTGGCTTCTGATTGGTAAAATATTGTTCATCTCTATGATGCAGATGGACGACAACACGATCGGGCATGGACTCGCGGAGATAGGTGTTGAGGACTCCACCCCTACCTACGTCACCAAGAAATCAGGACGCAGAGGATTTATGGAGATACTCGGTCAGACCTTACAGTCGTTGGGTTATGCGGAGACTCCTTGGTTTCAGATCCGAGAGTATCGGCAGTATGACCTACCGCGCTGCTGGGCCACAGTTACACTACCCACGCACCCTCAGCATGCCAACGGAGAGATTTATACTACCACCACCTTCGGTTCAGATAAGACTGAGGCCATCGAGTCAGCCGCTCATCAGGCCCTATTGAGGATTTGCGAGCGACACCTTGAGGAGCTGGCAGAGAAACCAGCGGTGATGTTTCTGATACGGGACCAGGTCGACAGTACCTGGCACCGTAATGTCAAGAATGCTCAGAAGAGGACTCTCAGGAGAGAGATGGACCATGTCACTCCCTTGTTCACGTTGAGCCTAGCGCTACTCAACTTGCATGAGGACACTGTTGTCACGGCTCAGATGGATCGTCAGGCCTTGCGACAGGCTCATGTAGAGATAGCCCAACTCAAGGAGAAGATCCAGGACTTGGAGAGCAGAAACAATGCACTGCGTGCTCGCTGCAACGCGCGCGCTACACGCATCTCTGAGTTGGAGGCAGTCTCCGAGATTAAGACTGCCCAAATCCATGCTAGAGAGAATGATTGCAACATCATGTTGCAACACATTCACCAGCTGGAGATACTCAGGGATAACGCGGTTCAGATGGCGGAGAACCTCGCCCATGAGAACCATCATTTGCAGCATCAGTTAGCGGGACTTTTGGAGGCACAGCAGCCGCCTCCCGCTAACGATGATGCGCCTGAGTCAGAGGTATTGGATCCCGAAGCTTCAGACCCAGAGCCAGACGAGGAGTAGATCGAAGGTGGTTCTGAAGTGATAGTTTAGCTAGATGCTTCGCTTAAGGAGTGCGTTGTCTTTGTCTTGGTGTTAGTATGTGTCCTCAAGAGTCTATCTTAGTGGCGTAGTAACCTTTTGGATGTAAGATTGGTGGTTTGACAGTCTAAGGAGTGGAGAAGCGGATGTACTGTCATCTTTTGGGGAATGAATGAAGTTGTTTTTATTGAGATATCCATGCCGTGCATTTTGATGTACTCTTACTTATGTTGAGAAATGGACATGGGTTGAATTGCTCTAATAAGGAACTTTTTGCTTTTTCAGCATGGTGAACACTAGAGCAGGACGGCAGGAGGTGGAAAGCTCCAACCCGCCGCCCCCGCCAGCTGAGCCAACCTTGGCTGCAGCTATGGCAGCCATGCTTCAAAGCAGCCAGCAGACACAAGAGATGCTGCGGGCCATCCTAGAGAATAGTGGCGCAAATCGAGACGCTCGGAACCGCGACCAGGATAACACATATGCTGAGTTCCTGGCCACTCATCCCCCAGAGTTCAGAGATGCCCGGGAACCAATGGACGCAGACCACTGGCTTCGTACGATCGAGGCCAAGTTTGGGCTACTCCGTTGTTCGGAGACCCAGAAGACACTCTTTGCAGCCCAGATGCTCCACGGACACGCTGGGGCTTGGTGGGCCAACTACTTGGCCACTCTCCCGGCCAACACCCAGGTGCCATGGGCACAATTCCGGGAGGTGTTCCGCGCTCATCACATCCCCATGGGACTCATGCAGAGGAAGGCCAAGGAGTTCATGGCCTTGACACAAGGAAACCGCACGGTGCACGAGTATTCCCGTGTGTTCAACCAACTTGCTCTATATGCTCCGGAGCAGGTTGACACAGATGCAAAGCGGAAGCACCGCTTCATGGAAGGGTTGAACATCACACTCCAGGGTCGCTTGGCCCTGAATCAGGGCGGCTCATTTAATGAGCTCGTCAGCAACGCCCTCATCGCCGAAGAATACCTCGAGAAGGAGCAGCGGGAGAAAAGGCGAGCCAGCGGTGGGCCATCAAATGCCCCGCCACCCAAGTACCATCTGGTGTACAATGCACCCGATGGTAGGAAATACAAGGCCACCCCGCCGCAGGCTCCGATTTTCCGTCTGCCGTAGCAGCCATACCGGCCCCCACAGAATCAACAGCAGGCCGGCTACCGCGCACCTCCCCCGCCGCAGAGGAACCAAGGTGTCTGCCCACCTCAACAGGGCACCTGTCTGGACCAGGCACGCCTTGCTTCAACTGCGGGCAGCCCGGACACTTCGCCCACGAGTGCCCCTCTAACCAGCAGTCCGGAGGCAACCGGCAGTCAAACCAAGGACAGGGCCAGCCAAAGAGCCAGAAGAAGGCCAGGACCGGTCGGGTAAACTACACCATGACCGAAGAGATTGCTGAGGGTGAACAAGTACTGGCGGGTACGTTCTCGCTCTCTACCCACTCAGCTTTTGTTCTTTTCGATTCCGGTGCAAGCCATAATTTTATCAGTAGGAATTTTGTCAAGGGTAAAAGCCTAGCCACAATTTCCCTAGAACCACCTTTCGTCATAAAATCGCCTGGGGGTACTATTTTGTCAAACCATGGCCTAAGTGAAGCTCCCCTAAATCTACGAGGTCACATCTATCCTATCTCCTTCATAATCCTAGATGGGCAGGGCATCGATATAATCATCGGCATGAAATGGATGAAACACCGTAATGCTGGTCACCATAATGAAACACCAAAAATTTTATCAAGGGCAAAAGCCTAGTCACCATCCCCTTAGAGCCACCCTTCATCATCAAATCGCCTGGGGGCAACATAATGTCAAACCAGGGCTTAAAGGGAGCACCCCTAAATCTAGGAGATTGCATCTATCCTACTTCTTTCATAATCCTAGATGGGCAGGGTATCGATATTATCATCGGCATCAGGTGAATGAAACACCATAATGCCATCCTTGATATTGCTAACCGTGTAGTCCACTTAACCTCTCCACTTCACGGTTCCATGTCCATAAACCTAGATCATCCTAAAGCCACCCTCAATCAAGTCTGCCATGTTGTCGGGAAAAGTCTGGACGAGATACCAGTGGTTAAAGAGTTTCCGGACGTATTCCCAGAAGACTTACCTGGTTCACCACCGGACAAAGATGTGGAATTCCAGATTGAGCTATTGCCAGGCACAGCCCCGATCTCCCGCAGACCGTACAAGATGGCACCCAAGGAGCTAGCAGAGTTGAAGAAACAGCTGCAGGAGTTGTTGGACAAGGGTTTTATACGGCCCAGTACCTCGCCTTGGGGTTGTCCGGCATTGTTCGTGAAGAAGAAGGACCAGTCATTGAGGCTATGCGTGGATTACCGCCCCTTGAATGCGGTAACTATCAAGAACAAGTATCCCTTGCCACGCATAGACACTCTATTTGACCAGTTGGCAGGAGCAAAGGTCTTCTCGAAAGTCGATCTTCGGTCTGGATATCATCAGATCAAGATCCGTCCCAGTGACGTTCCGAAGACGGCCTTCTCCACCAGATACGGGCTATATGAGTATTTGGTGATGTCGTTTGGACTCACAAACGCACCAGCATATTTCATGTACCTCATGAACTCAGTATTCATGCCAGAGCTGGATAAGTTTGTAGTGGTGTTCATCGACGACATCCTAATATACTCCAAGACAACCGATGAGCATGCAGAGCACCTTCGGACAGTTCTCCAACGACTCAGAGATCATCAGCTCTATGCCAAGTTCAGCAAGTGCGAATTCTGGATTGAGCGTGTTCAGTTTCTGGGTCATGTTGTGTCTGCGGAAGGTATTTTTGTGGATCCAGGAAAAGTGCAAGATGTTGTTAATTGGAAAGCACCCACAACAGTCCACAAGGTGCGAAGTTTCTTGGAATTAGCGGGATACTATCGTCGCTTCATTCCCAACTTCTCCAAGATTACCAGGCCTATTACAGACCTACTCAAGAAGGATCAGAAGTTCAAGTGGACAGAAAAGTGCGAAGAAGCCTTTCAGACTTTGAAGAAGCACTTGACCACAGCACCAGTACTCGCCCAACCGGATTTGAGCAAGCCCTTCGACGTGTATTGTGATGCGTCGGGCACTGGACTTGGTTGTGTGTTAATGCAAGAAGGACGGGTAATTGCTTATGCCTCCAGGCAACTTCGTAAGCATGAGTTGAATTACCCCACACACGACTTGGAATTAGCAGCCGTGGTATTGGCTTTGAAGGTGTGGAGGCATTACTTATTGGGAAACCTAGTACACCTCTACACCAACCACAAGAGTCTCAAGTACATCTTCACCCAGAACGAGTTGAACATGAGGCAACGAAGATGGCTGGAGCTGATCAAGGATTACGAGATAGAGATCCACTATCATCCGGGCAAGGCCAATGTGGTTGCAGACGCGTTGAGCAGAAACGTCCATTGCCACTATTTGGATCAGGGAGTTGCAACCGAAGAACTAGAGCCAACCGTAAGAATTCTACCTCACGGAGCCCTCTACAACCTAGCCTTAGTGCCAACACTTAGAGATGAGGTAGCCAAGGCCCAGAAGCTTGATAAGGGCATGGAGAAGATCAGACTAGGGCTGCGAGAGAAGAAGATGCAGTGCTTCCGAGAAGACGAAGAAGGAGTTCTGTGGTTCAAGAACAGACTGGTAGTGCCAAAGGATCACGAGCTCCAAGGAAGATTATGGATGAGGCTCATTTATCCAAGTACTCAATTCACCCTGGCAGTAACAAGATGTATCAGGATCTGCGAAAGAAGTTTTGGTGGACAAGGATGAAGAGAGAAATCGCTCGGTATGTAGCGGAATGTGACACCTGCCGGAGAGTAAAGACCGACCATCTGAAAGGTGCAGGGTTGTCGCAACCATTGAGCGTTCCGTCATGGAAATGGGAAGACATCAGCATGGACTTCATTGTTGGGCTACCCACCACCGCTCGACAGCATAACTCCATCTGGGTAATCGTGGATCGCCTGACAAAGTCCGCTCATTTCATACCTATCAGTACCAATTACAGGATGAAGAAGTACGCGGAACTATACATTGACCGGATAGTCTGTCTGCATGGAGTGCCCAAGACAATCATCTCCGATCGAGGTACCCAGTTCACCGGTCGGTTTTGGAAACAACTCCATGAGTCACTAGGAACCAGGCTAATCCACAGCTCAGCCTACCACCCTCAGACTGACGGTCAGACGAAAAGAATGAACCAAATACTTGAAGACATGCTCCGAGCTTGTGTTTTGGAGCACGATAAAGGATGGGACACTTATCTAACATTGGCAGAGTTCTCATACAACAACAGCTACCAAGCCAGCATCCGGATGTCCCCTTTTGAAGCACTTTACGGCCGTAGTTGCAGAACCCCACTCAACTGGTCAGAAGCAGGCGAAAGGATCATATTAGGCCCAGACCTAGTGCAGCAGGCTGAAGAGAAGGTACGGGTTATACAAGCCAATCTGAAGGCCGCTAAGTCAAGATAGAAGAGCTATGCAGATAAAAGGCGTAGACCATTAACCTTCGAGGTAGGAGACTACGTCTACCTACGAGTCTCACCAATGAAGGGAGTTCAACGGTTCGGGATCAGAGACAAGTTAGCACCCCGGTACATAGGTCCATATCCTATCACAGCTAAGTGCGGATCAGTGGCTTATCAAGTGGAACTGCCAGAAAAATTATCCGGAGTACATAACGTCTTCCATGTCTCCCAGTTGAAGAAATGTCTGAAGGCACCCGTAGACCAAGTGATTCAAGAAATAGAAGAGTTGCAACGAGACCTAACCTACCCCGAGCGTCCAATCCGAATACTGGATGAAAAGGAACGAGTTACTAGAAGACGGACACTCAAATTTTACAAGTTTCTGTGGAGCAACCACACGGAAGACGAAGCCACGTAGGAATCTGCAGAATTTCTTCAGTCACACTACCCCGAGCTACTCCCAAACTCCTAGGTACCTATGCCTGTCCTAACCCTCTCCTTAAATCTCGGGACGCGATTTCTTTTAGGGGGGAGGGCTGTGACACCCCAGGTGTCACCAGGGCAAAAATCGACAACTATAAACCCTAATCCATAATTTCACTCACTTTAAAGCAGATTCAATCTTGGAAATAAAAAGGAACATTGTTTAAAATGCTTTAAAGGGACACTATGAAAAGTTTGACAAACAACAGAACACTATAGCAGAGTCCGGGAAAAATCTCAATTAGTAGTGTCGTTAACAGTATTGGATCTCGTTAACAGGAAGAAATCCAAACCCTAACTCTTGACCATCAAACTTTCCACAGAACCCTAGCTATATTTTCACATAACAATTAAGTACACTTCAAAATATAATTTTGGGAATTTATTCAGAAGTTTTGGACAAGATTTAGACCCCTTAAAAATTCACACAAACTATAATCATCTTGGAAATTCAAGAATTTTTAGAGACCAAATCATGACTTGAACCCTAAATAAAAAGTGTTCCAAATAAATTCCTGGGCTTGTACAAAAATTCACAAAAATTTTTGAGCTCGGGAAGTATGCCTTTTAATTGAATTGCAACCAGGCTTTGATTAAAAAAATGAAAAAAGGGGCAGCGTGCCGGGCGGGCTACAGTCCCGCCGCCCGCCCGACCGCACGGCGGGCGGCGCGACCATGCCGTCCCGGCCGACACGGCTGCAGCCCACCCCACGTCGCATTTACTCAGCGACACTCTCTCCCGCGCTCCCCTCTCCTCTTTCTCTCCCTCACTTTTCCTTCCTCCCCCGCGGCGATTTACTCCTCACTGTGCGCCGCCCGGGACACGGCGCCGCCCGAGCCACCATGCCGGCGTGGCCGTACTATGCCTCCCCTACTTCTCCCCCCATCCGTGTCCTTTAAAATGGGCGCGCCTCCATCTTCTACCCCCCACCCCCCTCCATTCGTCTTCCTTCCCGCGCGCGAAGCTCCCCCCCACCCCCCTTCCTCCTAGCCCGGCCGACGCCATTGCCGCCGCCCCTACGGTGAACCCCCTCCCCGGCTTTCCTCCACCAAAATTTCCGTGACCAAATCCCTTCCTCCCTGCCCCGTGAAGCTCACAGCACCTTCCCCTCCTCCGAAATCGAGCCCCATCGTCGGAATTTTGCTCACCACCGCCGCCCCGAGACACCCCCACGGTTAGCACCCCTTTCCCGGCCGAAACCTTGATAAATAGCATGTTGCTGAGCTTCGTTGTGTCAAGTGGATCGTGGAAAATCGAGGTTTGACCGTCAGCGACCACCCCACCGCCGGGAATGGCTCGCCGGAGCTCGTCGGAGAAACCTCCCCTGTTTTTCTTTTTCTTTTTATGTTCCAGATTATTGCTCTGTCTTCTAAAATCCCTAAAACTTCACAGGAAACTCCAAAAATAGAAAACCAAAATTTGTTAGAAACCTCATGAAAAGTACTAATTTTCTGTTAAAGCACTTTTTATCAAATGACCAAAAATTTGCAGAATTAATTAGAACAATACTTTCTATTTTTGAATTTTAAAATGAGTTCTAGAACAATGCTAGGGCTGATCTTTGATCCACAAATACATCATGGCCACACATATCCTCTGGAATTTTGTGAAGAATTTAGGATCACAAGATGGCATCTAACCCTTTTAATATACTTCAATCTGCCTAGTTAAAATACCATTTACTAAAGTACATTGTAAAATTAATTTATAAGGTTAGATCCAAAAGCAAAGTTTTAGATCTGGTGCTCAGGATTGCCCACATAAAAGTTCATGATTTAATTCTGAGGTTTACTAGTGCTTTCTGATTTTATAAGATTTAAAAATAGGAACTTTGATGAATTTTGATAAAATATAGAAAATTCATCTAGGCCCCACCCAAAGCCCAAAATGCTTATTCCAGGGAGTGCTACCAACTAAAAATAATCTTAAGGAAGAATTAAAATCTTTATTTTAACCCTAGTTTAATAGCCGAAGGAATTAACTAATATTTAACCGATGAAAAGTGTCCAATTAACTTAACTAGAGTTGAAGTTGTTGAACATGCCAACTAAAAGTCACCTCATGAGAGTTGAATAGATTTCTTTAAACATCATTCACAGATTAAGAATTGAATTTAATCGAAGGCGTCGAGTAATTAGGGTTAACCCTAATTCTAGACGTCGCCAATCTAAACCGTCGATTACTATTGATGATAACAATAAGTTTCTTTTTTTTTCATTGAACTTATCATAATCATACTGCATCATGTAGATTCTGAAGCGCACGAAGTAGATGTCGATCCAGTTGCCTCGACCCCCGCAGAAGAAGTCTGCAACGACTCCGAAGAACCAGGCAAGCCCCGGTGCACAACCGTTGTTCAAATTTTTTTTTCTTTTATGAATAAGTGTGTCTTGTTTGTGCATTAAGTACTAGGAGTTTATTGAAACCATAGTTGCATCTGTTTCCATAGGAAAACCCTAACGGTAGAATGTATAGACACCCCCTTAGTATGCTATGCTTAGTAGGTATTGCCGGTAGAAGTCGAGCAGAGTGGATGCTGCTCGCGAAAGGATTGGTTGTTGACTCAAACTATTCCATGAGATGTGCCACATGAACGTGAATAAGTCAGGAAGATAAAAGATTGAGGGTCAGACTGGGTACAAGTAGGTCGGTGACTAGTCCGGGACCAGGGGTGACCATAGTCTGGTCTGATCCGTGTGGCACAGCTGGGCAAGTATTGAATGTACTGATCGTATGCTGGGTGATATGGGCCCCAGTAAACTACGTAGCAGTGATTGCAACGTCGAACCTGCCCTACGGTGTCTGATTAGGAGGAGATCTAGGGCGGGCAGCGTGGGAACTCCACAGAAACCGTCTGGGACGTGTTGTCTGGTGGGATGCGGTGCTGCTAAGGCATGCGTAGGCTGGAATTGACGTTGCAGGAGCTGGTGTGAACGGTTGCCACGTGTGAGTCTGGGACACGAACGTATCATACGATTAGGTTAACCCTGCAGAGGTATAAAAATCGGTTCGAATCGCTGTCGCTCTCAGCTATGAGCTTACTTGAACTCTCTGTCACATTTTAGTAAATAGGTTGAGACACAATGAGAATGAACATGATGATTACCTTGCTATTATTACTCCTGTTATGTTTGCTTAGCTTAGTGCTAGCTAAATTTATATTTTTAAATCACTTAATCTGGTGCTAAAATGTGACAAGAGTAGTATAGGCTGGCGAGTCCTTTTGCAAGTAAACCCACCCGAGTCAGCCAGCATGTCTAGGAGTCGGCTGTAGTCAGCCACGTTGACGGGTAAGTCTTGCTGAGCTTCTTAGAAGCTCACGCGTTAGCGTTTTGTGGTTTTCAGGCGCCGTCATACAGGACCAAGCAGGTAGCTTCCATTGGGCACGGCGCGTGCTTTTGCTTAAGTCCGAGCGTCGGAGTTGTAATCGTTCCAGTCTTCCGCTGTTTTTGTTTCAAAACTTTTGCGTACTCTGAATCGATGTAAGATCCAACTTTAAATTTATGAATTAATGTTGTATTAAATCCTCTCTCCTTGTAAATTATTGTTGTTTATTCCTGCCTGTGTTGTATCGTGTGTACGCTCGCTTCGCCGAGCGTTGCCCAACAGGATCCTGGCTTAACGACTGACCGGATCCGTCCTGAGACGAGGTTTTCTGGATGGGTCGTGTCAACCAAGCAGGTAGCTTCCATTGGGAGGAGCCTCTCCCCGAGTTCGGGAACCTCCAGTGGGAGTTGTGCGAGTCGCCGCAGTGAATTGTTGAAGTGGCTAGTAGCATGACGCCCTTGGGCACGGCGCGTGCTTTTGCTTAAGTCCGAGTGTCGGAGTTTGTAATCGTTCAAGTCTTCCGCTGTCTTTGTTTCAAAACTTTTGCGTACTCTGAATCAATGTAATATTCAACTTCTAAATTTAAATGAACCAATGATGTATTAAGTTCTCTCTCCTTGTAATTCATTGCTGTTTATTTCTGCCTGTGTTGTATCGTGTGTACGCTCGCTTCGCCGAGCGTTGTCCAACAGGATCCTGGCTCAACGACTGTCCAGATCCGTCCTGAGACGAGGTTCTCTGGGCGGGGTCGCGTCATGGAGAAAATAAAATAGAGGCAGCAGTGCATCAGAGTAGAATTAGGTTAAAATCAATGGCTCAGATTTAATTATTACATAACACACTCATTTGGTCACCGAAACCAACATATGAGTAGTCAAACGGATGTGTTTCAACGAGATCTACGCATCCACGATGTCCGATCGTCCAACCAATCAAGGGTTCAATAAGTCAAATTATAGTCAACCTACTAGTCATTTAGGAAAAACTTAAATTTGTTTTTATAAAACCTGGGATATTACATTCTCCCCCCATTCAACAGAATTCGCCCTCGAATTCTTAACGGTACGTAGGATATAGCCAGAATGATTTATTGAATATAAATCACAAGATTACTCACCAGATGAAAATAACTCGGGATATTTCTCCCACATCTGTGACTCTAATTCTCATGTTGCTTCACGTTCTGTCTGGTTTGTCCAAAGTACCTTTACAAACTTGAATGTCTTGCGTCTAAGGGCTCTCTTGGAGGTTTCTTGAATTCTAATCGGACAAGACTTGAAAGATAACTCTTGCTCAATGGTAACAGACTCCACGATTATATGTTGTTCTGGATCCCTCGATACTTCTTGAACATAGAGACATGGAATACATCATGGACACCTCTCATCGAATATGGCAACTCCAATCGATATGCCAATTTACCAAAACGTTCTTTAATAGTGAAGGGACCAATGTACCTTGGACTAAGGTTTCCTTTAGTACTGGACCGCACAATGCCCTTGGTAGGCGACACCCTTAGGAGTACATCATCTCCTACTTGAAACTCCAAGTCTCGCCTCCTGACATCAGCATAGCTCTTTTGCCTATTTTGTGCCGCTAACATATGCTCTTGAATTTCAGTAACACGCCGTGTAGATTGCTGAACCCAATCTGGCCCCAAAACCGCCTTCTCACCCACTGCGTCCCAACAAAATGGTGACCTGCACTTCCTCCTGTAAAGAGCTTCATATGGAGCACAACAAATGCTAGAATGATAGCTGTTATTATAAGAAAACTCCACAAGTGGTCAGTGATCTTCCCAACTTCCCTTCTAGGATAGTACACATGATCTAAGCATATCCTCCAAGGTCTGAATCGTATGCTCAGATTGTCCGTCAGTCTGAGAGTGAAAAGCAGTGCTATCCTCAATGTAGTGCCTAAAGCCTCCTGCAAACTATCCCATAGCTTGGAAACAAACTTAGCATCTCTGTCCGAACAATGGTGCGAGGTACACCATAACGCACCACCTCCCACATATAGATAGGTGCTAGATCACCGGCTGAACTAGTGGATCGAATAGGAATAAAGTGGGCAACTTTACTCAAACGATTGACAACAACCCATATAGTGTCTCTGCCTTTCGGCGAACGTGGTAGTCCAACAACAATATCCATAGCTATGTCATCCCAGGGCCATAAGGGAACCTCTAGTGACTGCAGTTTTTCAGCTGCACTCTTATGTTCAGCCTTCACCACGCTGACAAACCCCACATGTAGCAACATACTTTGCTACACCAACTTTCAACCGCTTCCACCAATAAGTCTTCTTCAAATCTTGATACATCTTATTCTCACCGGGATGCCCAATATAATGAGAGCGATCTGCCTCCTTGAGAATATCTTCTTTGACTTGAGATTTCTGTGGTACACATGAATGGCCACGAAATCGAACGGCCCCAGAAGTATCCAATGTGAAATCCCCAACCTTCCTTTCATTTATCCATTTCCTAATATCCAACAACATTCGATCATGTTGTTGTCCCTCCAACACGCGCTCTGGTATAGTTGATGATAAGATCATCTACTTCTCTACGTCTGTCACTCCAGCATAGCAATATGATATATCCATGCTTTCGAGGTTAGCTACTAGGAAATTAATAGTAGGAGGAGAAACTTTCCGACTCAAGGCATCTGCAACCACATTTGCTTTACCTGGAGTGTATTGAATATTCAAATCATAATCCTTTATCAACTCCAACCATCTTCTTTGTCTCAGATTAAGATCTCTGAGTGAAAATATATTTCAAGCTCTTATGGTCTGTGTAAATATCACACGACTCCGCATATAAATAATGCCTCCAAATCTTCAGTGCAAAAACAACTGCAGCAAGCTCTAGATCATGAGTAGGATAATTCTGTTCATGTGTCTTCAACTGTCTTGATGCATAAGCAATTACCTTCCCGTCTTGCATGAGGACACATCCAAGCCCCACCCTAGAAGCATCTGAATATACGGTGAAACGCCTACCAGGCTCAGGAAGGGTAAGAATAGGGGCAGTCACCAACTTTTGCTTCAACACTTGAAAGCAATGCTCGCACTCCTGTGTCCACATAAACTTAACGTTCTTATGGGTAAGCTATGTCATGGGCTTAGCAATTATGGAGAAATCCTTCACATACCATCAGTAGTAGCCAGCCATTCGCAAGAAACTTCTAACCTCCTTGACATCAGTTGGCCTTTACCAGTCAACTATTGCGAAAACCTTGCCCGGATCAACAAAGATGCCACGCTGGTTAACTACATGACCAAGAACCCTACTTCAATAAGCCAGAACTCACACTTCTTCAATTTGGCATAGAATTTATGACTTCTCAGAGTCTCAAGTACTTTCCTCAAATGTTTCTCATGGTCTACCTTAGTCTTGGAGAAGATGAGTATGTCATCAATGAAGGCTACCACAAATTCCTCCAATCCGTGAAGCATGTTGTTCATTGTCTCCATGAAGTATGCAGGTGCATTAGTGAGCCCAAAGGACATAACTCTGAACTCATAATGACCATACATTGTGGAGAAGGCTGTCTCTCAATATCTTCCTCTCGAACAAGAATCTGATTGTACCCAGACTGAAAAGGTCAATCTTTGAAAATACTTTGGCCCCTTTCAACCGATCAAAGAACTCATCTACGCGAGGTAACGGGTACTTGTTCTTGATCGTCACCGCATTCAAGCCACGATAGTCCACACACATGCGCCAACTACCATCATGAAACACCATGAACAACGAGGAAAGAAATAGAACATCAATTGAGGAACAATGAAGTGGTAGGCTCCGTCTGAAACGGACAAAGCTTGAATACATCCTTTGCATTTACCGGTAAAGCCGAGCAAGTAGAGCCAGCACTTACTCACAGGAACACGAATATAAAACCAGATTACAAATCCGGAACGAAGGAACAAGAATAAAAAGTAAATGAATAACTTGATCTTGATTCTTGAAGAACAAATAATGAACACTTCAACTTGGAAAGATTTGAATATGAACAGCAATGGAAAAAAAACCAGAAATATTGCAAACAACACATATATCATCATAAGCTCGTCGTGCACTTGCCTCAACTAAGGATGACGATACTCCGAAGTAGACCTCTTGATACCTAAACCGTCCAATCCTGTATCACGAGACCTATGACTTAGAAACGTTCATAGACATACACCAGAATTTCAGAATTGAAGCTAAACCTGACCTGTCCACTGTTATACTTGTAACTTTTGATTTGCTTAACCTATGCAGGCAAATGAATACATTTTTGCAATCTACAGAAAATTTCCTACAAGTTTCCTTATTACCAAATTGGCCAATTTCGGAATCTATCTTTGTCAAAAATAACTAAACAAATTACTGCACATACTCAGAACAATTCTGACACAGCAGCACTAATTTGATGATTTCTCCCTAACGGTTGATCTGAATTGAGTAGGACCAAAGCTATTGGAAAGATAAGAACCATATCTACAACTTTTGTTATGGGTAGGAGGTCTAATTACTCACAATTTTTGGTCAGATTAGAAAATAACTTCACTGCAAGGAATTGGCTGAAGTACCCGAACGTGATGTCAAATACCAATGTTCCTGGGTTAATCTACGTACTGCTAGTAGAGATTAGGAATTACCAAGAAAGTCTAATTAGGAAGTTCGTAGAAGACTTTTGATCCTATGAATTTCTTTTTTTTTCTTCTCTCCCTCCTCCCTTCCCTTCTCTTGGCGCAGAGCAAGTAGGCAGCAGCAGCAATAAGGAGCAGCAGCGGCGGTAGAAGGACCAGCACCAGCGCTTCTCTCCCTCTCTCTTGCCCCCCTCCCCCCAGATTACAGCAGCGATGGTGGAGATCAATGGCAGGGAAGGCAGCGGTGGTTTGGAGAAGAGAAGAGAAGAGGAAGCGTCCGACATGGAGAAAATAAAATAGAGACCGCAGTGCTTCGCCGCGGCGCTGGCTAGCGGGCGGCGCATTTTGCCGAACGCCTGGCGGGCAAGCGCGGCGGTGGCTGAAAATTTTAAAATTTTTTCCAAAATACGATTTTAAATCAATTGAAATACCTCTTCCCAAGCTCAAAAAAATTTGAAACTTTTTGTGCGAGCTCAGTGAAACAATTGGCGCAACTTTATTTTGGGGAGATCTCATGATTTGACCTCCGCAATTTGGTAAATTTTGATCAAGTTTGATTTTGTTTGAACTTTTTGGGAGGCCAAACTTTAATGAAAAATTCTTGTAAAATCTCCAAAATTCTATTTTAGTATGTACTTCAATGTTATGCAAAAACATTGATAGGGTTCTGTCATGAAAAATCGAATTCATACTTAAAATCTATTCAACTCTAATTAAAGAGAATTAATGAATATTTTGGATTATTTCTAAATGTAAGAGAAATTCCTAAATTTTCATGAGCACTACAGTTTTGCTTGAATGAGTTTTTTTTAGCTTGAGTTCAAAAGTGACACTCAGCTGTCACACGCACCGCCGCAGGCCGCAGCTGGAATCTTCGTTTCGGGCTCCCAGCGGCGCGTGGCGTGGTGTGCGGCAACGCGGCGGAGCAGGCACCAGCAGCGCCTGGGAGTGGCGCGGCTTGCGGCGTGCGGGAATACCCAAGTTTCAAATCCTGGCTCCGCCACTGCTCCCACTCCCGCTCCCGCTTCCACCCGCCCGCGCCACACCATGGCTGGCGCGGCCCTGTCCGTGCGGCACATGTCTCACACGCAGTTCATCGAGCACCTCCGCCGCGCGGCCACCAGTCCCCGCGACGGCGGGGCCCTCCACGCGCGGGCGCTCAAGTCCGGCGTCGCCTCCCACCCGCCCGTCTCCAACTCCCTCATCACCTTCTACTGCTCCCTCCCGCGCCCCCTCCTCCACGCTGCCTTCGCGGTCTTCATCGACATCCCAGACGCCTACCGCGACGTCGCCTCGTGGAACTCCCTCCTCAACCCACTTTCGCGCCACCGACCTGTCGCCTCGCTCTCCTGTTTCCGCTCCATGCTCTCCTCGTTCCCTGCTGTCCTGCCGTCCCCGCACTCCTTTGCCGCCGTGTTCACTGCTGCCGGCCGTGTATCCTCCGCATCCGTAGGCGCCACCGCCCACGCTCTAGCTTGCAAGCTGATTTCCTCAGCTGTCTCCACTAATGTGTTCGTCTCCACGGCATTGCTAAACATGTACTGCAAGCTGGGTATCACTTCTGACGCCCGCAGGGTGTTCAATGAAATGCTGCATCGAAACGCAGTATCGTGGGCTGCCATGGTGTCTGGGTATGCTGCGGGGAAGTGCTCTGAGGAGGCGTTTGAGCTCTTTCGTCTGATGCTTCAGGAGTGCCCTTTTGAGAAAAATGAGTTTGTCACGACGGCAGTTCTTAGCGCGGTTAGTGTGCCATATGGTTTGTATATGGGTGTGCAACTGCATGGATTGGTTGTGAAGGATGGGTTGGTGAGGTTTGTGTCCGTGGAGAATTCACTTGTCACGATGTATGCAAAGGCTGAGTGTATGGATGCAGCGCAGCAGGTGTTTGAGTCCACGAAGGAGCGGAACTCGATCACATGGTCAGCAATGATCACCGGGTATGCACAGAACGGGGAAGCAGAGAACACAGCCAGGATGTTCTTACAGATGCATGCTGCAGGATTCTCACCAACCGAGTTTACCTTTGTTGGGGTACTCAACGCATGCAGTGACTTGGGAGCATTGTTGGTGGGGATGCAGGCACATGGCTTCATAGTAAAGCTCGGGTTTGAAATGCAGGTGTATGTGAAGACTGCTCTTGTGAATATGTATGCCAAGTGCGGTCGTATTGGAGATGCAAAAGAAGGGTTTCTTCAGTTATATGATGTTGATGATGTCGTCCTTTGGACGGCAATGATTGCTGGGCATGCTCAGAATGGGGAGAATGAGGAAGCCTTGATGCTCTATGCCAGGATGGACAAAGAGGGCATCATGCCAAGTAATTTGACTATAACTAGCGTTCTTAGAGCATGTGCATGCCTTGCAGCATTGGATCCAGGGAAGCAATTACACGTCCAAATCTTAAAGTTTGGTTATGGTTTGGGTGGTTCAGTTGGAAGTGCTCTCTCCACTATGTATTCAAAGTGTGGAAACCTCGAAGATGCCATGGCTGTCTTCAGAAGGATGCCTGACCGGGATGTTATTGCTTGGAATTCAATCATTTCTGGCTTTTCACAAAATGGGAGCGGCAATGGTGCACTTGAACTGTTTGAGGAGATGAAGCTAGAGGGCACTGCTCCTGATGATATAACATTCATTAATGTATTATGTGCTTGTAGCCACATGGGCCTAGTTGATATAGGATGGCTTTATTTTAGGTCCATGACCAGGGACTATGGTTTAGCTCCTAGGATTGATCACTATGCTTGCATGGTTGATATCTTTAGCCGAGCAGGTCTGCTAAAGGAAGCAAAGGAGTTCATAGAGTCCATTACTATGGACCATGGAACATGCCTATGGCGTATAGTCCTAGGAGCATGTCGCAGTTTACGGGACTTTGATGTTGGAGCATATGCAGGTGAACGGCTGATGGAACTGGGTTCTGAAGATTCCTCAACATATATATTGTTATCAAACATTTATGCTTCCCAGAGAAAATGGAATGACGTTGAGCGGGTGAGACGTTTGATGAGACTTCGAGGAATTAATAAAGATCCTGGGTGTAGCTGGGTTGAGCTTAACAACAGAGTTCATGTCTTTGTTGTTGGGGAACAACAACATCAACATCCTGAGGCTGGAAGTATTAGTGCAGAGTTGATAAGGCTTGCTAAACACATGAAAGATGAAGGATACTGTCAAACGTCTCAGTTATCATTTAATGGAAAACTGGATGGACTAAGAGGGTGTAATGAAGATCAGTGGAAACTAATATCAGCAACTTATGGCTGAGTTCCCAAAATGAAAGGCTAGTACTCTAATTGTTTCAACCAAAAGTATAAATCAACAAACACGAAAATCAAGGTAACACAAAATGTTTCTGGAGTTCTTGTATTTGATAATTTGCACAAAAGTTCCTTTTCTGTAAATAGTTATAATGGGATTTAATCGTCATTTTGTAGCTTATAACTCAATGCAAGAAACATTTTAAAATTTATAGTTTGTATTCTCCTTATATGGTATTAGTATTTCAATCTTAAGGAGTTAGCTTTAGTAGAAGGTGGAATTGAGATATTTTAGAAGGCCTCAGTTAGTATTCGAAACACATACTACAAAGGTAAATCACTTGCTCAGTGCCTGCTCATCAAATGTTTACAAAACGCTAAGAAGTCTTTGGATGGACGGTACTACAGAGCAAAAGCACCTGCAGAATTTCAAACATAGAAGCATTTTCTGCAGGGAGAAATTAAACGTAGAAATTTTGGCAGCTCCTGATCGTTATATCCAACACCAACCAGAGAGAACCATATTTCGGCCATATTTCTACTACCTAAATAACCACAAAAAGAAATCTTTTAATTTTAGGACAGGGTGACTGTGAAATAATGTTCTGAGATTTCAAACTGTGATGAAGCTAGGAGAGGGAAGTGAAAAGTGTGCTTTGTTTTCTTGTATTGTTTATTGTCAGCATGTATGCCCCTTGCTATGAACTTGTTATGCCCTTTTGATGTCAACATTTTCAGATATGCAGCTTGTCCACTATAATGAGAGAGTACACAGCTATGCATTCTATAGCTTCCCGTCCTTTTAAGGATTTGATTCTTTCAGCTGCTGAGAAGAATAAAGATGGCGATGATAAAAGTCATGCATGGAATGTCCATGAGCCACTGATGGATTACCTGAAAACAAATCTCAATGATTCACAACTAGATGCAGTCCGTGTGGGTATTCTTTGTGATTTGGTTTGTATTTCTATAGTATCTTATATCTATTATGTATTCATATATGCTTCAAAAACTATATGCATCTTACAAATTTCTTTATTATCGCTAGGAAGGTCAATCACGCAGGCCATTTGTTCTCATCCAGGTTTGTTAAATTTTTTACATGATTAGTAGTATGGAAACAATGCAAATATCATACTGTTTAGATGTGTGAATTATCTCACGTCAAACTAGTTAAGAATGTGAAATCGTTGCTCTTCTTTTAACTATTCATGTGCTGGGTCCAACAGGAACATGAAAGACACAAAACCATTCTCGGACTTCTCAGCGCTGTTCTGTTCTTCATTCTGCACCTGCAAGAATGCGGACCATCTTATATTTCCATGAACAGGGGACTGTGTTCAGTTTTTATCAGATATAATAGATATGAAATATAAATGGTAACCACAAGTGCTAAACTTGGTGTATCTGATCCTGTAATACAGAGGAGGATTTGATGTTCAAAAGCATGGGCCAGAGCTGGATTTTGAGGGAAAGTATGTTTAAACTGCTTATTTCCTTTTTAAATTCTAGGATACATGTTTGACTTTGAGGCATGGAAAATGGGAGGGATAAGCAGCTGACTAAGAACAGCTTCAAAATTAAGCAGTTCTGGTTACATGTTTGCCTGCAATCGGTCAAATGCGCCGTCGTTGGCTGATCCTAGTTTCTGACAACGAAAGAATGAATGTATAATAGTCATGAAGCTAACAATCTCCCCCTTTTTGGTAATTGATGACAACACACGATCGAAACAGTCGAAACCATAGAGATGATATATGATATGTATGAAAGCGCAAATGTACTTGATGTGAGGAAGGGGAAACCAAACCGAGTCAAGAAACCTTCATCTCATGTCATGTTGTAGAATTTGTTGGTGAACCACATGATGTTAGGAGCATTGCAAGTCATGTCAAAGCATGTATCTAAGAAATCTTCATGACCTACAATGTTAGTCTTCCAATGATACGTGACATGTGATGAAAGAAGGAAAGAGAGCACGCTATCATAGCATCAAGGATATGGAGCGGGATGGGATGATTTTGTATCTTGTCTCCCCCTTGACAGCACAACCATCAATGATGATCTGAAATAAGCATAAAACTACAAGACGGAAGCGCGGGAGTGAAAACCAAGTGATAATCGATGAGCAAGAAAACAGGAACATACAAAATAACATCAAGCTCATCAATATCATAGGAACATGAAATATGGATGTATAAAGCTCAAGAGAAAACATAAGTACATACATCCATGTCTAACAAAATACAGAGTCTAGAAGAAGTCAAAATGCCCCATATCTCACAAGGCTCTCCCCTTTGATACAAAAGGTCACTCTCCACCTATCTAAGGATCATCTCAACTCCCCTAAACTCTCTCCCCCTTTGGCATCAAGCACCAAAAAATGAAAACATGTAGTGGAGGAGATCTAATGCACAGGCGAAGAGGGTGCAGTGGTTGCTTAGGGTCCTGCTGCTTTGAAGGGGGCTGCTTTGCTGTGGAGTCACCTGGGGCCGCAGCTGTGTCCTCCTTACAAGGTATATCTCGAACTGGTCGAGATCAATAGAAGAGCTGCTGGTAGAGTGACCTGCTGCTACTGGCTATGGTGCTCTCTGTCAAACTGCTCCAAGTCCTGTGCGAACTGAGCTGTCTCGTGTGGTGAGAGACCTGCACCCAACCCAAACTCCACATCCCTGGTCCTCTGCTCAGAAGTGGCTGCAGCCTGTGGTACTGTGATAGTGACGGAGGAGCTTTTCACGGCTGTAACCACCGGATCCTCAAAGCCTAGGGTACGTCGAAGTGAAGGAGATGGCTCTGAGGAAGTCCCTACTGCCGTCATCCCTGCTGTTGGCTGTGAGAACTCTGATGCTGTAAAGAACATAGCAGACGGGGAGAAGGACGTCGACGGTGAAAGGCAGCAGTGAAGGACGGGAAACCCTCTGTGGTCATGCCTGCATACTAACTCGAGGACTCTGACAAAGTGTGCGTCGGAGTAGATGGAGTCCCGAGTGTCGTGGTGGGGAAGACAAGCTGTGGTTGTGGCTGCTGTTGGGTTGGAGACGCTAGCTGTCCTCTGATCTGCCTGCAGCTTCTGTGTCCTCTCGAGTGCCTCTGCTATGAGCCTAGCCTGCTCTGCAGTCTGTCTGGCCTGCTCTCTGAAGGCTCTGCCTCTCTCCACCTCTGCCTCAATGACCCGTGCCTGTCTAGCCTGCTCTGCCTGGATATCATGAAGTGTGGCAACTATAGACGGGTCAAGAGGAGATGTAGCCTGCTGTGGTGGTGCCTCTAGTGTGTGCTCGGGGCCCTCAGAACTAGCAGTGTGATGTGCCCCTCCCTCTGCAAACACTGTCCTCGCCTCCTCTCCTGATGGTGACTGAGTGGGCTGAGTAGTACCCGAGAAAGTGGCCCGTCTCAGTGCTCTCTCATCTGTAGGCTCATTGGGAGTGTAGAATACGACTGCATTTGGTAGTTCTATGTACTCTGCCTCAGTCATATGTCCAGTTCTCCACAACAAGTAGCATAGGTGAGGTCCAAAGGTGGGCTGGCGGTTACCAATCCTCTCAAGAATAACATCCTCGAGCTGACACAAGATAAGCTATATGAGGTCAAATTGAAGGTGTCCAAGCAAATAAGCAGCCACCCACTGATGGAGAATCAAGAACCTCTCCGTGTACCCTGACCTAGGTACAATGGTGCTGGACACAATAGTACGTACAACTCTCGCCTCATGAGTGAGTCTGCGAGGCAAGCGAGAGAAGATGGGGTGGTGTAGTGGTGGGAAGGGTTTGTTCATCAACTCATCTGATGGCAACACCACCGAGAGCTCTGTAAGGTGCATCTGATCTTGGACTGCTCAGTTTGTGCAGGCTGACCTCATGTGATAGAAACCCAAAGTGGTGAATGAAGTCCTATCTGGTCAACCGAACCTGCTCTCCTCTAAATGAAGTCCTATCTGGTCAACCGAACCTGCTCTCCTCTGAAGGTAGACCATATGTAGGAGTGGTCTAGGGCTACCCACAGCGATCCACATATCTCCAAGATGATCTCATCACTGTAGCGGTAATCTGTGGTCACCAGCTCTGCTAGGCCTAGCAGGTAGCTGAAGTGTGGCTCTATGTCTGTCCCTGCACCACGGTTGAGGACGAAGAAGGTGGAGTACTTATGTTGTGCTATTAGTGGACTCCCCCTAGGCTGAGCATAACTCCTCCTGTAGGCCTCATGGAGTCTCCGCTGTGTCATAGTCTAGAAGGGTGCTGCGGCGGGATCTCTCTGAGCTGGCCCCCAAGCTGTCATGGGCACTCTCCTGATGGTCCTTAGCTGTGGGCCGGTCTTCTTGAGCATGTCCTACTCATCTGCCTGAGTCCGGCCCATGAACCTCTGTGCTCGTGTGTTGGTATTTCTTACGTCATAACTAAGTTTTTTCCAAAGACAATCCATAGCAACGGTGCCAGAAATATTTACAATGGTATTCTAACATTTACAGAAATGTCCGCAAGCGCACGGAGTACCGCTGTAGCATTTCCCTTAGAGTATTTGACACGACCCCGCCCAGAGAACCTCGTCTCGGAACGGACCCGGTCAGTCGTTGAGCCAGGATCCTGTTGGGCAACGCTCGGTGAAGCGAGCGTAGACACGATACAACACAGGCAGGAATAAACAGCAATAATTTTACAAGGAGAGAGAATTTAATACAACGTTAGTTCATAAATTTGAAGTTGGATCTTACATTGATTCAGAGTACGCAAAAGTTTTGAAATAAAAACAGCGGAAGACTTGAACGATTACAAACCCTGACACTCGGACTTAAGCAAAAGCACGCGCCGTGCCCAGGGCGTCGTGCTACTGGCCACTTCAAAGTTCACTACGGCGACTCGCACAACTCCCACTGGAGGTTCCCGATCTCGGGGAGAGGCTCCTCCCAATGAAAGCTACCGGCTTGGTCCTGCATGACGGCGCTTGAAAAACCACATATCGCTAACGCGTGAGCTTCTAAGAAGCTCAACAAGACTTACCCGTCAACGTGGCTGACTACAGCCGACTCCTAGACATGCTGCCTGACTCGGGTGGGTTTACTTGAAAAAAAAAGGACTCGCAAGCCTATACTATTCTTGGTCAAATTTTAGCACCAGATTAAGTGATTAGAATATAAACTTAGTTCGCCCTAAACTAATCAAACATAACAGAAGCAACAATGGCAATAGTAATAGTCATGATTCATTCTCATTGTGTCTCAACCTATTTACTAGAATGTGACAGAGAGTTCAAGTAAGCTCATAGCTGAGAGCGACAGCGATTCGAACCGATTTTTATACCTCTGCAGGGTTAACCTAATCATACGACACGTGCGTGTCCCAGACTCGCACGTGGCAACCGTTCACACCAGCTCCTGCAACGTCAATTCCCTCCTACGCCTGTCTTAGCAGCGCCACGTCCCACCAGACAACACGTCCCAGACGGTTTCTGTGGAGTTCCCACGCTGCCCACCCCAGATCTCCTCCTAGTCAGACACCGTAGGGCAGGTTCGACGTTGCAATCACTAGGCTACGTAGGTTTACCGGGGCCCATAACACCCAGCATACGATTAGTACATTCAATACTTGCCCAGCTGTGCCACACGGATCAGACCAGACTACGGTCACCCTGGTCTCGGACCAGTCGCCGACCTACTTGTACCCAGTCTGACCCTCAACCTTTTATCTTTCTTACTCATTCACAATCGTGTGGCACATCTCATGAAATAGTTTCATCCAATATCCTACTACTCTCGCGCAGCGTCCACTCTGCTCGACTTCTACCAGCAATTATCTGCTAAGCATAGCATACTAAGGGTATCTATACAAGCTACAGTCACGGTTTCCTATGGGAAATAATGCAACTATGGTTTCAATCAACTCCTAGCACTTAATGCACAAACAAGACACACTGAGTTATAAAAGGAAAACTTTAAACAACGGTTGTGCATCGGGGCTTGCCTGGTTCTCCGGAGCTGTCGAAGGCTTCTTCTGCAGAGGTCGAGGCAACTGGATCTACAGCTACTTCGTGCGCTTCAAAATCTACATGATGCAGTATGATTAAGATAAGTTCAATGAAAAAGAAACTCTTTGTTTTTACCAATAGTAATCTAGGGTTTCGATCGACGACGCCTAGAATTAGGGTTAACCCTAATTACTCGACGCCGTCGATCAAATTCAAAATATTAATCTGTGCATGATGTTTAAAGAAATCTATTCAACTCTCATGTGGTGACTTTTAGTTGGCATGTCCAACAACTTCAACTTGAGTTAAGGTTAATTTGACATTTTTCATGAGTTAATAATTATTTAACAACCTCGACTATTAATCTAGGGTTAAAAATGAAACTTTTAATTCTTCCTCAAGATTATTTTTAGTTGATATCACTCCCTAAAATAAGTATTTTGAGCTTTCGGTGGGACCTAGATGAATTTTCTAGATTTGATAAAAATTCATCAAAGTTTCTGTTTTTAAAATTTATAAAATCAGAAAGCACTAGTAAACCCTAGAATAAAATTATGAGATTTTATGTGGGCATTCATGAGCACCAAAGCTACAACTTTTATTCTGGGTCTAATCCTTTTAAATGACTTTTACAATGCATTTTAGAAAATAGTATTTTAACTAGGCAGATTGAAGTATTTTAAAAGGGTTAGATGCCATTTCATGGTCTTAAAATCTTCATAAAATTCCAAAGAGTGTGTAGTACCATGATGTATTTGTGGATCAAAGGTTAGCCCTAGCATTGTTCTAGAACCCAAATTCAAATTCAAAAACAGAAAGGAGTGTTTCTAATTAATTCTGCAAATTTTTGGTCATTTGTTAAAAAGTGATTTAATAGAAAACTAGTTCTTTTCACGAGGGTTCTAACAAATTTTAGTTTGGAATTTTTGGATCTTCCTGTGAATTTCTAGGGATTTTACAAAATAGAGCAATAATCTGGAAAATAAAAAGAAAAATAAAAATAGGGGAGGTCTTCTCCGACGAGCTCCGGCGGCCGTTTCCCGGCGATGGGGTGATTGAGGGTAAAGAGGGGAGGTTTCGCGAGACTCTGCTTGGGAAACGGGTCGATTACTCGGGGCGTTCTGTCATTGTTGTAGGTCCTTCGCTTTCATTACATCAATGTGGATTACCTCTAGAAATAGCAATAAAGCTTTTTCAGCTATTTGTAATTCGTGATTTAATCACGAAACGTGCTACTTCTAATGTCAGGATTGCTAAAAAGAAAATTTGGGAAAAGGAACCCATTGTATGGGAAATACTTCAAGAAGTTATGCGGGGGCATCCCGTACTGTTGAACAGAGCACCTACCCTGCATAGATTAGGCATACAGGCCTTCCAAGTGCTCGCCGGCTGTCGAACTTTGGCTTTCCACGATCTACTAGACATGACAAAGCTCGGCAACACAATGTTTATCAAGCTCTAGCACGGGAGAGGGGGTCTCACCGTGGGGGGCGACGGAGGCGGCGGCGAAGTCGAAATTCCGACGGTCGAGCTCGAACTTGGAGGATTGGTGAGTTCGGTGAGCTTCACGGGAGTGAGAGGGGGCGATTTGTCGAGGAAGAAGGGTTGGAGGATGGCCGGGAGGGGGTCTTCACCGTGGAGGCGGCGGCAATGGCGTCGGCGGCCGTGGGGCAGGAGGAGGAGAGGAGCTTGGCGCGCGCGGGAGATGGAAAAGGGAGAGAGGGGGGGGTGAAGGAGGATTGCGCGCCATTTATAGGAGGTCGGAGTAGGGGAGAAAGCAGGGGCATGGCCCGGCGGCGCACTGGAGAGGCTCGGGCGGCGCACAGGGCGGCGTGCGGGCGGCGCACAGGGCGGCGTGCGGGCGGCGCGGCTCGGGGGCGTGCGCGCGGGAGAATTGAGAGAGAGAGAGAGAGAGAGAGGGAGAAGGGAGCGCGGGGGAGGGTGCCACTTAAATGCGATGTGCGCACCGCCGCCGGGGACAGGCTGTGTCGGCCGGGGCGTGCCTGCCGCCTGAGGCGGGCGGCGGCACAGTGCCGCGCCCCGGCATTGCTTCAAACAATTTTTTTTCTTTTTTTTTAAAAGCTGGAAGAAATTCAATGAAATGGCACACTTCCCGAGCTCAAAAATTTTTGAAAATTTTTGTACAAGTTCAGGAATTTTTTTGGAGCACTTTTCGTTTAGGGCTCGAGTCATGATTTGCTCTCTAAAAATTCTAGAATTTCTATGTTGATTAAAGCTTGGGTGAATTTTTAAGAGGTCTAAATCCTTACCAAAAATCTTGAGTAATGTCCCAAAATTCTATTTTGAAGTGTACTTAATTGTTATGTAAAAATATGGCTAGGGTTCTGTGGAAAGTTTGGTAGCCAAGAGTTAGGGTTTGGATTTCTTCCTGTTAATGAGATTTCGACACTGTTAGTTGAGATTTTTCTCGGACTTTGCTATCGTGTTCTGTTGTTTGTCAAACTTTTTGTGGTGTTCCCTTAAAGTATTTTAAACAATATTTCTTTTTATTTTCTAGGTTGAATCTGCTTTTAAGCGAGTAAAATTGTGGATTAGGGTTTACAGTTGTCGATTGTTCACCTGGTGACACTGGGGTGTCACAGTATTCCAGAGTATCGTATTTATTTTCCATAGGGAGGATGCTTAACAAGAATAATGCACATGAATTATGGTACTAATTCAGTCATACTAAAATATCATTTACTCATGCAGGGGTAAATGCAAGATAGATGTAGGTAGTGTGACACGAACAAGAGGACCTACAAGTAATTATAGTAGTGGAGTAGAACTAATCTAAGATTAATCTAGGTACTCATTGTATTCCTAGACATATATATACTAGTATACATATATGCTCTATGCTAGCAAGGGATCAAAGCAGGGACATATCGGGACACCGGTTTACTCCCAATCCAGGGAAAAGACTCCGGCAATTATACACCTCTAAGCCTATGACCGGACGTGGGGGATTATAAAGGACGGACAAGGCTGTCACTTCAAGCTGCCTACCCCTAGTTCCGTGGGTCACACGACATCCAAGGATATTTAGTAATCTAACCACCACACTTACATGCCTAAGTATTACTCTAGCTGCCCGGCAGACCTTGGCCCTTCGACTAGAGCATACTCTAATGAGTACAGTGGAACCAATGCCAAAGCAATGATCAACTGTACTAAGCATATACATATATACATAACTACATATACATCTATACTTAAGACTATGGCTAGTATAATAGTACCTAAATACATTAGCATAAATCCGAAGTATATTCACATGGTAAGCATCAGGATAATAATAATCACTCAAACCATATGAATAATAATGTGTAGAAATATATTGCATTGATAAATCATAAAGTCTTGCAAAAGGAAATAGTAAGAGAGTACTAGACCTATTCCTATAGAGAGACTACTAGAGAGCTAGAAGAGCTCTTGGACTAATCCTAACTCCACTAATACTGAAATGAGAGTGTGTTTGCAGGTGGGAAGCTCTTCTTGTGTGTTTTAGAAATGAGGGAGAGGGGTCCTATTTATATTTGGAGAAGACTTGAGCAAGTGAGCTTCCTCCCCCCTTCTGGACCGCTTCCCGTGCGAAATACCCGCCACCGCCTCCAGAACCGACCTTGAAGAGGCGGTAACTGCCACCTGACGAATCGGGCTCGAGTGGGCTAACCTACAGGTCAGCCAACCCATGGGGTCGCCCGACCCACTGTGGGGCCTACTCAGGTCCCACTTTGGCAAGGTGACTACTGGTGGTCCTTGAGCTTGGGTACGTGGTTGGCTTCAATTTTCTGGTACTTTTGGCGCGTCTGGCGGGTCCATGAATCCGTGTGCTGCCCTCGTGGCGTCCTGTGGTTGCTCGGAGTTGTGTTTTGTCCACCTCAGCGATCCGTGGGGCCTCCGTGGCAGGCTATGATTGGCCTATGATTGGCCTAAAGTGTGTTTTCTTGCACGGAGCGCATTATGCCTCAATTCCTGTGATAATCATTTGAATGCACAAACTTTCCAAGTACATGTGGAACTTTATTAATTTTAAACTAACATGCATATATGAAATGCATGTCCTTATTCATTTTTATAGAAATGTTGACAGTATATTTGGTACTTAACGACCGTCAACATTGTGCTGTTGCTCTAGTGCACACAATGCAAGGTCCATCAGCACTGTGTCTCCTCCTCCGCAGTTCTTGACTGCCAGCGTCTGGCAGGAGTACCCCCCAGTAGACTAGTCCTTTGTCTAGTCGACCTCCTCTGTGTGGGCACTGCTGGCTCCACCTGCTGCTGAGGCTCTCTGATCGTGAAGCCTCTCTGCATCTCGGCTGCCTCTGGACTTAGGTACCTTCTGGACTGTCAACCTCTTGCCCTTCTTGTCACTGGGACCCTGGTCCATCATTGACACTCTAAGCTGTCAACTGCACACAAGATAGGTTTAAGAGCTTGGCTCTCAAACCGTCCACTTATCTCTGCTAGCTGACTGTGACTCTGTCAAGATAGGATTTAGAGCTTGGCTCTCAATCTGTCCACTACAAACTGCTCTGTGTCACTGACCAACAACCATCCGAGGATCAGAAAGCACGAAAGAGTCGAGAGCACGTCAAAGAAGGCTCCGATCGCCGGCGATCACTGCACTAGTGAGCAGGTAGCGGCGCTAGGGTTAGGGGCATGAGTCCTTGCGCGTGGAGCTCAAGGTTCCATGTGGTGGGGCTAGCTGCGGCGAGGGCTCCGATAGAAAGGCACGCAGAGGCTTGCGGAGCCGCTCCGACGAGCAGAGTACGGCGGTGGCTTTGCAGCGGTATAAGAGGCGCCGGCTCGGGGTGTGCTTAGTGTGGCGTGGTGGTACGCGGAGGGTGGCGGCGCAAGCAGGGCGCGGCGGAGCTCCGACGAGGGAGAGTGAGCGGGGGCGTGGTGTTTAGGGTGTGTGGGCATGGTGCTCTCGAGGACGAAGATGGAGAGAAGACAGTGCAGTTAGGTTTTGATGGGGAGATCAACGGCCAAGATCCAAGGAAGTAAACCGGGCGCACTAAAAATTCTAATCGTCTACGACGATTGCGTCGTATGGTATGACGATAGGAAAAACAGTGCATTCGATGGATTTTCAAGGAATTTCAATTCGAGTCTAAGTGTCCTCACGTAAGAGCCAAATAAAAACACACATGGACTGAATTGGGAACTGTCAAACACTCCTTTGCTAATAGGTTGCCTCTTGGCATATAGTTTTCGCAATCTCGAGTAAGAGAAAAAAAAAGGAACCAAGCAAACGGAGAAACAAAAGAGGTGAAGATCGAAAAAGGGAATGTATGGACCACTGTGTATGAACCGCATAAGTAGCTTTAACCTTAGGGCTCGAGTGAACATGATCCAATGGCATGAAGCACAACAATTTCTTTCGGCACACTTATATGAGAATGTGAAAACATAGACCATGTAGTCACCTAGAATCTCAGCTGTGTCACCTCCTTTGTGGTTTACCTATACGCAATGCATGAACAAGCAAGAATTTAAAATGCAAAACATATGCCATGTGTATGCAAGTCGAAATTAAACATTGCATAAAGGAAACCTAACAATGCCAAGTTTGAACTCGACTCAAGCTTACTCACAATGTGCCATACCGTTGCCATGGGTGAGCCAAACCACCAACTCAAACAAACCCCCGTGCATATTGCTACCTTGAGTTGGTTAGGCGTTGAACTAAGTTTTATGTGTTTTTCTTTAGTTATTTTAGGCATGGAACGATTCTAGTCCACAAAGGAGTTCTAACTAGCATGCAAATGCAAGAACAAGAAAAAAACGCACTACACTATGATACCTCCTTCTTGATTAGATAGTGCGTTGAGGTAATTGTCACTTGTGGTGGACTCGAAATGATCTTCAAGTTGATGCACAATCCACCACCATCACCATCCCTTTAGGTCCTGGCCTTGGGGACCCAAGTAAGCTTGATTGACCTCTCTTGGTCAATAATGCTCTTAGGGACCCAAATGTTCTTGACCTTCCTTTTGCCAACAAGTGGTCTAAGTGTCTTGGCCTTCACCTTCCCATCCTTGTCATTGAAGAGCTTGTAGTACACATTGTCATGGAAAAGGTTATCCTTAGGAAGAACTTTGGAACCACTCACCTTGGGACAATCCTTGATAATGTGTCCATCAAGACAACACTTCTCACAATAGTAGTCATCCGCTAAGTCTGGTACCACCCAAGAGGGAATGGTGTCAGCCTTGCCAATAGCGTCGATGGCGGAGCGATAGGAGCCTAGGCCTCTATGTGAGTCATTGTTGGTGAGGTTGCGGCATAGGATCTCCTTGAGAATGGTTCTCCCTCTAGAAAGCCTCTCAAAGGCATCCATTGTTCTCTCTTCCTTGAGCTTGTGATATTCCTTCAAAATGTTAGGCTCAAGAGAAGAATTTTCCGAAGAGAGGGTTAGTCCATCACAAGATGTATAACATATGGATATAGATGAACTAGCAATAGAAGGAGTGGGGCTTGGTTTGTGAGTATCAATGGTGAGCTCGAGTTTCTTGTACTTCTCAATGAGATTCTCATTTTCTTTTTCAAGCTCCTCATGGCTTTCGAAACGCTAAGAGCTTTATGAGCTTGTACAAGATAGGAGAGCTCATCCTCAAGTTTCCTCACATGGAAGGCCGCCACATCATACTCAAACTTCACTCTTTTTACCTCCTTATTCTTCATGGTGAGATGCTTGTGAGCCAGCTCGAGGATGTCAAGAAGCTCATTATACATAGGTGGCTCATCACCACCACCACCACCACCACCCACCATCATCATCATCATCATCGTCATCATCATCATAATCATCATCATCATCATCATCCTCACTATCATCATGGCTCTTGGTCGTTAAGCACATAGGAGGTCGAGATAGAGTGTTGGAGGGGCTTGTCGTGATGGCGAGACCGGCAATCTTATCATCATCTCTTGAGGGCTCTTCTTCATCATCATCGTTGTTGTCCCATTCACTAACAATGTAAACCTAGCATGTGGCCTTCTTCTCCTTGTCTTTACCCTTGGTGAAGAACTTGAATCTTCTCTTGGGTTCTTCTTCTTTGTCTTCACTTGAGTCATCCTTCCTCCTCTCTCTTCTTGGCTTGGAGCGACAGCGATTCGAACCGATTTACACCTGCAGGGATAACCTAACCATACAACACGTGCGCGTCCCAGACCGCACGTGGCAACCGTTCACACTAGATCCTGCAAAGTCAATTCCCTCCAACGCTTGCCTTAGCAGTGACGCATCCCACCAGAACACACGTCCTGCACGGTTTCTATGGAGTTCCCACAACTGCCCACCCCAGATCGCCTCCGAATCAGACACCATACGCTAGGTTCGACTTTACAATCACTAGGCTACATAGGTTTACTAGGCCTCATTGTACTCAGCATATGATCAGTATATTTAATGCTCGATCAGACTTAGACCACACGGATAAGACAAGACTATGGTCACCCTAGACCCGGTTCAGTCGCTGACGTACTTGTACCCTGTCTGACCCTCCAGTTTTATCTTTTCTTAATCATCCATAGCCATGTGTCATATGTGTCATGTGATAGTTTCAATCAAACCCTAGCAGTCGCGAGCAGCGTCCACTCTGCTCGACTTCTACCGGTAAGTATTGCTAAGCATAGCATACTACATTGGTTACTTATACCATGTACCGATAAGGTTTTCTATGAAAAACAGATGCAACTAGGATTTTAATCAACTCCTGAAAATCTAATGCACAATCACGGCACATAGTGATAAAAGAAAAAACTTTAAAACAAGTTGTGCTCCGGGGCTTGCCTTGATCTCCGGGGTTGGTGATGACAACTTCTTCGGGGATCAAGGACTCCGGATCAGCAGCTACTTCGTTCATTTCGGCGTCTACATGATGCAACAATATTGAGATGAGTTATGATTAGGTAATGTAAAATGGTGTTTTCATCATAGATAAATGGTGTTCTCATCATTACAACTTAGAGGTTTAGAGTTAACCCTAATATTTCGACTTCGGCATTTTATTAAAACATTTATTCTTAATGAGTGTGGACCAAAGTGAAACTTCATTTCTTACTAGGAGACTATTTTTAGCTGACAGTGCTCTCTGAATTTTGAATTTTAAAATTTGATTAAGGTCCAACTGAATTCTCTAGATTTTATAAAAATTCAGTTAAGTTTTCTGTTAATCAAATCAGGGACTAAAGTGGAACTTCCGATTCTACCAGGAGGTTATTTTTATTTGATAGTGCTCTCTGAAATATGAATTTTGGAGTTTGATTGAGGTCAAGTTGAATTTCCTAGATTTTATTAAAATTCAGTAAATTCCTGTTATTTAAACTTATAAAATCAGAAACAAATAGTAAAACATAGCGTAAAATCATGAAACTTGATATATGTACCAGTGAGCATCTAAACTAAAGTTTTGATTAAGGTTTTGGATATTTGGATGACTTTTACAATGTATTTTAGAAAATGACAAATTAAAATGGCAGTTTGGAGTACATTTAGTGACATGCAAATAACTTTGTTCAAGTTAAATCGTGATAAAATTGTTGGAGGTGCACACTACCATTATACACTAATGTTTCAATTTTCAAGTCTAGAAGATCTATGGAACTCCATTTAAAATTCAAAAACAGGAATGATTAATCTATTTATTGAGAAGTCCCATGAAACTTTTTGAAAAAGTGTTTCAGCAGTTAATTAGTGTATTTTACAAGTATTCCAAGGAAATTTGGTTTAACATTTTTAGATTTTTCCTCGATTTATTACACATTTTTCAAACCAGACTAGAATTCAGCAAATTAATTAAAATGGGAAAAAAGAGAAAACAGGGGAGGCGGCGGGCGGCGGGGATTTCTCCGGCAAACTCCGCCGATGGCGGCCTTGCCAGTGACGGGGAGCTGCGGGGAGAGTCCCCTGGGCTTGCGCGCAGCGCGGGGTGCCTTGGGAGCACGACGCGACTGGCGGCGGCTAGCGGAGGGTATGGCGCGGCCGGCGGTGGCTCCAAGCGGCCTTCGACGGGCTCGCGGTGGAGCTGCAGAGCACGGGCGGCGCGCGGGAGTTATTTCTATACCTTCTACACGCCCTGGAGATGGCCGACAACACCACAACGGGGACGAATTCTCACCGGAGCGTCGCTGGCGACGGAGTGCATCGTGGCGGACGGCAGCGAGTGCGCATTCCCGTCGAAAGGGTGGACTGGAGGGCGTCTTGAAGGACCGGGAGCTGAGCGAGGATGAGGGGAAGATGTTAGACAAGGTTGAGGGAGTGGAAAATGGCCGGAAGTGCGTGCTCACCGTGCGACCTCGTCTGGCGGCAATGCCGTGGGTGCGCTCGGGCGTGGGAGAAGAGGGAATGGTTGGGGGGAAGGGGGGGGGGGTTTGTGGCGCGCTTCGTCCTTCGCTCGGCTTTGAAGAGCACACGCGCACGCAGAGTTAAGGAGGGCGCGGGTGAGTGGCAGGCGAGCGACTCAAGTGTGAATTTTACTTCAAAGTGCAAGAATTCATTTTAGGGTTTAAGATTTGTCGATGAATTTCTTAAGTGACACCTGGGGTGTCACAGTCCCCCCTAAAAGAAATCGCGTCCTGATATTTAAGGAGGGTTAGGTTTGTCGTGGTACCTATGGGGCTGGAAGTAACTCGGGGTAGTGTGATCGAAGGAATTCTACAGACTCCCATGCGGCTTCATCTTCAGAGTGATTGCTCCACAGGACCTTATAGAACTTGAGTGTTCGCTTCCAGGTAACCCGTTCCTTCTCTTCCAATATCTGAATTGGGCGCTCTGGATTGCTTGATCGACGGGTGCCTTCAAACACTTCTTCAGTTGTGAGACGTGAAAAACGTTGTGTACTCCAGATAACCTTTCTGGTAGTTCCACTCGGTATGCCACTGGTCCGCACTTGGCAATGATGAGATATCAACCGATGTATCGGGGTGCTAACTTGCCTCTAACTCCGAATCGCTGAACTCCTTTTGTGGGCGAGACTCTTTAGTAGACGTAGTCTACTATCTCGAAACTCAACGGTCTCCGCCTTCTATCGGCATAGCTCTTCTGCCTGGACTTGGCGGTCTTCAGATTAGATTGAATGACCCGTACCATTTCCTCGGCTTGCTGCACTAGGTCAGGTCCAAGTATAATTCTTTTGCCTGCTTCCGACCAATTAAGCGGTGTCCTGCATCTACGACCGTATAATGCCTCGAAAGGTGACATTTGGATACTCTCTTGGTAGTTGTTGTTGTACGAGAATTCCGCCAATGACAAATAACTATCCCAGCTTTTCCCATGCTCCAAAACACAACCTCGGAGCATATCTTCAAGGATCTGTTTACCCTTTTAGTTTGGCCATCCGTCTGGGTGGTAGGCAGAGCTATGGATTAATCTAGTTCCTAGCGATTCGTAGAGCTGATTCTAAAAGCGTCCTATGAACTGGGTAGCTCGGTTGGAGATTATGGTCTTGGGCACTCCATGCAGACATACTATTCGATCAATGTATAATTCCGCATACTTTTTCATCCTATAGTTGGTGCTTACCGGTATGAAGTGAGCGGATTTTGTCAGACGATCCATGACTACCCAGATGGAGTTATAATGTCGAGAGGTTATGGGTAGCCCAACAATGAAGTCCATACTCATATCTTCCATTTCCAGGATGAGACGCTCAAGGGTTGTAACAAACCTGCACCTTTCAAATGATCTGACTTCACTCTCCGACAGGTGCCGCACTCGGCTATGTATCGAGCGATCTCTCTCTTCATTTTTGTCCACCAAAACTTCTTCCTCAAATCCTAGTACATCTTGTTGCTGCCAGGATGAATGGAGTACTTGGACAAGTGAGCCTCATTCATGATCTTTCTTTGGAGCTTGTGATCTTTTGGCACTACCAATCTGTTCTTGAACCAGAAGACTCCATCTTCGTCTTTCCGAAACCACTGCATCTTCTTTGCTTTTAGCCCTAGCTTGATCCTTTCCATGCCCTTGTCAAGTTGCTAGGCTTTGGCTACCTCGTCCTTAAGTGTTGGCACTAAGGCTAGGTTGTATAGGGATCCATGGGGTAGAACTCTCATGGCTGGCTCTGGTTCTTCCGTTGTAACCCCTTGGTCTAAGTAATAGCAGTGAGCGTTCCTGCTCAATGCATCTGCAACTACATTGGCTTTGCTGAGATGGTAGTGAATCTCCAGTTCATAATTCTTGATTAGCTCTAGCCACCTGCGTTGCCTCATGTTCAATTCACTCTGGGTGAAGATGTACTTCAAGCTCTTGTGGTCGGTGTAGAGGTGCACTAGATTTCCTAGCAAATAATGCCTCCACACCATCAGAGCTAACACCACGGCTGTCAACTCTAGATCCTGTGTTGGGTAATTCTGCTCATGTTTACGAAGTTGCCTTGAAGCATAAGCAATTATCCATCCTTCTTGTATTAACACGCAACCAAGGCCAATTCCTGACGCATCACAATACACGTCGAAGGGCTTGCTCAAGTCCGGTTGGGCGAGTACCGGCGCTGAGGTCAAGTGCTTTTTCAGAGTTTGGAAAGCCTCTTCATACTCCTCTATCCCTTTTTGAGTAGCTCTGTGATAGGTTTGGCTATTTTGGAGAAGCTAGGATGAAGCAACGATAATATCTAGCTAATCCCAAGAAGCTATGGACTTTGTGGATCGATGTGGGTGCTTTCCAATCGATGACATCTTGCACTTTCCTTGGATCAACAGAAATGCCTTCAGCTGACACCACGTGACCCAAGAATTGGACACGCTCAATCCAGAATTCACATTTGCTGAATTTGGCATATAGTTGATGAGCTCTGAGTCTTTGTAGGACTATCCGGAGATGCTCAGCATGTTCTTTGGAAGTCTTGGAATACACTAGGATGTCATCAATGAATACCACTACAAATTTGTCCAATTCCGGCATGAAAACTGAGTTCATAAGATACATGAAGTATGTCGGTGCATTAGTGAGTCCAAACAACATCACCAAGTACTCATATAGCCCATATCTGGTGGAGAAGGCTGTCTTTAGGATGTCTATGAGACAAATCTTGATCTGATGATAGCCAGATCTAAGATCAACTTTATAAAAGACCTTTGCTCCAACCAGTTGATCAAACAGAGTGTCTATGCGTGGTAGTGGATACTTGTTCTTGATAGTGACTGCATTCAAGGGGCGGTAATCCACGCATAGTCTCAAGGACTGGTCCTTCGTCTTTACAAACAGAGTTGGACAACCCCAAGGTGAGGAGCTGGGGCGTATGAAACCCTTGTTCAGCAATTCCTTCAGCTGTACCTTCAACTCAGCTAGTTCTTTCGGTGCCATCTTGTATGGCCTGCGTGGAATCGGGGGCTGCCTGGCTGTAGGTCAATTTGGAACCCAATATCCCTGTCCGGGGGTAAGCCAGGTAGATCCTCAGGGAACACATCTGGGAATTCTCTCACCACTGGTATCTCATCCAAACTTTTCCCGGTAACATGGCAGATGTGCTTAGGGGTAGATCTAGGGTGATCTAAGTTTAAGGAAACAGACCCATGAAGTGGTGAGGTTAGGTGAACTCCACGGTTAGCTATGCCGAGAAGGCATTTTGGACTCCACGGTTAGCTATGTTGAGAAGGGCATTTTGGTGTTTCATCCATTTCATACCAATGATAATATCGATACCCTACCCGTTTAGGATTATGAATGAGGTAGGATATGTGTAACCTCCTAGGTTTAGTGGTCTCTCCCTTAAGCCATATTGTGACAAGATGTATCCCCCAAGTGATTTTATAACAAAGGGTGGCTCTAGATGAACAGTAACGAAGTTTTACCCTTAACAAAGTTTTTACTGATGAAGTTGTGTGAGGCACCAAATCAAACAGAATAAATGCAGAATGACCAGAGAGCGAGAACGTACCCGCAAGCACATGTTCTCCTTCGGCTATCTCCTCGGTCGTGGTATAATTCACCCGACCGGTTTTGTGGGCCTTCTGGCCTCTCTGCTGGCCCTGACCCTGGTTGGCCTGACGGTTGCCTCCAGATTGCTGGTGCGTAGGACACTCGCGAGCGAAATGTCTCGGCTGCCCGCAAGTGAAGCACGGGGTTCCTGGTCCGGGTCGGGCGCCATGCTGAGGTGGCCGAACACCCTGGTTCCTCTGTTGTGGGGGCGGTGGCACACGGTAGCCACCCAGTGGCTGGTTCCGTGGGAGCCGATAGGCCTGCTGCGGCGGGCGGAAGGATTGCCCCTGCGGTGGTGCCGCCCGGTACTTCCTACCATCCGGTGCGGTGTACACCAAACGATATTTCGGAGGGGGCGCATTTGACGGACCATCGCTGACCCGCTTCTTCTCCCGTTGCTGTTTCTCCAAATATTCTTCAGTGATGAGGGCATTGCTCACAAATTCACTGAACGAGCCTCCCTGATTCAGGGCCAGGTGGCCCTGGAGTGTGATATTCAACCCCTACATAAAGTGATGTTTCCGCTTCACATTCATGTCCACTTGCTCCGGAGCGTACAAAGCAAGCTGGTTGAATACTCGGGAGTACTCATGCACAGATCGGTTGCCCTAGGTTAGGGCCATGAACTCTTTGGCCTTCCTCTGCATGAAGCCCGCGGGGATGTGATAGGCGCGGAATGCTTCCCTGAACTGTGTCCACGACACCGGGGTGTTTGGCGCGAAGGTGGCAAGGTAGTTGGCCCACCAAGCCCCTGCGTGCCCTTGAGGCTTTTGGGCTGCGAACAAGGTCTTCTGATGCTCCGTGCAGCGGAACAGCCCAAACTTGGCCTCGATTGTGCGAAGCCAGTGATCCGCTTCCATCGGTTCCCGTGCATCCTTAAATTCAGGAGGATGTGTTGCCAGAAAATCAGCATAGGTGCTGTCCTGGTTTTGGTTCTTGGGGCCTCGGTTCTGGCCAGCATTCTCCATTATAGCTCACAGCATCTCGTTGGTTTGCTGGCTGCTCTGCAACATGGCCGCCATAGCCGCGGCCAAGGTCAGCTCATTTGGCGGGGGTGGCAGGTTGTAGCTCTCAGCGTCCTGACGTCCATCCCTAGTGTTCACCATGCTGAAAAAGCGAAAAAGGTGCCCATTAGTGCAGTTCGTTCCATGATTTTGTCTTGACATATCAAAAGAATGTCATAAAGCAATGCACTGATAACTCATAGAAATCCAAATTCATTCATTCCCAAAATTATGACAGTATATCAGGCCCACAAGCTTCCTAGACTGTCAAACAATCCATCCTTACATCGACACGGTTACACTACTGCTACGGCAACCTTACGAGAAAACACAACATCGAACACGACAGTGGGTACAACACACTCCTTATGCGAACAACTAGATAACTCGACTTGCTAGATTGCCTCTGAGCTACTCCTCCTCGGGCTCTGGGTTTGAAGCATCGGGGTTCGACACTTCCGACTCAGGTGCATCATCGTTCGCAGGAGGCAGTTGCTATGCCTCTAAGAGTCCCTTAACCTGATGCTGCAGGTAATGGTTCTCGTGAACGAGGTTTTTGGCAATCTGCACGGCCTCACTCCGAAGGATCTCCAGCTGGTGAATGTGCTGCAGCATAATGTTAAAGTCATTATCCCGGGCATGTATTTGAGCAGTCTTGATTGTAGAGACTTGCTCCAACTCGGCAATTTGCTGAGCTAGGGAGTCGTAACGAGCACGCAGCCCATTGTTCCTGCTCTCCAAGTGACGCGGACCCGCCCAAAAAACCCTCATTTCGGGACGGATCCTGTCAGTCGTTGAGCTAGGATCCTGTTGGGCAATGCTCGGCGAAGCGAGCGTACACACGATACAACACTGGCAGGAATAAACAGCAATGATTTACAAGGAGAGGGAACTTAATACATCATTGGTTCATAGTTTGAAACTTAAGTCTTATAGTGAATCAGAGTACGCAATGAAAGTTTTAGAAATAACAGCGGAAGACTTCATCGATTACAGACTCCGACGCTCAGACTTAAGCAAAAGCATGCACCGTACTCACGGGCGTCATGCTACTAGCCACTTCAATGTTCACTGCGGCGATTCGCACAACTCCCACTGGAGGTTCCCGATCTCGGGGTGAGACTCCTCCCAATGGATGCTACCAGCTTGGTCCTGCATGTCGGCACCTGAAAACCACATATCGCTAACACGTGAGCTTCTAAGACGCTCAACAAGACTTACCCGTCAACATGACTGACTACAGCCGACTCCTAGACATGCTGGCTGACTCGGGTGGGTTTACTTGTAAAAATGGACTCGCAAGCCTGTACTACTCTTGGTTAAATTTTAGCATCAGATTAAGTGATTAGAATATAAATTTAGTTCGCCCTGAACAAATCAAACATAACAGAAGCAACAATAGCAATAGTAATAATCATAATTCATTCTCATTGTATCTCAACCTATTTACTAGAATGTGGTGCGTTTCACGAGCATGCTCACTAACTGGGAGCGACAGCGGTTTGAAACAATTTTATACCCTGCAGGGGGAAACCTAATCGTACGACATGTGCGTGTCCCAGACTCGCACATGGCAACCGTTCACACCAGCTCCTGCAACGTCAATTCCAGCCTACACCTACCTTAGCAGCGCGCCGATCCCACCAGACAACACGTCCCAGACGGTTTCTGTGGAGTTCCCACGCTGCCCACCTCAGGTCGCCTCCGATTCAGACACCGTAGGGCAGGTTCAACGTTGCAATCACTAGGCTACGTAGGTTTACTGGGGCCCATAACACCCAGCATACGACTAGTACATTCAAAACTCGATCAGTCTCGGACCACACGGATCAGACAAGTCTACGGTCACCCTAGACCCAGTCCAGTTGCCGACCTACTTGGTGTCCTGTCTGACCCTCAAACTTTTATCTTTTCTTAATTAACTCATCAACATGTGTCATAATGTTTCAAATGATAGTTTCATCAAATAACCTACCAATCACGAGCAGCGTCCACTCTGCTCGACTTCTACCGACAATACCTGCTAAGTATAGCATACTAAGGGGGTATTTGTACCAGCTACCGTTAGGGTTTGCTATGGAAACAAATACAACTTCTCCTTTTCTTTTCAGGAGATGAATTTTAGTTGACATATTATTAACATTAAGATTTTCAACTTTGGTTAAAGTTAATTCGACACCTTTCTTCGGGTATTAATTATTTAATAACTACGACTATTAACCTAGGGTTAAAAATTAAACTTTTAATTATACCTCAAGATTATTTTTAGTTAATAGTACTCTCTGAAATAGGCATTTTCAACTTTGGTTGAGGCCTAGATAAATTTTCTAGATTTTATAAAAATTCCTCAAAATTCCTATTATTAAATCTTATAAAATCAGAAAGTAATAGTAAACCTTAGAATAAAATTATGAAGTTTTATGTAGTCACTCAGGAGCACCAAAGCTAAAACTTTGCTTTTGGGTCTAATCTTTTGGATGACTTTTACAATATATTTCAGAAAATGGTACTTTAACTAGGTAGATTGGAGTATTGTTAAAGTGTTATATGCAACTTTATGGTCCTAAAATCCTCACAAAATTCCAGAGGGTGTGTATTGTCATGATGTACTTGTAGTTTAAATCTTAGCCCTAGCATTACTCTAGAATTCAAATTAAAATTTAAAACTAGAAAAGAGTGTTCTAATTAATTCTGCAAATTTAGGGTTGCTATTTTTGGATTTTTCTGTGAATTCCTATGGAATTCACAAGGCAGAGCAAATAATAGGGAAAATCAACTTTTAGCCAAAACAGGGGAGGCTTGAGCCGGCGAGCTCCGGCAACCAAATTCTGGCGATGGGGTGGTCGCCGACGGTGAGACCTTGATTTTTCACGACCTACATGACATGGTGAAGCTCGGCAACACGACGTTCATCGAGGTTTCGCACGGGAGAGGGGTGCTCACCGTGGAGGGCGTCGGCGGCGGCAGCGGCGAGAAATTCTAGCGAGGGAAGCTCGAATTCGGAGGATTGGGGAGTTCGGTGAGCTTCTCGGGATGGAGAGAGAGTCGTTAGTTGAGGAAGAAGGAAGGGGAAATGGCCGGGAGGTGGAGTTCACCTTGGAGGCGGCCGGCAATGGTGGCGGCCGGCTAGGAGCAATGGAAATGGGAGTTCTCGCGCGCGGGAAATGGAAAGGAAGAAAGGGAGGAAGATGGAGGAGGGGCGTGCGCCATTTAAGGACTTGGATTGCGTTGGGGTGGGGGTCGGGGTGGGGAGAAGTAGGGAGTAGAGAGGCATGGCCGGCCATGCTACGGTATGGCCGGCGCGGCGCTCCAAGCCAGGAGGCGCGCGAGAAGTGCGGGAAATGGAGAGAGAGAGAGAGAGAGAGAGAGCTAGAGAGAGAGAGAAGCACCGGAGGGCACTTGAATGCGACGTGGGGGGGGGGGGGGCTGCGGCCGTGTCGGTCGGGACGGCATGGTCCTGCCGCCCGCCGCTCGGTCGGGCGGGCGGCGGGACTGTAGCCTGCCTGGCTACGCTTTCTTAATTTTTTTTGATTATTTTGCTATTAATCAAAGCCCCAATGCAATTCAATTGAATGGCACACTTCCCTAGCTCAACAATTTTTGAAATTTTTTGTGCAAGCTCAGGAATTTAATTGGAGCACTTTTCATTTAGGGTTCAAGTCATGATTTGGCCACTAAAAATTCTGGAATTTCCAAGATAATTTCTGCTTGGGTGAATTTTTAAGAGGTCTAAATCCTTTCCAAAAATTTGAATAAATTCCCAAAATTTTATTTTGAAGTGTACTTAATTTTTATGCAAGAAAATTTTGACAGTTATGAGTTAGGGTTTGGATTTTCTTCCTGTTAATAGGATTATTGACACTGTTATTTGAAATTCTCCGATCCTATTCGTAGTGCTCTGTTGTTTGCCAAACTTTTCGTAGTGATCCTTTAGAGTATTTCAAACATCATTTCTTTTTATTTCCAATGTCAATTTTACTTTTAAGTGTGAAATTTGCTGATTAGGGTTTTAATTTGTCGATTTAAACCCCGGTGACACCTGGGGTGTCACACCAAGCTCTTAATTCTCTCTTGGAGTCGGGCTAGCTCCCTATGAGCTCGTCCCAGAGCCTGGCGGTCGTACTCGGTAGTAAAAAGGGTGTCCTCATGCAAGTTGAGCATTGCCAAGATCAGCGTGAAAAGGGGAGTCACATGGTCTTTTTCTCCCTTGAGAGTCTTGTCAATGGCATTCTTGACGTTGCGGCGCCAGGTACCATCGATCTGGTCCCGTATTGGAAACAGTGCCGTTGGCTGTTTCGTCAAATCCTCCGGATGTTCCTCATAGAGTCTCAACAGAGCTCTGTGGGCAACAGCCTCGACAGCCTCAGCCTTGTCCGAGCCAAGTGAGGTGATAGTCCAAGTCTCCCAATCGGCTCGGTGAGGATGAGCGGGTAAAGTAAATATGGCTGAGCAGCGGTTGTGGCCATGCTGTTTGAACTCCCGGATTTGGAACCAAGGAGCCTCTGTACAGCCTAGCAACTACATTGTCTGGTGAAGTAGATCAACAAATCCCCTGCGTCCCGATTCTTTGGTGACGCGAGTGAGAGTGGAGTTCTCAACTCCAAACTCTTCTGGTCCCTGCTTATTCATGTTGTCAGACATCTACATCACAGAGATGAACAATATTTTATTAATCAAAAGCCACATGTTGACACATAGTTCAAGGCATGCAAAAGTCTTCTAATATGTAGAATATTCTCATCTCTGCGTAAAAGAGTGATCCAAGATCGACATGTCTAATAGCACGAGCATTGCTAAACTGGCGATAACCATTAATTATCCAAGGTGCTTTACCATCTAAGTTAACCTGTCAAGGAGACAATCTTCTCATCGAGGAAAGTACTGCAAAGGCTCAATTTTGACAAGGAGTTCTATTAAGGACTTGTTTGCTGAAGTGGGTACCACGCATTCTCTAAAGGAGAGGTTCTTTACTTCCTGAAAGTGCTACAACCATTATTGATGGAAGTTCTGCTCCTCGATGGTTTTAGTATAAGTTTGAAGGATTTTAATGTTCCAAAGTTTTGAGAAACTAGATATCTGTAAACCTCTTTTGTTTTACAATTGTTATTATGCAATGCAATCCTACATCGGCCTATACGTCCTCACCAAAATAAACCGAATATACGTTTAGGCGATGGCAGATCGCACTCAAGTTAGACGTTTGCTACATGTTTCTTACAATATCGTGGTTAGCGTACCTGCAGAAGAAAGACATCGCAGGCAGTTGCAATATAATATATATCAAAAGTAAAGACAACAACCCATATGATTGCCATATGGGTCGCCCCGAGTAGGCCACGTACGGGGATCACGTGTCCGACCTTCCCTGCGCGGCGACAGACTGCACTCTACCTCAGGCAGCGGAGGTATGAGAGTGTTCCGCAAAACCTAAGTCGTGAGGAACAAACTCATCTCTTATGCACCAACGGCACAAGACACCACTTTGTGAAGGTCTGCACTCACAACAGGTCTGTAACCCACACCTCGTACGATAGAGGTCCGCTTTTCTTCCTAAACGGCAAGGGGCTATACTATGTTACAACGAACATAATACCTCCTTCCATACCATCATGGTACAGAATGCTACTGTTGCTGACGCAACAGGGATTTCCCGACCTTTCACCGCAGTCGAGCGGCGTACCTGTCGCAACCCCGTCTGATAAAATCGTACGGTTGCTCATCCAGGATCATTTGGGGTGTCGCTTGTCGAAGCAAGCGACCATACAGTACAATAATTAACAAGGACACGTAGAAGATTTAGATTGTGTATTAAGTCTGGGATTACATTAATTGGTTCAAAGATTAAAAGTGCGGAAACGTAGTTTGAAAACAAGCGAAAGACAGCGGAAGCTAATGATTACAACTCGACGATACAATTAAGCACGCCAGCCTGTGGGTGCTTAATCTTCATGGGCCGGAGAAGCGGGAACCCACTCGAAGGTCCACTCCGAGGGTGCTTCCCCTTCCCAACCACCACAATCAAACGAACCAAAGTTAGAAGCATCACCTGCAAAACAATAATCCACAAACCCTGAGCAACTAATACTCAGCAAGACTTACCCGTCAACGTGGCCATCTAATGAACGACTCCTAGAATGCAGGGAGGATTGGTGGAAGTTGATCGGGTATTGCGAAAACAGTGCTAATAGTCTATTCCAATTTTATCCAAGTTAATAGGGGTCGCTATGAATTCACTAGGTGTGCTGTGATTCTAAACAATCAAGAGTTCAACACAACTAATCAGGGTGAAAACAACAACTTTCATCATAAATCCACTATTTACATATCGTTGCGGCAGAAAGGAGCAAGTCGTACTCTTAACCATGAGGAACGACAATTATAATTGATTTACATCCTTCAGGAGAAACCCGAATGACACGACATGTGCGCACTCGAATGAGTCACACGTGGCCACCTTTCGCAACATCGTGACAGAGTTGGCCCAACATCCATCTCTCCAAGGACATGGTCCTCCAGGCGATGCCCTGCATCCCTGTACGGCCCCAAGCCTTTCCCATTAGCACGAGCCCAAGAAAACAAAATGCGAATTCATCCACCCTGACGGTCCATTCACCCGGAAAGAGAGATGGCCAATTGTCTAACAAAGCACAATGAGCTACGTCGGTTTCCTGGTCCCATTTACCAGTATGCACTCGGTACACAACTCAAAATTGACCAATGCAACCGCACCCGATAGTGTTCCCGCTTTTTATTCACATTAAGATCAAACATATTCCTTGAATTTTTCCTTCTTTGATTAAACATGAGTAGTCCATACTACTCGTATTCAACCGGATTCCTGTCCTTTAAGCATAGCATTCTATCGATGGCTCTACCAAAATAACTCATAGGAAATCTTATTAAGTCATGCAACTAAATTTTCACGGCAATTTCCTCGAGACTTAATGCACAAACAATTTCTACACCCATAGTGTTAAAAGTAAAACTTGTAAACCATAGGCGTGCACCGGGGCTTGCCTTGATCTGCAGAAAAGTCGGCACACTCAAACAAGAAGTTAGTTCCTATGGGTGCCTCCTCCGGATTCTCGTTCGCTGTCAGAAATTCTGGGTCGGTCCCTATATGATGAAAATGCAGTAAGATTGCTAAGTTTTCGACGCTTGGGAATTTAGGGTTAAAGATGAAACTTTTAATTATACCTCAAGATTATTTTTAGTTCGTACAACTCTCTGAACTATACACTTTGAGCTTTGGTTGAAGCCTAGATGAATTTTCTATATTTTATAAAAGTTAATCAAAGTTTCTGTTTTTAAATCTTATAAAATCAGAAAATATAAGTAAACCTTATAATAAAATTATGAAATTTTATGGGGTCGCTCATGAGCACCAAAGATAAAACTTTTCTTTTGGGGTATAATCTTTTTGATGACTTTTACAATGTATTTTAGGAAATGGTATTTTACTAGGTAGATTGGAGTATTGTTAAAGTGTTATATGCAACTTTGTCGTCCTAAAATCCTCATAAAATTCCAGAAGGTGTCAACTGTCATGATGCACTTGAAGGTCAAATATTAGCCTTATCACTATTTTATAATTTAAATTAAAATTCAAAAACATAAAAAAATATTCTAATTGTTTCTAAAAATTTTTGGTCGTTTTCTAAAAGTGCTTTAACGGAAGTTTAGTCCTTTTCATGAGGTTTCTAACAAATTTTGTTTGCTATTTTTGGAGTCGTATTCTATTTTTGGCGAATTTTACAAGTTCTAGGGCATTCTCTAGAAATTGAATCAATGGAGAGGGAGCCGGGCCCGTCTGTCAATCACACAGAACAGGGGAGGTGTGACACCCCAGGTGTCACCAGGGCAAAAATCGACAACTGTAAACCCTAATCTATAATTTCACTCGCTTAAAAGCAGATTCAATATTGAAAATAAAAAGAAATATTGTTTAAAATGCTTTAAAGGAACACTATGAAAAGTTTGACAAACAACAGAACACTATAGCAAAGTCCGGAAAAAATCTCAACTAACAGTGTCGAAATCTCATTAACAGGAAGAAATCCAAACCCTAACTCTTGACCATCAAAATTTCCACAGAACCCTAGCCATATTTTTATATAACAATTAATTATACTTCAAAATAGAATTTTGGGAATTTATTCAGAATTTTTGGGTAAGGCTTAGACCTCTTAAAAATTCACACAAGCTATAAATAACTTACAAATTCAGGAATTTTTAGAGACCAAATCATGACTTGATCCCCAAATAAAAAGTGCTCTAAATAAATTCCTGAGCTTGTACAAAAATTCTCAAAAATGTTTGAGCTCGGGAAGTGTGTCTTTTAATTGAATTGCATTCTAGCTTGATTAAATGAAAAAAAATAATAATAATAAAAATCGCTGTTGCCGGGCGGGCTACAGTGCCCGCCGCCCGCCCGACTGAGCGACAGGCGGCAGCGCACCGCGCCCCGCCCGACACGGCCATAAATGGCGTTTTCTCCCCCGGTGCTCCTCCTCCTCCCTCTCCCGTAGCACTCACACACTCTCTCTCTCTCTCCCTCTCTCTCTCTCTCTGTGCCGCCCCCCCTGTTTCTCCATGACGCGCGCCGCCCGAGCGCCGCCCGGCATAGCCGGCCATACCCCTCTTGCCCCTCTAACCCCTACGCTGATCCCTCTTTAAAACGGTGCACCCCCCCCTCCTCCTTTTTCCCTTCACCCCGCGCGAGACCCCCCCCCCCTCCTCTCTGCTCAGTGCGCCGCCACCATAGCCGCCGCCCTCCACCTCCACGTCGAAAGCTCACGCCGGCCATCTCCAAACCTCACCACCGTGCCCGAGAGACTCCCCTCCATCCCCTGAAGCTCTCCGACCATCAAGCCCGTCGGCGGTGCACTGGTTTCGCCAGAACACCGCCGTCTCCCTCTCGGCCGAAGAACCTCACCGCCGATCGCCCCTCCTCGAAATTCATCGTCGCGGTACAATGCTTTTTCGATTCAACTCTCCAGCTACTTCCTCTGGTTATTGCGCACCCCTTTGACATGATTCCGGCCACAGGTGATCGCTGTCGACGAAGAACGTCGCGCGCCACCACCTCGGCCGCCATTAACACCGCTTCGGAGCTCACGTCGATGACCACCTTGCACTCTTCCCCGTGGACTTGATCCTCTTCAAATCAGTGCATTGACCCACGGTGATGCTCCACGACACTTCAATCCCCGCCCTAACCCTCTTCTCCGGCGAGAACCCTCACCGGAGCAACCGCTCTGCCGTGTCCTTTGTTTCAGCCTACTGTTCCATTGATTTTACTAAATTCCTTTAATTAGCCAGAGATTGTTAGCTGTGTAGCAAATCATGGAAAAATCTAAAAATGCCAAACCTAATTTTATTTGAATCCTTGAACACTGAACTAATTTTTTGTTAAAGCACTTTTTAGAAAATGATCAAAAATTTGCAGAATTAATTAGAACACTCTATTCTGTTCTTGAATTTTAATTTTCCTTCTAGAGCAATGCTAGGGCTAACCTTTGGTCCACAAATACATCATGTTATTACACACCCTCTGGAATGTTATGAAGATTTTAGGACCACGAAATGGCATCTAAACCTTTTAAAATACTTCAATCTACCTAGTTAAAATATTATTTTTCTAAAATACATTGTAAAAATCATTTAAAAGGATTAGACCCAAAAGCAAAGTTTTAGATTTGGTGCTCAGGAATGCCCACATGAAATTTCATAATTTTATTCTAAGATTTACTATGGCTTTTTAATTTTATAAGATTTAAAAACAGGAACTTTGATGAATTTTTATAAAATCTAGAAACTTCATCTAGGCCCCACCCAAAGCTCAAAATTCTTATTTCAGAAGGTGCTATCAACTAAAAATAATCTTGAGGTGGAATTAAAATTTTCATTTTAACCCTAGTTTAATAGTCGAAGTTGTTAAATAATTATTAACTCATGTAAAATGTCGAATTAGCCTTAAATAAAGTTGAAGTTGTGGAACATGCCAATTAAAAGCTACCTCATGAGAATTTGAATAGATTTCTTTGAACATCAATCACAGATTAAGAATTGAATTTAATCGACGGCGTCAGGTAATTAGGGTTAACCCTAATTCTAGGCGTCGCCGATTGAAACCCTAGATTACTATTGGTAAAAACAATAAGTTTCTTTTCATTGAATTATCATAATCATACTGCATCATGTAGATTCTGAAGCGCACGAGGTAGCTGCAGATCCGGGTTCGTCGGTTTCCACAGAAGAGGTCAACCACAGCTCCGGGGAACCAGGCAAGCCCCGATGCACAACCGTTGTTTAAAGTTTTACTTTTACAACTCAGTGTGTCTTGTTTGTGCATTAAGTGCTAGGAGTTGATTGAAACCATAGTTGCATTTGTTTTCCATAGGAAACCCTATCGGTAGCTGGTATAGATACCCCTTAGTATGCTATGCTTAGTAGGTACTGCCGGTAGAAGTCGAGCAGAGTGGACGCTGCTCGCGAGTGGTAGGATATTGAATGAAACTATTTTATGAGGTGTGCCACACGAATGTGAATAAGTAAGAAAGATAAAAGTTTGAGGGTCAGACAGGATACAAAGTAGGTCGGCGACTGGACCGGGTCCAGGGTTACCGTAGACTTGTCTGATCCGTGTGGTCCGAGACTGATCGAGTGTTGAATGTACTGGTCGTATGCTGGGTGTTATGGGCCTCAGTAAACCTATGTAGCCTAGTGATTGCAACGTCGAACCTGTCCTACGGTGTCTGACTAGGAGGAGATCTGGGGTGGGCAGCGTGGGAACTCCACAGAAACCGTCTGGGACGTGTTGTCTGGTGGGATGCAGCGCTGCTAAGGCAGGCGTAGGAGGGAATTGACGTTGTAGGAGCTGGTATGAACGGTTGCCACGTGCGAGTCTGGGACACGCACGTGTCGTACAATCAGGTTTTCCCCTGCAGGGTATAAAATCGTTTCGAACCGCTGTCGCTGCCAGTTAGTGAGCATGCTCGTGAAACGCACCACATTTTAGTAAATAGGTTGAGACACAATGAGGAGAGATCATGATTATTACTATTGCTATGCTTGCTCTTGTTATGTTTGATTAGTCTCAGTGCTAACTAAATTTATATTCTAATCACTTAATCTGGTGCTAAAATTTCACAAGAGTAGTATAGGCTTGCGAGTCCTTTTGTAAGTAAACCCACCCGAGTCAGCCAGCATGTCTAGGAGTCGGCTGTAGTCAGCCACGTTGACGGGTAAGTCTTGCTGAGCTTCTTAGAAGCTCACGCGTTAGCGCTTTGTGGTTTTCAGGCGCCAACATGCAGGACCCAGCAGGTAGCTTCCATTGGGAGGAGCCTCTCCTCGAGATCGGAAACCTCCAGTGGAAGTTGTGCGAGTCGCCGCAGTGAACTTTGAAGTGGCTAGTAGCATGATGCCCGTGGGTACGGCGCGTGCTTTTGCTTAAGTCCGAGCGTCGGAGTCTGTAATCGTTCAAGTCTTTCGCTGTCGTATTTTCAAAACTTTCGCGTACTCTGATTTACTATAAGACTTAAGTTTCAAACTATGAACCAATGATGTATTAAATTCTCTATCCTTGTAAAATTATTGCTGTTTATTCCTGCCTATGTTGTATCGTGTGTATGCTCGCTTCGCCGAGCGTTGCCCAACAGGATCCTGGCCCAACGACTAACCGGGTCCGTCCCGAGACGAGGTTCTCCGGGCAGGGTCGCGTCAGCTTTGGTATCAGAGCCGTGTTGGGAAACGATACAACGTTTAAGGCATATTTTTAAAAAATTACGTGCGAGTGAGGTACGAGCCCTATTAGTTAATAGGTTATCAGGTGGCAAGCTAACCTAGATCAGGAGCTAACTAAACCCAGTCTAGATTTACATTTCTGTAACGACGCACTTACGCTCAGGTAAGTAAGGCAAGGTACGCCGCTCGACTGTGGTGAAAGGTCGAGAAATCCCTGTTGCATCCGCAACAGTAGCATTCTATACCATGATGGTATGGAAGGAGGTATTATGTTCGCTGTAACATAGTACGCCCCCTTGCCGTTTAGGGAGAGAAGCGGACCTCTACCGTACGAGGTGTGGGTTACGGACCTGTTGCGAATGCAGACCTTCGCAACAGTGGAGTCTTGTGTCTTTGGCACACAAGAGATGAGTTTGTTCCTCACGACTTCGGTTTTGCGGAACACTCTCATACCTCCGCTGCCTGAGGTAAAGTGCAGTCTGTCGCCGCGCAGGGAAGGTCGGACACGTGATCCCCGTACGTGACCTACTCGGGGCGACCCATATGGCAATGATATGGGTTGTTTTTATTTTTGATATATATTTATAGTGAACTGCCTGTGATGCCATTTTCTGCAGGAACGCTAACCACGATGTCATAAGAAACGTGTAGTAACGGCTAACTTGAGTGCGATTCTGCCACCGCCTACGCGTATTATTTTTACTTGGTGAGGACGTATAGGCCGATGTAAGATTGCATTGCATGAATAAATGTTAAAAATCCTTCAAACTTATACTAAAATCATCCAGGAGCAAAAGTTCCATCAATAATGGCTGTAACACCAACAGAAATTAAGAAGTCAACCTGGATACCTTCCTCCCATAGAGATTACGTGGCATCAACCGAGTTGGAGTAAAACCCTTGCATACCATTGAGCCTTTTTCAACATCTTCCTCGATGAGAAGATTGTCTCCTTGACAGGTCAACTTAAATGGTAAGGCACCTTGGGTAAATCGGCTGTCGCTAGATTAGCATCCTTAGTGACCAACTTGGATCACCTTTTTACGCAGGGATGAAAAATATTTTACGTATCGGAAGATTTAGCATGCTTTGAACTATGTGTCAACATGTGGCTTCTGATTGATAAAATATTGTTCATCTCTGTGTTGCAGATGGACGACAACACGATCAAGCATGGGCTCACGGAGATAGGTGTTGAGGATTCCACCCCTACCTACGTCACCAAGAAATCGGGACGCAGAGGATTTGTGGAGATACTCGGGCAGACCTTGCAGTCACTGGGCTATGCAGAGACTCCTTGGTTTCAGATCCGAGAGTATCGACAGTATGACCTACCGCGCTGCTCAGCCACAGTTACACTACCCACGCACCCTCAGCATGCCAATGGAGAGATTTGTACCACCACCACATTCGGTTCAGATAAGACTGAAGCCATCGAGTCAGCCGCTCATCAGGCTCTACTGAGGATTTGTGAGCGACACATTGAGGAGCTGGCAGACAAACCAGCGGCAATGTTCCCGATACGGGACCAGGTCGACAGTACCTGGCATCGCAATGTCAAGAATGCTCAGATCAGGACTCTCAAGGGAGAGATGGACTACGTCACTCCCTTGTTCACGTTAAGCCTAGCGCTGCTCAACTTGCATGAGGACACCGTTCTCACAGCTCAGATGGATCGGCAGGTCTTGCGATGGGCTCATGTGGAGATAGCCGAACTCAAGGAGAAGATTCAGGACTTAGAGAGCAGGAAGAATGCACTGCGTGCTCGCTGCAACGCGCGCGCTACACGCATCTCTGAGTTGGAGGCGGTCTTCGAGATTAAGACTGCCCAGATCCATGCTAGAGGGAACAATTGCAACCTCATGTTGGAACACATTCACCAATTGGAGATACTCAGGGATAACGCGGTTCAGATGGCTGAGGGTCTCGCCCATGAGAACCATCATTTGCAGCATCAGTTAGCGGGACTTTTGGAGGCTCAACAGCCGCCTCCCGCTAATGACGATTCGCTTGAGTCAGAGGTGACGGATCCTGATGTTTCGGACCCAGAGCCAGACGAGGAATAGATCGGAGATGGTTTCGCAATGCTAGTTTAGCTAGATCGCTTAAGGAGTGTGTTGTTCTTGTCATGGTGTTAGTGTGTGTTCTCAGGAGTCCACCTTAGTGGCGTTGTAACCTTTTGGATGTAAGAGTGGTGGTTTGGCAGTCTAAGGAGTGCAGAAACGGATGTACTGTCATCTTTTGGGGAATGAATGAAGATTGTTTTTATTGAGATATCCGTGCCGTGCATTTTGACGTACTTCTACTTATGTTGAGAAATGGACATGGGTTGAATTGCTCTAATAAGGAACCTTTTTGCTTTTTCAGCATGGTGAACACTAGAGCAGGACGTCAGGAGGCGGAAAGCTCCAACCCGCCACCCCCGCCAGCTGAGCCAACCTTGGCTGCAGCTATGGCGGCCATGCTCCAAAGCAGCCAACAGACACAAGAGATGCTGCGGGCCATCCTGAAGAATAGTGGCGCAAATCGAGGCGCTCGTAACCGCGACCAGGACAGCACATATGCTGAATTCCTGGGCACTCATCCCCCGGAGTTCAGAGATGCCCGGGAACCAATGGAGGCGGACCACTGGCTTCATACAATCAAGGCCAAGTTTGGGCTGCTCCGTTGTTCAGAAACTCAGAAGACACTCTTCGCGGCACAGATGCTCCACGGACACGCTGGAGCTTGGTGGGCCAACTACTTGGCCACTCTCCCGGCCAACACCCAGGTGCCCTAGGAACAGTTCCGGGAGGCGTTCCGCGCTCACCACATCCCCGCAGGACTCATGCAGAGGAAGGCCAAGGAGTTCGTGGCCTTGACACAAGGAAACCGCACGGTGCACGAGTATTCCCGTGTGTTCAACCAACTTGCTCTATATGCTCCGGAGCAGGTTGACACGGATGCAAAGCGGAAGCACCGCTTCATGGAAGGGTTAAAAACATCACACTCCAGGGTTGCTTGGCCCTGAATCAAGGCGGCTCATTGAATGAGTTCGTCAGCAACGCCCTCATCGCTGAAGAATATCTTGAGAAGGAGCAGCGGGAAAAGAGGCAAGCTAGCGGTGGGCCATCAAATGCCCCGCCACCCAAGTACCGTCTGGTGTACACTGCACTCGATGGTAGGAAGTACAAGGCCACTTCGCCGCAGGCCCCGACATTGCGTCCGCCGCAGCAGTCATACCGGCCCCCACAGAATCAACAGCAGTCCAGCTACCGCGCACCTCCCCCGCCGCAGAGGAACTAGGGTGTCCGCCCTCCTCAACAGGGCACCCGTCCTGGATCGGGCATGCCTTGCTTCAACTGCGGGCAGCCCGGACACTTCGCCCGCGAGTGCCCCTCCAACCAGTAGTCCGGAGGCAACCGGCAGTCCAACCAGGGACAGGGCCAGCAAAAGGGCCAGAAGAACACCAGGACCGGTCAGGTAATTACACCACGTCCGAAGAAATTGCTGAGGGCGAACAAGTACTGGCGGGTACGTTCTCGCTCTCTACCCACTCAGCTTTTGTTCTTTTCGATTCCGGTTCAAGCCACAATTTTATCAGTAAGAATTTTGTCAAGGGTAAAAGCCTAGCCACAATTTCCATAGAACCACCTTTCGTCATAAAATCGCCTGGGGGTACTATTTTGTCAAACCATGGCCTGAGTGAAGCTCCCCTAAATCTGGGAGGTCACATCTGTCCTATCTCTTTCATCATCCTAGATGGGCAGGGTATCGATATAATCATCGGCATGAAATGGATGAAACACCATAATGCTATCCTTGATATTGCTAACCGTGTAGTCCACTTGACCTCTCCACTTCACGGTTCGATGTCCATAAACCTAGATCACCCTAAAGCTACCCTCAAACAAGTCTGCCATGTTGTCGGGAAAAGTCTGGACGAGATACCAGTGGTTAAGGAGTTTTCGGACGTATTCCAGATTGAGCTGTTGCCAGGCACAGCCCCGATCTCCCGCAGACTGTATAAGATGGCACCCAAGGAGCTAGCAGAGTTGAAGAAACAGTTGCAGGAGTTGTTGGACAAGGGCTTTATACGGCCCAGTACCTCGCCTTGGGGTTGTCCGGCATTGTTCGTGAAGAAGAAGGACCAGTCCTTGAGGCTATGCGTGGATTACCGCCCCTTGAATGCGGTAACTATCAAGAACAAGTATCCCTTGCCACGCATAGACACCTTATTTGATCAGTTGGCTGGAGCAAAAGTCTTCTCGAAAGTTGATCTTCGATCTGGAGATCATCAAATCAAGATCCGTCCCAGTGACGTTCCGAAGACAGCCTTCTCCACCAGATTCGGACAGTTCTCCAAAGACTCAGGGATCATCAGCTCTATGCCAAGTTCAGCAAGTGCGAATTCTGGATTGAGCGTGTTCAGTTTCTGGGTCATGTTGTGTCCGCGGAAGGTATTTCTGTGGATCCAGGAAAGCTGCAAGATGTTGTTAATTGGAAAGCACCCACAACAGTCCACAAGGTGCGAAGTTTCTTGGGATTAGCGGGATACTATCGTCGCTTCATTCCCAACTTCTCCAAGATTACCAGGCCTATTACAGACCTACTCAAGAAGGATCAGAAGTTCAAGTGGACAGAAAAGTGCGAAGAAGCCTTTCAGACTTTGAAGAAGCACTTGACCACAGCACCAGTACTCGCCCAACCGGATTTGAGCAAGCCCTTCGACGTGTATTGTGATGCGTGGGGCACTGGACTCGGTTGTGTGTTAATGCAAGAAGGGCGGGTAATTGCTTATGCTTCAAGACAACTCCGTAAGCATGAGGTGAATTACCCCACACACGACTTGGAATTGGCAGCCGTAGTATTGGCTCTGAAGGTGTGGAGGCATTACTTATTGGAAAACCTGGTACACCTCTACACCGACCACAAGAGTCTCAAGGACATCTTCACCCAGAACGAGTTGAACATGAGGCAACGAAGATGGCTAGAATTAATCAAGGATTACGAGATAGAGATCCACTATCATCTGGGCAAGGCCAATGTGGTTGCAGATGCGTTGAGCAGAAACGCCCATTGCCACTACTTGGATCAGGGAGTTGCAACCGAAGAACTAGAGCCAGCCGTAAGGATTCTACCCCACGGAGCCCTCTAGAACCTAGCCATAGTGCCAACACTTAGAGATGAGGTAGCCAAGGCCCAGAAGCTTGATAAGGACATGGAGAAGATCAGAATAGGACTGCAAGAAAAGAAGATGCAGTGCTTCCGTGAGGACGAAGAAGGAGTTTGTGGTTCAAGAACAGACTGGTAGTGCCGAAAGATCACAAGCTCCGAAGGAAGATCATGGATGAAGCTCATTTATCCAAGTACTCGATTTACCCTGGCAGCAACAAGATGTATCAGGACCTGCGAAAGAAGTTTTCGTGGACAAGGATGAAAAGAGAAATCACTCGGTATGTAGCGGAATGTGACACCTACCGCAGAGTAAAGGCCGACCATCTGAAAGGCGTAGGGTTGTCGCAACCTTTGAGCGTTCCGTCATGGAAGTGGGAAGACATAAGTATGGACTTCATTGTTGGACTGCCCATGACAGCTCAAAAGTTGGATTCAATCTGGGTCATAGTAGATCGTTTGACAAAGGCAGCCCACTTCATTCCTGCCTCAATCAGATACACCATGAAGAAGTATATGCACAGCTGTACATTGACCGGATAGTCTGTCTGCATGGAGTGCCCAAGACGATCATCTCCGACCGAGGCACCCAATTCATCGGTCGATTTTGGAAACAACTCCACGAGTCACTAGGGACCAGGCTAATTCACAGCTCAGCCTACCACCCTCAGACTGACGGTCAGACGGAAAGAGTGAACCAGATACTTGAAGACATGCTCCGAGCTTGCATTTTGGAACATGGTAAAGGATGGGACATCTATCTATCACTGGCAGAGTTCTCGTACAACAACAGTTACCAAGCCAGCAACCAAATGTCCCCCTTTGAAGCGCTTTACGGCCGAAGTTGCAGAACCCCACTCAACTGGTCAGAAGCAGGCGAAAGAATTGTACTGGGACCAGACCTAGTACAGGAGGCTGAAGAGAAAGTACGGGTTATACAAGCCAACCTGAAGGCCGCCAAGTCAAGACAGAAGAGCCATGCAGATAAAAGGCATAGACCATTGACTTTCGAGGTAGGAGACTACGACTACCTACGAGTCTCGCCGATGAAGGGGGTTCAACGGTTCGAGATCAGAGGCAAGTTAGCACCCCGATACATAGGACCATATCCTATCACAGCCAAGTGCGGACCCGTGGCATATCAAGTGGAACTGCCAGAAAGATTATCAGGAGTGCATAACGTCTTCCATGTCTCCCAGTTGAAGAAATGTCTGAAGGCACCCGTAGACCAAGTGATTCAAGAAGTAGAAGAATTGCAACCAGACTTAACCTACCCAAAGCACCCAATCCAGATACTGGATGAGAAAGAACGGGTTACTAGAAGACGGACACTCAAATTCTACAAGGTTCTGTGGAGCAACCACACGGAAGACGAAGCCACGTGGGAATCTGCAGAATTTCTTCAGTCACACTACCCTGAGCTACTACCAAACCCCTAGGTACCTATAGCTATCCTAACCCTCTCCTTAAATCTCGGAACGCGATTTCTTTCAGGGGGGAGGGCTGTGACACTCCAGGTGTCACCAAGGCAAAATCGACGACTGTAAACCCTAATCCATAATTTCATTCGCTTAAAAGCAGATTCAACCTTGAAAATAAAAAGAAATATTGTTTAAAATTCATTAAAGGACACTATGAAAAGTTTGACAAGCAACAGAACACTATAGCAAAGTCCGGAAAAATCTCAACTAACAGTGTCGAAATCTCATTAAGAGGAAGAAAACCAAACCCTAACTCTTGGCTACCAAAATTTCCACAGAACCCTAGCCATATTTTTGCATAACAATTAAGTGCACTTCAAAATAGAATTTTGGAAAATTATTCAAGATTTTTAGAAAAGATTTAGACCCTTTTAAAATTCAAACAAGTTTGAACCAAGTTGAAAATTCACAAACTTTTAAGAGCTGAATCAGAGAATCCTTCTATAATAAAAGTTATTCCAAATAATTATCTTAGCTCACACAAAAAGTTTCAAAAATTTTTGAACTTGGGAGCTAGAGTTTTCAATTGACTCAAGTGGAGGAAATTGGAATAATGAAAAAAAATCAATTTGACAATAGCTGTACGCGCTACAGTAGCGCCGCCCGGCACAGTAGCCGCCGCCCTCGACGGCTTTGCCGTGATTTTGGTCGAGCAGCGCTGCGTCATTACTCCTTGACCATGAATCTCTCCACAAGACTTTCCCCTTCCTCTCCCTCCCTCTCTCTCTCTAGGCGCCATCAATCTCCTCTGTTGCCACAGGTCGTCTTCAAGACAGGGGCGCCGCCTCCCGCGTCCTCCTGCCTGCCGCTGCCCCCTGTGCCCTCAATTCAGTGCCCCCTCTGCTCCTTGCTCTCCCTTCCTCACTCCTCCTTGAGCATAAAGCCGAGCCCCCTCCTTTCCCTTCTTCCTCCCCTGCTTCCTTCTTCCTCTGCCGAGCGCCGCCACTGCCATAGCCGACCGCCGCCACCTCCATGACGCCAGCATGCTTCGACAGCTTCCAGGCCGCTCCACCGTGCCCGAAAGGTCCCTCTCCACTCCCTACTACTCTCCGTCCACCAAGGCCGCCAGTCATCCCCGCTCTGCCTGGAACACCGCCGCCTCCCTCTCAGTCGAGAACGTCACCGCCGACCGCCCCTCCTCGAAATTCGTCGTCGCGGTACAATGCTTTTTCAATTCAACTCACCGGCTACTTCCTCTGGTTATTGCGCACCCCTTTGATATGATTCCGGCCATAGGTGATCGCCGTCGACGAAGAACGTCGCGCGCCTGGCACGACCCCGCCCAGAACACATAGTCTCGGGACGGTGCTGTTCAGTCGCTGAGCCAGGATCCTGTTGGGCAACGCTCGGCGAAGCGAGCGTACACACGATACAACACAGGCACGAATAAACAGCAATAAATTACAAGAAGAGAGGACTTAATACATCATTAGTTCATAGTCTGCAACTTAGGTCTTACAGTGCTTCAGAGTGCGCGATAAAGTTTTAACAAAAACAGCGGAAGACTTAATCTAATACAACTCCGTCGCTCGGACTTAAGCAAAGTATGCGCCGTGCCCACGGGCGTCATACTACTAGCCACTGCAACAATCAACGCGGCGACTCGCATAACTCCCAATGGAGGTTCCCGAAATCGAAGAGGGGCTCCTCCACCTGGAAGTTACCTGCTGGGTCCTGCATGTCGAAGCCTGAAAAACCACAAAGCGCTAACGCGTGAGCTTCTAAGAAGCTCAGCAAGACTTACCCGACAAGGTGGCTGACTACAGCCGACTCCTAGACATGAAGGCTGATGGGGGGGTGGTTTATTTGCAAAAAAGGACTCGCAATCCTACACTATTCTTGTCAAATTTTAGCACCGGTTTAAGTGATTAGAAAAGTAAATTTAGTTAGCACTGATCTAAACAAACATAGAAGGCAAACAATGATATTAATATTGATCATCATAATTCATTTCCATTTGGGTGTCAACCTATTCTTTCTAGAATGTGACAGAGAGTTCAAGCATGCTCATATCTGAGAGCGACAGCGATTCGAACCGATTTTTATACCACTGCAGGGTTAACCTAATCGTACGACACGTGCATGTCCCAGACTTGCACGTGGCAACCGTTCACACTAGCTCCTGCAACGTCAATTCCAGCCTACGCATGCCTTAGCAGCGCCGCATCCCACCAGACAACGCGTCCCAGACGGTTTCTGTGGAGTTCCCACGCTGCCCACCCCAGATCTCCTCCTAGTCAGACACCGTAGGGCAGGTTCGACGTTGCAATCACTAGGCTACGTAGGTTTACCGGGGCCCATATCACCCGGCATACGATTAGTACGTTCAATACTTGACCAGCTGTGCCACACGGATGAGACCAGACTACGGTCACCCTGGTCCCGGACCAGTCGCCGACCTACTTGTACCCAGTCTGACCCTCAAACTTTTATCTTTCTTATGTGTTCTCAATGGTGTGGCACATCTCATGAAATAACTCCATCCAATAACCTACCACTCGCGAGCAGAGTTCACCCTGCTCGACTTCTACCGACAACTATCTGCTAAGCATAGCATACTAAGGGTATCCAACAACTACCGTCGGGGTTTCCTAGGGGGAACAATGCAACTATGGTTTCAATCAACTCCTATCACTTAAATGCACAAACAAGACACACTTAGTTATAAAAGAAAAAGTTAAAACTTGGTTGTGCACCGGGGCTTGCCTGGTCCTTCGGCGCTGATGTCGACTTCGTCTGCGGGGGTCGAAACAGGTGGATCCGCAGCTACTACGTGCGTTTCAAGATCTACATGATGCAATATGATCAAGATATGTTTACTTAACAAGAAATTGTTGCTTTTATCAATAGTAATTTAGGTTCCGATTTGGCGACGCCCAGAATTAGGGTTAAGATGAAAGTTTTAATTCAACCTCAATATTATTTTTAGTTGATAGAACTCTTTGAATTAAGCATTTTGAGCTTTTGGGTGGGGCCAAGATGATTTTTCTAGATTTTATAAAAATTCATCGAATTTCCTGTTTTCCAATCTTGTAAAATCAGAATGACCTAGTAAATCTTTGATTCAGTCAAAAATATTTTATGTGGTCACTCATGAGCTTCAAATCTACAACTTTTATTTAGGGTTTCCTCACTGAAAAGGACTTTTGCAATGTATTTTAGAAAATAGCATTTTAACTAGGCAGATTGCAGTTCTTCAATAGGGTTACATATTATCACATGTTCCAAAAATCTTCATAAAATTCCAGGAGGTGTGTGTGGCCATGGTGCATTTTTGGATCAAAGGGAAGCCCTAGCATTGCTCTAAAATGCAAGTTAAAATTCAAAAACAGAGAAGAGTGTTTCTAATTAATTCTGCAAATTTTTGGTCATTTGCTAAAAAGTGTTTTAACAGAAAATTATTAAATTCCATGAGGTTTCTAACAAATTTTGGTTGGCTATTTTTGGATTTTTGTGTGAATTTATACGAATTTTACAAGACAGGGCCACAAATCTGGAAAATAAAAACAGAAAAAGAAAAGCAGGGGAGGAACTCCGGCGAGCTCCGGCGAGGTCTGGCCGGCGGTGGGGTGGTCGCCGGGGGTCGAACCTTGGCTTTTAATGATCCACACACCACGACGAAGCCCGGCAACATGGTATTCGTCGAGGTTCTGGCCGGGATAGGGGGTCTCACCGTGGAGGTCGACGGTGGCGGCGACGGCGAAAAATTCCCGGTGATATGGCTCGATTTGGTGGAATTGGGGAGGTCGGGAAGCTTCACGGGGGTGAGAGGCACTGCTTTGTCGAGGGAATTGGATTGGGGAACGGTGGGGAGGGGATGGCACCGTGGAGGGCGGCTTCGGCCGTTAATGGAGCGGCGGCCGGGGAAGGGAGGTGTGTCGCGCGCGCGTGGGGGAGGAAAAGAGCAGTGGGGGAGAAGGAGGAGAGAAGAAATGACGCCGATTTTATAGAGCTGGGGGCAGGGGACAGGGAGGCGGCAGTATGGCAGTGCAGCGCGGCGCGGCCGGCAGTCGGGCGGCGCGGCAGTGCGGCGCAGAGGCTAGGGCGGCGGCGCGCTGGCCGGGCGGCGCAGAGGCTAGGGCGGCAGGGACAGGAGTTAAAGGAGGGGAGGGAGAGAGAGGGGGGGCCGGCGCTGGTGAAGCAGCGCGGCATGGCGTCCTGGCGGCGCTGCTCCTGGCCGTGTCGGGCGGCTCTGCCGCCCGGCACGGCTGGTTTGAAAATTTTTTTTTTTTCCATTTATTACTAAGGCTGCAATGCAATCAATTGATCGGCACACTTCCCGAGCTCCAAAAATTTTGAAAATTTTTGTGCATGCTCAAGAATTTATTTGGAACACTTTTCATTTAAGGTTCAAGTTATGATTTGATCTCTAAAAATTCTTGATTTTCCGAGATTAATTTAGCTCATGTGAATTTGTAAGAGGTTTAAATCTTGTCCAAAAATGTTGAATAAATTTCCAAAATTTTGTTTTGTAGTGTACTTAATTGTTATATAAAAATATGGTCGGGGTTCTATGGAAATTTTGATAACAAAAGTTAGGGTTTGGATTAAATCCCTGTTAACCGGGTTTCGATACTGTTAGTTGAATTTTTTCAAACCTAGGTATAGTGTTCTGTTGTTGATCTAAGTTCGCGTAGTGTTACTTTGGAGTATTTTAAACATTATTTCTTTTTAGTTCCAAGGTTGATTCTGCTTTTAAGCGAGTGATTTACCGATTAGGGTTTTCGTTTTGTCGAGGATTTTCTTAAGTGGCACCTGGGGTGTCACAGCGCCACCACCTCGGCTGCCATTAACACCGCTTCGGAGCTCACGTCGACGACCACCTTGCACTCTTCCCCGTGGACTTAATCCTCTTCAAGTCAGTGTATTGACTCACGGTGATGCTCCATGACACTTCAATCCCCGCCCTAACCCTCTTCTCCAGCGAGAAATCTCACCGGAGCAACCGCCCCTGTTGTTTTCCCCTGTTCTGTGCCACTGTTCAATTAATTCCTCCAATTTCTTTAATTAGCTAGAAGTGGTAAAGTGTGTAACAAATCATGAAAAAAATCTAAAAATGCCAAACCTAATTTTATATGAATCCTTGAACACTGAACTAATTTTCTATTAAAGCACTTTTTAGAAATTGTACAAAAATTTGCAGAATTAATTAGAACACTCTATTCTGTTTTTGAATTTTAATTTGCATTCTAGAGAAATTATAGAGCTATTCTTTGATCCACAAATAAACCATGGCCAAACACACCTTCTGGAATTTTATGAGGATTTTAGGACCAAGAAGTTGCATGTAACCCTTTTAAATTACTTGAATCTATCTAATTAAAATACTATTTTCTAAAGTACATTGTAAAAGTCATTTATAAGATTAGACCCAAAAGCAAAGTTTTAGATTTGGTGCTCAGGAATGCTCACATAAAAGTTCATAATTTTATTCTTAGGCTTACTAGTGCTTTCTGATTTTATAAGATTTAAAAAAAGGAAATTTGATGAATTTTTATAAAATCTAGAAAATTCATCTAAGTCCCACCCAAAGCTCAAAATTCTTATTTCAGAAAGTGCTATCAACTAAAAATAATCTTGAGGTGGAATTAAAATTTTCATTTTAATCCTAGTTTAATAGTCGAAGAAATTAAATAATGTTTAACCGATGTAAAATGTCGAGTTAACCTTAACCAAGGTTGAAGTTGTGGAACATGCCAACTAAAAGTCACCTCATGAGAGTGAATAGATTTCCTTGAACCTCATTCAACAGTTAAGAATTGGATTTAATCGACGGCGTCGAGTAATTAGGGTTAACCCTAATTCTAGGCGTCGCCAATCAAAACCCTAGATCGCTTTTGGTAAAAGCAATGAGTTCCGTTTCAATTAAACTATCTTAATCATACTACATCATGTAGATCCTGAAGCGCGTGAAGTAGCTGCGGATCCAGTTGCCCCGACCTCCGCCGAAGAAGTCTTCAACGCCGAAGAACCAGGCAAGCCCCGGTGCACAACCGTTATTTAAAGTTTTTCCTTTTATAACTCAGTGTGTCTTATTTGTGCATTAAGTGCTAGAGTTGATTGAAACCATAGTTGCATTGGTTTCCCATAGAAAACCCTATCGGTAGCTGGTATAGATACCCCTTAGTATGCTATGCTTAGTAAGTATTGCCGGTAGAAGTCGAGCAGAGTGGACGTGCACGCGAAAGGTAGGTTATTGGATGAAACTATCTTTTGATATATTATGACACATGATGACGAGTTAATTAAGAAAAGATAAAAGTTTGAGGGTCAGACAGGATACCAATTAGGTCGGCGACTGGACTGGGTCCAGGGTGACCGTATACTTGTCTGATCCGTGTGGTCCGAGAATGATCGAGTGTTGAATGTACTGGTCGTATGCTAGGTGATATGGGCCCCCGTAAACCTATGTAACCCCGTGATTGCAACGTCGAACCTGCCCTACGGTGTCTGACTAGGAGGAGATCTGGGGTGGGCAGCGTGGGAACTCCACAGAAACCGTCTGGGACGTGTTGTCTGGTGGGATGCGGCGCTGCTAAGGCAGGCGTAGGAGGGAATTGACGTTGCAGGAGCTGGTGTGAACGGTTGCCACGTGCGAGTCTGGGACATGCACGTGTCGTACGGTCAGGTTTCCCCTGCAGGGTATAAAATCGTTTCGAACCGCTATCGCTCCCAGTTAGTGAGCATGCTCGTGAAACGCACCACATTCTAGTAAATAGGTTGGGACACAATGAGAATGAATTATGATGACTATGATTATTACTGTTGCTTCATTTATGCTTGATTAGTCTAGTGCTAATTAAAGTTACATTCTAATCACTTAACCTATGCTAAAATTTGAACAAGGGTAGCGCAGGCTTGCAAGTCCTTTTGTGTGAGAGACCCGACCAATTTATATTCAAGTTTACCAAGTTGACTCGCGGCCCACGCATGGTATGCGAGAACTCAACCCGATAAAAGAGAATATAAACCCGGCAGTCCCCCGACATGCTTCTCAAGCAATGCCCAAGATCCAAGCACGTCGGCGACGTCACAGGTGATACATCACATACGTCACATTAATGAATAACATTAATTTAAAATATCCTTACATACCAACGTTCAACATAAGTCTTGAAACTAATAAATCAAAGAGCGGAAGCGATTCTAAGGAAGACGATAGTCGCAGCGGTTGCAATGAGAAACAGCAAAAGATTGCGATGCCCAGCCCACGAACATCGCACATCACGATCACTCGAAAGTCTTGACTACGCCTCGCCCTCGCCGGCATCGGCGGGGACAAAGTAGCCGAAGACCAACTCATCCTCACCTGCAAAAACTTAAACAACAAACGTTGAGTACGAAGGTACTCGCAAGTCTTACCCTGTGGTGGGAATTAGTTCCCGACTCCAAGGATAATGCAATGAGGCTGTAGCAAGGTAAATAAGGTATAGGAATGGACTTGATTGCTTAAAGCAGAAACTAAGCATATATGAATAAACATAAAGTAAAAGACTCTGCGGGCATGAACTTCTAATAAACCCAATCCCTAAGTACCATGTAACCATAAACCATGTGCATACCATCATCCATGTTCCATCCGAACCATGGATACCAATACCCATATTCCATTTCCATCAACAATATCCCAATTCCCATCATGTTATTTGACAACTCTACGATATTATCCAAAGGACACTGAGCTTGATCATAACCGAGACCGCGGCGGATTCGAACCGATTTTACACCCTGCAGGGGAGTCCAACTGTACCCACACGACTGAGGACCATACGGCTCATGTAACCCGCTAAAGTTACACAAGGGGGTACTCATGTCAACCTTTTTCACACTCGTGCCCACACGGTTGGAAAATCCACACGGTGCCGAGTACCACGGCCTCGCAGGCACACGTGAGTCCCTCGTCTAGTGTCACGGCCTCGCAGGCACCCATGACTCCCTCGTTCCACACACCGTGCAGTCATCGGCGAAAAGTTGGTACGCAGTGAGATACTCAGCTTGTCTTACCATTATATCGGACATGTGGTATGAACGGAAAGTGCTCAGGCCAAGAATAACACGGCCGGTTCCTAGGTCAACCCAGACGGGGCCTACAGCACACAAGACCTCCATGTCTTGCTGCACTCCTATCCCACCGTCCAGATTTCAGCTTTTAACACTTTTCAACTTTTACCAACATATGAACTCGCCACAAGTCCATAAGTAATCAAGGTGGTTCCTATACGTGCGAGTGGGACTTACCACTCGACTTCTACCGTGTTATCTAAGCATGGCTAAGCATTTCGTGACTCGAACAAAGACACTCTACCCAGGTTGACAAGGTGACGTATTCAATACCAAGGAGGGGTACATGCAACAATAATAGGTTTTCCCAAAGTTACTACTAAGCCCGACTTTATGCATTCCTATACGTAAGCATTCATATTAACCATTAAGTAAATTACTTAGGGTAGCAATATGAGGTGCTTGCCTTCAACAGCAGCGGTGTTGACTTCCTCAGCAGCTGGATCGACCTCTGGTGCTTCTCCCGCAGCAGCACCCGCGTCACTCTCTGGCGGTTCGTAAGCTATAAAGTAAAAACGCGACGGTACGAGATGCATGCCCTGATGCCATGATGCCCAAATGATGCGATATGAAGCAGAGAGGTAGCTACTGAGTTTACAAACACAATGCAAAAAGAACGAAGGCATTCAGAGTTCTACAGCTCAAGTTATGACCTAAACAGTTTTACCGATTCCGGTTACGGGTTTCCCGGTTCCCGGTTCTGATATCGGGTGGCACACGGTTTCAGGAAAAATCCCAAAACACATCTCATGTACTGGCTTTACTAAGTGGCTTGGGTTACTACGAGACTAAGTTTGAGTGGTTTTGACTCGCGTTAGCAGGAACACGAGGCCTCCGACTGTCGTGGCCTGTTTACGACATCGGGAATACCGTAACGGTGCCGTAAAAGTCGTAACGACTTTTCCGGTGAAATTCAAAGTTAAGTTACAGGCATGGGACCATTTTTAGTTTAAAGTAGGCTCTAAACTAAGACTTTTGGCTCTGGTTTGGGGTCAAGGTGAGCTTCTATGAATTTACTAAAAATCTAACAATGCTCTGTTTCCAAACTTATAAAATCAGAAACATGTATTAAAACTTATGCAAAAATCATGAAACTTTATAGAGCTACTACTGAGCATCTAAACTAGAGTTTTTGTTAAAGGTCTTGGGCTTTTGGGTGACTTCCCTAATGTACTTTAAACAAAGGTAAATAATCTAGGGTTTTGGAGATAATAACAATGACATGCATGCACAATGTTCATGAAAAATTCTGGTAAAGATGCAGGAGATGCATAATTCCAAGATAAAATTATGGTTCAAAAATCAACCCTAGAAACCTTCTGGAACTTCAAATAAAAATCAACAACAGAAATAATACACTGAATTATTAAGGAATTTCCAGGAACATTTTTGAAAAAGTGCTTTAACATAAAATTAACTCATTATTCAAGGATTCAAATAAAATTAGGTTTGGCATTTTTAGACTTTTCCATGATTTTCTACACACTAGGCAACTTCTGGCTAAATAAAAGGAAAAAAGAAAAATCAATGGAACAGTAACACAGAAACAGGGGAATGGCTGAGGCGGTTGCTCCGGTGGGATCTCGCCGGAGAAGAAGGTTGGGGCAGGAATTAGATGGTCGTGGAGCATCACCTTGATTCAAGAAACTGATTTGGAAAGGATTAAGGCCACGGGAAAGGCAGCAGGGTGGTTGTCGACGTGAGCTCTGAAGCGCTGCTAATGGCGGCCGTCGGGTGGCGTGAGGTGTTCCTTCCTCACCGACGATGAGCTGCGATCAATAGCTTATCAAATAGGTGTACCATGGTGAGAGGAACAAGCTGGTGAAAGGAATCGAAGAATGGAGCTACCGTGGTGATGAATTTTGGGAAGAGGTGGCCGCCGGCGTGTTGTCGGCCGAGGAACAGGGCAGTGGCGTTCCGGAGGAAATAGTGCACGGCAGGGGCTCTTGGTGTTCGGAGAGTTTCAGTGGGTCGAGGGGGATCTTCCGGGCACGGTGGCGTGGCTTGGGAGTGGCCGGAGTGAGCTGGCGACGGTGGGGCGGCAATGGCGGCGGTGCACTGGCAGGAACAGAGCAGGGAAGAAGAAAGAAGAAGGGGGAGCTTGTGCTTCGGTTTTGTACTCGAGGAGGAGGAGCCAAGGGAGGGAGAGAGAGCAGTGGCGCACCGGATTGGAGAAGGGGCGCGGCGGCCGGCAATTGGGCGCGGGAGGCGGTGGCTCGGCAGTGGGCGATGGTGCCGTGCGGCTTGCCGTGTGCCAGAGGAGAAAGAGAAAGGGAGAGAGGAAGAGAGATGGGAGAGTAGTGGAGTAGATCTTTGGGCAAGATTCGATCCGATGAGGAGTAAAGGCGCGCGGGAAAACGGCCGGCGCTGGCCAGGCTGCCAGCCACGGCAATGGCCGCTGCGGGTGGCGTACTGTTCACCGTCAGCGTATTGTCGATTTCAATTAATTCAATTAACCTCCCTCTAGAGACAATTGAAAACCCTAGCTCCCGAGCTCCAAAATTTTTGAAAATTTTTGTGTGAGCTAAAGGAATTATTTGGAACAACTTTTATTAAAGGAAGGTTCACTGAATCAGCTTCTAAAGATCTGTGAATTTTCAATTAGGTTCAAAATTGTTGGAATTTTAAAAGGGGTTTAAACCTTTACCAAAAATTTTCATAAAATCTCCAAAATCCTATTTTAATGTATAGTTAATTGTTATGCAAAAACAATGGGGTAGTTTTATTAAGAAAACAAAAGGCTTCTTGAAAGCACGACTAGGGGTTATGCGAAAACAACGAATTTCAAAAAAAACAACCCTGACCCAAATTCAAAACAGGAAAATGGTCGAACACAAAGGATTGAATCAGTGAGCTCAAATTCAAAAGGACAAAAGATTGCAACTTTTGGCATGTGACAGACCACCCCCCCTTAAAATAATCTCGTCCCGAGATTAAAGGTTAAGTAGGGGCGGCGAAAGGAATATCGATGATAAGGGTGGAATGCTAAGAGGCGAATGTGAAGAAAACAACGAGGGGACTTACGGCTCTGTGAAAAGCTCTGGGTAGTCCTCCCGCATTTTATCCTCACGTTCCCATGTTGCCTCTTCTTCGGTGTGTCTGCTCCAATGCACTTTCACCATCGGGATTGCACGATTGCGCAATTTGCGTTCCGAACGCGCAAGGATGCGTAGAGGATACTCCACATAAGAGAGGTCGGGTTGGACTTCGACATGCTCCATGGAGATAGCCTCAGTCGGGACACGGAGACACTTCTTCAATTGCGAGATGTGGAAGACGTTGTAGACGTTACCAAGAGAGGATGGCAACTCTAGCTCATATGCCACGTTACCACGTCTTGCAAGGATTTTGAAGGGACCAATGTAGCGTGGGGCTAACTTCCCTTTCACTTGGAATCTTTTCGTGCCTCGGAGTGGTGAAACTTTGAGGTAAACAGAATCTCCAACTTTGAAGAAAAGTTCTACCCGACGACGATCGGCGTAGCTCTTTTGGCGAGATTGAGCAACTCGGAGATGTTCCTGAATTTGGTGCACTTGAGCTTCAGCATTGCGAACCAAATCAGGACCGAAGAAAGGTCGTTCCCCGGATTCAGACCAGTTCAACGGGGTTCTACAACTTCTCCCATAGAGTGCTTCAAATGGGGACATTTGGAGGCTAGCTTGGTAGCTATTGTTGTAAGAGAACTCCGCAAAAGGTAAGCAAAGTTCCCATCTTTTGCCGTAGGTTAGCACACAAGCTCTCAACATGTCCTCAAGGATTTGATTGACCCGTTCGGTTTGTCCTCCCGTTTGCGGGTGGTAAGCCGAACTATGAATGAGCTTGGTGTCCAATGCTTGATGAAGACTTTTCCAAAACCGAGAGACGAACTGGGTGCCTCGGTCTGAAATTATTGTCTTTGGAACACCATGAAGACACACGATGCGGGTGAGGTACAATTCGGCATACTCCTTGAAGGAATAGGTGGTCTTGACTGGAAGGAAATGTGCAGATTTTGTCAACCGGTCAACGATTACCCAGATGGAATCGTAACCACCCGAAGTTCTAGGCAAACCAACAATGAAATCCATGCCAATATCCTCCCATTTCCATGATGGAATAGGCAATGGTTGCAGCATGCCTGCAGGTTTTAAGTGGATAGCTTTCACCCGCTGACATACGTCACATTTGGAGACGTACTGAGCAATTTCCCGCTTCATGCGAGTCCACCAGAATTTGGCCTTCAAGTCTTGGTACATTTTTGTACTTCCTGGGTGTATGGACAGCAAGGAATCATGAGCTTCATTGAGAACTTTCATCTTCAGCTCATCGACTTTTGGCACCACAAGGCGTTTTCCAAACCATAACACGCCTTGCTCATCGAGAGAAAAACATCTGGCTTTACCCGATTTTATTTTCTCACGGATACGAGCCATTCCTTCGTCATTTTTCTGGGCTTCCTTGATCTGATCCAAAAGTGTGGATTTTATTTCAAGGTTGGCGAGGAAACCTTCTTCCACCATTTGTAGACCAAGCTTCCGAAAATCCTCACATAGGGAGCGATTTCGGGTCTTCCCGATTAGGCAGTTGCAACGGCTTTTGCGACTCAACGCGTCAGCCACGACGTTAGCCTTTCCTGGGTGATAATGCACCTCTAGCTTGTAGTCTTTGATCAACTCAAGCCATCTTCTTTGCCTCATATTCAAATCCGCTTGGGTGAATATGTACTTGAGGCTCTTGTGGTCGGTATAGATATTGCAAGTCTTGCCAAGGAGGTAGTGTCGCCAGATTTTCAAAGCATGAACAACGGCGGCAAGCTCAAGATCATGAGTAGGATAATTCTCCTCATGTGACCTCAATTGGCGAGAAGCATAAGCAATGACTCTCCCGTCTTGCATAAGCACACATCCGAGTCCAACACGAGAAGCGTCGCAAAAGACGTCAAAGCTCTTGTGGATGTCGGGTTGCGCAAGAACGGGCGCTGTGGTAAGTAATGTCTTCAATGTCTGGAAGGCTTGCTCACAATTCGAGGACCAAAGAAATTTTTCTCCTTTGCACAGCAACCTAGTCATTGGCTTGGCAATCTTGGAGAAATCCTTGATAAACCGACGATAGTAACCCGCAAGTCCAAGAAAACTGCGGATTTCCTTCACATTGGTTGGTGGAGACCAATCAAGCACTTCTTGCACCTTGGTGGGATCCACGGCAACACCATTTTCAGAAATGACGTGCCCAAGAAAAGCAACTTCGTGCAGCCAAAATTCGCACTTGCTGAATTTGGCATAAAGACGGTGTTCACGAAGCTTCCCGAGTACAATTCGGAGGTGAACAGCATGATCTGCTTCCGTCTTGGAGAACACAAGGATATCATCAATGAAGATCACTACACACACATCGAGTTCCTCCATGAAAATAGAGTTCATCAAGTACATGAAGTAGGCAGGGGCGTTTGTGAGACCAAAGGACATGACAAGGTACTCGTACAAACCGTAACGAGTAGAAAAGGCAGTTTTTGGAATGTCCTCTTCTCTGATCTTTATTTGATGGTAGCCCAGCCTTAAATCAATTTTGGAGAAACAACGAGCGCCAGAAAGCTGATCGAAAAGGATATCGATCCGCGGAAGTGGATATTTGTTTTTGATGGTAACGGCGTTCAAAGGACGATAATCGACGCACATGCGCAATGTGACGTCTTTCTTCTTCACAAAGATAGCGGGACAACCCCAAGGAGAAGAACTTGGACGAATAAAGCCCTTGTCGAGGAGATCTTTCAACTGTTTCTTCATTTCAGCCAACTCCTCAGAAGACATTGGATACGGTCGTTTCGAAATAGGAGCCGTTCCTGGTTCGAGTTCGATGGCAAACTCAACAGCCCGATCGGGCGGCATACCCGGCAAATCATCAGGGAAAACATCCGGATATTCGCACACAACGGGGATAGAGGAAAACTCAGAACTAGTCACACCTTTCAAATGGTACAACCCGGAATTATCACCTTCAAGGTGTAGCGAAAAACGATCGCCGGTTGGGCCTTTCAGAGAAACAACTCTGGAAGCCACGTGGATGACGGCATCGTGAGAAATCATCCAATTCATCCCAAGAATAATATCTAACCCCTGAAGATCTAGGAGTAAGAGATTGGCTTGCAAGGTAACACCGCTGACTGGGGTCAACGATGTCGGAACCATGGAGTCTACGTGAATTTTGGCTCCGGGGGATTCTATGAGATAAGGTGTACGGGTAGGGAATATCTTTAAGTTATATTGTGTGGCATACTCTCGCCTAATAAAGGAATGTGATGCACCAGAATCAAGAAGAACTTTGGTAGGACGAGAGTCGACGGATAACGTACCAACGAGCACGTCGGCACCTTCAGGCACATCAGCGGCGGTCGTGTAGTTGACACGGCCACGCTTGGGAACTTGGGGCTTGTTGCCTTGCTGTGGTGGAGCAGCGACAGGTGGGCGCGGTGGCTGGTTTGGAGCAGCAGCCCCCGCTCCACGCCTTGGGTACGGACAGCCACGGGAAAGATGACCGCGCTGGCCGCAATTGAAGCACGGACCAACAGCTTGATTTCCAGCCTGGCCCGTAGGGTGCCTGGGAGCTTGTCCAGCAGCAGGAGGAGCACGACGGACCATCCACATGGGCTGCGGTGGAGCTGAGCCCGTGCGAGGACGCTGTGGGTTCCCATTCTGTGGCGGTGGGGCAGCACGCTTGCGGTTCTTGGCTGCAAGCTTGTTCATCTTGTCCTCGGCGACTATGGCACGATCCACGAGCTGGTTAAAGCTGCCGACCTCTGAAATAATGACAGACAGCTTGTCTTGCATCTCCTCAGAAAGGCCATTGTAGAAATAGCCCCTCTTGCTCGCGTCGGTTGCCACTTCTGTGCGAGCGTACTGTGCAAGGTAGTTGAATTGGTGCACATACTCCATCACCGAACGGTTGCCTTATTTGAGAGCAAGGAACTCCAGCCTCTTAATTTCCATCACACCATCCGGGATGTGAAAGGCACGGAAGGCAGTACGGAACTCTTGCCACGTGTAACGGTGGTTGTCGGGCTGGGTGGCACGGTAGGTATCCCACCATGCACCGGCTTCATTCTGAAGCTGATGGGCAGCAAAAAGAACCTTCTGATGCTCTCCGCACCGGAGTAGATCGAGCTTTTGCTCAATGGTGCGAAGCCAATGGTCAGCGTCAAGGGGGTCCTTGGCTCGAGTGAAGATAGGCGGCTCGGTGCGGCGAAAGTCGGAGAAGTCATCCTCACGAGCAGCGTTACGCTCCGCGCCACGCTGACTGATGCCCTCGGCGATGATACGAAGATACTCGGAGTGCTCCCGCCGATTGTGCTCGATTTGCATGAGCACTTCAGCCATGGTAGGGGCTGGTGGTGGCGGTGGTGGTGTGGTCTGGCGTCCTTGGCCTTCAGCAGCTCCGGAGGTTTCACCGGCCTCACGAGTGCGGCTTCGGGTATTCATCCTGTCGCCAAAACCACGGTTAGCGACCGGAAGAATAGACAACCAGACAATACATTGCTATGACAACAAGGACGTGTCATAGACAGGGAAAATACGGGTTGCTGGGAATGCTATCGATGATATGAAGGCAGCAATTGTTGCTACAAGATGACAGACATGGTGTACCGAGCAACATACACCGATGTTCAGATAGGGTGAGCTCACTAAACTCGAACACGAAACTCAAAACAACGGCAAAAGTTTTGAAAGTTGAACAAGTCTTTTCAAAGGTGAAACAAACTTGTTCCTTTTTGTCGTTAAAAACTAGTCAACAAAAGATGACCAAAACCCAACTAGCAATTTACAACTCAAAACCAAACAAGGAGATGATCGATGCATGCAATGATATGCAAATATGCTCCGTGCTAACGATTCTCACACGGATGCATAAACACTCTCCCCAAGCACAACAGCACTACTGAAAATAAGCACACAACGTCAACATGGGCGATTTTGAAGAGAAAGGGAGGGGTTTAGATAAAACACGCGCCCTAACACAAATGGGTCGCTGCCAAGACCCGCTAAACTATTCTAACGGCCCATCTATCAAGGAGGGCAGCATGCAGGGGTGCATTCCTAGTTCTCAAAACCAAAACAAGTTAAGAAAGGTGAGGACCTAAAAACAGCACTACTACTACAACTTTTAGTTGAATTTAGTGATTTTAAGACACAACTACCCACCCCGTGTTTGCTAAGCAAAATTTTAGGGTGTATTCTGTGAACCTTGGCTCTGATACCAGCGCGTGTGAGAGACCCCACCAATTTATATTCAAGTTTACCAAGTTGAATCGCGGCCCACGCATGGTATGCGAGAACTCAACCCGATAAAAGAGAATATAAACCCGGCAGTCCCCCGACATGCTTCTCAAGCAATGCCCAAGATCCAAGCACGTCGGCGACGTCACAGGTGATACATCACATAGGTCACATTAATGAATAACATTAATTTAAAATATCCTTACATACCAAGGTTCAACATAAGTCTTGAAACTAATAAATCAAAGAGCGGAAGCGATTCTAAGGAAGACGATAGTCGCAGCGGTTGCAATGAGAAACAGCAAAAGATTGCGATGCCCAGCCCACGAAACATCGCACATCACGATCACTCGAAAGTCTTGACTACGCCTCGCCCTCGCCGGCATCGGCGGGGACAAAGTAGCTGAAGACCAACTCATCCTCACCTGCAAAAACTTAAACAACAAACGTTGAGTACGAAGGTACTCGCAAGTCTTACCCTGTGGTGGAAATTAGTTCCCGACTCCAAGGATAATGCAATGAGGCTGTAGCAAGGTAAATAAGGTATAGGAATGGACTTGATTGCTTAAAGCAGAAACTAAGCATATATGAATAAGCATAAAGTAAAAGACTCTGCGGGCATGAACTTCTAATAAACCCAATCCCTAAGTACCATGTAACCATAAACCATATGCATACCATCATCCATGTTCCATCCGAACCATGGATACCAATACCCATATTCCATTTCCATCAACAATATCCCAATTCCCATCATGTTATTTGACAACTCTACGATATTATCCAAAGGACACTGAGCTTGATCATAACCGAGACCGCGGCGGATTCGAACCGATTTTACACCCTGCAGGGGAGTCCAACTGTACCCACACGACTGAGGACCATACAGCTCATGTAACCCGCTAAAGTTACACAAGGGGGTACTCATGTCAACCTTTTTCACACTCGTGCCCACACGGTTGGAAAATCCACACGGTGCCGAGTACCACGGCCTCGCAGGCACACGTGAGTCCCTCGTCGAGTGTCATGGCCTCGCAGGCAACCATGACTCCCTCGTTCCACACACCGTGCAGTCATCGGCGAAACGTTGGTACGCAGTGAGATACTCAGCTTGTCTTACCATTATATCGGACATGTGGTATGAACGGAAAGTGCTCAGGCCAAGAATAACACGGCCGGTTCCTAGGTCAACCCAGACGGGGCCTACGGCACACAAGACCTCCATGTCTTGCTGCACTCCTATCCCACCGTCCAGATTTCAGCTTTTAACACTTTTCAACATTTACCAACATATGAACTCGCCACAAGTCCATAAGTAATCAAGGTGGTTCCTATACGTGCGAGTGGGACTTACCACTCGACTTCTACCGTGTTATCTAAGCATGGCTAAGCATTTCGTGACTCGAACAAAGACACTCTACCCAGGTTGACAAGGTGACGTATTCAATACCAAGGAGGGGTACATGCAACAATAATAGGTTTTCCCAAAGTTACTACTAAGCCCGACTTTATGCATTCCTATACGTAAGCATTCATATTAACCATTAAGTAAATTACTTAGGGTAGCAATATGAGGTGCTTGCCTTCAACAGCAGCGGTGTTGACTTCCTCAGCAGCTGGATCGACCTCTGGTGCTTCTCCCGCAGCAGCACCCGCGTCACTCTCTGGCGGTTCGTAAGCTATAAAGTAAAAACGCGACGGTACGAGATGCATGCCCTGATGCCATGATGCCCAAATGATGCGATATGATGCAGAGAGGTAGCTACTGAGTTTACAAACACAATGCAAAAAGAACGAAGGCATTCGGAGTTCTACAGCTCAAGTTATGACCTAAACAGTTTTACCGATTCCGGTTACGGGTTTCCCGGTTCCCGGTTCCGATATCGGGTGGCACACGGATGTCATTTTCAGGAAAAATCCCAAAACACATCTCATGTACTGGCTTTACTAAGTGGCTTGGGTTACTACGAGACTAAGTTTGAGTGGTTTTGACTCACGTTAGCAGGAACACGAGGCCTCCGACTGTCGTGGCCTGTTTACGACATCGGGAATACCGTAACGGTGCCGTAAAAGTCGTAACGACTTTTCCGGTGAAATTCAAAGTTAAGTTACAGGCATGGGACCATTTTTAGTTTAAAGTAGGCTCTAAACTAAGACTTTTGGCTCTGTTTTGGGGTCAAGGTGAGCTTCTATGAATTTACTAAAAATCTAACAATGCTCTGTTTCCAAACTTATAAAATCAGAAACATGTATTAAAACTTATGCAAAAATCATGAAACTTTATAGAGCTACTACTGAGCATCTAAACTAGAGTTTTTGTTAAAGGTCTTGGGCTTTTGGGCGACTTCCCTAATGTACTTTAAACAAAGGTAAATAATCTAGGGTTTTGGAGATAATAACAATGACATGCATGCACAATGTTCATGAAAAATTCTGGTAAAAATGCAGGAGATGCATAATTCCAAGATAAAATTATGGTTCAAAAATCAACCCTAGAAACCTTTTGGAACTTCAAATAAAAATCAACAACAGAAATAATACACTGAATTATTAAGGAATTTCCAGGAACATTTTTGAAAAAGTGCTTTAACATAAAATTAACTCATTTTTCAAAGATTCAAATAAAATTAGATTTGGCATTTTTAGACTTTTCCATGATTTTCTACACACTAGGCAACTTCTGGCTAAATAAAAGGAAAAAAGAAAAATCAATGGAACAGTAACACAGAAACAGGGGAATGGCTGAGGCGGTTGCTCCGGGGGGATCTCGCCGGAGAAGAAGGTTGGGGCAGGAATTAGATGGTCGTGGAGCATCACCTTGATTCAAGGAACTGATTTGGAAAGGATTAAGGCCACGGGAAAGGCAGCAGGGTGGTTGTCGACGTGAGCTCTGAAGCGCTGCTAATGGCGGCCGTCGGGTGGCGTGAGGTGTTCCTTCCTCAACGACGATGAGCTGCGATCAATAGCTTATCAAATAGGTGTACCATGGTGAGAGGAACAAGCTGGTGAAAGGAATCGAAGAATGGAGCCACCGTGGTGATGAATTTTGGGAAGAGGTGGCCGCCGGCGTGTTGTCGGCCGAGGAACAGGGCAGTGGCGTTCCGGAGGAAATAGTGCACGGCAGGGGCTCTTGGTGTTCGGAGAGTTTCAGTGGGTCGAGGGGGATCTTCCGGGCACGGTGGCGTGGCTTGGGAGTGGCCGGAGTGAGCTGGCGACGGTGGGGCGGCAATGGCGGCGGTGCACTGGCAGGAACAGAGCCGGGAAGAAGAAAGAAGAAGGGGGAGCTTGTGCTTCGGTTTTGTACTCGAGGAGGAGGAGCCAAGGGAGGGAGAGAGAGCAGTGGCGCACCGGATTGGAGAAGGGGCGCAGCGGCCGGCAATTGGGCGCGGGAGGCGGTGGCTCGGCAGTGGGCGATGGTGCCGTGCGGCTTGCCGTGTGCCAGAGGAGAAAGAGAAAGGGAGAGAGGAAGAGAGATGGGAGAGTAGTGGAGTAGATCTTTGGGCAAGATTCGATCCGATGAGGAGTAAAGGCGTGCGGGAAAACGGCCGGCGCTGGCCGGGCTGCCAGCCACGGCAATGGCCGCTGCGGGCGGCGTACTGTTCACCGTCAGCGTATTGTCGATTTCAATTAATTCAATTAACCTCCCTCTAGAGACAATTGAAAACCCTAGCTCCCGAGCTCCAAAATTTTTGAAAACTTTTGTGTGAGCTAAAGGAATTATTTGGAACAACTTTTATTAAAGGAAGGTTCACTGAATCAGCTTCTAAAGATCTGTGAATTTTCAATTAGGTTCAAAATTGTTGGAATTTTAAAAGGGGTTTAAACCTTTACCAAAAATTTTCATAAAATCTCCAAAGTCCTATTTTAATGTATAGTTAATTGTTATGCAAAAACAATGGGGTAGTTTTATTAAAAAAACAAAAGGCTTCTTGAAAGCACGACTAGGGGTTATGCGAAAACAACGAATTTCAAAAAAAACAACCCTGACCCAAATTCAAAACAGGAAAATGGTCGAACATAAAGGATTGAATCAGTGAGCTCAAATTCAAAAGGACAAAAGATTGCAACTTTTGGGATGTGACATTTTGCAAGTAAAACCCACCCCTAGCAGCTTTCATGTCTAGGAGTCGGCTGTAGTCAGCCATTTTGTCGGGTCAGTCTTGTTGAGCTTCTTAGAAGCTCACGCGTTAGCGAAATGTGGTTTTCAGGTGCCGACATGCAGGACCCAGCAGGTAGCTTCCATTGGTAGGAGCCTCCCCCCGAGATCGGGAACCTCCAGTGGGAGTTGTGCGAGTCGCCGCAGTGAACTTTGAAGTGGCTAGTAGCATGACGCCCTTGGGCATGGCGCGTGCTTTTGCTTAAGTCCAAGTGTCGGAGTTTGTAATCATTCAAGTCTTCCGCTGTTTTTGTTTCAAAACTTTTGCGTACTCTGAATCAATGTAAGATCCAACTTCAAATTTATGAATTAATGTTGTATTAAATTCTCTCTCCTTGTAAAATTATTACTGTTTATTCCTGCCTGTGTTGTATCGTGTGTACGCTCGCTTCATCGAGCGTTGCCCAACAGGATCCTGGCTCAACGACTGACCGGATCCGTCCCGAGACGAGGCTTTCTGGGCGGGTCCGCGTCAGAACTGTTCCCACATCCTTAGAGGTGGGGGTGGTGGTGGAGGAAGGTTAGAGCCACTAGCCTGGTCCTGCCCGCTTGACCCGCGAGTACGTCCTGGCATGTGTCATAAGAAATCTCCGCTCCATTTGTTGCCGATCGTGCGATTGAAATACACACAGGCCAACAGAATGCATCCAAACAAAGCATAATCAGAGATATATTATGATAGTAGAAATGGACAACATATAACATAGAACACTTCATTAACGAGGAAGTCAACGGTCGCATACATGAGGTAGTACCCACATTACATCCCGAAGTGGCATAGCCACATTCTACAAAATTGCGTAGCGACATCGAGCCAAAGCTACGCTGCTCATGAGATGTATGCCCACTTATAACTGTTCGACGCCAAATAAAAGATACTATGAGGTCCTTAGTTTTAGTTGCACACACATGTGTACAAAACCTAAACCGCCATGAGCAACTAGGGCACAGGGCTGTCAGCGTCGGAACGCATCTCCTCATCGTAGGGCCACGGGGAACGCTCGTACTCAACGCCAGACATGCCTGACCCTTCATCAGGGGGAGCGACATCAGGTGCCTGCATCGGCTGTGGGGCCTGATGCTGAAGTGCCATCTCGAGGTCCATCACGGCGTCCTCCCACTGTGCGTGAATCTGCTCAATGACCTACTCGGCGTGGTGGAGCTGAGCGCGAACATCATGAGTCTCATTCTCTGCCTCAAGCCTCAGCTCATCCATCCATTCAGCCTCAGCCTCGAGTTCATTGACCTGCAACTTCAGGTCGTCGCGCTCACCCTCCAGTTCAGTGATTTGCTGAGCGGCCTGGGTCTCCTGTTCTTGGAGCTGCTGCTGCAACTCCTCGACTTGGGCCTTTAAGCCACAGTTCTCCACTTTGAGCTTCTCTAACTTGTAGGAAACCTCAAGCCACTCCAGGAGCACCTTCAGACGCTCCTGCTCCTCTTCGGAATGGGACTGCTCCGCCTGATCGCGAGCCTGAGCCATCTCCACAAGATCGGCTTCGAGCTTCGCGATGCGTGTCGCGAGGGCAACACTGCTGTCGACGTCCGAAGGGGCCATCTGTTGAATCATGGAAAACAAGTAAATCCTCATTTCCGACAGGGGAAACAAAAATTCATGTACCATTATTCATAACTGCCCGAACAGAGAAAAATGGCGAGACCCAACTTCAAAATAACTGGTAAAAGTCGAAAACTGATTTCTGTCCTCAATGTGCAGCAGAGGAAAACACCATTTTTCATGCAACTAAGGGCAGAATCATAAAAAAAAATTTATTAGGAAGGTCGTAGACAATTTCCACACCTTTCTAGAAAGTACTCTTTTAACCTCATTGGTCAAAAGAAACGAAAGATATGGATTTCTAAGTGACTGGCAAGTCTTCAGCCCAAACAGAAAAATTGCAGACTTTGGTGTGAGTTTCAACTCCTCATTTCAAGGGTCTTTCGGGTGGATTCAAACAGAAGTTTGAATACTAAACTTGAAGAACACTTCTGCATGCTTCCAACAGATTTGGATCACGCAAATTGGAGGGATAAATAAAGAATTCTGATTTTCAAGCTGACTGTCAAACAGGGTTGGCTGTCAGCCACATTGTGTCGCACTGATCAAAACTGCTATTTTGCTTAGAAACTAAAAATGTGGTGACTACGAAAGTTGTAGAAAACTTCCCAAACTTTCCAGATTGTGCTCACTCACATTTTTAGGATAAAGATGTGAAAGCTATAAGCGTTGAAAGAGGACCGTTGTGCTGAAAAGTTTCAGCAATGGAGGTGCACCTTCCCCCTTAAGAAGAAACTAGGGAATGAATTTTAGAGATGAAACCCTATGGATTCTATAGGACTCTGGAGTGAGGAACAGGCCAAACACAAGGTGATGAGTTTTTAAGTTCTTCTTTCCTTGATTTCCATTTTACAGACTCTTATTAAAAGTTACGGAGTCGAACTTTTTAGTAAGGTGAATTTTAGTACACATGCAAAAATGAAAGAATGCCACAACCTATTCGTCCTCACTAAAAAAGAAAACCCTAATACGGCATCCTCGGTAGCACTATTCGTTCTCTCGAGACAAATCGTTTTCTACACGGTCTAACGATTGTTAGTGTACCTGCAGAAAATCACATCACAAAACAGGTATGCAATATGGCCATGATAGTCACGACTCATGGCAACCGGCGGCAACCAGTAACGCCTTGCCGTTAGCGGCCATGAAAAGCATCTCAGGCAAGATGGGTGAACCGGCAACGCGAACACCAAGCGACCGTGAAAATTATCCCACGGCAGGACTCCGTACCTTCGTTGTAGTTCGTTGGTGCGTTGTTGCAATTACGTAACACGTACCTCCGCGTAGTTCGTTGGTGCGTTGTTACATAAATATAAATCAACTCAAAATAAAATGCATGAATGCAAAGTTAGCATTGCCACCTTCCTAACTATAACTTCTAATATGGGCTTTTCTATATCGTGCCTCACCGCAACGTAGTTTTCAAAAATAAGTCTCGTTAATTAGAGTACTAATCCCTAAAGAGCTCTGATACCAAGTGTCACAACCCCGTCCGATAAAATCGTACGGTTGCTCATCCAGGATTATTTGGGGTGTCGCTTGTCGAAGCAAGCGACCATATAGTACAATAATTAACAAGGATACGCAAAGATTTAGATTGTGTATTAAGTCTGGGATTACATTAATTGGTTCAAAGATTAAAAGTGCGGAAACGTAGTTTGAAAACAAGCGAAAGACAGCGGAAGCTAATGATTACAACTCAACGATACAATTAAGCACGCCAGCCCGAGGGTGCTTAATCTTCATGGGCTGGAGAAGCGGGAACCCACTCAAAGGTCCACTTCGAGGGTGCTTCCCCTTCCCAACCACCATAATCAAACGAACCAAAGTTAGAAGCATCACCTGCAAAACAATAATCCACAAACCCTGAGCAACTAATACTCAGCAAGACTTACCCGTCAACGTGGCCATCTAATGACCGACTCCTAGAATGCAGGGAGGATTGGTGGAAGTTGATCGGGTAATGCGAAAACACAGCTAATAGTCTATTCCAATTTTAGCTAAGTTAACAGGGGTCACTATAAATTCACTAGGTGTGTTGTGATTCTAAACAATCAAGAGTTCAACACAACCAATCAGGGTGAAAACAACCACTTTCATCATAAATCCACTATTTACATATCGTTGCGGCAGAAAGGAGCAAGTGGTGCTCTTAACCATGAGGAACGACAATTATAAATGATTTACATCCTGCAGGAGAAACCCGAATGACACGACACGTGCGCACTCGAATGAGTCACACGTGGCCACCCTTCGCAACATCGTGACAGAGTTGGCCCAACATCCATCTCTTCAAGGACATGGTCCTCCAGGTGATGCCCTGCATCCCTGTACGGCCCCAAGCCTTTCCCATTAGCACGAGCCCAAGAAAACAAAATGGGAATTCATCCACCCTGACGGTCCATTCACCCGGAAAGAGAGATGGCCAATTGTCCAACAAAGCACAATGAGCTACGTCGGTTTCCTGGTCCCATTTACCAGTATGCACTCGGTACACAACTCAAACTTGACCAATGCAACCGCACCCGATAGTGTTCCCGCTTTTTATTCACATTAAGATCAAACATATTTCTTGAATTTTTCCTTCTTTGATTAAACATGAGTAGTCTCCATACTACTCGTATTCTACCGGATTCCTGTCCTTTAAGCATAGCATTCTATCGATGGCTCTACCAAAATAACTCATAGGGAATCCTATTATTAAGCCATGCAACTAAGTTTTCACGGCAATTTCCTCGAGACTTAATGCACAAACAATTCCTATACCCATAGTGTTAAAAGTAAAACTTGTAAAGCATAGGCGTGCACCGGGGCTTGCCTTGATCTGCAGAAAAGTTGGCACACTCAAGCGAGAAGTTAGTTCCTGCGGGTGCCTCCTCCGGATTCTCGTTCGCTGTCAGAAATTTCGGGTCTATGATGAAAATGCAGTAAGATTGCGATAAGTTTAATGAAAAGAGTCACAATGCTTCTATTAAAGATTAGATAAGGTTTCGACGCTTGGGAATTTAGGGTTAAAGATGAAACTTTTAATTATACCTCAAGATTATTTTTAGTTGGTAGAACTCTCCGAATTATGCACTTTGAGCTTTGGTTGAAGCCTAGATGAATTTTTTAGATTTTATAAAAATTAATCAAATTTTCTATTTTTAAATCTTATAAAATCAGAAACCATAAGTAAACCTTAGAATAAAATTATGAAATTTTTTGGGGTCGCTCACGAGAATCAAAGCTAAAACTTTTACAATGTATTTTAGAAAATGGTATTTTACTAGGTAGATTGGAGTATTGTTAAAGTGTTATATGTATCTTTGTCGTCCTAAAATTCTCATAAAATTCTAGAAGGTGCCTACTGTCATGATGCACTTGAAGGTCAAATATTAGCCTTAGCACTATTCTAGAATTTAAATTAAAATTCAAAAACATAAAAAAATATTCTAATTGTTTCTAAAAATTTTTGGTCATTTTCTAAAAGTGCTTTAACAGAAGTTTAGTCCTTTCCATGAGGTTTCTAACAAATTTTGGTTTGCTATTTTTGGATTCGTATTCTATTTTTGGCAAAATTTACAATTTCTAGGACATTCTCTGGAAATTGAATAAATGGAGAGGGAGCCGGGCCCGTCTGTCAGTCACACAGAACAGGGGAGGGCGGCGCTGGGGCGGCACCCGACGGTGCATCGGCGGCGGTTCTCGCCGGAAGGGGCGCCGGCGGCGGCCTTCGTGGTGCCCCACGCGCTCAGCGTGTCACGAGGAGCACCCTCGACGAGGAAGAGCGGCGGGGGCTCACCGGAGCTTTGCCGGCGACGGAGGACAGCTTAAGGCGATAGCGGCGGCGGTGTTTCGAGAACTTGGTGGTTGGGGAGGATCAACTTTGGTTAATGTTACTTCGACATTTGCCCTGGATTAATAATTATTTAATAACTCCGACTATTAACCTAAGGTTAAAATAAAATTTTTAATCATACCTTAAGATTATTTTTACTTGATAGTACTCTCCAAAATAGTCATTTTGAATGTTGGTTGAGGCTTAGATGAATTTTCTAGATTTTATTAAAATTCATCAAAAGTTCTGTTATTAAACATTATAAAATCAGAAATCAATAGTAAACCTTAGAATAAAATTATGAAATTTTATGTAGTCGCTCATGAGCACCAAAGCTAAAACTTTGCTTTTGGGTCTAACCTTTTGGATGACTTGTAGAATGTATTTTAGAAAATGGTACTTTAACTAGGCAGATTGGAGTAATTTAAAAGGGTTACATGCAACTTTGTTGGCCTAAAATCCTTATAAAATTCCAGAATGTGTGTACGGACAATAAGTATTTGTAATTCAAAACTTAGCCCTAGAACTGCTGTAGAATTCAAATTAAAATTCAAAAATAGAAAAGAGTATTCTAATTATTTCTAAAAATTCTTCGCCGTTTTCTAAAAAGTGCTTTAACAAAAACAATTATTCCTTTTCATGGGGGTTGTAAAAAGTTTTAGTTTGGAAATTGGATTTTTCTGTGATTTGTTAGAGCTTTTACAAGACAAGAGAGCAAATAGGAAAAAGAAAATTGAATCGGCTAGGCAGAAACAGGGGCGGCTGCTCCGGCTAGAAATTCCCGCGCCTGGGGCCTTGCCGGCGATGGGGGAGGGAGGGAAAATACTCTACATGACGTGGGGATCCACGGAGGCAGCACGAAGATCGACGGAAAACCGTGGGACATGGCACGCGACGGGAGGCACCCTCGGGAGAGCTCCGGCGGCCTCGCGGCGGCGCGGCGATGCACGGCGTGGCTTGGGCTTCACCCCTACACGAACTAGGCACCACGGGGAAGACCGGCAATAGGACAACAACGACGATCACTCACCGTGGCGCGCCGTCGACGTGAGCTCGGTTGCGGCAATGGTGGAGCGGCGGCCGAGCGAGGGAAAGAAGAGGGAAATTGGAGCGGCGCTGTGGAGGAAAGAGGAAGCGGGAGAAGGAGAAGGAAGTGCATGCAATTTTAAAGAGCGGTGGAGCGGGGAACAGGGGGGAGCAGCACGGTAATGGCCAGTATGGGTGGCTCGGGTGGCGGCGTATGGCAGTGGAGAAAGAACCGTGCGGGGAGGAGTAAAGAGAGAGAGAGAGGAGAGGGAGGAGGGAGAGAGGAGGGAGAAGGAGAGAGGGCGCCGGGGCAAATTGGAGATGTGCGCCGTAATGGCCGTGTCGGCCGAGCACAGTCGCCCTGCCGCTCATCGCTCGGTCAGGCGGGCGGCGGGGCACTGTAGCCCGTCCGACTGTTTTCATTTTTTATTTTTATTTTTATTTTTTTACTCTGCTATGGATTAAAGCTTGAATCCAATTCGATTGAAAAAGATGCTTCCCGAGTCCCAAAATTTGTAGCACTTTTCATTTAGGGTCCAAGTCATGATTTGGCTTCTAAAAATTCTTGAATTTCCAAGATGAGTACTATTTGTGTGAATTTTTAAGAGGTCTAAACCTCTGTCAAAAATTCTGAATAAATTCCCAAAATTTTATTTTGAAGTGTACTTAATTGTTATGTACAAATATGGCTAGGGTTCTGTGGAAATTTGGATAGCCATGAGTTAGGGTTTGGATTAAATTTCTGTTAACAGGATTTCGACGTTGTTGGTTGAATTTTTCCGACTTTAGCTATAGTGTTCTGTTGTGTGCCAAAGTTTTCATAGTGATCCTTTAGAGCATTTCAAACATCATTTCTTTTTATTTCAAATGTAAATTTTGCTTTTACATGTGTAATTTGCCGATTAGGGTTTTTAGTGTGTCGATTTGGTTCCTGGTGACACCTGGGGTGTCACATGCACCAGCACATTTCATGTATCTCATAAACTCGGTCTTCATGCCGGAACTGGACAAGTTTGTAGTGGTATTCATTGATGACATCCTTGTGTATTCCAAGACCCCGAAAGAACATGCCGAGCACCTCCGGATAGTCTTGCAAAGGCTCAGAGATCATCAACTGTTTGCAAAATTCAACAAATGTGAGTTCTGGATTGAACGTGTCCAATTCTTGGGTCACATGATATCCGCTCAGGGTATTGTTGTTGATCTGGGAAAGGTGCAAGATGTTGTCGAGTGGAAGGCACCCACGTCGGTTCACAAGGTGCACAGTTTTCTAGGATTAGCTGGATACTACCGTCGGCTCATACCCAGCTTCTCAAAAATTGCCAAACCCATTACCGAGCTACTCAAGAAGGATCCTAAGTTCAAGTGGACCGATAAGTGCGAAGAAGGCTTCCAAACTTTGAAGAAGCACTTGACCACAACACCGGTACTAGCCCAACCAGACTTGAGCAAACCCTTTGACGTATATTGTGATGCGTCGGGGATCAGGCTTGGGTGCATGTTGATGCAGGAAGGATGGCTGATTGCTTATGCTTCCCGACAACTCCGTAAGCATTAGCTAAACTACCCAATGGACAACCTAGAGTTGGCCGTTGTAGTGTTAGCCTTGAAGGTGTGGAGACATGACTTGCTTGGAAATCTAATATATTTCTACACTGATTACAAGAGCCTGAAGTCATCTTCACTCAGAGCAAGGTAAACATGAGGCAACGCAGATGACTTGAGCTGATCAAGGATTATGAATCGGAAATTCACTACCACCCTGTCAAAGTGTCACATCCCAAAAGTTGCAATCTTTTATCCTTTTGATAATGAGCTCACTGATTCAATCATTTGATTTCAACCTTTTCCTGTTTTGAATTTGGGTCAGGGTTTCGAGTTTTCGTCGTTTTCGTAAAACCCTAATCGACTTTCAAGAAGCCTTTTGTTTTCTTAATAACACTACCCCAATGTTTTTGCATAACAATTAACTACACATTAAAATATAATTTTGGAGATTTTATGAAAATTTTTGGTAAAGGTTTAAACCCTTTTAAAATTCCAACAAATCTGAACTAAGTTGAAAATTCACAGACCTTTAGAAGCTGTTTCAGTGAACCTTCCTTTAACAAAAGTGTTCCAAATAATTCCTTTAGCTCAGACAAAAATTTTCAAAAATTTTAGAGCTCGGGAGCTAGGTCTTTCCATGGAATCTTGAAGGAGGAATTGTAAAAATCGAATTTGAAAATAACCTTACGGTGAACAGTATGCCGCCCGCAGCCAACCGCCGGCCGACCGCCCCGGCCAATCTCCCGCGCCGCGCCTTCACTCCTCCTCGGCAGTGAATCTCTCCAAAGATCTTCTCCACCACTCTCCCATCTCACTTCCTCCTCCCTCTCCCATCCTCCCTCTGGCGCCCTGCTTTGCTCTCTGCCGCACGGCACCATCAAAGCCGAAGCCACCGCCCTCAAGCGCCAGTAGCCGCTCGCCGCCCCTCTGCTCCAATCGACGGCGCGGCACACTTCCACTGCTCTCTCTCCCTCCCTTGGCTCCTCCTCCTCGAGTACAAAGCCCCAAGCACTTGCTCCCTTCTCCTTTCTTCTTCCTCCTCTGTTCCTGCTCAGTGCGCCGCCACACCATTGCCGCCCGAGCCACCCCCACCGTCGACAGCTCGCTCCGGCCACTCCCAAGCCTTGCCACCGTGTCAAGCGAGTTCCCCTCGACCCACTGAAGCTCTCCGAACGCCAAGGCCACCAGCCGTGCCCCCTGTCGCCCGGAACACCGCCGCCCTGTTCCTCGGCCGACAACAGCGCCGGCGGCCACCTCTGTCCAAAATTTGCCACAACGGTAGCTCCTTTCTTCGATTCCTTCAACCGGCTTGTTCCTCTCACCATGGTACATCTATTTGAGAAGCCATTGATCGCAGCTCATCGCCGGTGAGGAGGGAACACCTCACGCCACCCGTCGGCCGCCATTAGCAGAGCTTCAGGGCTCACGTCGACAACCTCCCTGCTGCCGTTCCCGTGGCCCAAATCCTTTCCAAATCAGTTCCTTGAATTAAGGTGATGCTCCACGACCATCTAATTCCTGCCCCAACCTTCTTCTCCGGTGAATTTCCAATCGGAGCAACCGCCACTGCCATTCCCCTGTTCTGTATTACTGTTCCATTGATTTTTCTATTTTCCTTTTATTTAACCAGAAGTTGCTTAGTGTGTAGAAAATCATGGAAAAGTCTAAAAATGCCAAACCTAATTTTATTTGAATCCTTGAATAATGAGCTAATTTTCTGTTAAAGAACTTTTTCATTAATGTCCCTGAATTTTCTTTAATAATTCAATGTATTATTTCTGTTGTTGATTTTAATTGAAGTTCCAGAAGGTTTCTAGGGTTGATTTTTGTACCATAATTTTATCTTGGCATGATGCATCTCCTGCATTTTTACCAGATTTTCTCATGAACATTGTGCATGCATGTCATTGATAATATCCCCAAAACCCTAGATTAGTTACCTTTGTCTAAAGTACATTAGGAAAGTCGCCCAAAAGCCCCAGACCTTTAACAAAAACTTTATTTTAGATTCTCAGTAGTAGCTCTGTAAAGTTTCATGATTTTTGCATAAGTTTTAATACATGTTTCTGATTTTATAAGTTTGGAAAACAGAGCCTTGTTAGATTTTTAGTAAATTCATAGAAGCTCAACTTGACCCCAAACCAGAGCGAAAAGTCTTAGTTTAGAGCCTACTTTAAACTAAAAATAGTCCCATGCCTGTAACTTAACTTTGAATTTCACCGGAAAAGTCGTTACGACTTTACGGCACCGTTACGGTATTCCCGATGTCGTAAACGGACAACGACCATCGGAGGCCTCGTGTTCCTGTTAACGCGAGTCAAAACCACTCAAACTTAGTCTTGTAGTAACCCAAGCCACTTAGTAAAGCCAGTACATGAGATGTGTTTTGGGATTTTTCCCGAAAATGACATTCGTGTGCCACCCGATATCGGAACCGGGAACCGGGAAACCCGTAACCGGAATCGGTAAAACTGTTTAGGTCATAACTTGAGCTGTAGAACTTCGAATGCCTTCGTTCTTTTTGCATTGTGTTCATAGACTCAGTAGCTACCTCTCTGCATCATATTGCATCATTTGGGCATCATGGCATCATGGCATGCATCTCATACCGTCGCGTTTTTACTTTATAGCTTACGAACCGCCAGAGAGTGACGCGGGTGCTGCTACGGGAGAAGCACTAGAGGTTGATCCAGCTGCTGAGGAAGACACCACCGCTGCTGTTGAAGGCAAGCACCTCATACTGCTACCCTAAGTAATTTACTTAATGATTAATATGAATGCTTACGTATAGGAATGCATAAAGTCGGGCTTAGTAGTAACATTGGGAAAACCTATTTTGTTGCATGTACACCTCCTTGGTAATGAATACGTCACCTTGTCAACCGGGTAGAGTGTCTTTGTTCGAGTCACAAAATGCTTAGCCATGCTTAGATAACACGGTAGAAGTCGAGTGGTAAGTCCCACTCGCACGTATAGGAACCTCCTCGATTACTTATGGACTTGTGGTGAGTTCATATGTTGGTAAAAGTTGAGAAGTGTTAAAAGCTGAAATCTGGACGGTGGGATAGGAGTGCAGCAAGACATGGAGGTCTTGTGTGCCGTAGGCCCCGTCTGGGTTGACCTAGGAACCGGCCGTGTTATTCTTGGCCTGAGCACTTTCCGTTCATACCACATGTCCGATATAATGGTAAGACAAGCTGAGTATCTCACTGCGTACCAACGTTTGGCCGATGACTGCACGGTGTGTGGAACGAGGGAGTCATGGGTGCCTGCGAGGCCGTGACACTCGACGAGGGACTCACGTGTGCCTGCGAGGCCGTGGTACTCGGCACCGTGTGGATTTTCCAACCGTGTGGGCACGAGTGTGAAAAAGGTTGACATGAGTACCCCCTTGTGTAACTTTAGCGGGTTGCATGAGCCGTATGGTCCTCAGTCGTGTGGGTACAGTTGGACTCCCCTGCAGGGTGTAGAATCGGTTCGAATCCGCCGCGGTCTCGGTTATGATCAAAGCTCAGTGTCCTTTGGATAATATCGTAGAGTTGTCAAATAACATGATGGAAATTGGGATATTATTGATGGAATTGGAATATGGTTATTGGTATCCATGGTTCGGATGGAACATGGATGTTGGCATATAAATGGTTTATGATTACATGATACTTGGGGATTGGGTTTAGTAGTTGTTCATGCCCGCAGAGTCCTTTTACTTTATGCTTTTTCACATATGCTTAGTTCTGCTTTAAGCAATTGAGTTCCTTCCTATACCTTATTTACCTTGCTACAGCCTCATTGCATTATCCTTGGAGTCGGGAACTAATTCCCACAACAGGGTAAGACTTGCGAGTACCTTCGTACTCAATGTTTGTTGTTTAAGTTTTTGCAGGTGAGGATGAGTTGGTCTTCGGCTACTTTGTCCCCGCCGATGCCGGCGAGGGCGAGGCGTAGTCAAGACGTTCGAGTGACCGTGATTTGCGATGTTCGTGGGCTGAGCATCGCAATCCTTTGCTGTTTTCTCATTGCAACCGCTGCGACTATCGTCTTTCTTAGAATCGCTTCCGCTCTTTGATTTTTTTCTAGTTTCAAGACTTATGATGAACCTTGGTATGTAAGAATATTTTAAATTAATGTTATTAATTAATGTGACCTATGTGATGTATCACCTGTGACGTCGCCGACGTGCTTGGATCTTGGGCATTGCTTGAGAAGCATGTCGGGGGACTGCCGGGTTTATATTCTCTTTTATCGGGTTGAGTTCTCGCATACCATGCGTGGGCCGCGAGTCAACTTGGTAAACTTGAATATAAATTGGTCGGGTCTCTCACAAGCGCTGGTATCAGAGCTAAGGTTCACAAATACACCCTAAAATTTTGCTTAGCAACACGGGGTGGGTAGTTATGTCTTAAGATCACTAAAACCAACTAAAAGTTGTAGTGGTAGTTGCTATTTTTAGGCCCCCACCATTCTTAACTTGTTTTGGTTTTGAGAATTAGGAATGCACCCTGCATTGCTGCCTTCCTTGATAGATGGGCCGTTAGAATAGTTTAGCGGGTCTTGGCAGCTACCCATTGTGTTAGGACGCGTGTTTTTATCTAAACCCCTCCCTTTCTCTTCAAAATCGCCCATGTTGACGTTGTGTGTTTATTTTTAGTAGTATTGTGTGCTTGGGGAGAGTGTTTTTGCATCCGTGTGAGAATCGTTAGTACGGAGCATGTTTGCATATCATTGCATGCATCGATCATCTCCTTGCTCGGTTTTGAGTTGTAAATTGCTAGTTGGGTTTTTGTCATATTTGTTGACTGGTTTTGAACAACTAAATGAACAAGTTTTGTTTCGTCATTGAAATGACTTATTTAACTTTCAAAACTTTTGCCGTTGTTTTGAGTTTCGTGTTCGAGTTTAGTGAGCTCACCCAATCTGAACATCGGTGTATGTTGGTCAATACACCATGTCTGTCATCTCGTAGCTTCCTTTGCTGCCTTCATATCATCGATAGCATTCCCAGCAACCCGTATTTTCCCTGTCTATGACATGTCCTTGTTGTCATAGCAATATATCGTCTGGTTGTCTATTCTTCCGGTCGCTAACCGTGGTTTTGGCGACAGGATGAATACCCGAAGCCGCACTCGTGAGGCCGGTGAAACCTCCGGAGCTGCTGAAGGCCAAGGACGCCAGACCACACCACCACCGCCACCACCAGCCCCTACCATGGCTGAAGTGCTCATGCAGATTGAGCACAATCGGCGGGAGCACTCCGAGTATCTCCGTATCATCGCCGAGGGCATCAGTCAGCGTGGTGCGGAGCGTAACGCTGCTCGTGAGGATGACTTCTCCGACTTTCGCCGCACCGAGCCGCCTATCTTCACTCGGGCCAAGGACCCCCTTGACGCTGACCATTGGCTTCGCACCATTGAGCAGAAGCTCGATCTACTCCGGTGCGGAGAGCATCAGAAGGTTCTTTTTGCTGCCCATCAGCTTCAGAATGAAGCCGGTGCATGGTGGGACACCTACCGTGCCACCCAGCCCGACAACCACCGTTACACATGGCAAGAGTTCCGTACTGCCTTCCGTGCCTTTCACATCCCGGATGGTGTGATGGAGATTAAGAGGCTGGAGTTCCTTGCTCTCAAACAAGGCAACCGTTTGGTGATGGAGTATGTGCACCAATTCAACTACCTTGCACAGTACGCTCGCACAGAAGTGGCAACCGACGCGAGCAAGAGGGGCTATTTCTACAATGGCCTTTCTGAGGAGATGCAGGACAAGCTGTCTGTCATCATTTCAGAGGTCGGCAGCTTTAACCAGCTCGTGGATCGTGCCATAGTTGCCGAGGACAAGATGAACAAGCTTGCAGCCAAGAACCGCAAGCGTGCTGCCCTACCGCCACAGAATGTGAACCCACAGCGTCCTCGTACGGGCTCAGCTCCACCGCAGCCCATGTGGATGGTCCGTCGTGCTCCTCCTGCTGCTGGACAAGCTCCCAGGCCGCCTACGGGACAAGCTGGAAATCAAGCTGTTGGTCCGTGTTTCAATTGCGGCCAGCGCGGTCACCTTTCCCGTGGCTGTCCGTATCCAAGGCGTGGAGCGGGGGCTGCTGCTCCAAACCAGCCACCGCGCCCACCTGTCGCTGCTCCACCACAGCAAGGCAACAAGCCCCAAGTTCCCAGGCGTGGCCGTGTCAACTACACGACCGCCGCTGATGTGCCTAAAGGTGCCGACGTGCTCGTTGGTACGTTATCCGTCGACTCTCGTCCTACCAAAGTTCTTTTTGATTCTGGTGCATCACATTCCTTTATTAGGCGAGAGTATGCCACGCAATATAACTTAAAGATATTCCCTACCCGTACACCTTATCTCATAGAATCCCCCGGAGCCAAAATCCACGTAGACTCCATGGTTCCGACATCGTTGACCCCAGTCAGCGGTGTTACCTTGCAAGCCAATCTCTTACTCCTAGATCTTCAGGAGTTAGATATTATTCTTGGGATGAATTGGATGATTTCTCACGATGCCGTCATCCACGTGGCTTCTAGAGTTGTTTCTCTGAAAGGCCCAACCGGCGATCGTTTTTCGCTACACCTCGAAGGTGATAATTCCGGGTTGTACCATTTGAAAGGTGCGACTAGCTCTGAGCTTTCCTCCATCCCTGTTGTGTGCGAATATCCGGATGTTTTCCCTGATGATTTGCCGGGTATGCCGCCCGACCGGGCTGTTGAGTTTGCCATCGAACTCGAACCAGGAACGGCTCCTATTTCAAAACGGCCGTATCCAATGTCTTCTGAGGAGTTGGCTGAAATGAAGAAACAGTTGAAAGATCTCCTCGACAAGGGCTTTATTCGTCCAAGTTCTTCTCCTTGGGGTTGTCCCGCTATTTTTGTGAAGAAGAAAGACGGCACATTGCGCATGTGTGTCGATTATCGTCCCTTGAACGCCGTTACCATCAAAAACAAATATCCACTTCCGCGGATCGATATCCTTTTCGATCAGCTTTCTGGCGCTCGTTGTTTCTCCAAAATTGATTTAAGGCTGGGCTACCACCAAATAAAGATTAGAGAAGAGGATATTCCGAAAACTGCCTTTTCTACTCGTTACGGTTTGTACGAGTACCTTGTCATGTCCTTTGGTCTCACAAATGCCCCTGCCTACTTCATATACTTGATGAACTCTATTTTCATGGAGGAACTCGATGTATGTGTGGTGATCTTCATCGATGATATCCTTGTGTTCTCCAAGACGGAAGCAGATCATGCTGTTCACCTCCGAACTAGACTTGGGAAGCTTCGTGAACACCGTCTTTATGCCAAATTCAGCAAGTGTGAATTCTGGCTGCACGAAGTTGCTTTTCTTGGGCACGTCATTTCTGAAAATGGTGTCGCCGTAGATCCCACCAAGGTGCAAGAAGTGCTTGATTGGTCTCCACCAACCAATGTGAAGGAAATCCGCAGTTTTCTTGGACTTGCGGGTTACTACCGTCGGTTTATCAAGGATTTCTCCAAGATTGCCAAGCCAATGACTAGGTTACTGTGCAAAGGAGAGAAATTCCTTTGGTCCGCCCATTGCGAGCAAGCTTTTCAGACATTGAAGACATTACTTACCACAGCGCCCGTTCTTGCGCAACCCGACATCCACAAGAGTTTTGATGTCTATTGCGACGCCTCTCGTGTTGGACTCGGATGTGTGCTTATGCAAGACGGGAGAGTCATTGCTTATGCTTCTCGCCAATTGAGGTCACATGAGGAGAATTATCCTACTCATGATCTCGAGCTTGCCGCCGTTGTTCATGCTTTGAAAATCTGGCGACACTATCTCCTTGGCAAGACTTGCAATATCTACACCGATCACAAGAGCCTCAAGTACATATTCACCCAAGCTGATTTGAATATGAGGCAAAGAAGATGGCTTGAGTTGATCAAAGACTACAAGCTAGAGGTGCATTATCACCCAGGCAAGGCTAATGTTGTGGCTGACGCGTTGAGTCGCAAAAGCCGTTGCAATTGCCTAATCGGGAAGACCCGAAATCGCTCCCTATGTGAGGATTTTCGGAAACTTGGTCTACAAATGGTGGAAGAAGGTTTCCTTGCCAACCTTGAAATAAAATCCACACTTTTGGATCAGATCAAGGAAGCCCAGAAAAATGACAAAGGAATGGCTCGTATCCGGGAGAAAATAAAATCGGGTAAAGCCAGATATTTTTCTCTCGATGAGCAAGGCGTGTTATGGTTTGGAAAACGCCTTGTGGTGCCAAAAGTCGATGAGCTGAAGATGAAAGTTCTCAATGAAGCTCATGACTCCTTGCTGTCCATACACCCAGGGAGCACAAAAATGTATCAAGACTTGAAGACCAAATTCTGGTGGACTCGCATGAAGCGGGAAATTGCTCAATACGTCTCCAAATGTGACGTATGTCAGCAGGTGAAAGCTATCCACTTAAAACCTGCGGGCACACTTCAACCATTGCCTATTCCATCATGGAAATGGGAGGATATTGGCATGGATTTCATTGTTGGTTTGCCTAGAACTTCGGGTGGTTACGATTCCATCTGGGTAATCGTTGATCGGTTAACAAAATCTGCACATTTCCTTCCCGTCAAGACCACCTATTCTTTCAAGGAATATGCAGAGTTGTACCTCACTCGCATCGTGTGTCTTCATGGTGTTCCAAAGACAATAATTTCAGACCGAGGCACCCAGTTCGTCTCTCGGTTTTGGAAAAGTCTTCATCAAGCATTGGATACCAAGCTTATTCATAGTTCGGCTTACCACCCGCAAACGGGAGGACAAACCGAACGTGTCAATCAAATCCTTGAGGACATGTTGAGAGCTTGTGTGCTAACCTACGGCAAAAGATGGGAACTTTGCTTACCTTTCGCGGAGTTCTCTTACAACAATAGCTACCAGGCTAGCCTCCAAATGTCCCCATTTGAAGCACTCTATGGAAGAAGTTGTAGAACCCCGTTGAACTGGTCTGAATCCGGGGAACGACCTTTCTTCGGTCCTGATTTGGTTTGCGATGCTGAAGTTCAAGTGCGCCAAATTCAGGAACATCTCCGAGTTGCTCAATCTCGCCAAAAGAGCTACGCCGATCGTCGTGACGCGGACCCGCCCAGAAAACCACGTCTCAGGACGAATCCGGTCTGATGTTAAGCCAGGATCCTGTTGGGCAACGCTCGGCGAAGCGAGCGTACACACGATACAACACAGGCAGGATAAACAGCAATAATTTAAGAAGGAAGAAATCAAACAACATTAGTTCCTGGAATGTAGCTTAAGTCTTACAAGAGTTCAGAGCGCGCAATAAAGTTTGAAAATCGTAGCAGCGGAAGACTCGATTAATACAGACTCCGACACTCAAATACTAAGCAAAAGCATGCACCCTGCCCGCGGGCGTCATGCTGCTGGCCACTTCAAGATTACTGCGGCTATTCGCACAGTTCCCACTGGAGGTTCCCTACCTCGGAGTGAGGCTCCTCCCAGTGGAAGCTATCGTCTTGGTTCTGGGTGCCGGTTCCTGAAAACCACATATCGCTAACGCGTGAGCTTCTAAGAAGCTCAACAAGACTGACCCGTCAAAAGGCTAACTACAGCCGACTTCTAGACATGAAGGCTGATGAGGGTGGGTTCTATTTGCAAAACGGACCCGCAACCTGTACTACTCTTGGTCAATTTTAGCACCAGGTTAAGTAGTTAGGATATAACTTTAATTAGCACTAGTCTAATCAAACATAATAAAAGTGACAAGTAAATAGTGATCATCATAATGTCAATCTCATTGCATCTCATCTTATTACAGAATGTGGTGCGTTTCACGAGCATGCTCACCAACTGGGAGCGACAGCGGTTCGAAACAATTTTTATACCCTGCAGGGGGAAACCTAATCGTACGACACGTGCGTGTCCCAGACTCGCACGTGGCAACCGTTCACACCAGCTCCTGCAACGTCAATTCCCTCCTACGTCTGCCTTAGCAGCGCCGCATCCCACCAGACAACACGTCCCAGACGATTCTGTGGAGTTCTCACGCTGCCCACCCTAGATCTCCTCCTAGTCAGACACCGTAGGGCAGGTTCGACGTTGCAATCACTAGGCTACGTAGGTTTACTGGGGCCCATTACACCCATCATACGACCAGTACGTTCAACACTCGATCAGTCTCGGACCACACGGATCAGACAGGTCTACGGTCACCCTGGACCCAGTCCAGTCGCCGGCCTAATTGGTATCCTGTCTGACCCTCAAACTTTTATCTTTCTTTAATTATCTCATCATCAGGTGTCATAATGCATCAAGTGGTAGTTTCATCCAAGATCCTACCTTTCGCGAGCAGCGTCCACTCTGCTCGACTTCTACCGGTAATAACTTGCTAAGCATAGCAACTATTTGGTCGTCTATACCACTACCGGTAGGGTTTCCTATGGGAACAAATGCATCTAAGGTTGCAATCAACTCCTAACAACTTAATGCACAAACATGACATGACCCACTGAGTTGTAAAAAGAAAATTTAAACAGAGTTGGTGCACCGGGGCTTGCCTGGTTCTTCGGCTTCTCGGTTGATCTCTTCTGCTGGAGCGGAGGAGTCGGGCTCTGCAGCTACCTCACGTGCTTCGGAGTCTACATGATGCATTATGATTAAGATTATGATAAGTTCAAAGGAGTGATAATATAATGCTTTTGTTAAGGAGTATTTTAGGGTTTCAATCTGCGACGTTTAGAATTAGGGTTAACCCTAATTCCTCGACGCCACTGGTTTTTAAATATTTGACTTAAGGAATGGGGTTCCAAGTCACTTACTCAATTTCTCACCATGTGATGTGTAAATGGGTCATATTCTCCGAATTAGTCTAAACTCAAATTTTTGGTTGAGATTTATCGGCATCTTTCTTCGGAGGATAATTATTCGATTAAACTATGGTTATTAATCCTTAGGGTTGAAAATGAAATTTTTATTTGTACTAAAAATTTATTTTTACTGGGTAGTGCTCTCTGAATTATGAATTTTGAAATTCGGTTGAAGTTTAGATTAATTTTCTAGATTTTATTAAAATTCAACAAAGTTTCTGTTATTTAAAATGGTAAAATCAGAAATAATTATCAAACCTTGGAATAAAATTATGAAATTTTATGTAACTACTCCTGAGAATCAAAACTAAAGTTCTGTTTTTGGGTTCAACATTTTGGAGTACCTTTATAATGCATTTTAGAAAAATGTAATTTAGTTAGGCAGAATGGAGTATCTTGAATAGGTTACATGTAATTCTGGGGTCCTAAAATCCTGGTAGAATTCCAGAGGATGTCTTCTGTCATGCCACACTTGTAGATCAAATTTGAGCCCTAGCATTGCTCTACAATTTGAATTAAAATTCAGAAACAGAACAGATGGTCTTAATTATCCCTAAAAATACTAGGTCATTTAGGAAAAAGTGTTTTAACAGAAAATTAGTGCATCTCATGAGTATTCTAACAGATTTTAGTTTGGAATTTTTGGAGGTTTCTGTGATTTGTTTGGCATTTTTCAAGACAAGACAATATTGGAGGAAAATAAAATTAATCCAGCGCCTAGGGCAAAAACAGGGGAGCTGGGCTCCGACGAGCTCCGGCGGTTGATTCGGTCAAAATTAGTGGTCGGCTGCGCTCGATCCTTGGCCCTACACCATCTACGAGCTATGACGAAACCCGGCAACACGACAGCGGTGAGGTCCCATCACCGGAGAGGGGTGCTCACCGTGGGGGTCGGCGGCGGCTACGGCGAGGAAGAGTTCCCGACGAGATGAGCTGAATTCCGGTGAGAGGAGAGCGCCGTAAGCTGCACAATGACTTGACAAGTGAGTTGAGCAAGGCGAGGAGCACTGAAAAAGGCCGGAGCATGGCCGGCGGCGAGGGGTGGCGGCTCTGCCCTAAGCTCGACGAAGGATTCACCGGAGGAACTGCGGAGGAAGAAGATCAGTTGGTCCAGAAGACTCACCGTGGTGCAGTGAACCTGTTTGACGGGGTTAGGGGTCGCGGGGACGGCCGGAAGACCAAGGTCGACGGTGAGCTCAACTGGCGGCAGAAGGGGGAACTGGCGGCGGTGCAGGCGTTCTGTCGTCGCCGGTGAGTTTCTGCGGCCGAGCACTCGTCAAAACCGATCACAGGGACGAGATGGATGAGCCGGATGAAGGAATTGCATAATGAGGGTACCGTGAAGACGAATTTGATTGTTGAGGGTCGGGGCGGTGCTCCTGTTGCCGGTGAGGACGACTGCAGTGTTCCGGGCGGAGGGAGCGACGGGAGTGCAATTCGATCAACTGAAAGCTGCACCGGGGCGAGGGGAGTCGTTTAGGCAAGGTTGGATCAGTGGAGAAAGGCCGGAAGGGTGGTCTCACCGTGAGCTCTCCTTCGGCGGCAATGGCGACGGTGGCACCCGAGTGAGGAGAATCAACAAGTCGAGCGTAGGAGCGAAAATGGGCGCGGGGAAAGTGGGAGTAGGGTTCAGCGCATCCTTTTAAGTGTCGCGGGGAGAGATTTGGGAGGGGGAGACAGAGAGTGGCGGCGGATTGGGCACCGGGGGCGGTGGCTTGCCGCAGGGCTCTGCCGTGCGGCGAAATGGCGTGCAGCAGCGGCGACAAGACGGGGAGAGAGAGAAGGCAGAGGGGAGGAGAAGATCTTCGGCGAGATCCTTGCACGGCGCCTTGAAGGCGGGGCGCGAAAAGGCGAGCCGGCCGGCGGAGGAAGCGCGCTGCCGCTCGGCGGATTGGGCGTCGGGGGCGGCACACTGTTCCTCGTCCGGCTGTTGTCGATTTCAAATGAATTGCTATAAGCTGCTACTGATTTAAATTGAAAACCCCACCTCCCCAGCTCAGAAAATTATGAAAATTTTTGTGTATGCTCAGGGAATTATTTGGAACACTTTTTATTTAGGGTTCGAGTTCTGAATCAGCACCCAAAATTTCTTGAATTTTTGAGTCCACTTTAGTTTGTGTGAATTTTAAAAGGGTTTGAACCTTCTCTAAAAATCTTGGATAAATTTCTAAAATTCTATTTTGAAGTGAACTTAATTGTTATGCAAAAATATAGCTAGGGTGTTGAGGAAAATTTGGTGGGTCACTCATTAGGGTTTAATTCCTGCCCGAAGGATTAAGTTTTCGACACTGCGGTTGGAAACTTTTTCCGAATTTGGTAAACGTGTTCTGTGGATTATCAAAGTTTTTGCAGAGTTTCTTTGGGGTATTTTAAACAACATTGCACTTGCTCCCATTGTTGGTTTTGCTTTTAGGTGTGAAATGATGTCGATTAGGGTTTTAAGTTGCCGATTTAGGTCCTGGTGACACCTGGGGTGCCACAGCCTCCCCCCCTAAAAGAAATCGCGTCCCGAGATTTAAGCAGAGGGTTAGGGTAGGCATAGGTACCTATGGGGCTGGGAGTAGTTCGGGGTAGTGGGATCGAAGAAATTCTGCAGACTCCCATGTGGCCTCGTCTTCTGTGTGATTGCTCCACAGAACCTTGTAAAACTTGAGTGTCCGTCTTCTGGTGACTCGCTCTTTCTCATCTAGTATCTTAATTGGACGCTCTGGGTAAGTTAAGTCTGGTTGCAACTCTTGCGCTTCTGGAATCGCTTGATCTACAGGTGCCTTCAGACACTTCTTCAATTGTGAGACATGGAAAACGTTGTGTATCCCCGATAATTCTTCTGGCAGCTTCACTTGATATGCCACTGGTCCACATTTGGCCGTGATAGGATACGGACCTATATACCGGGGCGTTAACTTGCCTCTGATCCCGAATCGTTGAACTCCCTTCATGGGTGAGACTCGTAGGTAAACGTAGTCTCCTACCTTGAAACTTAATGGTCTGCGCCTTCGATCTGCATAGCTTTTCTGCCTCGACTTGGCGGCCTTCAGATTGGCTTGAATGACTCGCACTTTCTCTTCGGCCTGCTGCACTAGATCTGGTCCCAAAATAATTCTTTCGCCTGTTTCCGACCAGTTGAGTGGCGTCCTGCAACTACGGCTGTAAAGTGCTTCAAAAGGTGACATCTTGATGCTGGCTTGATAGCTATTGTTGTACGAGAACTCCGCCAAGGACAGATAAGTGTCCCATCCTTTTCCATGTTCCAAGGCGCAAGCTCGAAGCATGTCTTCAAGTATTTGGTTTACTCTTTCAGTCTGGCCATCTGTCTGGGGATGGTAAGCTGAGCTATGAATTAGCTTGGTTCCTAGTGACTCATGGAGTTGCTTCCAAAATCGACCGATAAACTGGGTACCTCGGTCGGAGATGATTGTTTTGGGCACTCCATGCAGACAGACTATCCGATCAATGTATAACTGTGCATACTTCTTCATGGTGTATCTGGTCGACACCGGAATGAAATGGGCCGTCTTGGTCAAACGGTCCACTATGACCCAAATTGAATCTAACTGTCGGGCTGTCAAGGGTAGTCCAACAATGAAATCCATGCTTATATCTTCCCATTTCCATGACGGAATGCTCAATGGTTGCGACAACCCTGCACTCTTCAGGTGGTCGGTCTTTACTCTGCGGCACGTGTCACATTCCGCTATGTATCGAGCGATTTCTCTCTTCATTCTGGTCCACCAAAATTTCTTCCGCAGATCTTGGTACATCTTGTTACTGCCAGGATGAATAGAGTACTTAGATAGGTGAGCCTCATCCATGATCTTTCTTCGGAGCTCGTGATTCTTGGGTACTACTAGTCGATTCTTGAACCATAGAACTCCGTCTTCGTCTTCTCGAAAGCACTGCATCTTCTTTTCTCGCAGTCCTAATCTGATCATTTCCATGCCCTTGTCAATCTTTTGGGCCTTGGCTACCTCGTCTCTGAGTGTTGGCACTAAGGCTAGGTTGTAGAGGGCTCCATGAGGTAGAATTCTTACGGTTGGCTCTAGTTCCTCAGTTACTACTCCTTGATCTAAGTAGTGGCAATGGGCGTTTCTGCTAAGTGCATCTGCAACCACGTTAGCTTTGCCCGGATGATAATGGATCTCTATTTCATA